>CM021102.1:96424077-96798878 GCA_007115665.2 Sequoiadendron giganteum
GTGGGAGGGAGAAACCTAAGAGAGAGGGAGAGGGAGAGAGGTTGGGAGGGAGACACCCGAGAGAGAAGGAGAGGGAGAAAAAGTGGGAGATAGGGGGTGGGAAGGAGATACCTAAGAGAGTAGGAGAGAGAGGGAGTGAGAGATAGAGGGATGGGAGAGATACAAAGAGTGAGAGAGAGAGACTTGAGAGATGGAGAGGGGGTGGAAGGGAGAGGGAGTACTCAGGGGAGAGGGAGTATTTGGGATAGAGGGATTTGAGAGAGATGGAGGGGGTGGGGCGAGATACATGAGATAGAGGGAGAGAGAGAGAGTGGGAGGGGGTGAGAGGGAGATATTTGAGAAAGAGGGAGAGAGAGAGGGAGTGAGAGAGAGAGAGAGGATGTGGGAGAGAGATAGAGGGAGTGAGTGAGAGAGACAAAGAGAGGCCTGAAAGAGGGAGAGGGGGTAGAAGGGAGAGACTTGAGAGACAAAGAAGGAGGGAGAGTGGGTAGGAGGGAGAGACTTGAGAGAGAGAGAGAGGGAGAGAGAGTGGGAGAGAGATAGAGGGCATGAGAGATAGAGGGCATGAGAGAGAGGGACTTGAGAGAGAGAGGGAGAGGTGGTGGGAGGAAGATACTTGAGAGAGATGGAGAGGTAGACGGAGACAGATAGAGGGAGTGAGATAGGGAGGGAGTGGAAGAGAGATAGAGAGAGTGACTGTGAGAGGGAGACGAGGTAGGAGGGGGAGACTTGACAAAGAGAGAGAGGGAGAGGGGTTGGGAGGGAGAGAGACAGAGTGGGAGAGAGTGAGAGAGAGGGGGGATGGAGATACCCTAGAGAGAGTGAGAGAGAGAGGGAGAGAGACAGAGTGAGTGAGAGAGAGGGAATGGGAGAGAGACAGAGGGAGTGAGTGAGTGACAAACCTAAGAGAGGGAGAGGGGGTAGGATGGAGAGACTTGAGAGAGAGACGAAGAGAGAAAGATAACAACCTAAGAGAGGGAGATGGAGTGAGAGAGATAAAAAGACCAAAGAGGGAGAGAGAGAGAGGGAGAGTGAGAAAGGGGGTTGGAGTGAGATAGATTTATTTAGGTACCTATGTGGGAGGGAAAGAGACCTAATAGAGGGGATTGGACTGAGAGAGTAGTCTAGGTCACGTGGGAGGGAGTGAGACTAAGAGATAGAGACTTCAAAGGGATAAAGAGTTATCTAGTTACGGTAACGAGTTAGAGAAAGTATGAAAGGTAAAACCTCAACTATCCATCTACGATAATAAACTGTGCACTCTAAGAATTATCAAAGTTGTTCACCAAAGAGAGGAAATTCTAGTTTTGTGCAAAGCAGGCCATTTGGCGCTCACCAAATGGCCTGCTTTGGATGTGTTATTTAACAAGATTTTCCAAATTTTCTCATATTTTCCTCTATGCTCCTCGTCTCATTTGCACATATTTCAATGCAAATTTATAAAAAAACCATGATAACGCTAACCTCTCTCTTAGCTGTCTAAATATATAATTTTTTTTTTCATTTTGATTTAGTTAAGGTTTTGATCCATGGCTTCTATTGTAAATGCCTTCGCTTTTGGTCAAAAACCAACATGTGCTAGGTTTAGGATAGATTTTTATACATTCATCGAAACATGAAACAAATTACATTTTTTGAAACTAGACTCCATTCTACACATGATGAAAAAAATAAAAATCACTTTTTGATTAGTTTGCAAAAAAATTGGAGGGGAGCACGCTCAAATTTTAGTTTTTTAAGATGTGTCCACTTTGAAAATTCATAAAATATTATATATTCATTAAAAAAAATATTCGAAAGAAGGAGTATAAACTACATGGTGTTAGCTAATTTTTCACCATTGAGATTTTTGAAATTCTAAAAAAAAGTTTATCAAAAAGGGGGGAGCACTTAGGCGCTATGCTATTTTTTTTGATAAAAACAGGACTTGTTTTGCCCCCCCTTTTTGAGACCCTTAATCTTCATTAATTTCAAAAGAAAATAGTAGCTTAGAAACTAGACTCGGAGCACTTCAACTTTTGTTTTTTTCGCATCTTGAAATTTTGAGCGTAACTATCTTCATTTTCTCGTGCAAATCAAATTTTGTTGATTTCAAAAAAAAAAAAGTGTCATCTTAAGAGCCAAAATTTTGTCACAATTGGTGCACTTACCCTTAAATCAAATAAGATGAACTATTTGATCATAGAGGGATTAATTGAATAAAATCGATTAATTTAATCAATGAGGGAGAAAGACTTAATTAGGTAAATAATGATTTATCTAATTAAGAGATGCAAAGTGATGATAAGCTGAGAGTGTGATTCATGAAGAAATGACATTACTAATCAGGATCAAGTGCATTAGATCAAATTGTATATTTTCCATGTCTACAGTTTTCATGCTCTTTTCCAAGTCGGATCTCCTGCTATTAATTTTGACTAGAAGGTTGGTTGTCTAGTTGATCTTATCCTCCTCAAATAGCTGCTACATATCTTCCACACCCAAAATATTTATGTATTGATTACAGATATCTTCATAAGCTATGCATTCCATGACGAAGTGCCATTCTGTCTCCACCACCCCTTTATTGCAGAATATGCAAGTTCTTTCTTCCCAAGTTTCTTTAGGTAACTTCCATTTACCAGTCTCACACCTAAGATGATGCGATCCCATCCTCAGTTGTGCGACTAACGACCTTGCTTTCCATTTAATAACAACCCCTAAATAGGTTTTTTCACCATGATACTTTGTCGGGTTAAACTCTTTGATTTAGTATGCTTTTTTTCGTCCAATCTATTTTTACCACATGGCAGTCCTAAAATTTTCCTTCAAATAATTTTTTATTTCACTATTGGTGCTAGGACACTTGTAATTTGATGTCCCACTTGTTCAACCACTTGTTGTTCAGCTTCATCCAAGTTTTCTTTCTACAATCTAGCATCTCCTCCATAACCGTTTTGGGCCATTGGTGGTTATCCATGTTTTCAACCTTCTTTAGATAACTTATCAATGGAGTTATCGCTGATGCCTCCAAGGGAAAAGCCCCCGCTTAAGCTAAAATAATTTCATATGGGACCATGGCTTTGACTTTGAGGTTGCTTGTTATTAGGTGTTTTTGGATTCTTTCTATTCATCTCCAATTGCACTTTGACATATTGCTTCCCCACACTTCACACCCATAAAGTACAACCGGTGTGACAAGTAAACTGAAGAGGGTTTTCTTGGTTTTTCAATCCCAAATTTTGGCTTTTCTACATCTATTTTGAAGTAGGTAAGAGGCTTTCCACCCTCCCTCTATCCTTTTCGATCTACAAGTCTCCCAATTGAGCTTATAGTGAAAGTCAATCCCAAGATATTTGTATTCTTTCACTATATCAAGCGGGATGCCTTAAAAAAGAAAGGTATGCAGTTTATCTTTTCTATTCAATGAGAAAATCATGATTTTGGTCTTGGTGGTGTTCACTTGCATCCCAACTTTCTGACAAAAATGTTTTAGAGCTTTCAAATGTTCTCTTAACCCATGAGCTATTTTTGAAATTAAAATAAGATCGTCAACATATAGAAGTAATTTTACTACATAACCTGCCAATTGAATACCATCCCCACTTGCCTTGCTTAACCAAGCTTCCAAATTATCAATGTATAACCCAAAAAGCATGGGAGATAAAAAGAAGCCCTATTTAACTCCAATGTCGCTGCCAAAACATTCTAACATATCTTCACTTGTTCTGATTTTAGCACTAACCTTCTCATACAACTTGTGAACAACTATTTTATACACATTTGGAATGCCTAATTCTTCCATCCTATTCCATAGTTTGTCCCTAGGCACTGTGTCAAAAGCTTTCTTAAAGTCTACAAAACAACAATAAGCTTCCTCACCCTAATTGTCCCAATCCAGGTCCTTTTGATTGAGAAAAGTTGGGATAGTTAGGGTGAGGAAGCTTATTGGGGCCCATGCAGTGATCAATGGTAGAGTGCTTGGACCTAAAGCCTGCCTGCCCTTTTGCCCTAATTTTCTACCCAGTTGTTGATCCTACATTCAGTCATGCTCCTAAAGAGCTTGCCAAAGATAAGTTTGACCATAATTGTGTAGTAGTTATATGGGTTATTGATATCCCCATTTTTAAACAAAGGGATGACCACATTAGTAGTCCACTCCATGGGAAAACCTTCTTGATTGACATTGTTGAAAATTATTTTTATGTGAGGGGCAAGAGTTTCAATCCCCCATTTAAAAAATTCAGCTTGTAACCCATCTATGTCCCGTGCTTTACCACTTGCTAAGTTCTTTATTCCTTGTTTAATATCATCCACAGTGAATAGTTCCATTGACATGTTAACAACTGGAGGGCAGTATTTCTCGTGGACCCGCTCGTAAAGGAGCCTAGGATACTCTAACAATTGGGCATCCATAATATTGTTTTCCAAATTCTTTTTCTTTTGTTGCAATTCCCTCCAAAAGCCTTTAGGATTATGTTTCCCAAGAGGGATTAGCTCTTTCCTTCTTTCATTTACATACTATATTTTTTTGGACTGCATTAATTTTTCATATTTTTTCTTGTGTTCTTTGCCCATTCCTGTCTCCTTTAGCGATCTTTTGGCTACCTTGCATTCTTCATCATACTACAGATTTGCTGGAAAGGTGTTTACAGTCCCCACCTTGGGGTGAGACCTTTTGCATGCATTTAAAGCCTTGTGGATTATCGGGATCAATGAATTGCTGTGAATGTGGACATCTACCTCTTCAACAACCTTAATCTCTTTGTTATTTTTTAAATCATGGAAATATTGCTGAAGAACAACACTGAATATTTCTTTATTTTCCTGATTTATGAGGATTTTACCCTTGGGAAGGGAGTTTTTTTGCATCTGTTGAACCTGATTATTGTGTTGGTTGATTGGAGAAATGAGTACCTTAACACGAAGAGGTAAGTGGTCAGATTTCATCTCAATAGGGTAGTCCTCAATGTCAAACTCCAGCAGTCTAGAACTAAAACTTTGAGAGAAAACCACGTAGTCCACCACACTTTGACCATTATAATTTTTGCAAGTGATACGCCCTGACTTCGTCCAATCTCACACCATTACAAATAACCTTGCCAAACAAAATACAAAGCCCAAGTAATTATGTCCCAAATGTGTTCACAATGCTATTACAATCTTGAGATGTTCTTTCCCAACGAAGGCCACCACCTTCCTCCAACCATAAAGGATTGTTCTCCCCTTTTGCTTCACTGTTCAACTGGAGAGACTAATTATTAGCTATCCTTGCATTAAAGTCACCCATTAAAACCACATCTCCAATTGTGTTGAAAATAGAGATATCTTTTTTTAGTGATGCATACGGGTCTTTATTGTCTAAATTTTGCTTCTTATAAAACTTTGAATTTTTTGGAGCGAAGTAGCAAGCAGGTAAACTAAAAGTTACCCCATTTTCTGTTATTTGCAACCATATTTATTTGTGTCTTCTTTTACAAATTCAACAATTCCCTGCCACTTCTCATCTATTATCACTGTAACCCCTCCATGACCTTTGCCTGTTTCATTCCCTTCATTGCAAATTGAAACTTTCTTATACCCTTCAAAATTTGGAACTTTGTAGCCATTATGTTCATGTGTTTCTGTAAGAATGATAATATCTTTTCCTTTTGCTATGGGCCCCAATCTAGGTCCTTTTCTCCATGGATATCCTTTATAATTTTAATTTACAACATGTAGGTATTCCTGTGGGGCCCCTATTTCCTATTTCTTGTTTGAAAATCGATCATTGATTTGGGCTTTCCGATTCTTCAATCAAGCCCACTTATCTTCATTTCTTGTTGTTTTCATCTTCTCCCATTCTTTCCTTTGTTCTTCTTGCTGCTCAAAGGTCAAATCTTCATCTAGATAAATATGTGTGCCTTTAAGTAACCCCCTATTTTTTAGAATCCTATTCTTATCTTCTAAATTTCTCAAGGTGACCCTTACATGTCTATCTCTTCCTCCATCTATCTTTTTTCCAATTATATTAGCTTGATGAATATGCCTTGTCCACTTCAACTTATTTTTAAGAAAGTCTCTTGTTAGAATGTCGGTTCTCTCCTTCTCCCCAAAGTCTCTCAAATCTTTAATAATAATGTTTGTAACCTTGCTTTGTTTATCTTTTTCTTCTCTTAGTTGTCTTTTCACTTGTTTTTCAATGATTCCTTCCTACTCGTTTGATGATCCACTCACCACTTGTGACCATGATTTGGCCTCTTCTATCTGTTCCCTTAACTGATTCTCTTTTATCTCCAAGTCTGCTAATGCTAATTGGATCACCTTTAACTCCATTCTATTTTTTTCTCCCTCCACTTCTGATTTCTCATTTTTTGTTGTTTTTAATTGGTCTAACTCTTGCTTTAGAGTGACCAATTCTTGCTGTCCCCTCTCCATGTTAACTTGCAGATTTAAAATTTGATCTTGCAGCATTTTATTATCCTTTTTTAGCCTACAATTTGCCTCAGTAACTATTTTAAACCTATTGTCTTTGTACACTTCCTTTGTTTCTAGAACATCAAGTCTACTTTTCATTCTCATGAGCTCTTCTACATATAATTTTGATGACGATAATAATGGTGAGGACGTAGGGCTATAAAGTTCCTGAGATATATTTTCCGTGACATTTTTTGTTTGCAATGAACTCTTCCGTTTTGCCCATGGTCCCACCCATTTTATCCATGTTTGACTTGTGGTTCATTGTGCCACCTATTACTTTTCCATTATTTTTATGCTCAACTTGATTTGTTTGTTCTTCTTTCTGGGATACCACCCTAGATATATCTGCCTTGCTGTTATTGACCTTTGGTAAAATCAAAGTGATTTTTTCTTTTGATTTTGTTTCAGTTTTCGTTTCTGAGCCAACCTACGCCTTAAAATCCCATTGTATTGTTTTGCATTTACAAAGGTCAACCTTTCTTCTACGTTTACAAGGTTCAATATACTTGTCAAAGACGATCTTGCTAGCAAAAGGGCCAAAAAGTTCGCTAAACCCCATCTTGGAAAGTGTTCCACCCGTTTGACCATTGAGAAGTGTGAAACCCTGGAAACCTTAAACCTTCTTGAGCTAGAAGATTCAAGAGATCATTTAATTGCACATGTGATTTGTTTGTCATTTTGTTGTTACCCAATATACATTCTAAAAGCCCCCATTTGCTTTGAAATTGAGTTTGTAAACGGGGTTTGAGGTCCACCTCCGTGACGCCTTGACATGCCAATCTAGGTTTTCCCCCGTAACCTCTTGTTTAACTCCCATGTGGTGAAAATACTCTATTTGATGCGAGCTTTCCAGTTTATGCGGGTATGCCAGTGTATAAAATACCATTGAACTATAAGATCTCGCTCATCTATTAAGTTCTTTCCTAAGCATAGGAGGAAGTAGGAAGATTGACTCATGTTAATACGGAGAAGTCGCTGTTCAATGCCATCTATATCAGCCTTTCTGAGACCGACGTGCTTGTCTTTCCACACGGTAATTAAGTGCACTACACTTCTCAGCGAATCCTTCTAGTTAATTAACATCGATGCGTAGGATAATTTCATCAATCAGTGACAGGTTTTTTGATAATAAAATGCGCTTCGAAGGAATATCGTTTTTTTTTCAAAAGTTATTTAGCTTAAATCTTGGTTTGTGGATGTGCGTTGAATTCATAGGGTTTAAGGTTAGAGTATTTTATTTTCCTTGCAGATTGGTCAATACCGTTTAAAACTTAGTATTTTGTTAGTTGCTAGAGGTTGTGCATACTTTTTCTGCTAGTGCGAAGTAGGGTTTATAGCTCCTATGTCAAACAAAACAAACCCTAATTGTCAAAATTAATGGTTCGTAATCAGAAAAATACGTATTCCCAATATAAAAATTGTGGAGCACGAATTTCCAAGGAGGTTTTTCTGTTATAATCTCTCTGGTATATGCATATTTAGGGTACAAAGTAGCATAATTTGAAGAATATGATCATACAAGAGAAATCAACAATTAATCGTGAGAGAGAGAAGTAGAACGAAATTATTAATATTAATTTTGGTTGAAATCTGCCATAAGGATAAACCACTATCTTAATAAGCTTGTTAATTAAGCAGATATCAGATAGATGATAATTACAAGCTAGATAAGAGAATGCAAAGTGTGACAGTAAAATTGCTCTGATATAAGATGGGCAAACAAGGGGCTATGATGTACTTAAGTGCAAACAAGGGGGCTGTGACATAATAAGCACAAACATGGGGTTTTGGTGTTATACCCATTTACGATAATTAGGGATACAGGTGGTGGGTGCAACAAGAAGTAGAGATTGTTACAGGAATCTTAAAAAATTATCTTACAAAACAAAAGCAAAAGGAGTTCTTATATATTGGTAGTGAATGTGATCGGTAGGTAAGAAGAAATTGATAAAATGGGATACAAAGCTGCTTTCGAAAGGGATTTCGTCTCTATAGAGGTTAGCATTAATCTGATATAGACATCAAACCTCAACAAGCAGACAAAGGATGCTAGATATCGCCTTAAAAGCAAACGGTTATTCTTGAAAGCTTGTAACCATGACAGGCACCTAGTTTTTTATATGTCAAACTCCAATGAAACCTTGTATAACTTGGAGGTGAGACCTAGTTTATGCACTGACTTCCAGTGAAATCACAAATAACTAGCATGTGTTTTTTTCTTTTCTCATGATTTAATGAGGGAGATACTGTCATTATCTCAGTTAGGTCAAATTATTTGAGGATCTTAGGGAGAAAGTAAACTCTCACAACTCTATTACTACAATTGATAGTGTATGCTGTAGAACAAGGATCAATTGTTTGGTGTGAAGATGGAAAATACAGGTCGAAAGGGCAGATGCATGGTTTGAAACTTTGATATTGATTCTGATAACAAATGGTTCGGGGTTCAATGCTAACCCATTCTATCAGAACTCCTGAGTTTAAAGCTTAGATGTGAGGAGATTTGCTAGGAGTGGCATGCACTAGTCGCTGTTGGCTACTATTATTCTAGTGGCCTTGGGATTATACCCGATCACTGGAGGAATCACCTTAGTCGTTTGAACTTAGAAAAAGCTCAATAGTCTCACGTACATGCATGGAAAAGGGGTTTGCTACTTGATTCCTTTGTGCATCCAAAAGGAGATGCATCTTTCTAAAGGCCTTTTTGTCATGTATTATCACAAGCTCAATTGTGACTCGATGGAAGGGAGTCCTAATTAACCCCTTTAGGCCATCATTATATATGTTCTAGGCTAAGTTACTGGTTTGGGTTCGGGTTCGGGGGACGCGTTCGGGTACGAGAACCCGGTATGTGGGTATGTGAAATTGTTTTTAGGGGTTTGGGTATGTATGGGTACATGTGTATATATATATATATATATATATACAAAAAAAAAAAGAGAAATATACAAAATTGTAAAACTAAATCATTTCATAGTATGATACTTGATCATTGATCAATGCCAAATGCCAAAGATAAATATTAAATGCCAATTGATAGTTGAAAAATATTCAAATACGCCATATCAATGATATCATATATGATTCCAATGGAATTATGGAAATCATCACAAAATTGGAATTACAAAATGTAGTTCATGAAAGTTGAAACATCATTCAATGTTCATCAATCATCAAAAGGATTATCAAAAAAATCATCGTGACTTGGATTTTCAGCAGCTTCAACTTCAAGATCATCATCATTTGAACCCAAAGTGGTTCCACTTCCAGCAACATGTGGTATGTCATGATCATCATTATCATCCACATCATCCATAGTGGCTCTAGCAAGATCTTGAATGGTTGCATCCAAGTCAGCAGACTTGGGTGCTACATCCCAAAGCTTCGCTGGCCCCTGCTTGTATTGAGGTTCCTTACGTGACAAAAGACGCAAATTGGAATGAATATACACCAAGTCTTCAGCTCTTTTTGCAGCCAACCGGTTACGCTTCACTGAGTGGATAAAGGAGTATGTACTCCAATTCTGTTCAGTGGCAAAAGAGCTTGCAACCTGGAGAGAAAACCAACAAAATAAAAAATAAAAAATGCAAGATAAATTCAAGAATGTTAAGTGTTAAATTCTACAATACAAGTGGCAAAAAAAAAAAAACTTGTGAGAGGATCTTGATTGCAAGAGGTTGGAGGTACATATAATCTTGACCATGGAGGTACCACTATGTAATAGCATCCATTTTGTATTGGTCTTTGACAACAAAAGGGTTAAGATTTTTTCCTGAGATAAACATTCCAAATTCTAACACTTGTCTGCACTTCTGGATCAGTGAAGAGTCTATTAAATTCCCTCTTATACCCTCTAGCAACTTCAAAATCTTTATATGGCGGTATTCTCCCTAGGATAGAAAGTACTTCTGTGGTATAGTACCTTGGAGATAGGGCATATGCAAGGAGGTGCAATGGTGTTGTCATCTTGTTCCAACGATGAAGAACGATTGCTTCCACCCTTTTGTAAAAGGTGTCTTTAGGATCATTCTGTCTCTTTTGTATTTCAATTTTTATTTTCTCCAACATCATGTCCATGCTATCATAGACATGCCCCAAGCATGGTTCATCTGTATCAACAAACCGAAGCATAGACATGATAGGTTCGGTGAACTCCAATACATAATTCACACGATCCCACCAATCGTCATCCAAGATCAATGCCTTGACCTTTTGGGCCCTCTTTGAATTTGATTGCTTCCATATACCCCATTGGTTGCTAATAACCATTTGACTCAATGCCTCTTTCACCTTCACAAGTCGTCTCAGAACAATTGTGTGAGATGCAAATTGGGTCTTAGCAACCTAAGAACATGTTAATAGTAAGTTAATAACACATTTAAAATATGTAAATTACTAAATAAGTAAAAAGAATATTTTATTCAATTATGTAAAACATGACATAAATGAAACTCAATAAATTAAATTTACCTTCAACAATTCCAATCTTGAAAAATTTATGAAAATTGCTTGTGACATATGGTGGTTTGTCACAAACATTTGGATCTCGTCGGTCTCCTGGTATATTTCTTTCACCCACTCTATTTGGTTGCCAATTGCTTGCATCACCAAATTGAGGGAGTGTACAGTGCAAGGTGTCCAAAAGATGTGCTCATATCTAGCCTCTACCAAAGCACCTATAGCCCTGCAAACTTTTGCATTGTCCGTAATTACTTGGACAACATTTTCATTACCCACCACCTCTATGGAGTCAATGAGAATCTTGGAAATGAACTCTGCATCTTTCACTTCCCCTTCATAGTCAACCGCCCTAAAAAATATTGCCCCCTTGGGGGACACTGCAATAACATTGATCAATGGACGGTTTTTGCAATCTTTCCATCCATCGGAAACAATAGATACACCTGTTTCAATCCAAGAATCTCTAATTGGTTTTAGTTGGGCCTCTAAAGATTTCTTCTCTTTTTGCTATAAGGTGGTACGCACCTTTTCATACCTAGGACTTGTGAAACTAGGAGGTGCACTATTTATTGCTGACACCATGTCCCGCCAATATGGTGATCTCACCAAGTTGAATGGAAGACCATTGGCATAGAGGCAACGTGCAATTTTTTCTTTAGCAACATCTCTTGCCTCCATTTTAAATGCCCTCTCCAATGGACCTCTCTTGCGGGTGGTGATTTGTTGTTCATCTTCATCTTCCTTTTCCGTAGAGGGCATAGACAAGAAGGGATGTCTGGAGGCCCTAACTGTCTGAGAGGGTAATGTTGGTGTTTTTTTCTTTCTGGAAGAATAACCACTTTGTTTTCCTTTTGCAATCAATTTGTCAGCATCTTCTTGTTCTTTTATAAATCCTGCTATTTGTACAGTAGACAACCCCTTCTTATTTGGGCCCTCACACATATTAATGCCTTTACCACTAGGGCCCATAAAATGAAGTTTCACTCGGTAATAGGAACTATTATATTGTGCATTGCAAAAATTACACTTCCAAACAAACCCCCCACCTCCAAGAATTTGTGAAATTCTTGTGGTATGTCTCCATAAAGGAGATGCTTTATCAATTTTGAAATTTGACTTCCCTCCCCACCCACTGAACTTTGACTACTGGCCATTGTTGTAATCTAAAAAAGAAAATGAAAAAAAAACATACTTGAAAAACTTCTTCACAAACTTGAAAAAATCCATCAAAAACTTGAAAAAATTCATCAAAAGACTAAAGAATAGGGTTTAAATGCATACCTTAAACACTTAAATCTCCTTTGTGGAAGCTATTTGGCACTCCACAATCGATCTCCTTCGAATACAATCACCTCCCTTCAAAATGCCAAGCTGGAGAGAAAATATGGTGAGAGCAAAATGAGAGCTAAAAATGAAATGTTTGAGTGTTAAAAGGCCTCATATTGGGCCGTTTTAGGGTTAGGAGAAAATAAATAAATAAATAAAATGTATTTTATGTGTTTTTGGGCCCACTTTTTAAGTGCTGGGCCGTGGGTTCTCATGGGTTTGCCCAAGTTCACGGTTGATACGCTTGGGTCCGCGTACCACAGTGCTGGGTGTGTGCCCAACACTGTGGGTTCGTCCGGGTGCATAGGTGTGTGCACCCGGGTGAACCCACAGTGTTGGGCGCGCACCCTGTGCGCTCCCAGCATGTACCCACAGGTGAACCTGAACCGGGTTCGAGGCTTGTGGGTACAAACCCTGCAACACAGGTTCTAGGTCAACCTTAGATATTGAAATTAAAACAAGTTAAAATAGATAAAAATTATACTAGAAAAAAGCTCAAATAAGGAGGACTCATAAAAAGCTAAAACAAAAGTTAAAATCTCTGTTACCGGGTTCTTCTATTTTGCCCCCTGTACTCGTGTGGGTACGGTTCTGGTCCTGATTCTTTGCTGGTTCTTCTTTGGGTTCTCCCAGGGTCCTTCCCGGGCACCTTGGGAAGGACCTTGGGCGGACTTGGGCCGAACCTTGGGAGACCCAAGGATTCCCCCCAAAAAAAAGGTAAATTTTTAAAACATTTTTTATTTAAGTTAACAAGAAACAGGTAGATAATTGGTGCAGTAACAGGAAATGCCATCTTTTTAGAGACATTGGGTATGGTTTGCTATTAAATGTATATGCATATGTATGTATTTATGTATGTATATGTGCATGTATATATGTATATGTATGTATTTATGTACTTATATATGTTACATGTGTATGTATATATACATACATGATACATACATACATGAACAAGTAGGTAATTGGTGCAGTAACAGGAAATGCCAGCTTTTTGGAGACATTGGGTATGGTTTGCTGTTAAATGTATATGCATATGTATGTATTTATGTATGTATATGTGTATGTATATATGTATATGTATGTATATATGTTATATGTGTATGCATATATATATATACATGATACATACATACATAAACAGGTAGGTAATTGGTGCAGTAACAGGTAATGCCAACTTTTTGGAGACATTGGGTATGGTTTGCTGTTAAATGTATATGTATATGTATGTATTTATGTATGTATATATGTTATATGTGTATACATACATACATACATACATACAGACATTACATACATATATACATACATATATATATTCCTGCACCCGTACCCAAGGGAAAAAAATATTGCTGTATCGCTGTACCCGTACCTGTATCTATACCCATACCTGAACCGGTAACTTAGGTTAGAATTAATAAGAACAAGATGCACATATTGAGCTTTGTCCAACGACTATAGAACAAGAGGGATTTGCTTACCTTTGGGGATTCTAAAGGTCCAATGAGGCATCGAAGGATAAGTATTGAAGTGATTCAGATATCTTCCTACAATTCAAGGGTTGCAGGGCCTTTAAAGGACATATAAAGGCCAAATTCAACCCTCAATGTTGTTGGCCATTGATTCTGAGAGATTTTCTGGTGATAGAAATGAGAATGATACCAATACCTCATTAAAAGAAACAACACCCATGCTGTACACGCACAACCCCTGAAGCATTTGTTATCCTCAAAGCTCAAGAATAATTAAGAAAAATACAAAAAACACACATCATAATGAGGGAAGTGAAACAAACAACTAGACAATTAATGTCCACACATGTATTATTTGTTCTTATTTGGAGCGAAAGGCTAGGGCCACCCAATATTGACATTTTAAGTATTGAAGTTGCCTATTAACATGTCTTGTGCAATCTTTGTTGACATCTAAGAAGGAGGTTCATCCTTGCTTGGATCTCCACGGCAATCCCTCATTTTGGTGAATCCAATATTCTATTCTACCCACTGTTTGGGAAAGACATTTTTATTCATCAAAATGGGAGCGTTTTTAGAGTGCAGGTTTTTTTTTCACAGATTGGATGTATGGATACTCGCTCCAATACCGTTTGCAGGTTTATGAACTAGCTGCTGCAAAGCAAAATGGATATAGTTTAAATAATGTTTAATGATAGAATTTAGAAGAGAAAATCAAATAAAAATTCTAACTTTAAATAAAAGATTCCAGTTTTGTTTAGAATTAAGTATATAAGGTGTGATAGCAGACAAATAAATAGGTGGCAAAGCAGATGATCAACTTCATAATGATCCAAAATTCTACATGAATTAAGTCTCATCAATCTTGATCTACAAATGTTTTCTTTATAGTAACCCATGGAATCTTTATGACTGTAAACAGTAATAACTGTTCACAAAGACATTTCAATTTTCCATTACCTTTTTCATTTTCTTTTATATTTCTGAAATGTTCAACATGGTGAGGCTTTGCCATCATTTGATCAAGGCTCTTGTGCATGGTTGGTCCCTGTCAAACATATGAAGGGCCAATCATGGTCACTTGATTGTCCTTCTGCCTCAAACATATTAAAACAATCGACAAATGATATAGTCCTTAACCTTTTTACCATTGCTAGACAGAATAGGATGCCTTCAACTTTTACCATAAAGGAATCTGCCTTCTCTGTAAGTGCTTGACACAGTTCAGAGAAAATATATTGGAGAAATGGATAGATTCATCGAAATAAGAATAAAGGAGCATGATTGTGATTTTTCATTTTAAACATGAGAGTGGAAAAATCTGTATTGGCAGAATGCTTATTAAGTTATTAGTGACTAAGCATTATATTTGCACTAATGAAGCAAAATTGTTGGCAAGGGAAGATCACTATATGAATAGATCTCTTAGAGAAGCCATTGAAATCTCACAACACATTAACAGGATCAACAAAAGGATATATGATCAGCAACTTGTAGAGACCCTTAATTCATAACCTTAAACATGTTAATAAATAACAATCATAATAATAACATAAGTTCAAATAAGCGTAACATTGTTAATAAGTATATTAATAATAACAATAGTGAGAAGAAGAAATAAAATAAGAACACCAATAATAACTTTAAATTTGAACTTTATTGTTAGTAAGAATAACAATGTTAAGAACAATAATTTTAGCATTATCAATTTAAAATACTAACATTAGTTTTTGCCGAAGTTGTTAGTTTGGGTAAAGAGTTTGGCGGGGGTTTGGGTTTGCCAATATAGTAATTTTTTTTCTTGGTGTCATGCCCCCGCCATAGACCACAACCCATGATCACAGCCTTTTTTGGATTAATAGTAATCGCTGGCCAAAGAAATAATAAGGTGGTGCTAATCTACAAAGGGCAGCAATCTTTAGTAAATGCAGTGGTCCCATAATAAAACAAATAATTAATAATTAAGGGAGTTTAAGGCAGTGCTTGGTTATGAAGGAATGTATCCCTTACGAAGGTAAGGATGTTAATAAAAAGATGTGACTATTCACCCCCCACCTCATGAAGGTTATATAAAGGAGGTCGAATCATTTGTGAAAGGTATTAATCAAGTGGATTGGAAAAAAGGAAAATAAGATATTGGAATATAAGAAATCTATTGGGAATAAATATTATTTTTAGCAAGAATATTATTGGGAAGTAAGTTTTAAAATATAAATTAGGAATAACTATGTATATTAGCAATCTATTTTGAATTTATAGAAGTGTTTGCAAATAGGGAGGCTGATCAACCTTTTGGGTTCACGAGATGGGAAGTATTGGTTTGCCTTCATCAAGTATGCCACCCTCGAGATGCAGTGCTCATGGGTTTGGGATGCATATGAGTGCTCCCTGGCTTGTTGAGGGGGGCAGTCTCCATGCATCTTATCAAGCATGCCACTCCAAGATGCAACACTCGTGGGTTGGGAGGCGAATGAGTGCTCTTGGGCTTGATCAAGGAGGATGGAGTGCCTCCATGGTGGATTGAGGGATTGTGTGGACTTGAGATCTTGCCATGTTCATGGGCCAGGAGGCAGATGAGTGCTTTTGGGCTTGAGGGACTTCTCAAGTATGCCACTCCCAAGATGTAGCGCTCTTGGGGCCGGGAGGTGTATGAGTGCTCCTGGGCTTGAGGGTCTTCTCAAGTATGCCACTCTCGACATGCAACACTCTTGGGGCTGGGAGGTGTATGAGTGCTTGCGGGTGTGAGGCTCTTCTCAAGTTCGCCACCTCGAGATGGATGGACAAGGATCCACTCTTGCTCTCGCAATACAAGGACAACCCTCCTTGAGATTGCGGTTTGTAAATGTTTCTAGAGAATTCATATTATGATTGGCTATCGAAATATGCCTTGGACTAATCACTAATGATGTTAAGTTATTTTGAATTCCAATATTGATAATGATATGAACTATAGATCTAACTATTATAATGTTTTAGCTATGGTGTATTATTCTCAATATTATGATATTTTATGTATTAATCTGAATATAACCATAAAATTGATGCTTGTTATTGCTAATATCAGCTTTTAGTGATTCTTATGGTTTTGTAGGCCTAAATTTAGGAATATCCCAAAAGGGGACATTACAACTGGTATCAGAGCTTTCATCCTGCCAGCTTGAGGATAAAAAAAAAAGTATATGCCTTGGAATTTCAGACCAAGGCTATGAGACCTACATGTCTTTCGATTACAAGTTATTTGATCATAATATTCCCAATGAACAATCAATCATTCTCTAACAACTCAACATAGTTAACAATAAAATCTAATGATATAACTCGACTTTCATCTCTCAAATAGAAATCCACATGTTTCCATCAGTAGTTGTCACTGGAACTTAGGCATAACTAAGATACAAAGATGGATTTAGATTTATTTCCATATTGTTTTACTTCCAAATTTCAAGATATAAGTGCACAAAGATATCATCTTGACCTATGACTGTGGGTCTCTTAAAAAGCCAACCAACTAAAATCCACCAAGTGATGATTGCATCCTTGAACAAGGAGCAGGCCATTTTTGAATCTTCGATGCATCCAATGCTCCCATGGTCACCAACCTAAATTGAGTAAAGTCAGCCAGAAGATTTGGACAACTCCTCACAAATAGTGCTTGACATATTTGGCGGTTCTTTAGCAACTTTATTCTTACAATCATACAGGTGATATCAAAACAAGTGAGATAATTGCACCCAATCTTTAACTAATTGACAATAGCTAAGCTCTCTAATCAAGATTGATTAACTCATTAGTGATTACAATCAACAACAACCTCAAATTCAAGGCTAAAAGAATCTCAAACACATCCATGGAAAAGACTTACCATGAGTAAAGCCTAAGACATCCCAATAAAGAATTACAGTCATCATTGATTAGAAAGAATTGTAAGGCTGTAAGATGTCTTTTGTTTCTTATTGTTTTGCAGGCCTAAATTTAGGAATATCCCAAAAAGGGACACTACACTTGGTTTGGTATGATAGGGTTTGACTATACAATATATAGAGGCATACAAGCTGATCTACCTACATTCCAACTTGTGCCTCATGTCACATGAACAAGTTGAGTACAAGGAGGTGATGAGGAATTGGGATGCAACCCTTGGGCATGCCAACTTGGATGCTTCTATTGCATGGATTGCCACAGTATCTTTCAAGGATGAGGAGGCTCATACACAAGACATGGTGAGTGGGAGTGGCACTACGTGTGTGGACTTGGATGCTTCTATTGCATGTCTTGCCACATTCTATTTAATGATGAGGAGGCTTGTACATAGGACATAGCGAGTGGTAGTTGCATTGCTTGTGGTTCAAACAATGCAAGTGATGACTTAGATGCTCTCAATGAAGCGCAATATAGAGAATAATGATTGTAATTTTGTAATGATTTGACATTTGACATTGAATTATCAATTATCTTGATCACTATCAACTTTGTTTTCATTTCAAAATATTTATTTGCAAATTATGGGTATGATTAGATATGTATTATCAATTATCTTTATCAGTACCAATTGTGTTTTCAATTAAAGTATTTATTTGCTATTAATATGGGTATTATAATATTAAAAATATAATGATATCCATATTTTTCAAATAAATATTTTGAATTGAGAATATAGCTGATAGTGATAAAGATAATTGATAATTCAATGTCAAATGCCAATTCATTACAAAATTACAATCATTAATCTCTATATTGCTCTTCATTGAGAGCATCAAGGTCATCACTTAGTTCATTTGAACGACAAGTAGCTGCACTGCCACTCCAAGTCACTATGTCTTGTGTACGAGTCTCCGCATCCTTGAAAGAGAATGTGGCAAGCCATGCAATAGTAGCATCATAGTTAGCACACTTAGGGGCAACATCCTAGTTCCTCATTGCCTTCTTGTACTCAACTTATTTATGTGACATGAGGCGTAAGTTGGAATGCAAGTAGATTGACTCCTTTGCCTTTTTTGCAGCCAATTAGTTGTGCTTAATTGAGTGGATAAAGGAGTATGTGCTCTAGTTCCATTAAATCAAATAAGAATTGGCAACATGTTGAAATTGGAGACAAAGACAACATGATATTGGAAATTATAAAACATAATATATAGCTACAAAGGAAAAGTAAGAAAAAAAAAAAAATGCTTACCTATGGTAGGACTATGATTGCAAGAAGTCGCAAGTAGTATAGCCTTGGCCATGGTGGTACAACCTTGTATGAGTATCTTTCTTGTACTTTTTTTGAAGAGTGCCAAGATTGTGATTTTTTGAAGTTATAAAGTTGTCAAATTCACCATGACAATATCATCTACATTTGAATTTGGGAAGATTCTATTGAATGATTCCTTTTACCTAATAGTAACTTCAATATCTCTACATGATGCCACCTTTCTTGGTAAATAAAGTATCTTTGTGCTATAATATATGGGGTACTAAGCAAATTTTAGGAGATGCAAGAGCTTGTTCATCTTATTTCAGTTATAAATGACTCTTTGCACCTATTTGAAAAATGCTTCTGTGGGTTGTTCTCCTTAACTACTAAAATGACCTTTATTTTTCAATCATGGAGTTCATGCCATCATATTTGTCTCCCAAACATGACCTATCTATATCGACAAACTTTATCATTCTCATGATGGGTTCAATGAAACTCAAAAGATAATTTGCATGAGCTCACCAATCATCATCTAGAATCAATTCTCAAATCTTTTGGGTCCTATGAATTTGACAACCTACATCCACCCCAAAGGTTGTTAGTGACCATAGTGCTCAATGCTTCTCACACCTTTACAAGTCATCTCAACACAATTGTGTGTTATGTGAATTGAGTCTCGTCAACTTTATATGGTGTAAACAAATTAAAAAAAATTAAAAATGTAGATGATATATCATATGATTAAAATTTATAGCAAACTTAAAGTAAATCAAAAATAAAATATTGAAATTCTATAAGCTTACCTTCAACAACTCTAACTTGGTGGATGATTTGTCATGAACACCCAAATCTCCTTGCCTTAGTGTACATTTCTTTGATCCACTCTATCTTTGTACCAATCTTCTAAATCACCAAGTTGAGTGAGTGGATGACACATGGTGTCTAAAAAATGACCCCACATCTTGCCTCCACCAATAAAGTTGTTGCCTTGCAAATTTTAGTGTTGTTTGTCATGACTTGGATAACGTTTTTAGCAATTACTATCTCAATTGACTCTATGAGAATGTTGGCAATGAAAATTTTATTCCTCACTTGCCCCTCACAAGCAATCGCCTTCAAAAACTTTGCCTCTTTAGGGCACATTGCAATTACATTAATTAAGGCCTTGTTTTTGCAATCATTCCATCAATTAGAAACAATAGATAATTTATATTGGTCCATGAATCCTTATTTGGATGCAATTATGTCTTTACAAATTGTCTTTCCTTTGCCAATAAGGTGGTATGAACTTTTTCATACCTAAGATTTTTATAACTTGTAGGTGCTTGACTAATGGTCATCACCATTTCCCACTAGTATGTTGATCTCACAAGTTTGAAAGGAAACCCATTAGTCTAAATGCAATGTGCAATGTGCTCATCTACAAGGTCCTTCATTGTGTTTTGAAATGCCCTTTCCAATGGGCCTCATTTGTGGGAAAGAGAGGGGCTATTGTCATCATGGCAAGAAGATGATGTAGCAATGAAAGGATGTGTGGTAATCACTATTGGAGAGGTGATATATGGCCTTGTGGGTGGCTTGTAGAGTCCTTTCTTGGATAAAGGTGGGCTTTTGGTTTTGCTCTCTCAATTATAATATCTTCTTCTTACTCTTTTATACACGAGAAGATTTTTTTTTTTGCAACCCCTTTTTTTTTGTCCTTAGACAAATTTTGCTTCCTTAGCTGACAATAGCACACAAATGAGCTTTCACTCAACCGTTTGAGCTCTTGTACTCGTTATGGCATTGATTACAATGTCAAAGATAGCTCCCATCTCTAGGAAGCTGCTCAATCATCGTGATGTGCTGCCAAAGAGGTGATGCTTGGTCAAATTTGAAAGATCTATTCATCCTTGGGGCCATTGAACTAGAACTGGCAATAGCCATTATGAACCATATGGATGAATACTTGTGCCTACATGTTTTAAAATAAACAACCGAGGAAAATTGGAAAAAAATGTAACCCAAGGCAATTTTAACATAGAAAAATAAAAATAAAATAAAAGAAACAATGATATAACCCTACAATATGCTAAAAAATGAATAATGATTTAGAAAAGTAAAAAAATAACAATAAAACATTAAAAAAAAAAATAACATAGGAAACTTGGAAACAAATTTAAAAAACTACAAAAAACTTAAAATAAACTTACCATTTCATGATGAATCTCCTAGATGCAAGCTATTTGATCCTCATAGCTCTTATCAAACACACCTTTATGCATTCACAATCCTTTAGCATTAAAAGAAAACCAACAATCTTGAGCAATGGAAAACAATAAGTTTTGGAAAGTTGGAATCATAGTTTTTGTGTTTTGTGTTTTATTATTTCTTTTTGGTTTTTGTATTCTTGTTTTACGGTTTTTCAAATACTTTTTGGGCTGTTTAGCTTGTGGATTCACCCATGACATGGTTTAGACCACCCAGGGGGTACTTGTGTCATTTGGGTTGTGCCTTGGGCAAACACAGGGTGAAGACGTCCTTGGATCAAAACCTAGACCCTTTAGGCTAGGTATGAGGGTTGGGATGGGCAAACCTAGTTTTAATGGTTTTTGATTTTTAAGAATAATTAAACTCATTTTAAAGCAAATAAATAAGAATAAATCTAAAATTATAGGTTCAACCTTCCTCATCCTAGCTTGTATTTAAAGAGCAATGAGGGCAATCCAAAAAACCACATTATTGATCTTGTAATTTCCTTGAAGAGAGGTCTAGAAGGAGATTTGATAAGTTGCAATTAAATCCATTACTCACTAGTAACCAAATACATGATATTGTAACTGTAAAAATCCAAAATCTTTAATCAACGATTTTAGAGATGTTGCAATAGAATGATGGTGAGAGTAGATATGGTGTCTATACATTGAAAATGTTACAAGGTGCACATTTCTTGTAGATTGCCAAAATTTCTGCATTATTAATAGTGTAGATTTGCAACAACTCTCCTTTGTTTATTGTTTGTGCAACCCATGTAGTATTGATATTTCTAAACCACCCATAAACAAGAGGTTAATGCTATACAAGACAGAAGAAGTCCAATATCGTGGTAGTCATCTTCAATTATAATCTCTAGCAGACTATTAACGGATTCATTATTTGTTACAATTTGGACTATATATTATTGGCTAACTTCTTCAATTGCTTCCTAGAAGAGGCCCATCAAGATTGGACCATCCTTGGGCCTCCTTATAATGTCTTACTAAAAGTTAACTAAGTTAATTAAAAACATAAACAAAAGTTACTAAAAGCCAACTAAGTTAACTAAAAGTAAACTATCGACTAACTAAAGCTAAGATGACCATTAAATATTACAATTAATACTTTAATACCCTCCGTTAATGGTCATCCTACAAACATAAACTAAGTCTACCCATAATCTTCTGAAAACATATCATCAGTGACTGATAGCTGGAGAAGCATAACCACCTCGCGATTACTGGTCCTTTCCCGTAGAACAATCAAATCTAGACATTGACACTCGAAAACTGTGAGCTTCCTTGCTTCCAGGTGTTATAACTTTTCCCATTAAACCTCTGGCTGCCTTCCAACATGATACTGGTCAAATATGCCATCCCTACTGTTTTCCAAAAGCCCGAAAAACGAGGTAAAGTTTGTGATCAGCTGGCACGAAACTTTGGACAATCAGCTGGCACAACTCCCACAGTTTTGAAAAATCATCTAACAAGAGGCTCAAAAACAACAAGATTTTTTAGAAAACCCTTCAAAAACTTAGAAAAAGCAAGATTCAAAAAATTTTTGTAAATCAGCAAAATTTTTATAGAATTTTTTCAAAACTCTTCAAATCGTCTTTCAAAAAAACACTTTGTAAGTTTTTTTAGAAAATATTTCAAAAAACTCTTTTAATCAGGTCCACTAAAAATCTAGAAAATCAAGTCCACTAGAAATGGATATTCTACAACCAGAAAATCAAAAAACCCGTCACACAAAGAAATGGTGAAAATCTTCACAAAGCTGCAAACCTAGTTTCAGAAAATTCGGTCAAAGGAGAGCAGAAGATTGTGTAGGGGTGCTAGAAATCCTAGCCGATATCAAAAAACTCCCAAAACACAACAGATACGCCTAGAACAAACCCGTGATTTTGAAGAAATTGCCCAGAAAAATCAACAAAGGCGTCCAAAAACTTGTGAAATATCTCTTCGATCTTGCAGGAAAGAAAATGTGCACGGATTGCAATTGAAAAAACCCTTGAAAGCGCGTTTTAGAAAACGCCGTGATCGCATGGGCTTCAATAGATGATGATGCCGAACTAGGAACCCGCGAAAAGAAGCAAAAGAAATCACACGATTCCACAGCTGTGATTTCCAAATAAAATCGCCATAAATTCGTCTAAACCCTTCAGCTGATTCTCAAAAAATTAGCACGAAAAAATCCGCATGAAAATGACAGGAACTCATGATTTTCCACTTCAATAATGACGCGATTTTCTTTTGTAGATGCCGTGATTCCTCCCAACAACAAATTTGTATATCTTTAGACAAAACTTGTTCAAAAAATCAGCTTCAAAAAACCCTTCGATTTTCAAAATAATTGGCTCACAAAAATTCTTAAAAATTTCTTCGATTTTTATTTAAAAAAAAATCGGCTAAAAAAGCTTTACGAATTTTTACAAAAAAATCTGTCAAAAACTTCCAAAATAATTTTTCAATTTTCCGGGTTAACCATTAACATTCGATTTGAAAAAAAAAATCAAGCAAAAACATCTAAGAAATTAAAAAAATTCCTTAGGAAAACAACAAATTTTTATTACTAAATATTAAATAATTGATATTCGATATTCATTATTCTGTCTTTACAAAAGGAGAGGAATACTCCTTATAAAGAAAATTACCAGATGATGTTTCTAAAAAGAAACGATCGTTAACTGAAGCAAACTAAAGCAATTAACTGAAAGATGCTAAAACAAACTAAAGCATAAACATAAGGTACTAAAAGCTAACTAAGCTAACTAAAAGTAAACTATCAACTAATTAAAGCTAAGATGACCATTAAATATTATAATTAATACTTTAATACCCTTCCTTAATGGTCATCCTACAAACATAAACCAAGTTTATCCATGATCTTCTGGAAACATATCGGTGATTGATAGTTGGAGAAGCATAACCACCTCGCGATTACTGGTCCTTTCCCATAGAACAATCAAATCTAGAGACTGACACTCGAAAACTGTGAGCTTCCTCTGCTTCCAAGGATTATAACTTTTTCCATTGAACCTCTGTGTACTTTCCAACATGACTTTGGTCAAAGACGCCATCTCTCCCATTTTCCAAAAGCTCGAAAAACGAGGTAAAGTTTGTGATCAGCTAGCACAACTCATGATTTTTGAAAAATCATCTAACAAGAGTCTTAAAAACAGCAAGATTATTCAGAAAAAACCTTTAAAAACTTTGAAAAAGCAAGAATTTTTTCAGAAAAGATCTTCATAAAACTTTTGAAAAAGCTAGATTTTTTTCGAAAAAAATCTTCAAAAACTTTTGAAAAAGCAAAATTTAAAAAACTTCTGAAAATAAAATTTCAAAAGACTTTTGAAAAAGAAAGATTTTTCAAGAAAAAAACCTTCAAAAAAACTCGAAAAAGAGAATTTTTCAAAAAAATCTTCAAAAACTTCTAAAAGCAAGACATTTTTCAGAAAAAAACTTCAAGCTGAAAAGCAAGATTTTTTAGAAAACCTTCAAAAACTCTAAACAGCTTCAAAACCCTTTGATTCCAAAAAATCGGTTCACAAAAACTCTTCACAAAATTCCTCGATTTTTTATCTTTAAAAAAAATCGGCTAAAAAAACTTCACGAATTTTTTAAAAAATCCGTCAAAAAACCTTCTGAAATAATTTTTCAATTTTCTGAGTTAACTATTAACATTCGACTTTAAAAAAAAAAACGAGCAAAAACATCAAAGAAATTTTCAAAAAATCCTTAAGAAAACAACAATCTTTTATTACTAAAAAATCCGCCAAAAAAGTTTGAGCCTAAGCTCTGATACCATGAAATGATAATTGATATTCGATATTCGTTATTTTGTCTTTACAAAAGGAGAGGAATACTCCTTATAAAGAAAATTACAAGACGATGTTTTTAAACAGAAACAATCGTTAACTAAAACAAACTAAAGCAATTAACTGAAAGATGCTAAAACAAACTAAAGCATAAACAAAAGTTACTAAAAGCTAACTAAGTTAACTAAAAGTAAACTATTGACTAACTAAAACTAAGATGATGATTAAATATTACAATTAATAATTTTAATAAAAGCTATAAATAAAAAGTCACCTTATTAAGTCATATTAAAATGACTTAATTTATAATAATTTTGGAGAAGCAAAGCAAGAAGATAAGAACAAAGTCTTCAGCTTATTGATTTGAATTTTGTTCTTTGAGAGCTTTAGACTTGGGTGACTGTGACAAATAAGATGACGATTTGCCTTTGAAATCTCTAAATTGCTTGATTGTGGGCATGAATAACTTGGATCATGGGATGATGGTGTTGAGCAATCACAACTTTTAGGTTGCCAAAGCTTTACCGACCTTTTTCATTTGCTCAAGAAATGTTGAAGCATCTTTATGACAGCCAATCAAGGTGGATGACATTGGCCCTAGATTATGCATTGCATTGGCATGGACAACCTCTTTGCTAAACAACTCCCATGATGAAGTTATGTAATACTACTTATAACCCTAAAAAATGACATTGTTGGTAGTTGTCTTAAGGTGAACGCTGTTGATTGCCAAATATGGGTCACCCACTAGACACTCTTGGAATGCTGTAACACTATCCAGATCTTCAATGTCTTACACTGCAGTGTTCTCTTATATGATATGCGATTTTTCGAAAGTGAATTACATTGAGTCTAAGACCAGGGTATTCCACCATTAGACAACCAAGAACAAGAGCTTCTCTATCATTTGCACCTACAACAACCTTGTGATCAAGGTTACTAGGTGGTAGAGGTGATGAACCCATAACACATTTATCAACAAGAATACCAACTGTGTAAGGAGCATACTACAATATGTTCTTGTTTACAATTCTAAAACCAAGGTTGACAGTGTCTATTATCCTATCTTTCTTTTAATCAACTATCAAAAGCAATGATATTGGAAGGCATCCCTTCCTTCTACGTAAGTTGCACCAATTTTTCTAGATGTTTGTAACTTTCCTTGCTGACTATAAATATTAATTTGGACAAGTCAGCTCTCTTGATTAAGAGGGACCTGCTTCTTATTCATTAGATCAACAACTTTTTCTTTTTCATAATTTTTTTTAATATAGGTTCATGAGCATTCCATAAGTTTCCTTAGTAGACTTAACATCCTCCTCTATCATTTGATGAAACCACTTGGTGCCACATCGAGTCAATCCTTTCTCACCAAATCACCATGTATCTCTTGTAAAAGATTCTCAACCATGCTCCAATCCTTTCACATGCTTAGTAGTCTGAAGGCAATGGTTTTATGAGGCATTGGGTTGTAGAGCGTTCTTTAGTTAGCATGCCCGTTCTACCCAAAGTCATTTTTGTCCAAGAGAAGACATCCCTTTGAGGCATCTTAACAAACAGTTTTAGGGATCCCTCATGAAGTCCTTTATGTGCCAATCTTGTAACCATTGAAGTCCATGAGACCACACCTCTTAGATGCATTTGAGGGAACATATCTTGTGCCTTTGCTAAGACATACTTGCTTGGATGTTTATCCAATTGATAGTGTTCATATATACCTTAACTGTGGCTGTGTTGGGATCTAATCTTATGCGTGTAACATAATGTGATAGTACTTTGTTTTTTGGGCTTGCATGTCAGCCTTTATATTTGAGTGGGAGGCCTTGTGGTTTTAGAAATGGCATCAGCGAATTAGAGAGTTTTTGAACTTTTGAAATCCCGGATTGAGTGCATTTCATTGTTTTAGAGGTTCTATGAAGTATGAACTATTGAACTGCTGACAACTACATTTGCTTGAAAATATTCTAGTCTTTAAACCAAATCTATTTTGCGCATACTTTGTAAACGTTATAGTCTTGAGATTAGTGTAGCCTTTGCAATGACACTAATTGGACAAGATACCTCTATCCTTTATGCTTTGATAGATTCTCATACCTTGCACTTAAAATCCCATCTTTGCATAGGTATGGAGGGGCACAATTTGGCAATGGGTATAAGATTTGGTTTTTTACTCACGAATTGCGTTTACTTAAAGCTTCTAAATCTTCAAGGCATCTTGTCAAGCTGTTTGTATGACTTGTCCATACTTCCACATTTTGCATACATGTATTAGAGCACTTTAAATATTCGACAGAATTCCATTATCACATATGCCTCTAATGGTTGTTCATAACCTATTCTAGAGTTTCCATTTCCGCGTAGGTAGGAGGGTGATAGAAAAGGTCAAGGAACTTTGATTTGTCACTTGCCAAATGGATTGTTTAAAGTTTTTTGAAGCCATTTCAACAAATCTGTTTTGTGCATATCTTGAAATCATCACAGCCATGTGCTATCAGCAAATCAGAGAGTTTTAGAACCATGAAAAACCCCTGATTGAATGCATTTCTACATTTTGATAAGTTTGCAAACTTTTAAAAAGGCTGACAAAAAGTATATTGGTGGCTTGGGGAGTTCTCTAACTTGAAAAATCATTGACAAAGAGTATATCGGGGCTTTAGAAAGGCCAATAAGAATGGTGTTGGCATTTTAGAAGGTCTTAAATTTTTTGAAATGGCCAACAAAGAATGAGGAGAAGAGGAGGGGCTGTCAGGAACCCGAAACTAAATAATTTTGTTCTTTTAAAAACTTTAACTCCTACAAATGGTTATGCATGTCGGCCTATTTAAAGGTTAAAGAATAATATAGCAAAATACCTTTCAACCCCTACTTTGCCTTCCACAATATGACATCTCTTTTGAACATCTTTATCCAATGGCCTGTAAACATTGTCCATACTTTGATACTTTAATCCATAGTTGAAAAACATGTCGATTCGCCGATTATTCAGGGAGTTTTAAAATACTTGCGAGTTTTTCCACACGATGGGTTTTTCTTGCAAGTACTCGCCAATATTACTTGCCGAGTCAAGGCAAAAAAACTCTTAAGAGTTTTTGCCAAAAACTCGGTGAGTTCGACAAAAAGACTCGGCCGTTGAAAAAACAGACTTCCATGGCTGCTAAAAAAGCAATTTCATTTCATTTTTTCATTCATTAGTTGCTCTCCTTCACGAAAAACACCCTCCCAAGCATTTAGCATGTATTTGCAGCAATTTTGCATCAAGGAAACAAGATTTGAAGAGGATTTTGATCAAATTTCAAAGGCAAATTGGATTTCCAAGTAGGTTTTCTGATTTTTCCTTTTTTCTTTTTTTAAATTTTTTCTTCACTTTTGCTGCATCTAAGTTTAAAAAAGATCATGACTGCAGTATAAGAAGGTTATAAATAGATTTATATCGATCAAAACAAGATTTATATTCATCAAAACAAGATTCATCACCCTTGTTTTACATTTTCTTCTGATTTTTTCCTTGTATTCACATTTTTTTTCAAACCCTAGTTATTTTTTATATTTGAATCCTTTTTATTTTGAAGAAAATGTTTAGAATTTTAGATTAGTTTAAATTTTTACTAATTTGAAGTAATTTTCTGATTTTTTCATTGTTTTCACATTTTTTTCAAGCCCTAGTTTTTTTATGAATCCATTTTTTTTTGAAGAAAATGTTTAGAATCTTAGATTAGTTTAAATTTTTACTAATTTAAAGTAATCTATATTGATTTAATCTAATTTAGGTTATTTTTTAATTTTCTATTAAAAAACTAACAAGTGCTTTCACTTTGTATGTGTAGGTTAATTTATAATGGCAAATAGAGAAGCTTCTCCATTCAGTTCAGCCTCAGGCTCTGCTCCATCCGCGTTGTCACCATCATTTGTAGGCACTTGTCCTGCAGGAGCTAGAGATCCTGCTTGGAAATATGCCTATCAAGGACCGGACCCTGGCTCAATTTATTGCATTAAATGCGAAAGAGTATTTCGTGGAGGCATAAACCACCTCAAATACCATCTTGCAGGCATCAGTCATCTTGATGCTAGGGCTTGTCCTAACACCACTGAAGAAATAAAAAGAGAAATGAATGCCATACTTGCAGCCACAGAAGAAAAAAAATTACGAAGGGAGAGGGCAAAGGTAGCCATGCAAGCATTCATAGCTTCTTCTCAAGGTGTTCCAGTCAACCTTGAGTTGGATGATGATGCACTTCAGGGCATAGTGGGCTCTCTTCATGGTCCACATATCCGAAGCAAACCCACCACCACTGCGAGCTCTTCATCTACTAGTAGAGCACCAGGATTAACACCTACACGCACAGTACATGATTTTTTTGTGCCTAGAAACACACCCGAAGCACAACCTTCCTTAGAGGTAACTGGGTGGAATAGGGAGGTGCATGAGCAGGCAGACATTGCTTGTGCTGAATTTTGGTATTTCAACAACATCCCTTTCAATGTGGCAAGTTCTCCTTATTGGCAAAATTTGGTTACTGCATTGACAATTGTAGGAGAAGGCTACAAGGTGCCTTCTCGCACAGATTTGAGTGGGAGGTTAGTTAATTTATTTTTTTTGATAAATTTATGTTCTTTAATTTATAGCAATTTATGATGAATTTAAGCTATTTTTTGTTTACAAATTAAAATTGTGCACTTAATTTCACTTTGTGCTTGTAGGTTGCTTATGAATGCAAGTGATAGGGCAAGGGCAGTGGTAGAAGAACAAAGAAATGAATGGAAAAAATATGGCTGCACTATTCTTTCCGATGGGTGGATGGATGGTAAAAACCACACCATCATTAACTTTTTGGTAGCTTGCAGAAATGAAGTGGTGTTTTTAAAATCAGTGGATGCCTCCAACATAGTGAAAAATGCAGAAAATTTGGCTCAAATGTTGGAGCAAGTTTGCATGGAGGTTGGAATTGAAAACGTTGTGCAAATAATTACTAACAATGCAACAACGTATGTGGCAGCTGGTAGAATCCTTCAAGATAGACACGCCACATTTTTTTGGTCACCTTGTGTAGCACATGTCCTTGACCTTCTTTTGGAGGACATAGGCAAACTTGATTGGGTCACACCAATTGTAGACGATGCAAGGAGGATCACAAAATTTATCTACAATCACCCTTGGGTTCTTCAATTGATGAGGGATCACACCCAAGGGAAAGAGTTGGTGAGATCCAATGTGACAAGGTTTGCAACGATTTTCTTAACATTGCAAAGCATTCTTGGTTCATTGACGGCTTTGAAACAAATGTTTGTGAGTCAAGCATGGCTAGACTCAACTTATTCGAAGAAGCCGGAAGGAGAGAGGGTTGCATGCATAGTCTTCAACAACCTATTTGCACAAAGAGCTGCAGAGATTGTGAAGGTAACTTCAAAACTTAGAATTTAAATTCGAATTGAATTTTTGTTTTAATGTCTTTCATTGTAAATTTGTAACTTTAATCTTTTTGCATTTTTATATTGTAGGTGTTGGAGTCCTTGGTTAGACTTCTTCGCTTGGTAGATGGGGATAAAACCCCAATGGGGTATCTTTATGAGGCCATGAAAAGGGCCAAGGAGGCTATAAAAAATTATTATAAGGGGGATAGCCTCAAATTTGATCCCATATGGGAGATTATTGATAGTTGGAATAATCAACTCCACCAACCCATCCATGCAGCAGGGTACTTCTTGAACCCCCGTTTCTTCCATTCAGGCACCTTCTCAGATCCTAGTGGAGAGGTTATGGAGGGCCTCACTACTTGCATTAAGAGGATGACACCCCAAGCTGAGGTGGCAGACCTCATTGTTGATGAATTGCAAAATTACAAGGAAAGAAGGGGTAGGCTCTTTTCTTCAGACTTGGCTAAGCGAGCAATAAACAATCAATCACCAGGTATAAAATTTCAAATTTACAAGTTACAACTATTGATAATTTGATAAATATGTTTTGAATTTTGGACTTTCCTTTCTAAGTTTCTAACTCTTCAATATTTTTTTTTGTAGAGGTTTGGTGGACAAATTGGGGTGGAAATACCCCAAATCTCCAAAGATTTGCCCTTCGTGTCTTATGCCAACCATGCAGTGCATCCAACTATGAGCGCAATTGGAGCTTGTTTGAGGCCATCCACACGAAGAAGAGGAACAAACTAGCTCAGAAACGCCTCAATGACCTTGTCTATGTGCAATATAATCTTCGGTTGTGCACAAGAAAGGTAGAGGAAATATCAGGTGATCCAATTGATTTGGATGAGATAGATCCTTATAGTGATTGGATAGGGCGAGATGAGCAACCTTCATTGTTTTCCGAGGATGATATCTATGATTTGGAGAGACAGGCAATGGAGGAGGGGGGTGGATTGGGATTCTCATTGGATGACATTGAGGATGAGGAGACTAAGGAGGAGTCATTGCCACTAGCATCTACATGCAAGATGGAGGTTGAGCCACAACGTGTCATGCTGAGGATGGAGGAGCCACAGTAGAGTCCTAGGACTAGACCCTCTAGTTCTACCTTTCTCCTAGTTTTCACTAGACATGTGAAGAGGAAGATGTAAATTTGTAAAATATATTAACGTAGTATTTACTTTCATTTTTACAAAAACAATTTGCTATTTTCATTTTGTTTTAGACTATCAGTTTCAGTGCATTCCACATGAGGATGCCATTTTGTACCCAATTTGCATTCAAATCAATCAAATACAACTAGACTCAGCTTGTTTCTTTTATGTACTCATTGGATGCATCTTTTCATTGAATTTTGCAAAAAAATGCGTTTTTAATGAAATTTAAGCAATTTTTTAAGTTGCCTAGTTTTTGCTGAGTTGTGTTTTTTTGGGCTTGGCGAGTGTTTCAACTATGCTTTAAGCATTCTAACTCAAAACAATCGTGAGTTTGAGCTTGTGGAATAGTTATAACTCAAAATGGCAATGATTTAATGCAATTAACACTAAATGCTGAGTAGATGCGCCTTCATAACCTTTGACCATGAGCTGCAAACACACAAAAATTTAATCACTTGGTTGATCGAGCATTGCAGGCTTTGATTTGGTTTCTTTGAGTTTCTAGGATGGGGGAATGCAAAATAACTTAGCACATGTGAAGCATAAAAAATGAATTAGAGAACACATAAGTAGTGTTTCTCTGAGTTTCTAGGATGGGGGAATGTGGGGATGTGGGAATACAGAATGGGGACAACAAACAATTTGCTGAATTTTGGGGACAATAGGGGGATGACTATTTTGATAACTAAAAGCAGCTAGAATTTAAAAAAGTAAATGCAATATGCTGAATTTACAATGACAATCCTCCCATTTTTATCTTTTTATAGGTATTATTATTTTCCCCTTAAAAGCTACCTATCTTTTATGTACCAAATGTTGTAGGCTATCTAATTTTGAAAAAGAGGGTAGTTACATCCAAGTCCCTGGTGATGCAGGAGCATCAGAGGGTTCAAGCAATCAGCATCACCAAAAATATTTTATGTTCAGTTTTACTTTTGGTTTGTTTGTGCTAACCTTGGGTTCCTTGGTGTGGTAGTAATTTTTGATATTCAAACTTTTCAAAATCAAATTGTTTCCCTCTCATTTTGGGTACCACACTTGACAGAGACCTCAGAGAATCTTCACGACACTTGTTTGCAGGTTGAGAATCTTCATGAGGGGTAACTTGTGGCAGCCATTATAACTTGTAAGAGCACCTAGGATGCATGGGGAGTCACATGTTGAAGGCATCTTTGATTAGTCCAAGTCCAGCTTGAAATCTGAGTGCCCCATTTACATGTGGATGTATGTTTATGCATTTGATCTTGCAAGGTAGTGCATGTTTAACAGGGCGCCCCAGCTAGCTATTTTAATCTGTTTAGGAGTTTATTTTGACCATGGCTTGACTCCTTGATTTGGACACTATACTTGGAGGAATTATGGATGATGGGACTTACAATTTGACCAAGATTGGATCTTCTCTTAATTTTGGCACCACACTTGGAGGGAAAGGCATAAAAAAATGAGTTTGGATCTAAGGAGGTTACCTTCCATAACATTGTTTTATAGTTTGAGGACTTGTGGTGGAGTTCTTCACTGTTTTGCAGGTTTTGGGAACTCAGAGTTAGGCTACAGGTTGTTAGATATAATTGTGTTGTTTTGCAAGTGTTGATAGGGCAGCAGTAGTTCTTGCAGGGTGAAAGGTCTGATTTTGTAAGGGGTACTGAGTTTTCCCTAGATTCTTGTAATCATTCTCAAAGTATTTGATCAATAAGATCAGCAGTATCTTTGTTCCCATCTTGTGTTTCATTGAAATCCATTGTGTATGAGTTTTCATAAACAAGTCAAATTTGAAACTTAATCTATTGTTCGTTCAATATTGTGTTGAATTTTCGAAGTCTAGGGTTCATTTGGTGGAGCTGCAAGGACAAGGTCACCATTCATTTGGCTCCCTATCCTTGATTTCATCACCTGGGATGTTGGGGATGCCACTTGGACCTTGGGAAGGCGTCCCCATGTAACATTGCACATAAGTCTGTTTTGATCATAGTAGCATTACTTAGAATCAGATTTGACTTGACATTTCAAAAGTAAAAATGAAATTCAGTTACTGGGCATTTAATTGGGCAATATTTTGGAAACTTAAAAATGCTCAAATATTCATAAAAGCAGGGAAAAATTGTTGTTTTTATTATTTCAATCAGAAAAAGGGAAAAATGCTGTTTTTCCATCTGACACAGCCCATTACAATTTTCATTTTTTTTTTTAAAACTAAAGTCGGGGTTTGGGGTGGTAGCTTCCAGCAGGGTCTAGTGGCAGCACTCCTCTTGAGGTTCAGGGGCAGTGCCCCTTTTGTATACCAAATTATGGGCTTGAAGACCACAGGGACACCTTCATGGCACATGCCATTTTTCATAATTTTAGTGCTTTTAACTAACCATTGGTAAATTGATGCAATTTGTTAAAGAGTCAAAGGATGATAGTCTAAATGAGAAAATGACAAAACATGAGGATTTTTTTGTGTTTTCTGCCCGTTGCTGTTTTTCCTTGATTGCAGGCAAATTTTCTGCATAGAGTTGGCCTGTGTTCCCCCAAGTTTTGGGGACAGGGATGGTAGGGCATGGGGGACATGTTTCTGGGAGGCTATTTTTTTGTGGACGGCAGGGGAGGGTTGTTAAAAACAGGGAAAAATTTAAATTGATAAGGCATTCATCATGGACGTTATAAAAACCTTAATACATAACATTGGATTTGAATTGACAAAATTTATAGCTTTCATTGTCAATGTGCATATATATTATATATAAGCTACAACAATGGCCCAAAGGCTGCAAGTTTCAACTACAAAGTGACAAAAACATAGAAAATGTGCAGCTGTCCCTAATCAGCATCTAGTAACACTGCAATTTTGACTCCATACAGCTAGGATGAAACATCAACCTTAAGGATGAAAAAGTGACAATTTCATTGCTCTAATTGTTCCATACATGGATGTGATATTAATTGCATAGACTGGTGATATCAGTAACATGAAAAATGTCATCTAGTGCTTAATTCTCTTGTACATGAACATTTTGTGAGGAAAAAATCCTCATATAACTGCAACAATCCAGACACCAAATTTGATGAACCTAAGGTTTTCCCTCTTCAAGCTCTATTGTACAGACCTGTGATAGCAGGTGTCAGACTGATGACATGGGCATCCCAAAGTTGTCTTTTGATGTGTATTTTCCCTCTTAACTGGCCCTAAAATCTGTTATGTAAAAATAACAACAGGTGTACAAACTGATGACATGAACATTTTGAAGTTATCTTTTGAAATATATTTTTGAATTTTCCCTCTTAAACTGGGACTAAAATCTGTTAATATTAAATAAAAAGATATGCATTTACATTTAAATTTTTAATGCTGAAATTATTCATTTATTTCCTGCATTTATGATCACTTATTGCTGATATACTTGCTGCTGTAGAAAATTAGCATAGCTGGGTGAACCTACAATTAACTCTCTAACGGAGGAAGTGAGGTTTTCCATTACCTAGATGTACCATACAGGAATGCAATGTCAATTGTATGCACTGAGATGTCAATAACATGAAAAGTGTCCTCTAGGGCTTAACTCTCTCTTGCACCAACATTATGTTAGGAAATGGCCTTCATACAGCTATAACAGTCCTGCTACTACATCTGATTAAAGGGATTCCATATCCTAGCAATACAATTCAGACCTGTGACAGCATAAAAAAGGCAAGGATATTGAAATCAGCATCCTATAATTATCTTTTGATTTGTGTTCCTCCCTCTTACAACAGCCCTCAAATCTGTTCATGAAAAATATTGTTTGTTCAACTTTGTATTTACATTTAATGCTAAGGGTTGATGGCTCATCCCAGCTGTACGGAGTTAAAAAAGTGACTGAAAACATTCTTGGGCCATAGGGGATGGTTAGCAGTCTCTGGCACAGTCAGGGGATGTCTGGATGTTCCCTAGCTGCCCCCTAATGTACCCAGGTGTTTCCTAAAAAAACCGAATACCTGGAACATCTCTTGTTTTTCTGCAAATTTGGGGATGGGGTGGGGACGTTTTGTACTTGTCCCTGAGTCCCTGAAACCATTTCCTATAGGGGACAGGGTCAAATTTGGCAGGGGACACATCCCTGGGGAGTATAGGCATAGGCTCATTGGAACTCACAATGTTTCAGACAAGTTTAGTGACTACTCACTTGAAACTCAATGGCGAGTTTTCATGGTGTCTTACCATGTCCATTTCCCTCGCAAGTAACTATGAGTTTGTTAGTTCTCTTTGAGTTATTGAACTATGGTTGGCAAGATGTTCAATGGCAACTAGCCATCAACACTTAAGAATCACCTATTGACAACCTGGTGTCTCTTTTTCTTTGATGGTAGGCAAGCTTTCTGCACAGATTTGTTGGAACTTGCAAGTTTTCAGGCAAGTTACTCGGGGAATATTTGCCTGAAACTTGATGGCAATTTTTTTGGCGCTTTCTGGGTCCTTTTCATTTGCAAATAATTATGAGTCAGCAAGCTTTTTCTGAGTTATTAAACTCTGGTTGGCAAGATGTTTGATGGCAACTAGCCATCGACGCTTAAGAATCACCTATTGACAGATGATGCGCATTAATATTGCCATGTTGACACATTATATATACATCCAACATTAACAATGTTCCAAATTTTTAATACTGTTTTCTTCCAATTTGTGTGAATCAATACATTTATTGTTATGTGTATATGATGCCTGCTAATGTAGCGAAAATCAAATTCAAAATTAGAATGATTTTCATGCCGTTTTCCAAGAAGGAGATGTTTGACTTTTGTTTCCAGCGTGCAATTAAAACTGAAACATCACTATCAGAGCGTAAGATTATGATGATAATCGAGGCTCAAGTTCAATTTATAAGGATTTAAGTTTGATTATTTCCCTGTGTACTTTGTCAAACAATTGATCTTGTTCATTTTCAAAACCTGATTTGGAGATATCAAATTTTCCTACAAATGCAATGGCTTCATGATTTCTGAGAGATGCACGAAAATAGAAACTAATTTTGACATGGAGGTTAAGCAATCTTGTATAAATATCAAAGATATAGAACTTGACAAACCAAAAAACTGGCATTTTGTGTGTTGAAAAATTTCCCATTCGCTACTTTTCTGTGAATAATTGTCACATACTAATGAGGTACATACATGGTAAGTATATAATATTTATTTTTGAAAATAAAATATAGTAAATTAATAATATATATCAAATTGGTAAATATGAAGGATTAGGAGCCTAGGATATTATGAGTCAAGAACATGACGGTAGGTTGTGTTCCTACGAGTTGATAAGTTCTGTTTCTTCATAGCAACATTTGGTGACTAACACCGCTTAATTAGGCACACAATAAACCACGCCCCTAATAATACCATCTATACTTAATATGAAATTGGTTAACTTGAATTTGATAACCATCTAGAGCCTCATGTATTTGTAATATAGCTTATTTTGATCTATTCCACTTGTATTTACTTCAGAGTCCAGTCAGCAGATGTATGTGTTTAAAAACTTAATTGGCAAGATCCTTTATGTAAAGCTTTAATGTAGTAATAAGGTTCATATTGCTCACGCTTGGTGGTGGAAGAGCCTTTGGAAGATTAAGTCTCCACTAAAGACTAGGGTTTATATGTGTGTTGCTTTGAAGAATAAAGTTTTGACATGGGATGTGTTACAAAAAAATTTGGCACAGTCCTGGGTGATGTTCTTTGTGCAAGATGGATTTTGAGACCATTGATCATCTGCTAGTTTCTTTATACGGTCAATGTTTGGACTGGGATGGAGGTGCTGATTGGTATGTGGAATGTATGGGATGGGAATATTGTTTATGAGTACCTTGAAAGGTGGTTCTAGCAGAGTGCTTTACTTGCCTATAGGGCTCTTTCATTGATTGTTTCCTAGGGTATTTTGTTGGCTAGGATTGCTTCTACTTTCCAAGATTGCTTGGTTCCTACTTTTCAATGTTCTTCCCAGATCTGTTCTATTTATGAATTTTTCAAACTCATTCCAAAGCCGGAAGTCCCTAGGATTTTGATTCATCCTCCCATCGATCGGAATCATGCTTGGGGATATACTTTGATGGGGTGTGTCAAGGATCATCCACAGTGAACCCCGGGGATGCGTCCCCCCCCCTAGGCCCTAGCGTTCTCGGAACGGGGACGTCCCAGAGATGTGGGGACGGCGTCTCCACGTCTCCGGAGGTGCCACCATTTTGCTCTCCCGCCGTTGGAGATGCCAAAACGCACCGGCATCTCCGAGACGCTGAGGGAGACGCCTGGGTGTCCCTCGAGCGTCTCGGGGACGCCTAGGCGTCTCCCGCGGCGGATAGTCATAAAGGCCGTTTTTTTAATTAAAAACACTCATTTTTTAATTGTTTTTTTGTTCTATTCGAACCCTAAGGGCATGTGGGGCCCATCTACACTCTTCTATGCTATCAAAAGCCCCTTCTAACTTCATTTTTATTCACATTTGCATTTCTACTTGTCTGCTACAGCAAGAAGAAGAAGAGTGAAGAGCTGAGGAAAGAGTGATTGGAGGAGTGAAAGGAGTGATTGCAAGTGAAAGAGGAGTGTCAAGGAGCAAGAAGAAGAAGAGGAGGAAGATTCTTCAGCTTGTTGAAGAGATTTTTCAAGCAAAAGGTAAGGTTTTGAACTGATTTTTTCTTTTATTTTCTGATTTTCAATGTTCATTGTTTTAGTTTTTTGAATTTTCTCATTTTCATTTCTAAATTCTAAGTTCTTAGTTCTTGTTGTTTCATTTTCTTGTTTCATTTCTAATTCTTGTTGATTCATTTTCTAAATTAGTTAAGATTTTTAGTTTGTTTTGCAATTTAAAATTTAAAATATAGAGTTTTATTTTTTTAATTTTAAAGTAGGGCATAGGTTGAAACTATGTGTTTATTGAATTTTTTTTTCATTTTGTGAAATGCAGTGTCAAAATGAGCTCCCACAATCATGAAATGAGTGAGGATGAGATGGAATTGGAAACTCATTCTCATAATGCAAGCCATTCAGAATATGAACCCGAGCATGAGGATGAGCACAATGAGGGAGGTGAACATGGGTCAAATCCAGAAAGGCAAACTAGTTCCATAGCTATTGCAGCAGTTGCTACTGATTGCCCCTCTCAGCTTTTGGCAGAGTGGGCTAGGGGTCCTTATGATCCCAAATCTCCTCTAAAATAATTCGCAACAAGAATAACAGCCCCAACATCATCATCTGGTGGTACGAGAAAATGGAAATGCAACATTTGTGGTGATGATTGGTTTGGGAGCATCACCAGAGTTAATGCTCACTTCCTCTTTTGGCCAGGAAAAGGTGTGGGAGCATGTGCTTTTTTGAAGGACCCTAAAAATATGAAATACAGAATTGAGTTCAACAAGCTTTGGGGTGTTCCAGATGACGTGGCAATTCCTATGCCTACTACCTTGTCTGGTAGGCAAAATATTCAGACTATACAACAGATTTAGGAGTAGCATATGCAGAGGCAGCCACATATTAGAGCAGGAACATTGTCAGGGGCAGCCTTAGGACCTTCATCCACCTATAGTGTTATGCCTGAATCGCAACAGGGCAAGGGGAAACGTAGGATACAAAATCAGCCTAACCCCATAGCTGATTTATTTAATGTGCACCAGAAGGATCAGATAGATGATTCCATTGGCAAGTTATTTTTTGCCAATGGAATCCCATTTTATGTAGCTCGATCTCCTTATTATAAGGAGATGATGTCGATGGTGGCGAAGGGAGGACCATCATATGTGCCACCAGGTGAGCACAAATTGAGGACAACGATCTTGGATAACAACTATACCAAGATTAGTTCATTGATGGAGACGATGAGGGCATGTTGGGAGGATTCTGGATGCAGCATTGTTATGGATGGGTGGACGGACATTAGGCATCGTCCACTCATCAATGTCATAGTTACATGTTCAGAGGGCCCATTCTTTCTCAGGGCAGTTGATTGTTCAGGGCATCGAAAAGATGCTGATTTTCAGTTTGAGATCCTTCGGGCAGCTTTTGAGGAGATTGGGCCACAAAATGTGGTCCAAGTAGTGACAGATGCAGCACATGTCTGTAGAGCTGCAGGGAGGCTTATCGAGACAACATACAGACATATTTGGTGGACTCCATGTTGTGTGCATGCCATGAACAATGCACTCAAGGACATGGGGAAGATTGAGTGGATTAGAGGAGTGGTCAACAATGCTAGAGATGTGCAGATGTATATTTGCAACCACCACACTTCACATGCCATCTTTAGGAGCTTCGTGAAGAAGGAGTTCTTGAAACTAGTTGAGACCCGATATGCATCCTATTGCATTCTTATGGAGAGAATGCTTGAGTTGCAAGAGCCACTGCAACTCATGGTTATGACGCAAGAATGGAATCGGTGGGATGGGGCCAGGACAGAGCAGGGGAAGAGGGTGAAGGAGATAGTGAAGAGTGATGGATTTTGGAATGATGCAAAATATATTGTTGCCATCATTGAACCAGTTGTCCAAGTCATCAGATATGGGGATGGGGATGCACCTAACCTTGGAGAGGTGTATGAGTGCATTGATTCGATGCTTGGCCAGATGAGGGCAATTGTGCGAGAGAAGGACCCCACTCTAGCATTCTACAATGTTTACATTCAGCCTATTATTCAGCGCAGATGGGATAGCCTAAACACTCCCTTGCACATGGCTGCTTATTCATTGAATCCGAAGTGGTACATGCCTAGGCCTGGTAGAGTTACACTGATTCGGGATGAGGAGGTGAAGGAAGGGTTCTTCAAGTGCATTGATAGGATGTATGATGCTGAAGATGCTGGCAACATTCGCACTGAGTGGACAAAATTTGCTACTCTTAGGGGTTACAAGGCTGCGGCAAAGGCGGATATAAGAACTATGGCACAGGAGGATCCAATTTTGTGGTGGACTTGTCATGGACAAAAATCATTGACTCAAACACTAACCATTCGTGTGTTGTCTCAGGTTTCTAGTTCTTCAGCTTCTGAGAGGAACTAGTCTACTTATAGCTTCATCCACTCTCTTAAGAGGAACAAACTTACCTCTAGGAGAGCAGAGAAGCTAGTGGCTGTACATAGTGCCTTGCGTATCACTGATCGCAAGACACGTGTGTACAAGGAGAGCCCAGCAGCACGATGGGATGTAGAGCCAGAGGAGCCATCACAGATTGATGAGGATGAGGATGTTGCAGATTTAGGGCTGGTTGGTGTTCCTTTGGCAGATCTTGACCTTGGGGAGTCTAGTGGTTCCAGTGATGAGGAGTTTGCCAACCTCCCGAGGGATGATTAGAGGCCTCTGCCTGCTTCACTACATTTTGGCATTTTGACTTTGTAGTTTGTACTTGTTTTGATATTCATATCATGCTACTCATTGTAATCATCTTTATGATATATCATATAATAGAAATCTTCCATTTGCTGATTCGACAATTGTTACATTGTAGTATTGAGTATTCTAATTTCAAATTTGAAAACTTCAATGTTCAATGGTTTATTCACTAGTTCATTGTTAATGTTCAATGTTCAATGTTCAATGTTCAAGTATATTGTTATACATCTTTTCATAATTAGCATTTTAAGTACCATATGTATAGTATATAGTATATACAGCCCCTGCCCCCCCCGCCGCCGTCCCCCCGCCGTCCCCAAATTGAGGCCCCTTTGTCCCCCCATCCCAGAAACTTGTCCCCCCGTCTCGACGTCCCCCCGTCCCCGACGCCGGTGTAACATTGATCATCCACTCTATTTGGGGTTGGAGGTATCATATATCTAAATAGTAAATTCTGATAATTTTGTCAGAATAGGGTTGGTCTGGGCATGGGCTACAACAATTTTGCTATACATATGGCTCATAAGCTTCTGTTGAGATTGGTAGTGGACAACAAAGTGAAATTTTTTCAGGTTTTTGGTGATTTGGATGTTATTAAATGACACAATGGGGTGTACAAAATTGAGAATCTAAATCTGACCCCTATACTAATTGAGATTGACAAGATGAGAAATTTCTTCGCCAGTATTTCCTTCTCTCATGTTTATAGGGAGCTTAATAATGAAGCTGATTCACTCTACAAGGTTGGCCTTCAGGTGGAGGTGGACATATGGATTCTCTCTGAAATCCTGGAAGGTGATTCTTTGCCTGAGAGATTTCTTTCTGTGATTGACAATTCCTGATTTTTTGTTCTGGGAAATTGTTGATTCCTGCTTGCACCATTTTATGCTCCATTCTTGTTCTCTTGGTTTCAGTTTTGCATGGTGATGGCATGTTACTGTGCTCCCTTTGCTGTACTGTTTTATGGTTTCCTTCTGCCCTTTATATCCTTTTTTAGTGTGGCAGATTTCCTGACTGTCATATCACTTGCTTTATGTTGGCCTTCTTGTTGTTGGGCTCTTATGCTTTTGCTTTTGGGTTTTTTCCCCTCTGGTAAGCTCTTAGCAGCTTGTGCAAAATGCAATTTCTTGATCTTTTTATATGAAGTTAATGCATTTTTTCTAGGCGAAAAAAGAGCTTTATTGTAATTATGGATAAGGCTGAAAATGCCTCCCACAAATAGGATTATGAAGCTTTTGACATAAGCCAACCAGAAAAATTCTTTCATCAGCTAGGATATGGAGAGTGATGGATATAGTAGGTTGTAATATGTCTGGTTTTGTTCTGCTGATGTGTACCAAGATGTTACCATTCTGTGGATAGGCCAATCTGCAGGATGAATAGGTTTTGCTTGTGTTAATGTGTGTTATGTGTTGCATACACACCTTATCCTTTCCTGTTTTATTCACAGTTAATCCATTACTAGTTATGCCATGCGAATTACTTGCTGAATGTTGTGCTATGTTCAGAATTGTTAGTTTAAGTTAAAGTTAGAATGATAATTTGGTAGATTTGTTTAATCCCTACTAATTTAACAATATGGCTTAAAATCACCACATAAAACTATCTTTAAGGAAATGTAAACCAATTTTTCTCTAACTCTTTTGTTTCAGAGCATTGTCATGGGAAGACCATATGATGAGAGAGGGCTCTCACATATCCTTGATAGGAAATGGCTCCTCAGCAGTCCACAGGTTAAAATTCATGAGGTATTGCTGTCTTATGCAAAAGAGTCTGGAGGAACCTGCACCAATTTATTTTCATTCTCTTCCAATCTACACCCAGCTCTTGGTGAGAAATTAAAAGAATCCAGACAGTGTGGTAATTCTTTCTATGTAATTAGAGATGATTTGTTGCATCCTCTGATAAGCGGCAATAAGACGAGAAAACTCGATGCGTTGCTTCCACGTATTGAAGCTCATTCCGTGACTGATGTGGTGAGAAATCAATCCTGCAGAGTTTTGACTTCAGGTATTTAGTTAATCTGTTGTAAGTATGAAATATTTATATCTAGGTAAGTGTTGTTGATAATCACCTCATATTAATTGATTGGAAATTGCTAGCATCTGATAGATGGATATTATTTTTTATTTTCAGTGTTTCTTCTGTGACTCCTGTAACCATTTTGTTGAAGTTTGAAGTGTTGCAAAGTGAAATGGTTTCTGTACAAATAACATGTAAATATGATAAATCCCTCCCACAAAATCTGTCTTATCATTATTTGCCTGGCCATTGCAGGTTACATGTGGGGGGTGTCAAAGTGCTCATGCGGCGGCATTGGGTATGGAATGTTAAAGAGTTAGCAAAGATTTTTGTTTTGTTCTTATTGATTTTATGATTTATCATATTCCTGTCACTTCCAAAATGACCAAATGCATTTTGTTAAACTGACTTATTTAAGTTGCAAGGGAGAAACATTAATTTGTATGGTGTTTGTTGGCAGCTGTGGCTTGTGCAGAACGAGGCATACAGGCTCATTTGCTTCTTCGAGGGGAACAACCTGAAATCCCAACAGGCTATAATCTTATATCGGAAATGTATGGTAATGTGATATATGTACCACGATCTGTTTATGCAAACAGGGAAGTGCTGCTTGGAAGACATGCTAGCCTTATAGCTGGTGATGATGGTTCAATAATGTGGTTGCATGATGAAGTAAACATGCCACCCATGCCTTTGGAAAATCATGCTTCTCATCAACATGATAGCAAGGAACACTTGTCGTGCATTGCAACTCACACCAATACAAGGAAGGTGGCAGTTGTAAAGGAGGGTGGAGGTGACGCTGTTGCATTATTAGGTCCTTTTCTTTTTGATGAAGATTTTAAGCAGTTTATAGTCTTAAATGTCAGTGCTCATATGTACCGTGTTTATTATCTTTTGCTTGTGTACTTTTCTTTTGTGACTAATTTAATTTGTCTTTGCAAAACCCTTGTCTGCTTTCCAGTTGCCGCAACTATCAAAGCTGTTTATTGTTTCATAAATTCTTTAAGTTCTAGAATTTTCTTATATACAGGGATTTACAATTCCAATAGCTTTTGTTAGAAAATTGTCATTAATGTCAAAGGAAATGTGGAGTTGGATAATTGCATGCAAAAAGAAAAAAGCAGCGCCAAGCATACGAAAGCAAAAAAAGCAATGCCAGCATTAAAAAGGCAGAAAAAGTAGCATGCAAAAAAGAAGAAGATAGCATGCAAAAAATTAAAAAGCGCCTTATAGGTTTAATTTTATAAAAGGAGATTAATGCTATATTTTTTATATAGAAAAAAAGGTGAGTAAAAAAAAAGGAGCAGCGCAGCAGACAGTTAAAAGAAGGCCACCATTAGAAGGAGAACAATGGTGTAAAGGTCAGAATTGGACAAGAAGATAAGTGCAGAAATAAAGTTCAGTTTTTGAAGAAGCTGATTTAAAGAAAGGGTTTGTTGTTATTCGTCTTCCATTAAAAAGATATTATACTTGTTAGTGTGAAGGTTGGTGCCTATCATTTTTGATGTACTGGATTGGTGCTCCAACTGTGAGTTCGTGCTCACTTTTGTAATCGAAGATTGGTGTCTTCCATAGGTTGATGCCTACTTATTAATGAAAGCAAATATTTTGCCATGGTTTTTTCCCAAAAGGGTTTTCCATGTAAAACTGACATTCATTTTGCTTATGGTTCATTTACACCATCAAGTTTTGATTATTCAGTTTTTTAAAAGTTTAAAATTGCTCTTATAATACAAAGGAAAGTTACCTTTCAAGTACTTCAGTTGTGGAAAAGTAGGACATTTTGCTTCCAAATGTCCTTATGCAAAGAGTGAGGGCAACGATAATGAGAAAAAACTCGAATACTACAAGAAGGGTTATCAAGAGAAGAAAGGGAATTTTCAAAAATCCAAAAAGTCTTTATTCCAAAGATTACATCAGCTCATCAGAAGATAGTGATGGAAAGTCTTCTAGTGAAAAGGAAGAAACTCTTTATGGAAAAAGAAGAAAAAGATGATCAAAAGGGAGATTCAGAAAATAAAACTAACGAAGAAGATGGTGGTGTAGATCTTGAAGAAGAGTTTTTCTTTGCCTATAATGAGATTGAAAATCTTAAAATAAGAAATTCAAAACTGAAAGTAAAACTTCAAGAAGACAATGAATCAAAGGATAAGGCATCACAAACTTTTGAGGAAGTTGAAAAGAAAATTGTAGATCTGAAAATTCAGGTTGAAGAGGCCAAAAGAATTGAGGAAGAAGTGAGAAATCAATTGAAGATGATAGAAGAAAACTGTGAACAACTAGAATCTGAAATTGTTTCTCTAAGGAAGCAACTGGACAAAGTTGTGGCTCAAGCAAAGAGGGATTTGAAGAACGAAAAGAGTGCAGAAACTTTGAATAAGACCATCAATTCTCAAAAGTCTACATTTGATAAAAGTGGCCTTGGATATGAAGAAGGCCAAAGTTCCAAAGCAGCTAAAACATCCAAGAAAACAAATGAAGAAAAACATAAAAGCTATATGGATAGTCTCAAAAGTGAAGGAAACAAGGTAAAAGAAAGTCAGAAGGCAAGCTCATATTCTGAAGTTAGAAATAATGTCTTCAGAAAACTCTTCCATCCAGGCAAGCTCAAAGAACTAGGTTTCATAACTCTTTTTATGGCTATTATTTTTCATGCAGTCATTTTGGTCATAAGGCTATGGATTGTAGGGTACATGCAAGAAATAATTTCAGTCATAGAGCTAGGGATTATGGAGAATATCCTAGATATAATCTTGCATGGAACAAGAACAAAAATCAAGGTTTCATGAATAAAAATCTGAATTCTTTTTACCCTTTAATTAATTTTAATGTCATATGCTACAAAGGGTTGTAGAAGTAATTTTGCAAAGCCTCCTAAAAAAATTCAAAAGTTTGGAGAAAGAAGAAATCAGAAGAAAAAGAAAATTCTATGATCGTTCAAACAACCCTACATGCACAGAATGAAGGTGATCAATGGTACTTTGATAGTGGCTACTCAAGACATATGATGGGTGACAGAAGCAAATTTCTCACCTTGAAGAGAATGAATGGTGGAATAGTAAGGTTTAGAGACAATGTTTCAACTAAGATTTCAGGTAAAGGCACTCTTTTTCTAGATGATGGAAGAACAAAAAATGAAAATGTTTTATATGTTGAAGGTTTAAAACACAATCTTCTCAGTGTGAGCCAGATGTGTGACCAAGGACACACTCTTACTCTCAATTTTGAAATTTGTGAAATAAGCAAAGAAGGCAGATCCATTGCTGAAGATAGTAGAGCAAGCAATAATCTCTACATTCTTAATGACCTCAAAAGTGAAAAGTGTTGTATGACTTAAGAAGATGAAAGCTGGCTGTGGCATAAGTGATTGGGGCACCTAAGTTTTGACAACCTTGTTAAGATCAGCCGCAAGGAAGCAGTGAGAGATATGCCAAAGCTCTCAAAACCTTCAAACATAGTTTGTAAAGAATGTCAATTCAGGAAGAAAACTAGAGGAAGCTTTAAGTCCAAGGAGTATTCTACATCAAAGCCTCTAGAGCTGATTCATACAGATTTATGTGTGCCAACCAAAACAAGGAGTATGCAAGGTGAAAGATATTCTATGCTACTAATTGATGATTTTTCTAGAATGACTTGGGTTGCTTTCTTGAAGGAAAAATCTGAAGCTCTCGACAAATTTAAGGCATTCAAAGCCTTAGTGGAGAATGAGACTGGCAAGAAGATCAAATGTCTTCGATCAGATAGAGGAGAATTCACTTCAAGTGAGTTTGAATCTTTTTTTGAAAAGCATGGCATAAGAAGATAGTTTTCAGTTGCAAGAACACCATAGCAAAATGGTGTAGTCGAAAGGAATTGTAGGACAGTTCAAGGGATGGCTAGAAGCATGCTAAATGAGTCCAAGGTTCTTGATTCTTTTTGGAGAGAAGCAGTTCATACTGCTGTTTATATTCAGAACCGTGGTCTAATCAGAGTAAATGGCAACAAGACTCCGTATGAATTATAGAAAGGTAGGCCAACATCTGTGAAGTACTTTAAAGTGTTTGGTAGTCCATGCTATATAAGAAGAGATGAAGACAATCTAGGAAAGTTTGATCCAAGAGCAGTTGAAGGAATTTTTATTGGATACTCTTCAAAGAGTAAAGCCTACAGATGCTGTAATAAATGGTTGCACAATGTTGTTGAAAGTGCAAACGTGAAAGTTGATGAAGAAAGAAATCTTCCAAAAAAGATACATGAGGTTGATGACCAAAATATAGAGGAGTGCAATGACGACAAAGAAAATGAAGAAGAAAAAGAAGTTGAAATAGTTGAGTAGAAGACACCATAAAAAACACCAACAAAGACACAATCTAAGTTTATAAAAAGGAATCATCCAAAAGATTTGATAATAGATGGTAGGACAAGAACAACAAGAAGGATGTTAACTGTAATGTCCCCATTTAGGGTTCTCTTGCTCTACAGTTGGAGATGTCTTTCTGGGTTTGTGTTCGCATGATCAAAAGGGGTAATCTGAGGTTATCGGTGAGCTCAGTTGGCGTAGAGGAGTTCTACGATGCTTTCAGATGTATTTTCCAATTTTTGGTTTGGGCTCCAAGATTATTGGAGGGAGAGTTTCTATTATAGTTAGTTGCCCGATCAGCTCCGTTCATCATTATTCTTCATCGGGATCACTCCAATTCAGTTAGTTTTTGATTTCGATGCATTTCGACAGTTTCCACAAAATGAGTATATTAATAGCTTTATTTTAATTAAATTACTAAGGTTGCCAAATATTATTATTTTTTTTCAAAAGGCCCTTAGTGTTATAGCTCGTCGGAACCAAAATGAAATGTTTTAAATCATGGATGTATTAAACAGGGACCTTGCATTTCAAAATATCATTATTTTAATAAAAGGTCATTTTCAGAGCTAAAAGGGAGTTTAAATTAAAAAAAGTGCATTTTAAAATAGAAGCCTTCGAAGAGTTTGGCGGGAAAAGCATAAAAAGAGGTTATGAGAGCTCATTTGGTTATGTTGAGTTATTCTATTTCTCTATTTGAAACCCTTGTGGTTTTGGAGATTGAACTTGGTTCATCTCAGCCTTTGGAAGGATGAAAACCCTTTCAAAGATCAGTTTCGGTGGTGAAATGATTCCCTCGTAGCTGGTTTGTGGGGGAAAATCATTCAGGCTTTCCAGTGGAGTGAATAAGGCAAATTTGTGGGTCTCCGGTGTGTTGGTGTGTGTTTTGAGTACGCCACCGAACACAGAATAAAAATGCCCAAAGGACACTCTTATCCTCTCTTGAAAAGTGCTTGCAAAAATCTAGTAGACAATACAATAACTCCAAGGTTTCTTCGGTCAGGTCTTGACATGTGGATAAGGCCAGTGGGCGTTGTGATTGCTGGTAATCACAAGGGGACTTACATGAAATTCTTTTTTTGGAGGTTGGAGACTTAGACGGTTTTATCCTTGAAGGCTCTTTCGGTGGGTATCTTTAGATTTTCCAAAAAAAAGGCAAAAAGGATAAGGGTTCAGAGATCTAAACTATGCCTAAGAATTCAAGAGACAGCAGTGAGTAGACAAAATGGGTAACCACACTTCGTTTCGCCTCTTTCGGACAACTACGGGAAGCGGGTGCAATCTTCAACGGAGGTGATAATGGTTTTCATGTTCGAATTGATAATCAAAACAAACAGAAGTTAAGCATCCACGATTTTAATGGCTCAGACTAACTTTACACGTCGAGTGCAAATCATCCACTTGACAAAAGTATGAGCAAAATTTTATCCGCCACTGCGATCAAATCTATCATTCATCTAACCAACATGTAAATGAAATGCTATTCTAATTCTACTCTAAGTGTCGAAGGAGAAATATTAAACCTTGCATACTACTTGAAAATAAAAGTTGTTCTTAGCAAATCATGCACAAGAGCTTTTATAAACGGAAATAGTTTCGTCGCAACAATTTTTTTATTACTCACTTCACCAATTACAAATGAGGGTCAATGAGTTTATATAGAGTTCTCAAATTGAATAAATGGCTCAGATTAAAAATGAGCTGACGGTCAAGATTTAACAAACGAAACCCTAATTAGGGTTTCCCAAAATGGCCTCAGTTAACTGGCAGTGAACAACAATGAGTTGGCATTCGGAGCTATTTTCAAGGGACTACATCCTGATCCTCTCGAGCTGCCGTGTATTCGCCGAATCTGGACACGATCAAGGCAACCTCGTCCATGGTAACCTGCGGAAGCATGCCGATTCTGAATTCAAGCCCATCCATGCCCTCGGCGCATCTGGCGAAGGTCTCCTCCCACTCTGGTTCAGTCTTCTCAAAGGACTCTCTGATGCTCAAGAAGTTCGCCAATTTGGCCCAGTCCTGCCTCAAGATGGGCCCAGTGATGTCGAAGATATTTTCCTGGACACTTTTCTTCAAAACTTCCAACTGCAGGTCATTCTCTCGCAGCGCCTCTTTATCCAGGACATCGGCAATTATGTTGAGGATTCTGGCCTGAACTTCCTTGACCTGTTCCTCCAATCTGACACCATCAACCTTGACCCTCTCCAGGACTTCACCTCGTGCCGTCAAGGCCCAATACCAAGTGTGGAAGTCATAGGCTGCTCCCGCTGCGATGACGCCTCCCTCTATCAATTCTTGCTTAGGAACTCCTTTCAGAATCCTAAGGCAAGGGATTATCCTATCTTGCACATCCGGAAGGTTATCCCATACTTCTGCCAAAGCAGCCAACCTAGAAAGTAAGGCAGTGGCCTGACCATAAACCAAAGTTAATCTTTCCAAGAATGCCTCAGCTTCAATCCCCTTGGCTGCTATCCATTCTTTGGCCTCCTGAACCGTGAGCCTGTTTTCTTCTATCTCTTTAATGGCCTCCTGCGAAGAGTTCGGAAGTAGAGGAGCTGTCGTAGTGTCCTGATCAAGTGGCTTGATCAAGTGCTGAATATATTCCCTTAAGCGCTCAATCTCTAATTGGCACTCCTTCCTTTTGGCTACCTCCTTCGCCAACCTTGATTTGATGGCGGACACAGAATTGTCCAAATCTTCCATTTCTTGGCCCTTAGTGGTTGGACCCAAGTCAATGGTCGTGATGGCGTAATCCTGTGGAGCCATATCCTCCTGTGGCTTGTCCACTATAGGCACGGCGATTTGCACTGTCCTGTTGCCGGCCTCGTCTCTCTGTATGCTGGAGAATTTCTTCGCCGGCTTTTTGGCCACGGTTTGAGACAGTCTGGCCAAAAAGTCTGCCGTATCATCCTCTTCTGGTTCATCTGCCGGCACTTGTACCTTTAGCCTTTCCTTCAGCCAATCCGGGATCGTAAGCTGCTCAACACCGTCTTCCTCCGGCACGCCTTCTCTATCAGGAACGTCTACAATTCCCCTAAGGGCTGAAATCATCCCTTCCTGAAAATCCTCATCTTGGGTGCCCACATTGTCGTCATCCGACTCCAATATTTCGGTGCCCGTGGGAGAAGGTGGCGCATCCTCATCTGGCTGAAGCTCCGCGTTGTCTTCAGGAATCGGAGAAGGATCCCTCATATCTGCCAGTGAAGCATCGGCGGTAGCCAATATCTCCTCAATATTTCTGGAGGCGGCTGATTGAGAAGGTTTCATCTTTGCCTGTTTTGGACCGGCTCCTTGCCTGCAGCTATTTCCTTTCTTTTCCTAGACGTGGTGGCCTCTACCACTGGGAGGTCCTGTGATGCGCCCGCGTTGGAAGAATAAGACTCAGCCTCGCTTAGCATGTCATAGGTCAGGGTTATCTTTTGGCGCCTTAATTCTTGAACTCGTTGATCAACCCACCACTGAGTAAACTTGATGACAGGCCTCATCAAGACGTTCAAGTCAGCATGCTCTGCTTCTGACCACCGGACAGCGGGCAAGGCCGAACTCTCATCAAAGCGCGGCTGCGTCTGATTCTCGTCCTCCTCCAACTGATCTGGCACGTGACAAAATTCTGTTGCCCTGATCAAGCTGAGAGGTAATCTGGACCACATCTTCCGTCTGACCTCAAATTCATCTGCAACATTTGCCCAATAGTCCTCCAGTTCGACCCTATGCTTGTATCTCCTTCCATCCACCGTCTTGATGTGGTGATGGGGGTCGTAGTGATTTCTGGCCGGATATGGGGAAAAAGGGTAATGTTGTATCTCGATTCTGGCACTGTCAGCTGCCTGTGATGATGGGCAAGACTCCAGCATGTTCCCTATAAAGAAGGGAAAAGTAACTGCCGCCTTCTGTTTCACCCTTTGAAGACCCTGGAACTCTTCTAACTGCCTCAACACTTCGAGCAGGACCATCTTATTCGTGGGGAAGATGGGCAGACGGTACGGGCTTCCAGTGAATCCTTGAATTCTGATATACGTAAATCTTGGATATTGGATAAACCAAGACCCGTATTTACCGATTAGGCTTTTGGCCTCATGTGTCAGCCGCTGATGCGTCCCTCCCTGGAGTATCCTGGTGATGTACATCAAGAACGCGTCGTGGGCTCGCCTAAAGTGCGTCTTCTCCTTCAGCTGAAGTTGTGGGTAACAGTCATAAGGCTTTAGCTCATTCTCCTTACTGCCAACTGTGCCTTTGCAGATCAAACCTGCATATCTGTAAGTTCTAGCCAACATATAGATGACGTAAGAACTCATGTAAAACGTTTTGGTCTTCTCTAGGTTGATAAGCTGGTGGTGAAGATTATTGCTTATCATTCTAGCCCAGTTGAACATCTTGACACCTTCTGTGAGGTCCTCAATGAAGTAATACATCCATGGCTCAAAGGGTGCTCCTGAGGGATTGCCTGCCACTCTGTTCAGCAAGATAATAATATCTCCATAGTCTTCCTTGAAGTCCGTGCGCAGCAACTTCTTGGGCATCTTCTTAACAGACGGCCTAGGCTTGTCCAGCCAAGATTTGTTAAGGTTGGCAGCACAAAGACCAGGGCTTTCATCATATAACTTCTGAGCATCTTCCTTAGTCTTGTAGACGGTTTTAGGATATGCCGGAATGCCGAAGGCTTCCTGAATGGCCAACTCCGTCAGATGCGCCAATACTCTCCCATCAGGCGCCACAATCCGCCTTGACTCAGCATCATAGTGAAGTGCACACTCCACCATCAGTTCAGCACAGCAAAGCGCAGGCGGGAATCCGGCAGCTTGAAATATGCCGTTTCTCACCATCCTTCTAGCGGCAGGCGTCGGTAAGGGTCCGTTGTGTCCATATATCCTCTTTTTAAATTCCACGAGATCGATGTGGCCAAGATCAGTGTCTGAGACATTTTTCCATTTAGACTTTATTCTGGTCTCTGGCTGCGATCCTTTACTTGCAAACTTCATCTGTGCCTGCCTGGATATTTCTCCTTGATCGATCGGCAGCCTGCAAGCACAAAATACTTAACATTAATACAAGATTATTTAAATTTAACGAGTTTCGGGGTGTAGCTTGGACAAATCGCACTTTCAGCCTTATTAAATTAAAAATTTCTGTCAAAAAGCAGGCTGAAAGTAATTAAATTCGCCTATCATGAATGAAATTCGTGCCGGAAATGAAGTAGAAGATAGAAACACAGTGCAAATACATTGTAAACTAACTTCCAAACCTCGAAGATCGTGTTGTGGCTGCAAATGAATTTAAAAATTCAGAAAATCTGCCAGAAGAAGTGCGCCAATATGCTGGAAGTACGACTTCAGCAAAGAAATAAATTACTTCTCTCAAAAATCACGCCTGTCAATAAGAAAATGCTATCTCGATTCTCACAACGATGTTATTCTCACAAATTTCTCCTTCGCGAATGATTTCCTGAAGATTCGAGAGAGATAGCTACTTCACAGCCGGAATTGTGAAGAAATGAGTTGCTGAAACTCATTTTATGGCTGAGAAGTGCGATTTTCTTCAAGGCATTGTTTTCTTTCCTTTGATTTTCTTCCAATTTTTAGAAACGTTTTCTTCTCAGATTGGCAAATTTCTAATTTCACTTTCAGTTATCGAGGCAAGTTTCTAATTTTCATCTCTGCTTGAGATTTTCGAATTTTCTCAAAGAAAATTGTCTAAGTTTGGAAAAGATATTAAATTAATTGTCCAAATTTAATTTTCCAATGTATTTTAAATCTTCCGAACATGGCAAAGTTTAAATTTATCTAAGGCAGACTAGTTTAATCTTCCAAATAATCTCCGGATTTTGAATTTTTAATTAAAATTCCCTAAGTGTCAGGGAAATAATTAAAAATATTAAAATATTAAATTCCAACCCGTTTAACTTTGATACATGGCTAATTTCTTTTGTCCGAGGCAAAATATCTCTTTTCAAATTGTCTGCTTAGCCAAAATGTGCTCAATAGCTTATCTGCCAAATTTTGATTTTCTAGGCGGAGTTCTGGCCTCTCTGGACATTTTTATTTAGCCAAACGATTCATCTTCTGGGTTGGGCGAATTTGGAGGTCTCTGCCACTTTGCCATTTTTTTACTAATGCCTTAGGAATTTTCCAAGCTGAGAGGGGCGAACGTCATGCTTGCTCTGCCAAACACTCTTCATTTTGTGCCAAAGAATTTCATTCCGTCGTGCTGAGGCGTGGTTTTTATGCCGGCCAAAACCTCTTCTTCTTCTAGATAATTCTCCGTTTTTCATGCCTTAGAATAATTTTCCTTCCAAAGTTTGGACGAATCTCTTATAATCTCTTGCCTATGGCGTATTTTTATTATCCATTGGTCTTAGACTTTCCTTGCCATGGCGAATTTTATTTGTGCCTTGTCCAACGGCAAATTCCACTTGTTTTAATCATTTAATTCAATTTCCAACGAATTACCTTGCAATTTCACCCCTTTCCAAACACCTTGGAGCGCACCCCTTCATGTTTTACCTTCTCCACACTTCTTGGGGCGGACTTCATGTGCCTCATGCCATTTTCCTTTAGGCTGGGCGGACTTTATGAGTTTCATGCCATTTTCCTTTTGTGCCATCCTTTTCTAGGGGCGGACTTTGACTTCCTTGTGCCAAGGGCGGACTTGGCAACCTTCATGCTTATGGGCGGATTTCAGCTTCTTTGTGCCATGCGCCCCTTCCAAAACATCTTGGGCGGACATGGCAACTTTCATGTCTTGGGCGGACTTTAGGCCTAGCTTGCCTATGGCGGACTTGGCCTATCTCTTGCCAGTGCCTACCTTTTGGCATGCCAAAGGTAGGGCGGACTTTGAACTTCTCATGCCATTCCCTTCCTTGAGGGTGCCATTCTCAGACTTAAGCATTTTTCCAAAATTTTTGCCATTTTTCAAACTTTTTCATTTTACCTTGATTTTCTTGATTTTTGGAGACGTGTTGATTTTCTGCTCTGTGGGATCCAAAAATAGAAACTTTTTCCCAAAATAGAAACTTTCCAAAAATAGAAAAAGCAAAAAGCATCCCTAAAAAATAGGAACTCCAGAATGGCCTAAAAATGCCAAAAATCAAAAAAGCAAAAAGCAAAAAAGCAGAATCCCTAAAAAATAGGAAGTGTCAGAAACGACCGAAAGCAATGGCGATCTTCGTCTACCGGGTGTTCTAAGCACTTCTATGACGTCAAGGCACACAAATGGGTTCAAAATCTCAACTTAGCCGGACTTAATTCTCAAAATTTATCCAAATTCAAGACTCTCAGAGACGTTGCGCGGAAGGTGGAACCAAACTTGGGGGTCCCCATTTGCGATGGGGCGATGTGTGAAATAGGTCACAACACGGTGGAGACAAATTTGGAATAAATGTTTATCTTCATGGAGGTCAGATTCACTATTTAGTTTTGGAGGGCATTTGCATATCAGCATATTTTTTGAAGTTGTGTTTTTTGAACTAGGTTGACTTCCTTTGAGAAATACTATTACAAAGAATTTGTAATTGCATATTGGGATTGAGCGAATAGCTTGCTTGTTGCTGATTGAGGCGTAGTTATTCATAAGTTGAGGTTACAAACTTCTGGGCATGGAGATTTGCATTTACCAAGGATTGTAACATCTCGATTTCATTGAACTTAAAAACAAATAAGATAATCTCACTCAAACTAGAGTAATTTTTTTTTTTAAAGAAACAAAGTAAGATGCTAACCATTAGTTGCTGTAATAACAATCAAGATAGCATTCTATTTAAAGAACATGAGCAAAGCTGAATTCATAAATTCAAGTACTATAACAAGAGTTACAGAGGTAAGAGATTAGAAGTCCTCATCTGGATACTGCGTCTTCCAAGACTTGGCTCGCAATCTGCATGAGAGGGAAAACATCATCCGAGTGCTTTTCCGCCAACCACGGACTCGTGTATTCCCCCCGCACACCTTCCTAACTGGAAGGGGCAATGTTGGAAACCCTCTAAAAATGCCATCTGAGCTTTGGTGGTAAACCCAACCTATCTAACTCTGCCATGCTACAAAGGATACCTTCCTACTAAGCTAGCAACTCTGGTTAGTTAGGTATCTAGGTTGCTGTGAGTACTTAAAGTACAGTCAGTGGCCCCTGCACCTACTATGGCCATAGTTTTGTACTTCCGTACAAACTCACCCACCCTGCTCGACTTGGAAAATTCTTCTAACCTAGGGCATTCAAGAGACTCTCTCCTCGCTTTACTCATACAAGGACACCCGTCCTAGGGCAAAATTTCTTGACCTAATTTAGGGGTTTTTTTACAAATAATACTTTTACTTGGCTACATGCCACGTATGACCATTATATATAAAACTAGGGTTTTTACGAAACCCATCAAGACTCCCATGGCTGACAGTTCAGCTTGGAAGAAACACTCCTAGAAGAGAAAACATCAGGGTTTTTATACCAAGAAGGCAAAAATAGTAACCATTATAAAACCCTTTAGACAATTCCAGTGCTCAAACTGCACTTATTACATACTGAACACCAAATAGGCATGCATGGTTATATACTTATCAACAAACAAACAAAACCAAAAATTCTTTCATTCTTCATGAAGCAAAAATACGTTTTCTTAATCAGAAAATTTCTTTCATTCATTGTCTTAATGTCTGTATGTTCATTTTTGTAAATTAAATTCTTGCCATTCTTTTTATATCTTTGTTTTTAGTTAAGCTCCATTCTAACCTTCTAGATTTCTTATCATTTCTTGCAAGGAAAATAATGGCAATTCAAAGCATGCTACAGGTTTGGCCTACAGATGCATTTTCCAGAATAACCAATAAGATGGTTTGGCGCTAAGAGCTGAAGCTAATGACTCCGTCTATCAAAAGCATAGTGAACAATTTTGATACTTCAAGTATATCATATTCACACTGTACAAAACAGTTCATAACAAGAACAACTATATTGATTTCTGGAAATGAAATAATATGCTGCAAAAGTTTCATGGAATATCTTTAAGCAAGAAAGCACGTATTCCCAAAAGTAATAAACTCAAAGAGTAGTACGTGCCTGATATAAAACTTTGGGTCTGAAAATTCTGAAAATGAGCAAAATAAATAGCAAGAACTTCAAGTTTTCCTCAGCTCAGACATAACCCCTGCTGTAAACGTCTGTATTCTTCCTCTTTTTATAAGAAATTCGTGGCTTAAGATAGCTCTTCTAATCTTAGCATCTACTATTCTCTTCGTCCAACACTAAACCCCCCGAATCTCCTTCTCCCAGCAAAAATTACTTGTTCCTTTTTGCAAAAGCCTCAACTACTAAAACAGGTCAAATGGTTACAAGGTGGTTATGATAACCTCCTTTCAAATTTCTCGAACTCCCTCCACATGAGTAAATCGAACTTTGATATATAGTAAAAATAAAAACCCAAAGGATGAGTTTAAAAGAGGCGGATAAAGCCATGCTAGATTTCCTTAACTACTACGCCACCTTTATGGCTAAAAATAAGGAACCACCTTTGCAAGTTTTTAGCCAAACGCCCAAGAAAGGTGGCAGTATTAGTTTTAATAAAATCAATTAAGATATAACACATTTTGCCAACTCAAGGTGGCGCCACTTCTTCATCTCAAATGTGTGGGTTATAAATATATATTTTAAATATTTAAATCTTAACTCCATCAATTTGGCGGCAAACCAAATATAACTTCCTCTTTTAGACTTTAATAAAATATTCACTTTTGAAAATATAAATCACTTAAATACTTATATATTTAAAACATTGGTCTTTCAAACCTTAAGAAGGTATTCAAGTATTTAATTTAATGCCTCCAGGCAATATCATGCATCATTATTATACTTTGCCTGTGGAAGTATAAATAATGGCAGTATATATATTTAGTAAGGCCAACTAGCACAATTATCAGACTCAAAAGGTAGTAATACCTTACCGATGAGTTCAAGACGCTAAAATAGGTTTCCCGTCAGGAAAGGAAATAAATTAAACTGAGCAATCGTTTATACACACGTATTGGCCTGTACGTGTCCTTACGCGTATGCGCATATGCACGATCACAGGCTTGTAAATTCGCCTGCCATCATGCGCCTGCGCCCATATGCGTATACCCACAATGATGTATGCAATTTCTTCTTACATATGCATATACACTTGCTTGGCTTAATTTTTGATGTTTAGAAAGTAGAAAATTGGTTTCAAAACCCTAATTCCATTTACGACAAAACCACATCCAAAAAGGTCACACAAAAGACTTACCTCAACATAAGACCCCTAGTACACTCTTCTAGGGTTCCTAGATCCTTTTGACCTAGCTCCGACTTAGATGGCAATTTCCAGATCATACCAACACTACCTCTCTACTCAGATGATACTTTCCCTCCTTCGGAAGTTGTGGTACGTGCTACCCTGCATCAAACTCCAAACAAATGGAAGTTAGTTTGGCATGTATATATCATAAAATCACTATTGCATATTCTCTATCTATGTATTTAATGAAAATAAACTTTTCTTTTTCTAGGGCATCATAAACACAATTTATTCCTATTGGAATAAATCATAGCTCATATCATAATGGCATAATTCCTTATTGCTCTAACAAAACTCAATCACAGAAGATCTCAACATGTCACACAATATTCAATCAGAATTTGCATCATTCATTTGTCATAATTGCAAAAAGTAAAAGTGTTTTTAAGCATCTAGGGTGGGATGTAACAAGGATTGGCATTGGAGGATTAGAAGCTCATGTGAGCATTTGGGAAAATTGTGGGAACCTCAGAGGCTTGGCGTGAAGACTAGAGTATCCATATTGCTAGGCGTGTGTGTTGCATTGTTTCCTGCCCAGCTCGTGAGCTTGGTGAGACCATATGCGACACTCTCCTCACTCGGGAAAAGTCGTGAATGTTCAACAAAGGAGCCGTGACTTCTGGGTTTCATCTATTGAGTGTTTATAAGGTGCGTGGGAGCCTCTATAGAGGGTCGTGACTGTTATGTGTCTCATCGTGCCAATATATGAGTAGCATTCTTGTGGGCAGCCTCTTGTAGCACCTGCTGGGCGCTTCCTATGCATAATGTCAGAAGCCTATGATCAGAAATAGTCATTCAAAGTCTGCAAACATCCTTTGTCCAAGCGTGGAGCTCCACTACAGGATCGTGGGACCTCATTGGTACATATCGGGTATTTAAAATATACATCTGCTCTTGTGTTTCAGTGGAATATATATTAGTTTCAGATTTTCTTGAGTCTGAGTTTGAAACATAATTGCTGTTAGCAATCAGTTTGAAACATAGTGTAAAACACATATTGCTGTTGTACAACTCTGAGGTCAAGTGCTTATGAAATCATTTGTTAATGCTGCTACAATCTGGGCTGTTGTAAGCAGGATTAAACATGTATTGTTGTAGCATGATTTTGAGTGCAAAATTTATGTAAACTGCCCTTGTTAATGCACAGTTTGTGAATGCATAAATCTGGAACTCATCATTGCATATAACTTATCATGTATCAAGCGAATATGAAGGAGTTGTGGTTGTAGAGTTGATTTGGAAATCTGTTTAAGCATTTCCTTATATTACTGTCATAGTTCATGCCATGCAATGAGTTATATTTGACAAAATGAAAAATATGTCAAATGGAGAAATCGCTTTAAAATCGTGCAAAATCTAGTGGGTTATTTCAGTAAATTATTCAGAAGATGAAGACATATCCTTGCTGTCCAAAATTGAACCTAAGAGCTTCAAAGAAGCAGCTGAAGATAAGTATTGGATAGAGGCCATGGAAGAGGAGCTTGATCAAATTGAGAAGAATGAAACTTGAAAATTTGTTCCAAGACCCAAGGACAGGAATGCAATTGTTACTAAATGGGTGTTAAAAAATACGTTGAATGAAGATGGCCAAGTTGTAAGGAACAAGGCAAGACTTGTATGCAAGGGATACACTCAAATTGAGGGTATTGATTTTGAAGAGACTTTTGCTCCAGTTGCTAGGATGGAAGCCATAAGAATGTTCTTGGCTCTTGCTAGTTTTAAAAATTTTAAAGTCTATCAAATGGATGTAAAATCAGCCTTTTTGAATGGAAACTTGGAGGAAGAAGTTTGCATTAAATAGCTTGATGGATTTATTATTTTAGAAAATCAGAACTATGTTTTCAAGCTAAGGAAGGCTCTTTATGGGCTGAAATAAGCTCCTAGAGCTTGGTATGCAATATTGGACAAATATCTACAGCAACAAGGTTTCAAAAGAGATATTGTGGACAACAATCTTTATGTCATGAATGAAGGTGTTTACATATGGATGTTGTTTATGTTGATGATATTAGTTTTGGAGGCAACAGTGAAAAGATGTGTCAAAAATTTGCCATTAACATGCAGAAGAAGTTCAAAATGTCTATGCTTGGTGAGTTGTCTTTCCTTCTTGGTTTGGAAATCTTACAACCAGATAAAGGCATATTTATTTGTCAAACCAAGTACATTAAGGATATGTTGAAGAAATTTAGGATTGAGAACTACAATCCTGTGAGTACCCCCATGGTTACAGGATGCAAGTAGAGCAAGAATGATGAATCTCCTGAAGCTAATCAAACTTTGTACAGATCTATGATTGGAAGTTTATTGTATGTAAGAGCTACACAACTTGATATTATGCAAGTGGTTGGGTATGTGGCTCGATTTCAAGCTGCACCAAAGGATATACATGTGAATGCAGTAAAAAGGATATTCAAATATCATAAGGGCACTATGGATTTTGGATTGTGGTATCCAAAAGGTGAAAATTTCACCCTCACAGCATACACAGATGCAGATTGGGCCGACAACATTGATGATAGAAAAAGCATGAGTGGAGGTGCATTCTTTCTAGGAGATTATCTTGTTTGATGGTTGAGTAAGAAACAAGTGTCTATTACTATGTCTACAACCAAAGTAGAATACATTGCAACAGTGTCTTGTTGTACACAGGTTTTATGGATGAAGCAAACTTTGAAGGAAATCAAGGTAGAGTATGAACATCCCATCTCTATTTTCTGTGACAATACGAGTGTGATTAACATTTCCAAGAATCTAGTCATGCACTCCAAGACAAAGCACATTCCAATTAAGTATCATTTTTTAAGAGAGCAAGTTGTTGATCAACAGGTAAAGTTGGAGTATGTTTCCACTAAAGAACAAATTGTAGATATCTTCACCAAGCCACTTCCAAAGGAAACCTTTGAGTACCTGAGGAAGAAATTGGGAATGATATCACTCTCCATTCATTGAGAAAAAGTCTAGTTTCAAAGAGTTGATTATTGTCATATTATTCAACTCTGTGAAAAAGAAGTTTCATAATAGTAAATAATTCCTTTGCCATTGATGTCAAAGGGGGAGAGTTGAAGATAGGGGGAGCAGTTTTAGAAAGTTTGAAGTTGCCATCAATGACAAAGGGGGAGATTGTTTGAAAATTGTCATTGATGTCAAAGGAAACGTGGAGTTGGATAATTGCATGCAAAAAGAAAAAATAAAGAATGCAAAAAGGAAAAAACAGTGCTGACCATAAAAAAACAAAAAAACAGAGTTAAGTCGAGCATAAAAAAGCAATGCCAGCATAAAGAAAACAAAAAAAAGGATAGCATGCAAAAATAAAAAAGTGCCTTATAAGTTTTAATTTTATAAAAGGAGATTAATGCCATATTTTTTATATAGAAAAAAAGGTGAGTAAAGAAAAAGGAGCAGTGCAACAAGTAGGAGAAAGAAGGCCGCCATTAGAAGAACAATGGTGTAAAGGGCAGAATTGGACAAGAAGATAAGTGCAGAAATAAAGTTCAGTTTTTGAAGAAGCTGATTTAAAGAAGGGGTTTTCTGTTATTCGTCTTCCATTAAAAAAATATTATTATACCTATAGTGTTAGTGTGAAGGTTGGTGCCTATCATTTTTGATGTATTGGATTGGTGCTCAACTGTGAGTTGGTGCTCACTTTTGTAATCGCAGATTGGTGTCTTCTGTAGGTTGGTGCCTACTTATTAATAAAAGCAAATATTTTGCCATGGTTTTTTCCCAAAAGGGTTTTCCACGTAAAATTGGTGTTCATTTTGCTTATGGTTCATTTGCACTATCAAGTTTTGATTATTTAGTTTTTTAAAAGTTTAAAATTGTTCTTATATTGATTCACACGCCCCTCCTCCCCCCCCCTCCTTTAGTATAAGTGTGTGCTCTTCAATTTCCATCATAGGTCTCTCATTCTGAATGACATCTGCTTGATGCTAAACGGATTATAATGCTGTTTTTATAACCCCTTGCAAAAATGATAACCCCTTGCAAAAATGATAACCTAATAAATTCATCCCCAGTTTATCTTTTGTTCCATACTTTCAGTTTAACTTTGATCAATTTGAGTTTGTGAGCAATGCAAAGATCTTTGAACCCATGATATTAGTAGCTAACCTTATAAAGTCATACTCAAATTCTGTTTTTCTAACCCCTTGCAAAAATGATAACCTAATAAATTCATCCCCAGTTTGTCTTTTGTTCCATACTTTCAGTTTAACTTTGATCAATTTGAGTTTGTGAGCAATGCAAAGATCTTTGAACCCATGATAATAGTAGCTAACCTTATAAAGTCATACTCAAATTTGTCTTTTGTTCCACACTTTTAGTTTAACCTTGATCAATTTGAGTTTCTGAGCAATACAAAGATCTTTGAACCTGTGATATGAGTAGCTCACCATTCTTTCATGTTTTTTCTGAAGGCTTTCATCTTGTAGACACATTGTCACAAACTCAAATTGTTATCTCCTTGGTTTGGACTCTTAGGTGTTTTCAAGTGAAATTGGCTAATAATCTAAAGATTCTAAACCTGCCAGTTGCAGTAATTCTAATTCAATCAAGAATCAAGTCTTATTTACTGTTAAGATTCAAGCAAATTTTCTGCTAATAGATACTGGTCCATTATTTTAGCTATAAACTCATCAACACAACCTTTTAGCAATCCAAATTACCAGATTCTGGCATAACATACCAACATTTTTTTTTCTCTTGAATATTGTTTTACAAATATTCTGCTCCTATGAGCATTCATGTGAGATGAATACAAGATATTGCAAGCACTTAAGAGAAAAATACAAGCTCCTTATAAGCACACACACTAGAAATCACCTATGGAAGACCAAGAGTCACCACTTAAAAATCCACTTTATTTAGAAGACACGTCTACATTAGTAGCCAACTATGGAAGACTAAGAGTAATCACTTAGAATTCCACATTAGATGTCCCTATTGTGATTTGAACTTGGGTTTCTGCTATGAAAATCCAATGTTTTAATCAATTTAGCTCAAACCCTTGGACATAACATCCCAATTTTTAGAATCTATTATGAGTACATAAAAATATGCTGTTGAATGTGAGTAAATAATCTCACCTTTTGACTTTTCAGAATTATGCACCAGTCTATCAAATTCTCCACCTATAATTCACTTGTCCTTCTTATATATTCATTGAAGGCCCTTAGAGAATCCCATTGCATCTACTTTGCATCTTTGAAATTCGGGTGTGGATGTTGGTTAGAATCATCAAATGTGATTGAAATCCAACTGGGAGAGCAAACAAGCACAAATGCGGAAGCTTGATTAATGTCCCATAGGGAGGGTGCTAATACCCCCAGAATAACCATTTAAAGCCTCAAAAGAGATTTTAGTATCCTTTAGTAACACTATTTCAGGCTTCATGTTGATTATTCATTTCTTTAGCGGTTGCTGTTTGTCAAGTTGCAATTCAGTCTCCTAACATTCTATGAGATAATTAATATGATAGGGTCTTGGCTCTTGCTCCATGTAGCAGGCTTTAGACCTACCTTTGTGGTATTCTCCTCCAATCTTTTTGCCTTGTTTTAGCATGTTTGATATTACCTTAATGGAGCGTATCCTTGAATGGTTTATGAATCCCCTTGACTTCAAGTTTGGTGGCTTACCTCTCTTCCTGTTTCCACTTCTAATCTTTTTCTTATTCAGCTCAGATTGGGAGAGCTTTTTGTCGGTGTCATTGATTTATTCAATTAGGTCATCTGAATGAGATTCAGACTCATCATTGTTATCCTCTGAATCCAAATCCTCTCTTAGATATGAATTTGGTGGCAGCCAATTTATTTGTCTCCAATTCCTTATTTTAGTGCCAAAGCCTTCTGGTTTGTCATAAATTCTTCTTGACCATTGATTGAGGATAAGGCATTATAGGCAAGCTCTAAGTTTTGTTCGCAAATCACTTTTGGAATCTAAATTTTGTCGTTTCTTCCCCATGTCATGTGGCTTGGTTTCGGGAACTTTATCTTGTAACCTATCCAAAACAGAATTTTCCATTTAAGCTTTGAGAGAAGCTTTTGTTTTTATGTTCTTCAGAGCCCACAGTCACCTGCGGACTTGGAGTATGGGTGCTTGTATGGGGATTCCATTCAAATCAGGGTATGTAAGTAATCAGTAAGGATATGGCTATTTATAATACTATGAATCACTAGTTGCTAGAAGGTGTCGGTACAACGAGGAGGATGCATATGCAATCCTTGCCCATCCATTGGAGTTTCCTTCTGACCATGCCAAAGCTTCAGGCAAATTATTTTTGGTGCTGTGCATGCTATTTTGCTTTGTTGTCCATTCCTGGTTATTGGTTGCCTTTTTTAGCTTGTCAAGACTCAAAACCCTTATTAGGATCTTTGAGTCCCTTTCATCTTAGTTCTAGGACAGTTCTATCCGAGATGTCTATGATCATGAAAAGGTTGACACTGGAATAAGATATTTTTGTACTCTGGTTCTTGAGTCTGTTCACTTGTCTCTGACTTTAAATGTATCAATTTTGGGAGAGAATAACACAAATCAAATGTAACACACATACAGTGATATACAAAGAAGCGAATAATTAGGGTGGCTTTATAGGCGCACAAATATTCCCCAATAGAATTGCCCAAATTATAAAAAGCATGGTGTTCCCAGAAGTCCAGTGGGACGCCAAATAATTTGATCCATAGAGAGAGCCACTTGTGTTATTTTCAGCGATTAAATCCCTCATCTTAGAAGTGCATACATAAGTTTTCTCTACCCATAAATGTGGGGCTTCCCATCAATGCCTCGTCCACAAGAAAACACTCTATGTTGGGCAAAAATTGTACTTGCTCCTTTGTCATAATCTTCCATTTTGTGGTTTGGCCACTTCTGAATGCCTGCTCCTAGAATGAATTTGCATGCTATAGCTGTTTTGCTTGAGAATGATGACTTCTAGATTGAGCTCTTCATCCTTCAATGTGATCTCTGGAGTCTCCTTGGCTGCTGGAAAATTTACTGTTGTGAATAATTAGGTGGGGGCTTTCTTCAGCTTTGAACCAAGACCCCTGTTCTGCATCTATCCTAAACATTGCTCATGTTCTATTCCTCTTGCCATTGTCCTCCAAATTCGATTATTTTCTATGTTACTAGATTCGCCTGAAGAAGCCAGGGTTCGAGTTCTGATTTGCTCTTGGTTCGGATCTTGGTTTGATTCGCCTGTGGGTTTGGCCAGGATTCTTCATTTCTAGGTCTGATTCGCCCAAGCAGAACCCAAGAGAACCTAGGTAGAACCCAAACAGAACCCGGGCAAACCAAGAAAGAACCCATGTGCCTAGGCATCCAAAAAGTGTTTTTTTGAGCATTTTTTAATGTTTTATGGAGTTTGACTTTGACCCACACCCAAGGGAAACCTAAAAGTGACCTCTAAATCAATCTAAAAACCTAAACTACCTCATTCTTATTCATTTGTTTTGCAAACAAGCATTTTCATTCCAAGAGGTTGAGCTTTCATTTTTGGTTGTTGGATTGAAAGTGGACTGTGACACAACTTTCTTTTTTCAAAAATTGTTTTGCATCATTGAACTGAGAATTTATCACACATCTATAGAGAGCCAGAGGAATACTACAAACTAAAACACATTACACTTCTGTTCTCACTGACTTGATGTACTCTCCAACATCTCTCTTCTCTCATGTGGAGAGTTAGAACTACTTGGCCATGCCTTTGCATCATCAGGGAAGTTTTGCTCTTTTTGACAATGTCAAAAGCATGGCTACATACAGATTAGGCAAAAGATCTTTCCTTTTAGATTAGCAATGCATGGAAGATTTAAAAAGTATCCTTTATATTACAAAAAGATGTGTTTATACACTTCAATTGTGCAGTCACCCTTTGGTTCTTTCAAATAAAAATCTGCCTATGCCACTATTACATTACACAGGTAAACCAGATTTTGTATTGTGGAGCTATATTAAGCTACCACTCTCAAGACCAATGTAACAATGATACAAAATAATGTTTGAGACTGCAAGAAGACATCAAAATGGCTAGTGTACTAAATGAATTCTTATGATTTTTGAAGAATGCTGATAACTCTACTCGGTTGGCTTTTTTTGTCAAAATCATACAAATTGAACCTTGGCATCAATAGACTCTGTAAATCAAGCTACCACAATTCAAGTTTCAACGATGAATATTTATCATGCATGTTTTAAATGACATTCAAGTTTATGGTGGTTTTGTTGTTTATATGCTAAGTTACCGGTTTGTTTTTGGGTTCGGGTATTGGTACAAGATTTCGGATGCGGATTCGGTCAAATTTTTTTTTGGGGTTTGGGTACGTTAATACAAAAACATATAAAAATCAGAAATATATACATATTTGCAGTAGTAATTAAGTTCAAAATACACCACCATATTAATAGTCAAATAACATAGCAAAAATACACCACCACTTTCATAGTCAATTTAATAATACAATACAAGGGCCTTCATACTCCCAATTTGATGTAAAGCTAGTACATTTTTACTCAATCCTCATGCTATGGTTCAATGTTGTGAATCGGTAGAAAGGAGAAATAGCAAGGCAACCTGTTTCTCATGAAGACCAAACACAATGCCATCTCAATATCCTAAACCATCACTTACAACAGAGATCTGGTTTCTATGGTGCTTAGAACATTCTATATTACTAGTACCACCATCAGAACATCTTTCCGAAGAGATGTGCAAGGATACTGGCATAGTTCACGCCTTACTTCCACTGAGAACATCAAAATCTGCACTCAAAAGTTTAGGGAAGTCAAATGGACTATGGTCATATGTCCTCCCAAACAGTGATATCTTCCAAGAACCAATTATAAATTCTAACAAAGCAATGAATAAATAAAGCTGCCCTTAACATCACCATCACACAAGATGCAAAGTTTACAAAGAGCACAAAACAATCCCATAAAGGAATATAATACAGTTTTTGATGTTGAATCTCCAACATTTTACTCATGCCTAATTTGACTCAGCTTCTCTTCATCAAATATCTCAGCCATCCTAAAGATATAAAAAATATTCGACACTTGAGAAACCCTAAAAAACAATCTGTTTTGTTGGAGAAAAATGTGAGCAAAGTTGAAATGAGAAAAAAAAATCACAATTTACAGCCTTTGAAGGAAAAAAATCAGATAATATCCAAAAAAGTTGACGTGGATTCTGTCTGGGTTCGAACTAGAAACGAAATTTTGTACCCACAGTCACACTTTCGTTTCCTGGTCATTTCCACAAGCAGAAAATTGTATCTTGGACATTTTTGAACCATTTCCGTACCATTTCTCGTACCCGTATTGTACCCGAGGCCATATATGGGCGTACAAGTAACTTAGTTTATATGATGTTATGTGATATTCTAATCCTAATTCATGCTTCTAGGCTGCATATATATATATTGTATTTTTACATGTTTTTTTACTAACGAACCCAACCCGCCCCCTGCCTCCTCCTCCTCCTCCCCCCCAAATTTTAGCCGAACCCCCGAACCCGAACCTGAACCAGTACCGGGACCGGCTACTTAGATTGTTTTTAATTACTATATCCGAGTTTTGTGTGTATTTTATTTTTAATGTATCTTCCAACTTATAGTAGACCTACTGCACTCAATACCTGCTCCTGCATCCAGAAACCCTAGTTAACTTTTGATAATATACATTTGAAGGGATCTCTAATTTTATATTCACCTTTTTGTTCTTTTGTATTTTCTTAGTCAATATTCCATAATAATAAAAAACTGGTTTTGGAAAAGCATAATGGAGACAATGGTTTATAACAGTACACCTTTGCATCACCAGGGTTAGTGGATGCATTTTGTGTGCTCCCCACATTTCAAGGATGCTGTTCCTGTGTCCCTCAAATTCTAGGATGCATTTCATGTGCTGCCCAAATTTTGAGGATGTGAGAAACATACTGTGAACAGAATATAGAGGATGGCCTGGGGACTGCTGGGGGACATCTGTCCCCTGCCTGGGATTTCTCGGGAACCTGTGTTGCAACAGGTACTTTCAGGCATCGCATGAAAGTTGAAAGTTGAAACAGCATAACACAATTAAATTTTTGCCATTGATATTGATACTTGAACCTAAATGGAAGTTGAAGCCACTATACCACCTAAGTCAGCATTCTATGTACTCAATTATTTGATAAAGAAACTGTTTTAATATTCAATACAAGCCAACCTAAATGGGAAATGGTCCATGGACTTCCGCATGGCATGCTTATACATGAACGGAAGTTGGCTCAAAGATTCATCCATTGCTTCTGCCAAAGGGTACATTCCCACAGAATGAAAGAATGCAAGAATTAACTTTTTCATGTTCTTGCATTAATATTGAAATTTGAACCTGTATGCAAGCAGAAGCCACTACTGCCAAAGTTAGCATTCTCTGTAGTCGACCATTTGATAAAAATTGTTTTAACATTCAACACATGCTCACCAGAATAGGAGATGGGCCATGAGTCTCTATACAAGATACTTTTATGTTTGGACAGAAGTTTGTTCAAAAGACTTGGCCTCACCCTTGCTGCCATGAAGAAATTCAGCAGAAAGAACTATTGAGGAGGAAAACAGTATGGAGACAGAAAAAGAGGAAAAGAGCTACAATGCATGAAGGCATCAGATGGTAGCCATGCTTGTAAGGAAAGAGCCTAAGCATAATGCTATCTCCTAGACTGTGCTTTACTTTTACCTATTTTAATAGAAGCCTTTTCTTTTTATTAGTCATTTGACTTATAGCTTTTGAACAATGGGTACCAAGATTGCCAGTATAAGGATGAAGCTGGGAAGTGGTTTGTTTAGTTTCCTCTTACAACTTTCTTTGATCCACATCAAAGTCCAGGACACTTGAGGTCAGAAATGATTTTGAATCTCGATTACTTGGTTTTTTGCCCCTTAGCTTGTGTGTGTACGGTGTTTTCTGAAAATCAATAGATTAGAGTGCATATGATGAATGTAATTAATTATATGCTGTGCATTTCATGCACAGAGTTTTACAGTGGGAAAGGATGATGATTTTAGTTGAGGGACATGCCCTCAACATGGCAAGCCTTTTTTTCCTATGGTGACCCCAAATTCCTTCCATACGGAGGGCAATTGTATCGAATCATATGAAGATTCCCTTAGAAAGTGATGAAAATATCTTTTGCTAAACAGGTTTACCGTTTGACAGTCTTTTGGTATATGATGTATTTAGAATATTGTGTGTAGTCCTGGTTCATGATTGGATACATCTCAGATATAGGAAGCTAACACATTTATATCTTTCCACCTTTCAGGTCTGATCAGGCTTGTGGATTATCTTAGTCAGCCCTCTCTATTTGGAAGAGACCAAACCCTACAAATAGTTGTAGACTCTGGTACAGGAACAACGGCTGTTGGATTGGCTTTAGGAGCTTTATTATTAGGGTAAGCAAAAAATAATATTGGATGTTCTTCAGCCTGTTTTTATCTCTTTATTGCAAATGTAAATAAGTTAGTGTGGACAAAATTGCAATAGCTTATAGGAGCATGTCTTATATGTTTCACTTGACATTCATGTTTCATCATATTTGTTGTTGCTTGTGCAATAGTTTGTTATAAATATTGACAAATCCAAAATAAAACTTAGGTTCTTTTTCCTTTTGAGTTCTAAGTTTCATTATTATTGGACAAGTTATAATCATTGTTTTTGGTTTATCTTTGAGATTGCCATGGAAGGTTACTGGGATAATGCTAGCTGATACTGTTGAAGGATATGAAAAACACAAAGTTCGCCTACTCACTGACTTCAAAAAGCTTATAATGGGTGACTGCCTATTTCCTTGTGATGAAAAATCTGCAGATCTTGTTCACTGGATAGAACGACACATGCCAAGGAAGTAAGCAATCTTTCTTTGTTCAGAAAAGGAGAGTCCCAGTAAATTTTAGATCCCCTTTAGACAAAGAAAACATTTAGAAATTTCAAATTCTATATAGATTCCTCTTCTCTTAAGATGTGACTAGCCCTACCCATGGGCATCACATATCAAAGTGTAAGTTTGCTTACGTGGCTTTTCTTTCATTAGTGACTACATATGTGTAAGCACTATCTGAGACAGTTCTCTGAGGTTAGAATACTCAGCCATATTGCATTCATGCTTTTGCTGCAACTTTTTTTATGTTTTTCAAATCACTCACTGGTGGTTTTTTCTCCTTAAAATTCTAGTTTTATTGCTTGTTCTTTGCAGATTTGGTAGGGTATTTAAAGGAGAATTGGAACTATGCAGAGAGATTGCTCAGCGGACAGGTATTTTGGTGGACCCAGTGTACACCCTTTCTAGCTGGGAACATGCATCACTTACCTGTCAAAAATGTAGAGATAGCAATGATATTGTTGTAATGCTTCACACTGGGGGAACGTTAGGATTGTTTGGATTAGCTCAAAGATACAAGTCATACTTTCCTCTATCTCAAGAAAGCATTGTCAAGCCTGCTTTATCTGTGTGAATTGAAGAGAGTTTAACTTGCCTTTGGTCATGCAACTCACCCCCATTTCCATTTTACGAATTCAGATATCATTAGAGTTTAAACCCTTGAGTTCTGTGACAAGCTAGAAAATATTTGGTGGAGCGAGGAAACTATATGTTTAACAAATGCTGCATATTTGATAGCATTGATCCCAAGGCAAATAGTAAAATCATAATGAAAAAATTAATTTTCTTGTATGTTTTCATGCAAGTTATGAATGCTGCATAGGTTATGAGATTCATAACAGAATGCATGCAAGTTGGATACAAGGTGAAGGTAGATAACCAGGAAATATACCCTGGCCATTTTTAGTCAGAATCTAGTGACCAAAGATTCACATTAGACTAGATCTCAATTTGTCACCAGTTTTAGAAGGATATGGAAACATAGCTATATTCTGTTCATAGCAATTAAGGTAATACATTTGATAGAATTTGAGCATTCAAAATTATTAAATGGTCTGCCAGATTTTGAGGATGAAGTTGTGAGATTCCAAAAAAAATAATCTGTCAAAGACTCTAAAGTCAAAAAAATGAGGTCAAATACATTTGATAGCATTTGAACATTCAAAATTGTTAAATGATATGCCAGATTTTAAGGCAACAAAAGAGGGAGTTGTGAGATTCCAAAAAAAAAAAACCGTGTCAAAATTGGAAATACGAGGCATTTATTAAATGTTTCTGCATTTGAACAGCTTTTGACAATGCCTTTTTCTGGCAAAATTTCCATAAGGGTTTCTTCCACAGAGGTTTGCAGTGTGGACTTACAACACTCTAGCCAAGTTCTTGAGAGATTGTAACTTTCCTCTTTTGGAGTGTTGCATTTAACACTGTGAATGTGGACATCATTGAAATAAGTATAGCAGGCAATCTTGCTGGCAGTAGTTACATTAAAATTGGGTATTATTGTTGGCAGTAGTTCATTGAAATTGGGTATCATTGTTGAATCGTATAATTCATTTATTGATGCTTTCCAGACATAAAATTGTAGTGGTGACTTAGTGAGATTTTGTTGCCTGAAGAATTCACCAAGTAATCAACCACATTTGTAAGCGTGTTGAAAAAACAAAGAAAAGAAACCAACTTCAAAAACCATATTAAACATAAGCATAATAACACTGTGCAAAGTCATAAACAAAATATCCTTGGGTTTCAAGACCAATCATAGTTAGAGGATTATTAGGATCAACTTGTTCATAGCTGGTTAACTGATAGCCGAATGCAACCAATGTTATTTGGTAATAAAACATGCCCTTTACTTCAGTGGGTGTTGGAGAAAGTTAGGCTAGATTACAAATGTTTCCTCTTGCTATGCAATTTTTGATTGATGTTGGACTAGTTGCTGCATCTTTGGGAATCAATCTTGTGGACTAACCGCCACCATAGAAACTTGCTACTAACCATCCACTCGAAGTGAAGATGTCAGGTTTGAGAGTTTAATAACACTTGTGGGTTTTGGCGTAATGGCAAAGCTTCATGTGGTAGTAGAGAAATTAGCTCTCTATGTTTTATTGCGGCGTAGGTTACTCATTTGAGATCTCTCTAACAATTGATCATGTCAAATACTAATTCTTTTTCCATTCCAAAATTTAATGGAAATAATTGATTATTGGAGCATCAAGATGACTCTTTTGATAGGAAAAGACTAATGGGAGGATGTAAAAAATAGTTATAAAGAACCAATTGATTGGGCCATTGTTCTAGCTAATGATTAGACCAGCTAAAGGGCCAAGAAGAATACTCAAACATTATTTCATATTTAGACAACTCTAGATAAGAGCCTATTTTTGAGAGTTGCAAGTGTAAAGACAAGATGGATACCTAGAAGACACTACAAAAAGCTTATGGATGCAATAATCAAGTCAAAGTAGTAAAGTTGTAGACTCTAAAAGGACAATATACAAAATTGAAGATGCAAGAAATTGAAACTATGGCGATTATTGCATAAGAGTTAAGGATGTGGCCAACAAGATAGCTACTCTTGGAGAATTGTTGGACAAGGGTTGTGGTGAAAAAAGTGTAGAGGTCTCTAACAATAAGGTGGGATCATGTTGCAATAATTATTGAAGAAAGCGAATATTCAACTAATCTTTAGCTTGATCATCTATTTGGATCTCTTACGTCTCATGAAAAATTGACTCAGATGAGTGCTTCCTCTTCCCTGCTACAATCTTTGCTACAATCTTTACTACAACTCACCATACCCAAATAGACAAGTATGCAACTGATACAAGATTTAACTTGACAATTATATTTGTCAATTAAATAACCTAATATTGAAATAAAATTGATGGGAACAATTCGATTTATTAATATGATCCAAGTTCATAATCTTGCATTCATGGTGCAATTTACACTTTGTCAATCTAACTCCAATTCTTAATTATTTGATTCTTCCGTTACTTCATGTCTCTATAATTTGACTTGCATTCCCTATATACCTCACTTTGGATATATGCTCGACCCTTGCAATTTCACTTCATTTAAATTTCTTTCCAAATTGATGTAGCACAACCCCTCTTTTGTCTTTCTTTGGCTGCTCACACCTTTAGTCTATGTTTCATCTTCTAAGATATGGATAGCAACAAGACTTCTCTATGTTTACTTGACACGACCACCCCTAATTCTGTGCATACATTCTTTACCATTGGCAGCCTCTATATACTTTATCTTTGTGCAACCCCATTATTTTCCTCATGGTGGCATTTTTCCTCACTCAGTCAACATTTAATCAGTTGGTTATACCTCATGTTGTGTCCCCTATCCACTCCTGCGTAGCCCTTGCCTCTCCCTCACACAACCTTCCTTTCTTAACCCACGACCTCCCTCTTCCTCTCGCATTCTATACACAGCTTGTGACATGTTCCCCAATCTGCAAATTACATTTTATGCATTTTAATGGTCTTTTACTAGTTGAGGTGGCGCGACCAACCAATGGGTCAATATTGCTCGTGTATTTTCTTTAGTTTGCAACTCTTGCCCATGCACAACCCTCTCTAGTCTTTTTCCTGCTTGCCAATAATGCCATTTTTTTTTTAATCTACCTTCTCTCTTACACAAGTCATGCCCCTCCAAATTTTGCTTGTGTCTTTTAATCTTCCCTCTTTTCATTACATCTTCCCTTCTATAGTGCGAGTTGTTCCTCAATTAGTTTACAGATTGTAATTTTTCATCGAAAAGGTTGTATAACAAGCATTTTAATTTGAATAAACTTGCGTCCACTCTCTTCTGTCTCACCACCTCCCAAGTGAGACTCTTCATTTTATCACATTCTCATTTGACTCCAGTCTTCAAGCATCAATTGGAATTTATGTTAATGAGCAATTAAAATATGGATCATAAAACCACAACGTGACATTTTGTCAAATGGAATGATAATAATGTCATTAATTCCATCCAAACGACCATCGCCATAAAAAACACAACGATCATAAAATAAAACAGAAATATTTTTTTGTTGTTGATGCTGATTACTATTTGCTTGGGATGCTTTTGCATCAAACACACCGAGTAGGAAATTTGTGAGCATAGGCTCACAAAGGTGGAGTTGAGTAGTTGAACTACTCTTCCAGGTTGCAACCAACTCCATCGTTGAAATAAGTGCTCAAGTTATGTTTTCTTCATCTTTTTCCAATGTCTTGTTGGCACAATCTTCATCCTCCTCCCGCAACTCCATTCACCTTTCTTCTCTCTCGTGGATTCACATCCACCATATGCCGCCCTCTGCCAAATGCTCTCTACTCTCCTCTCTTTCGTGGGATCCAACCCACCACAAGCCAACTACCTCCACCAAAATCCACCTGCATCATCCTCCACAATCTCTACAAGAAAATATGCAACATCTATAACATACTTTTGTTCTCTATCCATCTTATCTGAAAACAAAATATCATCATCATAAAATAAATTTACTTTAGTTGCAACATTAATTTTCGCTGCGACGTCTTCCACATCCTCGTTAGTTGCTTGCAACTTTTTGTTCTTCTCCCTTTGTTGCAACAACGAGCTTCGATATCCACTTGTCTTCAATCGCCAACATTTGTGCTAACAAATCATCTTCGCCATGCTCTACTGTTACAATCACAATTGCATCTTCATTCTTTCTATCCATTGCTATCTTCTCTTCTTCGTGTACCTTTGTATGGGCTGCTCTCACCTCTTTCTCCTTCCGTCTCGGGCTGCAACACTCTTTTTATCTACTTTTCTCTTTGCTGTCCTCGTTCTTCTTTTTGCTCCTCTTTACCAATCTCCTCTCACCTTTTCCAATATTCTTTCCCAATTTCTCTATCATGGCCTGGATCTTTCCCACTTTCTCTTGGACTATCTATCCCATATTTTCAAACTTTTCATTCTCCACTTCTTCCAAATATCGTTCCCAAAACCAAATTCGCACGGGTCTCTTGATGACACATACCATCTTCATTTGTTGCAATCTCACCTCAATTTGCAATCCACATCACACTCTTAATCTTTTTGTGGCTTCAAGCTCTCTCACTACTCGAGAGTCTTCCTACCTGCAATAGCCCTCATGAGCTCTCCTCTACCACCTTCTTTCCTTCACTCTACTTATCGGTCCTGACATAAGCTACCTTACATTCGATGATATGTTTATGCGCTCAGAACCCCTCGCTCCGATACCATTTGACGCAGATGAGTGCTCCCTCTTCCCTTCTACTAACAATCTTAACTACAACTCACCATACTCAAATAGACAAGTATGCAACCAATACAAGATTTAACTTGACAATTATATTTGTCAATTAAATAACCTTAATATTGAAATAAAATTAATGGGAACAATTCGATTTATTAATATGATCCAAGTTCATAATCTTGCATTCATGGTGCAATTTACACTTTGTCAATCTACCTCCAATCTCAATTATCGGATTCTTCAGTTACTTCATGTCCCTGTAATTTGACTTGCATTCCCTATATACCCCACTCTGCATATATGCTCGACCTCGACAATTTTACTTCAGTTTAAATCTCTTTCCAAACTAGTGTAGCACGACCCCTCATTTGCCTTTCTTTGGTTGCTCACATCTTTAGTCTATGTTTCATCTGTTAAGATATGGATAATAACAAGACTTCTCTATGTTTACCTAGCGTGACCTCTCCTAATTCTGTGCATAGAGTCTTTATCATCGACAGATTCTCTCTATACTTTATCTCTGTGCAACCCCATCATTTTCCTCATGGTGTGGCATTTTTCCTTAGTCATTATTTAATCAGCGGATTTTACCTCATGATGTGGCCCCTATTCACTCCTACACAACCCTTGCCTCTCCCTCACGCAACCTTCCTTTCTTAACCCACAACCTCCCTCTTTCTTCCTCATTCTATACACAACTCGTGACATGTTCCCCAATCTGCAAATTACCTTTTTGGCATTTTAATTGTCTTTTACTAGTTGAGGTGGCACGGCTAGCCAATGGGTCAATACTTCTCTTGGATTTTCTTTAGTTTGCAGCTCTTGCCCCATTTGCAACCCTCTCTGGTCTTCTTCCCACCTGCCAATAATGGCATTTAAAAACAAAAATCTGCCTTCTCTCTTACACAAGTCATGCCCCCTCCAGATTCTGCTGTCTTTTAATCTTCCCTTTTTATTACATCTCCCCTTCTACAATGCGAGTTGTTCCTCAATTAGTTTACATATTGTAATTTTTTATCGAAAAGGTTGCATAACATAGGCATTTTAATTTGAATAAACTTGCATCCACTCTTCTGTCTCACCACCTCTCAAGTGCGATTCTTCATTTTATCACATTCTCCTTTGATTCCAGTCTTCAAGCATCAATTGGAATTTATGTTAATGAGCAATCAAAATATGGATCATAAAACCACAATGTGACATTTTGTCAAATGGAATGACAATAATGTCATTAATTCCATCCAAATGACCACCGCAATCAAAAAACACAATGATCATAAAATGAAACGGATTTTTTTTTTTTTTTTTGTCGATGTCAATTGTTATTTGCCCGGGATGCTCCTACATCAAAAACTAAGACACATTTAGAGAAGGTGAAGAGATGGCTTTTTGCTTCAAAATTGCAAATCACTAAAAATGAAGACACTACTTGTAAAAGCAACTAAGGACAAAGCAAATAAAGAAATCAAAATTATTCAAGATGAAATAGAGGAAGAAGAAGTGGTTTAGCTACAAGAGGAAAAGATAGAGGTAGATTTGATAAGAGAAATATTGTGATATCTTTGCAATAGGTACTAATGTAGATGCTTAGGCTTCTCTAATCAATTTATTTTTATCATATGACAAAGTTGAAACGTGTCTTAAAGATGTTTGGTATTTGTTTTAGGTGGTTCCAATTACATGCTAGGAATAATGAAGATTTTGTAAGGTAAAGACTAAGAGTTGTTGTTGCAACATATATGGTCACTTTGAAAGGGAATGTAGATTAAAAGTTGGTAATGAAAATATAAGTGTTAATTGCATTAATGCAAATGACGAGGCTTCTCCAATCAATGTGTTTATCATATGATAAGTTTAGGTTTGGCATTTAGTTTCAAGTTATTCTAATTACATGTTAGGAATAATAAACTATTTTCTATAGTAGATGAAATCTTCAAGACCAAGATCAAGTTTAATGATGACAAATCCTTGGAGGTCATTGCAAAAGGAGCCATGGAGGTAGATAATAGAGAAGGTAAGAAATGTCTTAATGATATTTATTACACTTTAAAGTTAAAACATAATTTGTTGAGTATTGGACAACTATGTGTAAAAAACTACAAATTATTTTTTAATGATAAATAATGTACAATCTATGATAGAATCAAAGGAATGGGGTTGTTATTGTTGTGCCTATATCCAAAGTAAGATGCTCCCATTAAAATTTGAACAAGTTAGTAATAACCTCAAAAATATGGTATCTGAAGATAAATGGTTGTGACATTTTAGGTATAGTTGCCTGAATTTTCAAAATTTGAAGCTACTAACTTTATAAGAATTAGTTTATTGTTTGCCTAAGGTTGAAGAGCACAAAAAGGTTTGTGAATGATATGCTAAAGGCAAACATGTGTGAATTGTTTTTCTAAAATGGTAGTGCAAGGAGGGCTAATCATCCACTTTAGTTGCCTCACTTTGATATTTGTAGTCCTATGCAAACAAAAAGTTTTGGTAAGTAATCATATTTTATTACATTTATTGATGATTATTCATGGAAGTGTTAGTTTTATTTTTTGAAGCGATACATTTAAGAGTTTAAAGCATTTATGGAGAATGAAATTTGCAAAATAAAGTCCTTAAGGACTTATCTTGGAGGTGAGTTTTGTTCAAAAGCTTTTATGGAATATTGTAATATAAATAGTATCAAAAGCAGTGATAACTTTAAGAAACCCTCCCTAAAAAAGATATAAAATCTTGGCACATCTTTCATTTTTTTGAAAAAATATATTAATTTTTATTAGCAAATCTTTCCTTTTTTTTTGAAAAATTATTAATTTTATTGGCAATTTTTTTTTAAATCACTATAAATTTGTAGAAAATCTTAGTAAATCTCAATGGAAAATAGAAAATGCATTAATTACCATGGCAAATCCTTCATTTAAAAAATAGATATATTCTTATGAAAAAGTTAAGGGCTTCAGAGTGAGTGATTTTAAGGTGCAGTGCTTGTGTCTATAACTTCTTCATTCCTTAATATTTTGAATCATACATTGAATATTTTAAATTGGCCCTATTTTTTTTTTCAACATCGTTGATTTTATTTATAATCTAATACTTTAGGTTTTATTTTAGGCTCCACAGGTATTAGATCTCTATGACTATATTTTCGACCACATAATTTAACTCCATATGTTAGATTATAAATCTTCAACAACCCAAATATAATTTTGGGCTTGACGTGCATTGGAGCTCTGTGGGTATATTTTAACCCATGGAATACAACCCCAACCATTATATTTTAAATTGGTGATATGGCCCTAAAGTAATCAATAATTAGATAATATTATTGGTGATCTAATTTATTTTTTTACTATAAATTATAAAATTTAGGCGAATCTGATCTAATTAGGTATTGAATATTGTGGCATATTTTTGAGTTAAAAAATTTAATAAAATAAATGTTCTGGCGATTTAATCAAAGAACTAAAATAAAATTTTGTAAAAATTTGGCGATTTAGGTCACCTTACAACTTGAACTATTAGCCAAATTTTGAATCCCCAATTTCAACTATTAGCCAATTGACGAATATTAGCCACTAAAATAATCATTGATCAAAAGGTAGCTCACAACTATTTACATATCTCAACAAAATAGTGTAGTTGGAAGGAAGAATCATACATTGGTTGAATGACAAGAAACATGTTATAAACCAAGTGATTGAACAACTCTTTTTGGGTTGATGAAGTTGCTACAATAGTGTATATTCCCAATTAGAGTCTAACTAGCGCACTCAACATGATGACTACTTATTAAGCATGGTAATTTAAAAACCTAAAATCAATCATTTCAAGGTTTTTGGTTGTTTTGCCTATTCTCATGTAGCTAATTAGAAAAAAAAAATAGAAGTTAGATCCAAAATGCAAATGGTGTATTTTTGTACGTATAGTGAACAATGTAAGACTTATAAGCTTTTAATCCTCTAACTAACAACATCTATGTGATGTATATGCTATTTCTTTTGATTTACTAGGGAAAACACAATTCTAATTGTCTTCTGTCTTGCCATTGGTGCAAATGACTTTTCAAAATCTATTCCATACCTTTGAGAGAAGTCTTTTGTAACTAAATGTGCCTTCTATCTCTTAACATGAATTCCACTATTGTACTTAGTCTTGTAGAATCACTTACTACCAACATACTTCCTATCATGTGGAAGTTTTATAAGCTCCCAAGTATCATTCATATGCATATAATCTATTTCTTCTTACATTGCTTGAACCTAAACATCATTAATATATGCATCTTCAAACACATGATGGTTCAAAATCAAGTTATGATAGTAAAACAAAATTAATGCACTCTAGACCAAGTAGTCTAATGAAATATGACCCAATTTAGGAACCCAATGCACATTCAACACATCCATATGCAAAATGAAAACTACAATGCAAACATGCAATAGATTTATTAATTATCCACAACACAATATAATTTTCTTACACTATTACAAAGAATGACAATAATTGTAGCAACTTCTTTTACACTAGCTATTCTCTCAATATGAGGCTTCTCAACACAATTTTCATCCTCCTAATCCGCTCTTCATGCTAGGGGTCTACATTGCTCCTATGTTTTGCTGAAAAAATTTCACTCTTTCTCTTTCTCCATAGGGGTCATTCATTTTCCCCTTTTCCCTCTTTGTTGAGTAAAGATTCACCTCTCATGAACAACCCTTCACTTAGTCCAAAAGCCAAGATAAAATAACTCCTATCATTGGCCAACAAGAAAGAAGAAAATGTCTTAGATTCTATCTCTAGCTCTAAGAGTAGAAGAAGTTAGCCAACTAAGAGATGCTATAGATCTTAATGCTAGCTAGGAAATGAATCAACCATGCAACCATGAAAGTAATTTCTTGCCCAAGAAAGAAAAAGATTAACCTAGGAAAATTTGAGAATATTGCCATGCTATCAAGGAACATACAAAAAGTTATGATGCAACAAAGATAAACATAAATGACTAAGTGAATGGCTAGACATGTAATGGGAAGCAATGCAAACAGACGCAAAAATGAGAAGATATCCCATGTGTAGGAAAACATCCCCAATCATTTTCTTTCCAAAACATGTGGTCATAGAATCAAATGATAATCTTCCCATGTCAATACTAGAGCAGTCACAAAAGGAACATGGAGAGTCATAAGTTGCCTAAAAATAGAAGGAAATAATAGAAGCATGACCTCTTAATCTAATGCTAGGTGTAAATAAGCTCTACCACAAATCACTGCCAATGTATAAATTACTAAAACCATTAAAAGGAAAAAAAAATCAATCTCATTGCCAAAGAAACAAAAAAAAATCCTTTTATTTAGGTAGGCACTTGATGACAATTTGCATGACATCCATTTTATAATCAATTATATTGCATGAAGCAATGACAATATTTTTATTTGATTAGCACAACATATAAATCCATACAAAAATCTATAGTAGGTCTTATCATAGCCTAACACTAAGATAAAATATTGTGGAATAATATACATCTACCTTGTAGCACAATACATAGTCTTTGTCTTGGAATACATAATCCTTGTTGCATTTTTTATAGTAACCAATGCACACTAAATATTATCCTAAGTAAGTTGGTTTAGGCTTATAACAAGCTGAAGGTGGCCTATAACAATGATACAAATGGATTGAAACAAAAATGAAACCTACATTCTTATTGTAGTAACCTTTTGAGAAAGCAAGTCAACAATAAGCTACCATACAATAACTTAAAGTTAAAGAAAATTGAATACATAACCTACTACTGTATTTGGTGACACATATTACTTATGGATCTAGATGTTCTTGGATAAAAAAATTATTGCCTCACCTTTAGGATCTTCATGTTTTTGACTTCTTGTACTTCTTTGGTAAAATTCACTTAAACTTCTTACTTTCCTTGAAGAACTTAGACTTGAAGTTGAATTTGCACTTAGAAGAAAAGAACTAGATAAAGGGTTGTTTGGACTTGTAGTATTTTAAACTAAAAAATTAGTGGGATGCTCATTAACAATATCATTAGTAACCATTACAAACAAATTTAGACTTGCCAACATGGTCTTTTTGAGGGCCATACACTCTCCATTCATAAAAAATCTCTTGAAAAAACAATGTTATTAGTAAGATGATTATAAAGCCTAAAAAACTTACTTTGTTCATTGTACCTAACAAAAATATATGATTCTCGTTTTGGATCTAATTTTTGTCTCTTCTAATTAGCTACATGAACAAAGGCTAAAAAACTATTTTTTTTGAAATAATTAAAACATTATAACATTTTTTATTTCCATGCTTCATAAGAAGTTATTCTCTCAAGTGCACTAGTGGGACTCCAATCAAGAATGTACATTATTGTAGCAATTGCATCAATCTAGAAGAGTTCTTAGTCCCTTTGTGACATTTTCCTTGCCATTTTAACTACTAGATGGTTCTTCATTTTAGCTACACCATTTTGTTGAGGTGTATAGGTAGTTGCGAGTTTCCTTTTGATGCTATTCATATCATAATAAACTATAAAAGCTATTGAACAAAATTCATCTCCAAGATCAATTTTTAAGCACTTTATTTTGCAATAACTTCCATTCTCTACAAGGGCTTTAAACCTCTTGAATGTATCCAATACTTTATTTTTGTGGTTCCAAAAAAACCTAACACTTTAGTGATTAATCATCAATAAATATAGTGAAATATGATGACTTATCCAAACTTTTTGTTTGTCTAAGACTATAAATACTAGAGTGAATCAATTGAAGTGGATAATGAACCCTTTAAGCTTGCCTTTTGGACAATTATCTTTTACATGTTTACCTTTACACATTCTTCACATACCTTATTCTCTTCAACCTTAGGTAAACTAGAGACTAGTTCTTTTGATTTTAGTAGCTTCAAAATTCAAAAATTCAAGTGCCCATACTTGAGATGTCACAACCAAAGTTTATTTGCATATGCAATATTGGCAAGATTGCTACTATATTCACTAGACTTCAATGAGAGCATCCTATTCTTGGACCTTGGAACAAGTGTAACAACCTTGATTTCTTGATTCTCGTCATAGATTATATATTGGTTATCATCAAACACTGTGTAATTTTTTCACATACTTGTCCAATAGTCAACAAATTATGGTTTAACTTTCAAATATAATAAACTAATTAACACATTTCTTACCTTCTAGTATTTACCTCCATATATTTTTGCTGCAACCTCTAAGGATTTATTATCACCAAGCTTGATCTTGGTCTTAAAGCTTTCATCCATTGTAAAAAATAGTTTAGTATTCCCCTTTAACATGTGATTGGAACAAACTTAATCTGAATACCAAACCTCTTTAGGATAGTTTTCAATTATCATATGGTAATAACAAATTGCTTGGAGAAGCTTCCTCATCTTCATTAACATAACACTTCTATTTTCATTGGTATCTTTTTATATACAATCTCTTTCAAAGTGACCTAGGACAATAAAATGGATTAAAGGTAAATAACATAGAAGACAATGCAATACACACAATACCTTCACCTAAAACCCTTCTTTTTCCTCGGATAGAGTTGAAGTAGTGCACCTTAGCTCCACTTGATTTGCTCTTTTGATGTGTTGATGGAGGAATGCGGCTACTTGTGAAACCAACATGATGATAGGATTAGAATGATAAAGATATGACAATGGAAGATTAGCTAAGCTATGGAAGAAGTGTTAGGATAGGTGACATTTACCTTGCAAACCTGTCATTTATCTTGGAAAGTGTCCTAGGGGACATGTGAAAAATGTTTAATTTTGGCATTATTGTAATTACATTTTCAAGAGGGAATTTAATGTTGGTGGAGGTTACACTCACTACAAAAAATCCCTATGATTAGCTCCCTTTTTTGCTTCCACCCTTTGTTTTAATGTATTTTTCTCCAACTTTTTGGAAAAGTCGGTGCTATTTATCAAGATGGCGCTATTTTTGGCATTTTTTTTGTGTTGATCAGATTAAGAAGGTGCTAAATTAGGTGCAAATAGCACCTAAATTAGCGCCCAAATTAGCACCTAGATTAGTGCCTAAATTAGCACCTACATTAGTGCCTAATTTAACACCTAATTTATCACTTACATTAGAGCCTGCTTTAGCACCTAATTTAGCGCCTAATTGTTCTGATCTAGCAAGGATTTAGGGTTAAGGGATTAGGGGTTAGGGTTTAAGGGATTAAGGGTCAAAATATAAGGGATCTAGGGCTTAGGGGTTAGGTAGTTTAATGGTTAATGGCTTAGGGATTGTGGTTGATATTGTGTAATCTCTATATAAAATTTGATAAAAAATAATAAAGGTATGAGTGGAAGGGTGTACCAAACTCTGCTGGTGTAACTTTTGAGCTTATGAATGAAATATAACATCTTATTATCAGAGATTCTCCATGACTGTGTTATCATTTTGTATTTTTCTTATGTTTTCCATACTTATTTCTTCTTATATTTGAATGAATATCAATTATTGAGCCTCAATACTGTGCTTATGTGAATGAATATGCTGACATAGTAAAGCATTTACTGTGGATGTTTTCTTTTATGTTGGAGTGAAAAATTCTTCCTTAAACATCCACTGGTTTTCACTTTTCCATTCACATTTTACCCACACAAAAGTCCATTACCGTTGATTTTACATTGTGTTTAAACATGAAATGCAAAAATTTGTGTGACAAGATCCATACTATTACCAACATTCCCTTTGTATGTACCCATTTATTCCTCTAGAAAATCATAAACAAAACAAATTCTGCCTTTACTGTAGTACCGCAACATCAAAATAAAGGCAACGTGGGTTGGCAGTTTCCAAGCTATGAAATAAGCCCTCACCACCATACCACCAAGAGATTATATAGCATATGCGGTGAAGCAGTACTCATCGCCACCCCACGAGGGAAAATTGTAAGGCAATGTAGTAATGTGACACATACCACTATCCCGCATAAGGAGATTCAAAGGAGTGCGGTAAGGTGGTAAATGAAAAAGAAATAAAGCATACACCACTATACCGCCAGGAGGGTAAGTAACATATGCGGTAGAGCAGTATACACCGCAACCTTGCAACAAGAAGTCTTAAGCAGTGTGGTATAGCGGTAAGCATTGGAAGAAAAGTGGACACCACATTATCATGTGAGGAGGATAATTTGATAGTGGTATGTCGATATATACACCGCTGTCCCGCAAAAACACAAAATAAGAAGACAAAGTATATAAAAGAGCATAAGACTCAACAACACCATACCACAACAAATGTAATAAGTGGCAACGGTAGTACAGTATGGTTTGTTGTGGCATCATTATAGACTGCGACAATAAATGCATGGATCACGTTAGCCACCCTGATGCACGAATCCAACGGTGCATAATCAAATTCGAGGATATGGGCAATGGTGCATAATCAAATTCGAGGATATGGGCTTATTGCAAAACATTTCACAACAAGTTGGCATTAATACCGAAGTGATTGAATACTACACCATTAAAAGTGAGTGAATTTTCTCGAAACTGTGCTTAGTTGCGATACATTATTGTGGAAGGAGCTAGGATACATGGAGAAAGAAGCCCTGCAAGCATCAAATACCCGGGTAAGTGCACAAATAACTCACTGAAGAAGTTCTATTGACATATAAATTTTGTAGAACTCTATCATTTTGAAGTCCTAGAGGTTGAAATCATGCCGCCCAAAAGGAAACAATCAGAGGTAAAATAGAGTAAAGCTAAAATTAAAGATGAAGAACCTAAGGTAAAAAAGAGACCATTGCACCAGTCTATACTAGATATACTTCTAGGGTCCACCAAAGAGGGAAATAAGAAATTGATCATAGACATTGCATAGGGTTGTAGGGATGCTCACATTCCCAAATTTGGGTGGGACTTATTTTGGTATTTCTACAATAAGAGAATTGAGAAGATTCCAGTGTCAAACCCTTGGATGTTGGATTTAGCAAGATTGATTGTCCCTAATGTATTCATTGATGTCGAGTTTATCAGATTATTAGCTAAGCACTATCATTTTGCTACTAGAACTGTAAGGTTTCCAAATGGTGCGGTACTGGTTGGGGTAACTAGGGCAGCTATCATTGAGTGCTTTGGCTTGAATAAGCAGACCTTGACTAAGGTAGAGTTGAAAAAAAGTGAGGAAGATTATAATAGGTTGAGGATAACTTACATAAGTGATAAAATTCCCTTGTACATGAAAAAGGGGAATTAACAATAGAACAATTCCTATCTCTCCCTCCACCACTAAGCTTATCACTGTGGCTGATTTTCAATACTACTTTGTAAATACATATTTTTCCTTTTTCCAAGTATTAGGAATGGATGCCCAAGATAAGATGCCTATATATTTGATGATGGTGGCCGTAAGGATTCAAAATCTAGAAACTAACATAGAATATGACTTTGCCTCATACCTTGAGCGGGCATTGGATGATGAATTCTCACAAGTCATAGAGGATAGAGCATTGATTACATTCATACACTATTCCCTACTGTGTCACTTGATATTATATCAGAATAGAGACAAATGGACTAAGTGAATGGACCTAGCTAGAGTTGATGAGCAGGGGAATCCAACACCCATGCAAAAATGGTGTTATATTTGGGATACCCGGTGTAAGAACTCTAGTTTCAATATATTCTATGAAGATTTTGTGCACATAATCCTAGGGGTCCTTAGTTATTCAATACCAAGAATTCCAAGCAAAATGCTACAACTGTTAAGACCTATAGCCTTGAGACCAGAACAAGGCCACATACATAATTTTGGTGATTGGTTCTTCCTCCCTAAAGTGACAATGATAAGAGTTTATGGATGTCTTGCTGCTCCACACATATTGCCCAAATTTGTGCCTCTCAAGTTAGCATTTCTAGAGTTCATGTGGAAAATAATGTGGATGGAGAAAGATATAATGCACAAGCAGAAGAAAGGTACATTCCTACCCAACTTAACCAAATGTGAAGATTGGATTGTAGGTTCAAACACCTTGGAAGAATTGCAGTATTATTTGAAGGCAAGATATTCATTGAGTTCCGGGAAAGAGAGGGTTTTTTATCCTAAAAACCATATGAATAACATAAGGCATAATATTCTCACCAAGTCAATTGTTGTACACCAAGTTGAATATGAAGAAGATGTGATAAGGAGCTGCCTCACTTATCAGGAGGTGTTCGGTAGAAGGAAAAAATGGGCATACATGAGGAAATTTGAAGAAGAGAGGAAGCAAAAGCACAAAGATTTTCTTGGGTATTTTGTTGAGGAGAAAGACCCCATTAAGAGAGTTGATCTAATAATTGGTAAATTTGAAAAATTCTATAACAAAAGGGAGGCCTATATCTAAGAAAATGGTGGTAGCACTACTGCAGAGCACACCCCAGGTGAAACCTCATAATCTCCTATGGAACAATTACCTCCTAAGAGACAAACAATAGAAAACATTGAGCCATTAGTCTCATATGAAGAAAGTGAAGAGGAGGGGAACACTGAAGAAGTGGCCACTGTGTTGTAGCCACTAAAAGGAGATGTTGAGGTTGATAAGCCAATTTTTGAAAGCAGTGCTCATCAACATCGTGAAAGATGAATGATACAAAGAAGACGAGTTCAGAGATTCATGAAGATGAAAGAGAGATTGCAGCCAAGAGGTTCATTGAGGATGATGAATTCATTAAGACTCTAGAGTTTAAATATTTTTGGACAAAGATGAAGGTAAAACAATTTCAGGAGAGAATATAGATAAGTGAAGTGGGAGTTGATGAATCCCAAAAGAACTAAAAGGTGGCATAGACTTTCCAAGAGTTAAAAATTGACCATAGTGACATCGGTCCTCAAAAAGCTAGATAAATGATTTTGAAAAGCAACATGCTCATCTTCCCAGGTTTAGAGTTGAGAAAAATGTTCTTGCTTGACCAAGTAAGAGCTCAAGAAGATCCAATGATGGTTGCAGAGTTTGATTTTGATGAGGGAGTAAGTGGAACAGGGTACAACCCCAAGATTGAAACCCTTGTAATATGGATCAAGCAAAAGAACACACATAAACCAAATTTACTGGATGTAATATAGGGAATGAAAGGTGTTGCTATGGTGAGAAAAATACATGACACCACCCCTATGGAGGTGACCACAATGACCATGCATTCAACCATGTTCACTCATGCAATTGTTAAAGGAATGGAAGATAAATTGAAGGAATATGAGAAGGAACAAAGGTTCTTGAATGATGAGGTAAATAAAATGTTTATAGAAAATGTCAAACTAAAGGAGCAGCCGAAAGGAGTGGGGACCTCACACAGCAGGGAGATGGTATTATACAAACCTCCTAGTGCTCCAATGGAAGTTGCACAAAGCATTTCTACTCAACAGATGAAGGCCCCTGAGAAGGAGGTGGAAGAAGTACAAGAAGCCAATACTAAAACATAGGATGAAGTGAAAAAACAAGTTTGTAAGGTTATAGAAAACATCCTTGAGTATAGGATAAAGTTGGTTATTGATAAACTGGAGAGTTTGCATGAAAATTTTCAATCACTTCAGTAGGAAATTGATCAAATAAAAGCACATATGCTTGTATTGGATCCTTTGTTCCAAAGGTGGAAACCCATTCACTATACTCTATCTAAGTTATGTAGAGTTCTACAAAGGAGTCCTGATGCTCCTACAACATTAAAACCAACTGAGCAAACAATGAAGATGATTGTTGATGAATTTCAGTATATACAAGGGGAAGATAAGAAGATTGTGACACAAATGGATTCATTCCATACCTTAAAACAATCATATACACTAGAAATTGTGAAAGATGATGGTCAAGTGAAGAATTGGATGAGTGGAAGAGGGAATTTGGTCAAGTTATTCATAAGTGTATAACCCATGTACAGGAGGATGGTGACATTGGTCTTCATAGGCTTAATTTGATCATGGATGGATTAATTGTTCTTGATGTTGGATATCTGAAGTTTGTCAATAATACATAGGCACTACTAGATAGTCGATGGGAGACTCATCTTGCAAACATTTCAAAGATCCATGAATATCAGTGGCCATCAGATTTTACGGTGTATCAGTGGGAAGAAAAGTATTTGGCTTTAGATGAGTAGGTCACTACGGCGAGGGCATCTGGACCTCTATCATGGAGAGGAAAGCTTTTCCAGATCGATGATCATGGGATTTCTACATTGAGTAAAGGAAAAAAACATCTAAATGTCTCAAGCCTTGTTTTCTTTGATTATGCTAATTAAATAGTTGTTCGTAAAAGGAGTAGTTTTGAAAGGTTGTCTCTTTTGTAAAAGGCCTGTAGCTTGTTGCTTCCTATATAAATAGGAAACCAAGGCCAATTTGGGATCATCATATCATATTCCATTTCATCACCATCATAGTAGGCATTAGTAAGAAGATAGATTACACATTCCACCCATCCATATCATACCAAAGAATTTTGCTATAAATGTATATGTTTTGAAGCAATATAATGGAGAAGATTTCTCATAATTGGCGATCTATTTTGGTGTTCAATTTTTGTGTTAATTTTCATGCTTATCTGTTACTGTGCTGTCTCCAAAGTGGTTTCTTCAAGTTATTTAAATTCATAAAATTTATTAAGACACATTTGTTGTTGCTGTGTGATTGTTTTGATTAGGTTCTGGTGAGAGAGAGTTAAAATCCTTTCATTTAATTCATTTTAATTGGTTTTCTCAGGGATTAAAATCCTTTTAAGGTAATTAATCAGATTGGTTTCCCTTAAACTAAGAATTAAACATCCTTTCATAACATCACAGTAATTTGAGGGAATAACACTGGGATCATTAAAGAAGAGTGTTGTAACAGACAAACCTGCACATTTGCACAAGGTGTAAACATTCTAGAGTGTCCAACAATTAGAGTTAGGTTGAATATTAGGTTTACTTATCATACACATCTATCTCCATTTTCATCATTCATCCATCAACTCCATTCACCCAATAGATTAGGCACTGGTAAGTTTTATTTATTTTTATATAAATTCAATTCACATTCCTAATAATTCAAACACTCTCAGTAGGTATTAGTTATCAAGATTTGTATCTACTTCACTCCCATGTGCCATCGTGAGTAGATTGCCTAAAATAGGATCTATATTAAACTATCGAATCAGCCTTATCATTCAAGTACACCCGCCTAGGTCTAGCAAAGTCTGAAGAGTAGGAGGTGATCAATCTTGTTTGCCTCGTTCGTTGGCCGAAAGTGTATTAAGAGACTAGCACCCTCTTAAGGCTCAAAACCTCCACTTTTGAGACTTAACAAGTTACATGTTCAAAATTATGTTCAACATAAAAATGGAAACTATTTAAAAATAATAAAGTTAACAAAGTTGCTTATTTAAATAATTATGAGTTACGTGCATTAATATTTTATTAAATTTTGTGTCTTCATGAACATATGTTGATACAAAATGAATGGAAGAAGCATCCAAGTAATCCTAATTTTTTCTACCAACAATTCATACCAAAGATTGAACAATTTAAGGATATTGCAATAGGTAATTTGTATCGACACAAATAATATTACTGAAGAATTTCAAAGTTTAGGCCATAAGAATCATCCTTTTTAAAACACGGATTGCAAATAATTCTAATAATTTAGAAGTCTTGGTCATTAACATTATTGTCTACTACAATGTCATCCAATGTATCATTGTCAATGTTCACATGTTCTTTCAAGTATTTAATATTATCCTCATCCTCATCTTGACCTGCATCATCTTCATCATCATTGAAATTTGACTGTAGACCATCTATATTGTTACCAGATGTATTTGGATCATCATTTTCTATACCATCCATATTGTTGTCTTCCATAACATCATCTAAATCTGGATTGTTGTTTTCTTGTGCCTGAACATAACCATCTTCAACATCATCATGGATTTCAATTTCTTCGATGTTCTCTAATCCCTCTCTCATTTTGTTGGCCATCATTGTTTTTCTCAGTATCCACTAATGCATCATCAAATACATGCCTTAATCTTGGATCATAATGTATGAAAAATATCCATTTTGGGTCCAAAATATCTTCATAGAAAAATACCTGCACATGAATGACATACATATATTAGACGTATGTTATAACAATTTTATTGATTAATAAACACATGTATATACTCACAATAAACTATGAATTAATAGATTAATGATCACTACTGCTTCTTGTTTGAGTTAAAGAAATACCCGCTCACAATGAATTGGTGGAACATAAGGCTCCTTATCCTCCGATAGGAACCATGAGGAATCTATAGAAAACAATCCACTATGGGTATCATATCTTTGTGTCCTCTCAAATGCTTCATACCATCTACACTTAAAAGTACAACATTTAAAAGAGCGATAATCCAACTCAATAATTTATTGTATTTTCCCAACATATTGTAGATTCCCTTCAATTATATTCTTATCTTTTGAGCTTGATCGACTGGATTGCTTTAATTCAACCATGATTCCACAATAGAAGGATCATCTCTTCACATCTACATTTTCTACATGATAATGTCGACCATATGCCCACATTGCTAGATATTTCCTCGCCTATGAAAGATCATTTATTTCAGTGAAAACAAATATTAAAATAGTTAATAGTTTCAAAACTGTAAGGAAACAATATTTTGTAAAATTCCAACTGTAATTTTCTTTCACATCCTCTAGACATGTTGATTTCATCTTCTGTTATGTTTGAATCTATACTTGCATCTTCTATTTGATTTTTATTTTTTTTAGTAACCCATTCTAGTGTGCAATCTTTGCCCCATTCCCCAAGTAGATTAGTGGGAAGTGGAGTATTGCTTGGGTTCGATCTCTTAAACTGTCTCCTTGCTTCTAACACTTATTCTCTCTTTTTATCATACATATCAATCCATTTGTTCATAAAGTCCATGTGGTACATAATGAACTTGTTGAGTATAGCACTTTCGTCTACACCTATTACATGTCAACATGTTTATTTCAAACTCCAAATTTCATGCTGTTAATTTGACAAATAAATTACAGAGTAAATTAATGATTGCAAGAAAAACAACCACATTGATCATGAATTTACTTACTAATTTCTACTTGAACACCATTAGATTGTGGTTTTTTGCCATCAATAATTTTTGATGCTCGTTCTTCATCCCAAAAGCATAGCCCATCTTCAAAATCCTTACCAAGGAATTCACATAGGTACAAAAATGCTTCATTCAATACCTACCCTTCAGCCATGCAACCCTCTGGATGTGCCTTTTTTCAAACATATATTTTTAGATTTTTCATATACCTCTCAAAGAAAAACATCCACCTTGTTGATATGACATCCGCCAATTCAATGTCATCGACTAGGTGTATAAGTAAATGGACTTGTAGGTCCATGAAATTGGTAGGGAGCTCCTTCTCAAATACACACACAACTTCTGCAATTTCCTTCTTCCATTTTGGCACTTCACATTCATGGATCTCCTTGGAGGTCACCCACCTAATATAAGAATAGTAAATTAGTATGAACCTTCAGTTAAAATTTAAAATACAATATAATATCTCTATGTCTCTCACACATGAACATTTCATATAACTGCATACCTTGTAAATGTTGACAATCAACTTATGACATTCTTTAAGTCAACTGTAAGACAAGAACCCCCCCTAATTGCCAATGGCATGATATGCTATCAAACACATTTATGAAAAGGTCATTAGTAATTTTTTCTCACACAACAAAATATCAAAATATATTTAGTACTTAATCAATGTTACCAGTAAATGTTAAATGATGACATTTAATACCTTCATAAAATTATGAAAATCTTGTGTTTTAAATCCTATGATATGTCCATCAACTGTAAAAGCTTTAGCCAATGATGACCCATAGCCAGTAGGTGTCCTTATTGAACAAATGACATTTTTTAGTTGGTCTAGCTCTTTTTTTTTTCAAAATCCGTGGAGCTTTTGCATATGTTTCATTTTTCATGTTTTCCCACAAATGTTTTCTATCAATTTTGGTATGCGAAAGAATAATATCTCTCCTCGAAGACAAGGTGTCCTTCTCTTTGCCTGATATATGTCGAAATATAAAATCTGGGACATTTTTGAAGACGTGCATAGGATCTAATAGGTGAGATATTAATATATCCTTCCAGTAAGTGAGCTCATAAAATATGGATTTCCTTTTCATTCCTTCTGGCATATTAACTACAACTTTTTTTGGTTCTTCAATTGAATCACCCCGATCAAAGAAATCCTCCCAAGATTTCAATTCAGCATCTTCATACCTCTTAAGCCAATCACCTGGACCCATAATCATGGGAGAGCCTCTATTTTTTACTTTTCCATCAAATTGATTCTTCAAGCGATTTCCAAACTTATGATCTAGTGGTAGAAAAACCCTGTTGTTTGCGTAAATAAATTTACGTAGATCTTTAGAATACCGCCCTTGAAATTGTTCTACACATCTTGGACATGCAAATATCCCCTTTTTTTGAAGTCCTACAATTCAATAAGTAATGTTGATAACATAAAAAAAATATAAAACTAAGTATGAAAGCTGCGATGAAAATACATTGAGTGTAAATACGTAAATATTTTATCTTACTTGAACAAACACCAAGTCCTGGGAAATCTTGAATAGTCCAACATAGCACACCATACAACATGAAGGACCTATATGATGGAGGACATGATATGTCATACATTCTTATGCCTTTCCATAGTAGTTGCATCTCATCAATAAAAGGCGCAAGATAAACATCCATTTTTTTAACTTGATGTTTTTCTGGAACAATGAGAGTCAACATAAGGTGCTCCTTTCTAACACTCATCCATGGGGAAATATTGTATACTATCAATCCGACTGGCCAAACACTATAATTTGAGCTTAGGAAAGAGAATGGGTACACTCCATCAATTGCAAGACCAAACTTGATACTACGGGGTTCATCTTTGAATTTTCTAGGCCATTTTTCCTCTATGTGTTTCATTGCTTCGGAGTTGGCTGGAATTCACATGAATCCATCTTTACTCTTGTTCTTTGCATGCTAGTCCATCAATTGTGCAAGTGACTTGCAACAAAACATTCATTGAAGTCTAGGTATAATTGGCATGTGATGTAAAACCTTCTTTGGAGCTGTAGTACCTTGTACATCTGTACGATATCTCTTATCTTTACATACATGGCATTATACCTTGTTTTGATATTCATCTATATATAAAATGCAATCATTTTTACATCAATGAATTTTCTTATATTCAATCCCCAACTCAACCAACAACAAACGTGCCTCTCTGCAAGTTGATGGCAACACATTTTCTTCAGGGAATATTTTAGTTTTCAGTGCCCTACAAGATTTCCAGAGATTAAATCAATTGAATGTTTGACTTATGATGAACATGTTTGATATGTCAATCTATACTAGGACTATTTATATACAATATACGGTTTTAAAATCCCCTTAAAGAAATATAAACGAAGCTGATGAATGTTTACAAATTATGTACACCAATTGATAATGCAAAGTAAGAAATAGATTTCAACTCACTTTAGTAGGGTAGTGAATCCTTTTTCTGACCAACCAAATAGTGACTTGATTTCTAATAATATTAATGTGCATGCCAGTTTTGAGGTTCTACTTGCACCCGATTTGAACATAGGTCTCTTCATTGCTTGCTTGATGGAGTCTTTCAGGTTGTTATCATCAACATTACGTTGGTGGTAATTACCCCTACTATCATCATTACTATCAACCATATGATCATTATTGTCATCATTGTTTCCATCCCCCAAGAAACCTGTAAGCATTTCATTCAATCCTTCTTCATGCACTACATTTTCACTATCATGATCATCATCATTAGGGCTAGGTGGCATGTCATCAGTGTATGCGGATCTCATCAGGTCTTCAAATTTCTCAGCTGGTAGTATTCTCTTCAATGTTGCTCTTTTCACCTTGGTATTGTTTAAAGGATGGTTTGGATCATCCCATCCAAATCTTAATAACCTATTTGGATCTTGGGTATTAGTATGTGTTTCATCAACATCTTCTACCTATCAACAAAGACAATCATTATTTAATGTTTGGCAACAATTGGATAAATCATAAATGTATCAATTTCAAAGAAATATAATCAAATATGGCTAAAAAATAAAAATATAATTTGTATGAACATATATACATCAATTGAATAATGAAACATTGTTTTATAGACTACCTTTTTTATACCATAATTTAAATAAAACACAATTTTGACAACATAGTTTATAAAACATCAGTCCACACTCATTTATTATTCTTTGGTTTTCTACCCTTAAGAACATCCTTAGGGAGACCTTGTTCTTCCGTTTTCTTTCACGCAGGAGTGCGTTTTAAGAAGGGGTAATCAATCAATAACTCATCCCCAATGGTAAGGTCCATAATAGCCTCAAACATTATCAATCTATCAACCTCTCTTTCCATATCTCCATCTTTATCATTTATAACCTCAACAAATTGACAATTCGGTCTTACAGTAGGGTCCCTTCCCTTACTACTATTTATAAATCCTACAATATTTTTGTCTGTGTATGTACGTCTATCTATATACATAAGATGACCTCTATTCATTTCTTTTCCACGTTCCAATTGGAGACGATGTGTATGTGATATAAGAGGGATTCGCTGCACACGGGTCTCTTTATTCTCAAGAGATCACCAGGGAACAAACTGCCCTTATACACCTCAACTTTGAATAAATTGATAAGCTATAAAGAAGTAAATTCACCTTAGACCCCAAGAGAGAAAAAATCCAAGATCTCTACCTCTCGTGAGAGAGCTCTCAGACAAAGGACATCAACATGGTTTCAGGACGCTAGCATGACACACTGTTGTCTAAAATACGCGTTGGCATCTGATATTTTGTATATGAATACTGTATTTTGATTATCGAGCCTGCAAGCTCCATTTTTGATGGACATGATACATCTTGGCATTGTACCTATGACACATTTTTGAGGGATATATGATATGATTTTTGGCGGCGGTTTATGATATGTAGTCTTATGTGATTATGCTTTATGTTTATGATTACGTTATGCTATGGATGTTCATGTTTTTATGCTATGTATGCATTCTATATGATCATGTGATGGTTTAATATGATGGATGATTATGCATTTATTTACGCCTTTATGGTATGTATGGATTATGAATGCAGTACAAATGACCTAATTTTATGATGCAATGTGATATGTAAATGTAATTAATGTTGATGCAATGTTATGTCTATGTGATGATACAAAATGTGATGTATAATACGATATTCCAAAAGTGTTATTAATGTGATGCAATGTGATGTGATGGATGAAAATAAACTATGATCATAATGTAAAATGTAATTGCATGATTGGTTATTTTTTGATGCGATGAAATGTTAATGCTATATGGATAATTTCTATGTTTTTTGTATGTTCTCATGCAAATAATGCTTTTTATAATGCTTCCTAACATGATCATGTATGCAAGATATTTTTGTGTGTCACAGGACTTTGTCAAGATGCAGACAAAAGAAATGTTAGTGTAAAAGAGATGAATGTTAGCATGGAAAAAAGGAAAGGATGAGGTAATGTTAGACGGGAAATGAAAAAGGACAAAATTTCATGCTTTTATATTTGTCATCATTAGGCATCAAAATTTTCGCAAATGGAGCAAAAACACCATGGTATGACATAGACCAAGGTGTGCACGGTAACCATTTGTGAGAGACAAATAGTCAAAAGACAAGCTAAAAGACAACAAATGCCCCGGTTCATACTGAGGACCCAATTATCCCAGTATTTTTGCCAAGACAAACCACAAAAAACAAGCAAAGAGAAGAGATCATGATCCATCATCGCTCCTCTAAATCATTTGATAGGACATCCTCGAGGTAGCTAGTAACATAACCCAAAACCAATCGAAAAGATAAGACAAACTCAAACCAACAAAGTGTTTTCCAGAGAGATAGTGTTTGCCAATAGTATTGATGAGATTGATTGATATGATTGATTAGGTTGACCAAGATGACTGAAATGACCAATTGATTGATTGGCTGACTGAAGGTGATTAATAAGTTGAAAAAGGTTGATTAACTGATTTGATTGATTTCACCTGGTTTCAGGAAAGACACATCCTGTATAAGACAAAATTAATTGACCAAGATGACAAGATTGGCCAAATGACAACTTGAGTTGATTTGATAAAGTTTGATTGATACGATTGATCAATATGACGACGCCTAATTGCAGGAAAGACATATCTTGTTTAAGAAAACAAACACATTTGATAAAGTTGATCGAGTGACCATTTTGATAAACACCAAGCTGAAAGAAAGACGTATCCTACTGAAGGTGAATGAAAAGATCGACCAAAGACAATATCTAATCTCAGGAAGGATAAATCTTGATAGAAGACGAGCGGTAAGAACAAATGAGAAAAATGACATAATGCCCCATTCTGATATAAGACCAATGACCCGATAGTGACTAATGATAAGGTAACTGATTGATTGAAGATTGAAGATTTTTTTGGATATGTTTATCTATTAATTCATGATTTGGTTTGAATGATGATTGCTTGCAGACAAAGAACATAACCAAACTCGAAAATCCCTAAAGGACTAACTTAGGGCCTTGGGGGCTCATCGATTGATGGCATTTCCTATGTTATACAAGTAGAGACCTCGTAGTTCGACATGACTTGACGTTTTTTTATTTGACAAAAGACTGAGTCATGATTTTATTTGAGAAAACCTAAAAAAGGACCGACCTAATGTATTAGGGGCCCATTGAGGATGAGCCTTGCCTACGTAGAAAATGTGCAAAGACAACGTAGTTCAACCCTACTAATACAAACTAACTCAGACTCAGACTTTGAATTTGTTTTTTTGGAAGTTTTGAAGTTTTCTAATGTTTTTGGATTTTGAAGGTTTTTCTAATTTTTTTGGATTTTGATTTTTTATGATTTTTTTTGGATTTTGATGATTTATGATTTTTTTTTGGATTTTGAAGGTTTTATGATTTTTTGGATTTTTTATGTTTTATGAAGGCTGACACCATGTGTTATTTCCCATGAAGACGTAAGTCAAGGAATTGCCCCTATTCAAGTGTAGGACCAATTTATTATGTGTGAAGAGAATCAACGGATGAATACCAAGGATGATCATGAAGGCAAAGGATACTAAATGTCAGTGGTCCTCAGGCCATGGAAATGATGATGAAGCTTTATTATGGATGATATGGGTGAATGGATAAAGAATGAAAGACCAGGTAGAGTGATAGCAGATAGAGGAGCATAGACTAACTACACATGGTGCATGTTTGCTAGGTTTTCACCATGGTATTTATCCAAAGTGCCGCCGAAGTAGTTTTCACTTTTGGATGAATTATTTCTCTTTACTTTTAAATTTTTTTTTTTTGCTGTCACCAAGAAGCCTGTTTGCTAGGTTTTCATTAGGGTGACCATTTTTTGATTTTTTTGTATTTTTTGTATTTTTTGAAGAGATACTCTGAGAATTAAGTGTAGTACTTATGAAGGTGCATGTTGTTGATGGGATTGATCAATGGTTTTCCTTCAGGAGTAGAGAGTTGATAAGAACTAGATCCATATGCTGCTGTAATGATATAAGGACTCAACCAATTAGGTTCAATTTTTTTAGGCTTTTCTCGATCTGTCTGATTTTTCAGATTCTCTTTCAAGACTAAGTCACCAATGTCAAAACTTCTAGGTCGTCCCTTCTTATTGTAGTTGCATCGAATTCGATTATGATATGCTTGTAAATGTGCCAAATCATTATGTCTCTTTTCATCTAGTAAATCTAGATCATGTAGACAAAATACGTGGTATTCTTCTTGATCAATCAATCCTTGCATAGATACTCCTAGGGATGGTAACTCAACTTCAACAAGTATGGAATCAAATCCAAAGACAAGGGAGTATGGAGTGGCTCCTATAGTGGTGTGAACACTGGCATGGTAGGCCCATAAAGCAGGATTGAGTTGGAGGTTCTAGTCACAACCGAAATCATTGGCAATCTTCTTTAAGATTTTAAGAATAGTCTTATTAGATGCCTCAACTTGGCCATTACCCTGCGGGTAATACGAGGTAGCATAGTGGTGTTGGATATGAATTTTTTCACAAAGTTCACAAACATCTTGATTTTTAAAAGGGTGACCATTGTTTGTAATGATGGACTACGAGATACCATAGCGACACTTAATGTAATTCAAGATGAACTTGGCTATCTACTTTCTAGTAATGTAGGTCATCGAGATGGCTTCAATCCACTTGGTAAAGTATTCAATAGCAACAAGGATAAAACTTATGTCCATTTGTAGAAGCGGGATGGATCTTTTGTATGAGGTCGAGTCCCCCATTGAGAGAATGGCCATGGTGATGTGAGCGGTTGCAATTCCTAAGATGGTGCATGTATAAGATCTCCATGAATCTGACACTAGTGACATTTCTTCACAAAGTGATAGGCATCACATTCCATTGTAGGTTAATAATATCCCATCCTCATGAGCTTTTTAGCTAGGGTATGACCAAAAAAGTGAGATCCGCATATACCATGATGAACCTCTTGTAAGTCCACTTGTGCTTCATTTGAGTCGAGACATCGGAGGAGGGTGCTATCTAGACTAGGGCGGTAAAGGGTATCTTCGATGATGGCATATTTAGAGGCTTGTCGGATAAAAAAATTATGTTGGTTGGAGGACAAGTTAGGATGGATAGTCTGGTCATGCAAATAATTTTAAATGTATTTGTACCAAGGAGATTCAAGACCAACAATTTCACACACACGTTCAGTTTTGGGGACATCGAACGCAAGGACCAACAATTGTTCTACCAAGAACTCATATTGCGATGCATTGTTAGGAATGTCCAAGAGAGATCCAATTGTAGCCATTGTGTTAGCTGCTTTGTTCTAGATTCTTGATATTTGTTCAAAGGTAATAGCATCAAAGTACAGTCTAAAAATATCAACCATGCACTTGTAGGTCAACAACTTTTCATCCTTGGTATCATAATCATCATTGACTTGTTTGATCACTAATTGGGAATCGCCATAAACTTGAAGATCCTTGATTTTCCATTTTATTGCCACTCAGATTCCTGTCAATAATGCTTCATATTCAGCTATGTTATTAGTGCATGGAAATTCTATTCGAAATGACTTAGGAATGGAATCCCCTTGAGGTGTGATGAATAAAATACTACCTCCTGAACCATGACTAGTGTAAGATCCATTGAAGTACCAGTTTCCATTGACAAAGATAGATTGATCTGGGAATTTGAATATTAGAGGATGATCTACCTTTATTGGTGCATCTACGAGCTGATCAACTATCACTTGTCCTTTTATTTCTTTATAGTCAATGCACTCCATGTCATACTCACTTAAGATCATAACCCACTTAGCTAATCTTCCTATCAGAGCTACTTTGCTGAGAAGATATTTTAGAGGATCAATCTTGGCTATCAGTTTTATCTTGTGGTTCAACATGTAATGTCTCAATTTTTGGGTTGCAAATACAATTGCTAGAAATGCTTGTTCAATAGGGCTATAATTTAACTCATATTCAACCAAGGTGCGACTAATGTAGTAAATTGCTTGTTCTTTGCCATCATTATCATTATGTGTTAACAATGCCCCCAGTGCATATGTAGTTGTTGTCACATACAATATCAAATGTCTTCCATCAATCAGAGGCATAAGAACTAGTGGAGTCAATAGATAATTCTTGATTTTATCATATGCTTCTTGGCATTTCTTTGTCTAATTGAAGGGAATTCCTTTTCATAACAGATGAAGAAAAATATGGATCTTGTCTGCTAGCTGAGCAATGAACCTATGGATTGATTGCAATCTTCATTGTAAGGTCCTTAATTGACTGATGTTGGTTGGTGGTGGAATTTCCAAGATAGCTTTGACTTTGGCGGGATCAACCTCTATTCCTCTACAAGAGACAATATAGCCTAGAAATTTTCTTGATTGGACCCTGAAAACACATTTCTTTGGATTTAACCCGAGTTTATACTTTTCAAGTTGTGTAAAGATATTGTCCAGGACTGCTAGGTGACAACTTCATTCTAGATATTTTGAGAGAAGGTCATCAAAATAATCCTCCATAAGTATGTGCATATAATAATGGAAAATGGTAGTCATGGCTCTCTGATATGTAGCTCCAACATTTTTAAGCCCAAATGGCATAACGTTCCAACAAAAAGTTCCCCAAGCACATGTGAAGGTTGTCTTCGATTGATCTTCAAGAGAAATTATTATTTGATTATAGCTCGATAATCCATCCATAAGTGATAGCATTTCATATCCTACAGTAAGGTATACTATGGTGTCAATATTTGGTAAGGGAAATTCATCTTTATGACAAGATTTGTTAAGATATTTGAAATCCGTGCATACTCTGATTTTCCCATTCGTTTTCATGATAGGAACAAGATTTGATATCCAATCTACATAATCAATAGAGCGTATGAATCCAACATCCAATAGTTTCTTTAGTTCCACCTTGACCAGGAATGCAATCTGCGGATGCATTTTCCTTAGTTTATGTTTATATGGTTTGATATTTGGTAACAATGGTAGGTGATGTAAAAAAAGCTCAGGATCCAATCTAGGCATATCAACATATGACCATGCAAAATTAACTTGCCTTTCTGAAAAGAATGTTGTAAACTTAGGCTTTTCTTTGGTGGTCAAAGATGCTGCTAGTTGTATAATTCTAGAATTGTCTTGTGTCCCAATGTTCACTTCTTTTGTTTCCTCCATAAGCAATGGTGATCTCTCTTGGTCTATAGGGAGATTGTCCAGTCCTCCATCCTCAGGTACCTCAAAGAGTTTTTCACCTTTGGATTCGTCCTTTATTTTTACTTTTTCACAGTCAACATGTGCCTTTTGGTTTTCACCTAAAGACCTATTATTTTTTTCATTTTCACTTTTACGACTAGAGGAAAGGATAGCCTCACCAAATTATGTTGCATAATTGAGTTCTATGACAAATCTAACCTTGTGGTCCCCACTTGGTATTCCTTTACGAAGTCCCATGAACTCAACAATTGCTTTGTTGTTCTCTAATGTATCTAAAATCAGTGGTTCTTGCTGATCCTAATCTATTAGTTGAGGATAGACAAGGGGTAAGCCATCATTGGTATTGCCAAGGGTCATGGTGTAGGTAGATAAGGTAAAGACATAAGTAGATTCATTAGGTTCCCAAAAGGTTTCAATCCAAGCTCCCATTTGCAAGATCTTTTGGTTGGAATGTGATGGTCTTTGTGGGGAATCAATTATAAGCGTTTGATTGAATCTTTCTTCAAGGGTAGGCTCGCTAGGTTATCTAAATATTTCATCAAGTTCAAGGTTAGTAGTAGAGGATAATGAATCACATTCACAATCATTGGAATTGGCATCAAAGTTGTAAGATTCCTCGGATGTCTTGATCTCATCTGAAACATCAATGACCTCTGTCAAGGTCAACTTAGTACTTAGAGGACTCGGTTCTGGTGGAACATACCCTAACCTAACATATTTTGGTAATTTAGGAGGTAGTAAAGGTTCTGATATCCCATTTTTTATAAACCAAGGCCACTGTGCCCATCATATCCTTATTGCTTCACTAAAAGGAACCCTTTTGAATATCATTCAATTGGTATCTGTTTAGGCTCTGTCTCCTCTTCTTTATACAACCATGTATAAATGTGATCATCTAGAGATTCTTTAGCTAATTTGACCCACTTAGTGAAAATGGTAGGAGGGTTGTGGACGATAACCTTAGGATGAATAGGATGCAGTTTTCCATAAGACTTTGGTGATTTGGGTAAATTTCCAATGTAGAATAAGCTCTTCATGTTTTACTCCTTGCATCCTTTGTCTCGAATATGGATTTTAGGCATGGATTGTGGGGTGAATGGAGTGGGTAATTTGACAAGGTCAGATGGATCAATGTAGTGTGATGAAGTGGAAGATGAGGCCTCTTGATTTATGGGCACTTGATGCTCAATGGTTCCTTTTAGGTTTGTGCAATACTAAAAGGGATCATGGTCACCATGAATAGTAATTTCAGTGTCATTATGTGGGAACTTGAGGCATTGGTGGTATGTGGATGGGATAGATCTCATGGCATCAATCCATGGGCAACCAAGGAGAAGATTGTAGTGTAAATCTAGATCCAAGACATGAAACACTGTGTTTTGTATTGCTGGCCCAACTCTTACGAGAAGCAAAATTAATCATTTAGATGAGTGCTCAACATTATCATAAGATTTTATCACAATTTTTTTGGTTTGGTCTATGCAATTCTCAAAGTATCCCAATGCTTTCACCAATTTTAGTGAGAAAATGTTCAGACCTGCTCCACCGTCTACTAGGATTCATCTGATCTTATGTTTAGTAATGCAAATTTCAAGGTGTAGGGCATTATTATGATCAATTTTTTGTGAAAAAAATTCTTGTTCAAAGAAGGTGACATGGTGCAGCATAGCTAGGTATCCAACCATGGCTTCAAATTCATTGACATCTAGATTAGTGGGTACAAATGCTTCTTGCAAAGCTTTATCAAGGATAGCTCTATGTTGTGGTGATACGTGGAGGAGTTCCAAGATAGAAATTTGTACAGGTGTCTTCCCTAGCTGGTCTAGGAGATTGTATTGAATTTTGGTTGTGGATTGGAAGGAGGTCTTAGAAGAGTTATCTTAGCTCTGCGAGTCATGAAAACACACTCTGAACTTGACTTATTTATGGTAATGGTGGCAATGCAATCATCAAAGGGTCTTGCATTAGGGATACTAATGCTATAATCATGTTTCACGGTGACATAACTGGAATTATTGTTTTTCCCTAAATTGGAGGCTTTTCCTTTGTCATGGTCTTGCAAGGGAGTTTTAAATATGATACGATCAACATTTTTCTTGCCTTGTGAATTACTTATCGAAATGGTTCCATTTTCAATAAGGTCTTGAATGAAATTTTTGAGTGCCCAACATCTAGATTTCTTATGTCCTTTTTCATGGTGATATTCATAATATTCATCTTCTTTCCACCAGTCGGATTTGATTAGTGAGGGTTCATAGTTTTTGATGTCTAGTAGTTGGATGACGTTGCATTGCAAAGGCTGTTTTAGAAATATTTCGATGGGTTCACCCAATTGGGTGTATGTTCTCTTAGCTTGGGGAGGACCTCTGTGTTATTGATTGTTTTGGACCATGTTAGATGTTTGAATTTGGCCTTGTGTTTGGGTATTTGATGTGTTTGATAAGGAAGGACCTTTGAGATGAATGATAGGACCTTTTTTTTATCACTTTGGCATCAGAAACTCCATCATTCATGACATTCTTGTTTCGGGACCAATATTTTCTTTTGTCATTATTAGGTTTTGGAGTCTCTTTGTGTACTTTGACTAGTCCTTTTCTGACTGAGACCTTTTTCAATAAGGACACCTTTCTCAAGGATTTCATCAAAAGTTGTGCAACATTGGTTTTGAAGACTACTCATCATTTCCCCGTTAAGGTTTTCCAAAAACATGGTGACTAGTTGTTTCTCAAGAATATGATAAGGGAGCTTGCTAGCTAGATTTCACCATCTTTGGTAAAATTAAGTAAGTGACTCCCCTTCTTGTTTGGTTGTACATAATATTACAATGGTGACATCACTTTCAATGTTAAAGACAAAGTGATTACTGAATTTATCAGCTAGTTCACCCCATATTCTAATCCCTAGAGGAAGATGTGCAAACTAATCTAGGGCTAGTATCGTGGGACTTCATGGGAATAGTCTCATCAAGTAAGTAGGATCATATGCGACTTCCATACATAACGTATTAAATTCTCGTATGTGTTCTATTGGATCTCATTTCCCTTTGTACTTGGGAAAAGGTAGTGTTGTGAAGTGAGGGGGAAAGGGTGGCATGCATATATTTTTGTCGAATGGAAAGGGGCACAATTCCTCCATGGAATAGGTTTTCTTGTTGGTTCCCAATTACATGTTTGTCATTTGTTGTTGGATGGTTTTTATTTGTTGCATCAAGGTATCTGAAAGAGATGGTGTCGTGTTGGTTTGATTTGGTGCTATGATGTTGGTATATGTTGGATTTGGATTTGAATTGAAATTGTGTGGCGTAGGACCTTGGTTACCATGTTGATGTGGGTTGTTTTTGTTTGGAGTGGAATTGGAATTTAGATTTGTCCCAAAAGTCATGTTTGTGTTTGGTATAGTGTTTGGAAATTGGGGTGTAGTTCCTTGAATTTGAAATGTGGGTCATTGATTTGCGCTTTGGAAAGATGGTGTGGGTCCTTGATTTTCACTTTGGAATGATGGAGTAGGTCCTTGATTGATGTTTTGGAATGATGGGGTATGTCCTTAATTGATGTTTTGGTTTGGCACCCTTTGTGGAACAATGTGAATTATCCTAGATTTTTTTGGTTGATTTTGATTTGATGAGGGTGTACTTTGAAATTGGAATGAGGGACCTTGGTTTGTGTTTTGAAAAAGAGGGTTTGTGAAGGTCTTACCCATGGAATTCGATGAGATTCCAAATGTGAATTTTTTTCCTTGTGTAGTTGCATGGGTCACCTTGTTTCCAAATGAGATGCTAGGGATGTGTGTGGTAGTGGTTTCCATGTGTGTTGTGGTCCCAAGTGGTATATTTGACATTTGTTGTGAAGATGGCATTCCTAATAAGAAAGGATTTTGGGTATCTTCTTCTACAATGGTTGAGACATCAAATCCTTGAGGGAGTTTAGCACCATTTTTGGCTAGTGTATAGAAGAATCTATTAGGATCGACACTAATGAGATCATCAACCATACATAAGATCATTGGGTCTTGGTAAGCTCTTTCAATCTCTTCAGGAGTCATTTTCTTGTTGAATTCATCTAGGCTTAGATTGTCCAATGTAGGGTCTCTTTGTGGTGTTTCTCTTCGTGGAGTAGATTGATTTGAATTTGATCCAAGGGTGGTGTCATGAAAGGGGTCACTTGAGAAATCCATGTCCTTTCTTTTGGTTCGTGACCTTGTTTCAACCATGTGAGACTTGCAAGTTGGAAGGTAATGCAAGGTGATAATGAAGGTAAACTATGTTTTTGGAATTTTTTGGATATAAATATTCAAGGTGATCATGCAAGGATAATGATGACTAAAGTATGAGGATAAATGAAACTAATGGATGAAAAGGATACCAAAGGTAGACTAATTAATGATCAAGGAGAATGATGCTAAGGCTAAGATGAAATCAAGCTATGTTTTCTATATTTTTGAGGATATAAGGATGCAAAGTGAAAGTGCAATGTAAGTCCAACACTAAGGCTTGATAACGAAGCTATGGTCAAAGGGTATAATATGAATATAAATGGCACTAGAAAGATGAAACTAAGGTTATGAATCCTAAAGTTTAAGACAAAGAATGGTAACCAAGCTAATGGAGGTCCAAGATAACAAACCCAAATGTCATTGACCTTTGTGATACACAAGATGACAATTTTGACAAGGGTGAGTCTAAACTAGGACACAAGCTTGAGACTCAAGTGTTGTCCAAAGATGACAATAAAAAAGGTTGATAAAGTGAAATATGAAGGTCAATTCCAAATTGGATAAGCAACCATGGACTATCCAAAAGCTCAATAATCTTCCTATGTCTGAAATTTGAAAGGATAAGTGCAACTTAAGGTCTAGGATAGATTTATGCAAAGTAAGGATGCGACCTAAAATGATATGAAAACCTAAATAAGGATGATAGAATGGAATAGAAAAGGTCTGTAAGTCTCTGGTTTAGAAGTCAGCGTCACTGCTAAAATGAATTGATTCAGTTTGAAGAAGGATTTTGTGAGTTTCGGATTATCAGATAGTTGCGGCGCTACTTTTCTCAGATACGTCATTTCTAGTTGTAGGTTTCTGATGAGAAAATGTAGTTCAGTTTATCAGTTGTGATTCTATTTATGTAGATGCAGTTCAAGTTGTTAGTTGTGGTTTTCTAGTGAGCAGTTGCAGCATAAAATATAGTTGCGGGCCTATTTGAAGAAGTTGCAGTCACAAAATGTTGATTTTGCACTTTTGATGGTTTGACCTAGTTTTTGAGAGGTTTTGATGAAAGTTTATTTGGAAAACATAGAATACTGTCACAAACACTTGTTTTGATCTGATTTTGAGTGTGATTTTTTTTGATTTTAATGTGAATATTGACACTCATAGACAACATGCACAATCCTAGGGTTGGCAGGGAAACCATTGGTTGATATCCCCACTTGGATTGCTCCAACCACTTAAACAAGGTACACAACTAGAGACTTGGCGATACTGACTCCCCCTTACATGACACTCACTTCTCGGGCACACCAAGTCTCATTCTTCGAAGAGGAATTTATGTCTCTACACATGAATAGTGAAAATGTGGGGCAACTTTAGAGGTTCGACCTCTTATGATCAACGAGTGTATAAAGGTTTTTGGCCACTAAAACAATTGGTTCTTAACAAGGGCATTTGTTCAAGGTGGCCATACACGCGACAAGATTAGCTCAAGATTATGGTCAATTAAGATGCCTCCCATTCCCTTCCTAAGAAAGGATTTTTATGTAGCTCACGGGCTACTGGGAGTGGGACTCGTCGGTATGAAAAATTCACACCTGTTTCTTATGAATTTTGTCACAAACCCATTTCTTATATAGCAGTTCAAAAAATCTTAGCTTTAGCTTGTTACCACTTGGGTCATTCCCACCTTTCGAAGCGGGGTGGTAGGCCCTTTAAAAGGTACACAAAATCAAGGAAGTACGTTGTTTTTGATCTCCCAAATCGCACGAAGCGCAAGGAGAGAACATACACAACGCCTTTGCCTCACACTTGCATGGGGTTAATTTTAATTTCAAATCCAAATGTAGGGGTGGTTGTACAAGTTCCAAAGAAATTATTTTGATCCTTAAGATTTCCAAGTGGCATGAGAGGAGAGCATACACATTAAATGAAAAATGCAAACCAAAACACATAAAATACTCGTTAATTTTAATCCTTGCTTATGATTTGAAAACACTTGGATTCTTTTTAGGCCAATGACATGTGATGCATGTTCACTTTAATACTCATGAGTGAGAAAATGCATTTTTTTTTCATTTTAAATCCTTATGAATGAGAGATGCATGTTCATTTTACCCTTATGAATTTGATACAAATTGTAGTTGTTGTAAGCAAACAAAGTTTATTATCCTTAAGAATAAATAATGAAAAGCTCATTTTTTGTTATTTTTTGTAAAGAAACATTTTTGGAACTCCTTAGAATCCAAAGCCATATGCTGAAAATAGATAATTAGCACACAAAAACCCTAATCTACTTGAAAACCCAAAAGGAAAATTTAAAGAAAACTGAAAAATAGAAATTTTCTTATACCTTTCAGGCAATTGCGTCTCTCGACTTCAGTTGCATTACTGTGTTGTGTCGCTATATATCAGTTGCATCATGATTTCAAATTCAAGTTTCTCACCCGCAGATGTGTCGCTGCACGCCATGAATGCATTGTTATTTTGAATGTAGGTTCCCGCTTATTAGTTGTGTCATTTCTCTTATCAGTTGCATTATTTCTCTGTGATTGCGCCTGGCACGTCTCAATTGTGTTGTAATGTATGAAAAATTGCAAAAAACATAGAAAAAGCTGTATGAATCCTACAAAAACTTGTCTTCACATTAGGTTCACCAATGTAAGATGGAAAAAAATCAAGCAGCCTAGATTCTAGTGACAACCACAAAACTTCTAAGTTAATAACCCAATCTAAACAAGAGAAAACAAATAAGCATGAGGAAAATAAAAGAACTCAAGTAAAGGAACTCCTCATATTTGAAATTGAATAAATTCTCTTGTCTCTCCTAAATCTGCCTTTGCAAATATGCCCTCAGATCGAAGCTAACATCTGCAAATACCTGCAAATAGTGCGCATAAAAGTCAAAGATAAGTGGTTGTTCAATAAAAATGGAGGAGGAAGGCTTCTTTTATAGACAACCATTCAAATGAATGGTCAAGATCAAACTTCTAGAAATATTTCAAGATCGACGAACGAAAAGACATGCAACACAAAAGAGTGGAGGTTACAAAATCGACGATCAAGATTAGAAAGAGCCTAGAGTCAATTGACGACTGAGATTCAAAAATGAGATAATGGAGGAAGAAAATGGAGGAATTAAAAATTGAAATCGATTAATTCATAAGGAATCTTTGGATAAGTGGAGCATAAATAATTTTTCCAAATTATTTATTTTGAGAAAAAGGCAAGTGGGAGAAAATGGGCATTTAATTAAAATGACTAGGAAATAAATTTAATTAAATGGGGAAAAATGGAAATGAGACATTAAATAATTGATATAAGTTAGTTATTTAATGGAGGAAAGAAATGTCATTATATAATAAATAATTTCAAAAATTATTTAGTTATAGAGGAATGGGAAAAAGATCAATAAATAGACAAATAATAACAATTATTATCATTTGACTATAGGCGAATGATAAAAGACAAATAATTAAATAAATAATGATTTATTTAATTATTGAAGAAAGAGGGGTTAGTGATGCAATTAATTTTATTTAGTTGATCATGGTAGGATAAAGGTTAAGGAGTGAATTAATTAAATAATTAAAAAATATTTAATTAATAGAGGAATGTGATCAAGAATAACAATTATTTAATTATGCGGAGACAAAGACCAAAAAAAATGACACTCGTAGGGTAAGACATTTTTCAGTGTCTACACATATTTTGTAGGAAGTGGGACTCGCTTGGAGGTTTCCTATTTTGTAGGGGTATGTTGACTGGTCAACCCGTGTCATGGGAGAGTAACACTTATCCCTTGGGTGATCATTCTAGAAAAAGGAATTTGTAAAATTCCTGAGAGGAGCGCTTGGATGCCAAGTGTTAATGTGTGGTGACTTTCAAGACTCGTGGTTAGGATATTCCTTTGTATGAGCACAAAGAGAAAGGAAAGGTGACATTTGTCATCACGAGGGAACTTTGAGCAAAGAATATTGTGAGAAGCCTCTCAAAAGTGTGTCATGATTCCATGTGGCATTAGTTGACCTTGTTGACCAAAGCTCAAAAGGGAACGTTGCTTTGTGAAGACTGAGTTGTCACTTAGAATGACTAGGAGTCTTGGTTGAGTTCTATTTGACAAATTGACTTGATTTTCTCATGGTGGATGCCTGGATTTATTGGTGCATGATTTATGGTGATTTTTACCTTGCATGTGCTTGCATGTTCATGCATGCTAGTGTCTGATTGGCAGGATGATTTTATGGACAACTAGAACCAATGCATGTTCTTTGTTATAGTTTGCATGCATGCAAATATTGTGGAGATGACATATGGAAGCATTAGGCACCCATATTGAAGATGTATAAATGTAATGCCTTAGTGCATTTGATATTGTATTGTGATTGTATTATCTATATGTCATTATGTTTTCAAAATCACTCCAGAATTGTAACATTGTGAAACTACACCTGCAAGAGCTTAGACTCTACATATTGTATGCAATTTTCCTAGTTATTGTAATACAATTGATTTATGCTTTGGTGTGTGGGTTTTTTTGCAAAAGAATTTTCCCACATAAAATACTGTGTTATGTGTTTATTCTTAAAATCTAAAAAATTAAAATTAATGCATGTGTGTTCTTAAGAAATGGTAATTGAACAAAGATTTGAAACACAGTTTTGCAACCTCTCCTGATTGATTTGCATTTAGGGAAACATTTCCACATTTGGATTTCCTTTCAGTTAAGTGGTGGATATGTATTTTTTAGGATTTTGGATGGAGAGATAGGATTTCTTGATGGAGATCAATGATTGAGATGAGAGTTGATCTCTCAACTCATGAGATTGTGTTAATTGGTACAATGAGATGAGTTGAGAGGGATAAAGGTACTATGAGGTACCTTGCGTAAGGTGCCTCATAAAGGCATATTGTGTCTTCTCACTCAAAGAGGATAAGAAAGGAATTGAACATTATTTTTTATGATTTTCAAGGAAAGGACCCATACCCCTAAGTACAAGGCTCTTTTCCAAAAAGGGAGAGAATTTAAGGTTGAGTGTGAGGGGGAAGATTGTGTGGGGATTTGGAGCAGGTTAGCACATTTAATCAAGGATTAAGTGTATGCACATGCTTAGGGTGTGGATTAGGTAAGTGGTTAGGATTAAGATTAGGGGTCAAGTGAGAGAGTTGGAGGATGGGACATGTGAGAGGGTAAATAAAATAAATAAATCATTTTATTTTATTTTTTGAGGAAAGGGATAAGGGATGGGGGTAAATAATCTAAGGTAATTATTTACTTTAGGTCAGGATTTATGGATAATAGAAGAATAGATTAGGATGAAGGTTGAGATAATTGAATATTAATTAAATAATAAGGTGTTATTTAATTAATATAGAGGATAGGAATTTGGTTGAATTAGGGGTGAATTGAACAAAGGTGGTCAATTTTAGGTGTTTACAGAGTGCATTGTGAATCAATTTATCATTGCTATGGAGTGCAAAATATTTACACAATCCACTTTGTATTATGACCCAACTTCTAGTTTCTCCTCTCTTTTCTTTGTTATAGTACTAGGTTTTTGTGATGGGTGATAAATGTCCAATATAAAATTTGGATGTACATTCTGTCATTATGTTTTCTCTTATTAGTCTATTCTCTGATTTAGTTTTATAAGTGTTCCTCAAGTTATATCTTTTCATAGTATTCTAGAGTGAGTTTTTAGTCTCCCTCTTACAGTGAATACCTAGTTTTTCCAAGTGGGGATATAAGGTTTGTGATTGTACCACCAGCTTTCTACACTACATGTTAGAGTATATTGAAGGGATCCTTAATCTTAGATATTATTATCCAATTTTTTTTTTTCCATGATTTCTATTTATATAAATAAATATTCTACTCCAAAGTACAAATGAAACTTTTAAATTGGAAATACCACGTGAGATGTGGTTAACATGTCATGAGATATTAGTAAGTTATTTTTATCCACTCTAGCCTTAAAATTCTATAATTTTTTGGCTAGTTTTCATTATTTGTGGTAACAAGGATTTTTTTTACTTTCCTTTGGCTACAAACCCTTATTTCTCCTAGAATTTTCTTGGATCTAACTATTGGCTCATCCCAATGCCATGTTTCCAAAGATTATTTACTATTAATGTTGTAATTTTTTTCTATCTAATATGGTTTCCCCTTCTAAATTTGACTCATGTATAGTGTTTTTTATTAGTATTCTCAAGGAATGTAGGGCCTTTAGACCTTCTTCACTCTCCTCTTGTGTTGCCTCATCTATGTACATGCATTATTTATATTAGTGTATAGAGGTATACATGTTTTACTTTTTCATTATCAAATATTTATATTTCTTCCTTATAAGAGTCTATTTTCCCCTTAAAATTCATGAACCATCCTAACTTTAATAGAATGTTAGAGGTATCAAAGTTTTCTTCATCTCTATTACTTAAAAATCTACTTTTTTCTTAATTCCTATTAATTTAACTTCTACATTTCTCCACATCTTAGTAATTATAATAGTGTTACCATATATAAGGGAGGGTTTCATAGAGTGTTAGTTTTCAAATTCTTCCTAGAATTTTTTAGAATTGGTTTCTTCTTTTGTATTCTTGGTGTGTTTACAACACTTCTAATATGAGGCATGGAAGTTGAATTTCTTATTTTATTCCAATAATTTGATAATTATTTTAATTTTAAAAAATATTTTCTTCCTTCATAACATGTTCTTATTATTTTAGTAGTTTAGCTGCTTTCTTTGAGAAACATGATTTGTAGTAGTCTTCATTTATTTTTTCTTGTAGAATTATTCTTCTAGTATTTTTGACTATTTGATCGAGGTTTTTTCTTGATAGAAAATCATATCTTTCTTTATCATATTATTCTTCTATCTCATCCTTCTATAATCTTCCTTTTGTAGTGTTAATTACCCTCTAGTTATTACCACAACTTTGTTTTTCTTCTTATATTTACAATAACTTGCCTTAATTCTTTTTTCTCTAAATATTCCCTATCAATTTGTTCCTATTATATTATTCAAGGTTTATTTCTCGTGTTTTTGTTTTATATCTCAATTTTGACACATATTCTATCCCCTTGAGCATATTTTATAGGTACTTTATAAATTTTAATATTTTATTTTTGTGTTAGCACTAGATAATTCTTCTCTCTTTTTGTGTGGTGGACCATTCTTAAAATACTATTATGCTTTAACACAAGGGAATAAATCATGAATAGATTCACCATAAAAACTATAATCCTTCTTATCTTTTTGGGATTCACTAGCATAATGCCCCATTTTGTATTCATTAGCATAGTATGCATCCAAAGGTCACATAAATATCACAAGATAGGTCCTAGGGTATACATCTAATGATCCAAAATAACTAGATCACAACCACCTAGGGGTAAGAAATGTACGGAAATTTGAACCATTAATGATAATTTCCACATAGCCCAAAATATAAATATATGCAAATAAGTACTCAGAATCCATATGCAAGAGAATAGACAACATACCCATAAAATTTGACACAAGATATACCCTGGGAAAACCCTCAAGAGGAAAAAATCCAGCTTCCAAAAGCATCCATACTTCATCATATTATTCAAGAATAAAGAAATACAAGAGTTACAATGAATAAGTTTGAAGCATCAAGCCCTCCAATGCATCTCCATGTGTCCAAGCATGAATCCACACATCCCATTCCATGCTTCACATATGCACTCCTCAAAAAGACTCAATAACGACAACCAAACTACTCAGCCCAACCTAAACCAGTACACATGTGTTTTCTTTTATAGACTTCAAGCTCACACAAAATACAAGTAGTGTAAGGTAAAACCACATACCATAAAACCATGTAAATACAAAAACCACTAACCCCTTATTTAATATTAGGTAATAAGACTTCACTTTATTTAATATTTCCCCAATATTAAATTATTATCACATGTCTCCCACACATTAAATAATAATACAATGTTACAATATAACATAAAGTGGTCCCAAAATAATTACCTAGTGTGATTGACCACACCACCTAGGTGCATCACAAATAAATAATTATTTAATTATATTATAATATAACATTTTATGCAATGGTATACAACACCATATCCCAACATTCTCCCACTTGTTGTATACATTGCAAAAGGGATCAATACATGAAAAACATCATAATAGCCATACATGAAACCACATGAATCTCCATAATGCTATCATGCTCCATCAAGATACCTACAATAAGAACAAAGTGACCATCATCTCAAGCAAGAAATCCTCTCATCCTCCAATGTGCCACCTATGGAAGAAAAAGAACATGCCAAGGTGAAGATGCACTAATCCAAGTGATAACAAAGGATCCAAACAAGCTATTTTTAAATGAAAAACCACATGATTGGAAATATAATCCAAAAAATGTGCTAATACATCCAACCATCCATACCTCCAAGGTATCAATACATCAATAAAATCATGCCAAGAACATATGCAACCCATAAACTGCAATTAAAAGTTCCTTGTATCAAACTTGTCAATGAAGAACATACATATCCAGGAACTCCCAATCCATAGGTAATGTCAAAGCATATCAAGTATACCAATCAACACTATATCAAGGTGTGATAAATAATAAAAAATGAAGACCAAGAACAATAACAATGATCCACACATGCAACCCAAATAGCTGCATAATATCTCACAACATGTTGCCACCATCCTCCCAAATCATATGAACATGAACATCTAGGAAGGAACCATGAAGAGAGAAACTTGTAAATAATTACATGTCCTACCAACACCTCAAAAGTGTAATATCATTTCAAGTATGATCTCCTAACAACCCCAAATTAAAATCCTCAACAACATCCATAACACTCAATCTCATAGACCAAGTACAACATATGAATCAATGTAATAATGCCAATCATGGATGTAAGCCTCTATAATCAAGAAGATCAAAATAAAAGGTAACCATTCTCAAATCTGAAAATCAGCCCATAAACCATCTCCTAACAATCCTCATCAAAGAATGATATCATAAACTCAAATGCACAAGGAGATAACCATGCCATAGCATCCCTCAAAATGAATCCTCTAGAACTAACTATCCATAGCTCAAGATCCATACCTATGAAATACAAAGCATATAAACTCATGCTAAAAAATCCTCAAATGAGTCTCCATAATCAATCAACATGAATCAACCCAATCCCATGAGAAATCAAAGCATGAAACATAACACATCTGAAAGATATAATGGGAAAATACCTCTCAAATAATAAACTATCGAGTAGACCAAGAGTGGGGAACGAGAATGATCCTCCAGGATAACCAAGCCAACATGACTCACTCCAAGAACAATATCCTCTATCGGTCCATCATGAACTCACGTCCATACCCAGGTGAAAGCTCCTTGGTCTTCCTACTGAAACCTCCAAAGAGTAACCATCTCAAGAAAATGTCTCTAATCACAAGAGAACTCCAACCATCACCTGCATATCTAAGTATCCATGAGAACCTATAACCAATCAATCCATGCCAAAATCCAAATGCAATATAGCACCATCATGAAGTAATCAAGAAAATGATCAATGTACCCAATACAAAGAGAAATACCATGATCAATGTCAAAGCTCCAACCGCAAAATCATGAACCTATCATGCCAACATGATCTAACCATCTCCTCCTAGGAGATCACATGCACCAATGCAAACATCTTAGTATCTAGAGAACAAGTACCATACCAAACTCTAAACTAGTATCAAGAGTAAACCATTACATAATATCAAACATGCTCTAAACCAAGAAACCATATCTCCAATCACATGAAGATAACCATAACCAATGATGCATCCACATCACTGCCAACAACTCCCACTGAACCGTGATACGAGCTACACATGGCATCATGACAACCATCCTCTCCATGAAGATCATCAAGGTCCGCACACACTCAATTGCAATATCAATAACATACAAGTGAAACCAAGATCTCCAAGCCAAGAAGATACATACAACTGCCAAAAAACATCACAAACCAATCCAAACACCACCAAATCATCACTGTTAAAATCTCCCATTGAAAGTGTATAACCAATGAATGTACCAAGCTATCATGACATTATGATCAAACCACATGCTACAAGTCCCATCATATGACTAATAAAATACTCCAACCATCTATCATCTCAATCTCAAAGCAACATACCAATGTACAAATGACCACAAACAAGGCCAACTAATGAAATCTACAACAACAATGAATCAAACCTACTGGATATAGACAATACACATTCAAATCATCCCACTATAATCAATATGCTGTACATACCCATACATACCAATCACATAACTTATAGATCCAACCACATAAGCATGCAAACTCATCATCATATTAGTAAACTACAAACTGAGATATCGAAGAAGATAATCCTATAGACATCAAGACTCAAACACCATATCAACCATAAGTTTGATTTTCCAAACATGTCCACAAATGAGTATCCATAGTCAAGGAACCATAAAAGCATCATGGAGATAAGAGCAACCTCCAAACATCAAACCATAACACCAAAAAGCAACCACATACATGATCATGTCATGCCAATGCATAAATGTACCTGCATATCCATGACACCATAACCATAGCCATCATTGTACCTGCACTCAACTATCACTTTAATTATCAATAAATATTTCTTGTGGGCACCAATAAAACATATTTAAGCTAAAAAATCATATCCCAACATTAATAATTTAATATTAGGGAAATATTAAATAAAGTGAAGTCTTAGTACACAATAGTTATAGATAATTAAATTAACACTTGAGTGCAAGTACAACGATGGATATGGTTATGGTGTCATGGATATGCAGGTATATTTATGCATTGGCACGACATGATCATGTATGTGGGTATTTTTTGTGTTATGGTTTGATGTTTGAAGGTCGATCTTATCTCCTTGATGCTTATATGGTTCCTTGCCTATGGTTACTCATTTGTGGACATGTTTGGCAAATTAGATATGTGGTTGATTTGGTTTCTGAGTCTTGATGTCTATAGGATTATCTTCTTTGATATCTTGATTTGTAATTTACTAATGTGATGACGAGTTTGCATGTTTTAGTGGTTGGATCTACGAGTTATGTGATTGGTAGGTATGTGCAGCCTATTGATTATAATGGGATGACTTAGATGTGGATTGTCTATATCCACCAGGTTTGATTCATTATTTTTGCAAATTTTATTGGTTGGCCTTTTATGTGGTCATTTGTATATTGGTATGTTGCTTTGGGATTGAGAGGATGAATGGTTAGAGAATTGGATTAGGCAAGTGATGGGACATGTAGCATGCGGTTTGATCATGATGTCATGATAGCTTGGTACATTCATTGGTTATACACTTTCAGTGGGAGATTTTGATAGTGATGATTTGGTGGTGTTTGGATTGGTTTGTGATATTTTTTGGTGGTTATATGTATCTTCTTGGAGATCTGATACCAATTGTAAGGAAATATTGCATTCAACCCATGAACTTAATCCATCTTCTACATAACCCATGAGAGATAAACATGCATACAAGTAACCATAATCCATAGATCAAATAGACAAGCCACAAGATAACATAAGATATACCCTGGGAAAACCCTCAAGAGGGAAAAACCCAGCCTCTAAAAGCATCCATACTCCATCATATTATTCAGTGCCTCAATAAACCAATACAAGAGTTACAATGAATACCTTTGAAACATAAAGCCCTCCAATGCATCTCCATGTGTCCAAGCATGAATCCACACATCCTATTCCATGCTTCACATATGCACTCCTTAGAAAGACTCAATAATGAAAAATAAACCACTCATCCCAAATCTGCAAACCCATCATAACAACAAACCCAAAACCCTTAGATCTACAATAAATAACCTAGAAAACCCTCATATCTTGCCATGTCTTTCATTCTCTCATGTAAAGAATAGATTCAACCTCAAACAATATTTTCTCAACCTAGGATTATACAACCACAACCGTAGCTCTAATACCACATGTAAGTAAACTTGCAACCATCTAATGATAATTTATACATAACCCAAAAGACAAATCTATGCAAATAAGTACTCAAAATCCATATGCAAGAGAATAGACAACATACCCATCAAAGCTGACACAAGATATACCCTAGGAAAACCCTCAAGAGGGAAAAAATCAGCTTCCAAAAGCATCCATACTCCATCATATTATTCAACAATAAAGCAATACAAGAGTTACAATGGATACCTCTGAAGCACCAAGCCCTCCAATGCATCTCCATGTGTCCAAGCATGAATCCACACATCCCATGCCATGCTTCACATATGTACTCCTCAGAAAGACTCAATAATGACAGTCAAACCACTCAACCCAACCTAAACCACTACACATGTGTTTGCTTTTATAGACACAAGCTCACACAAAATATAACTAGTGGTAAGGTAAAACCACATACTAATACCATTTTTCCTTATTAATTCCCTTGTCTAATGTCATAAGTCTTCTATTAATTAAGTAATTGTAATTATTTAATTAATTCATTTCTAGCTTTATTTTCTCCTTTAATCAATTAAATAATTTATCTTTTTTATTGTGTCACTAACATTTTCTTTCTCTCTATAATTAAATCAATTATTATTCATTTATTTATTAATTCTACGTCATTCACCCATAGTTAAATAATTATTTATCTATTCATTAGTCTTTCCATTCTTCTATAATTAAATAATTATTCAAATTATTTAATTACCTTTTGTCATTTCTCCCCTAATAAATAATTAATCTAAGTTAATTATTTAATCCTCCTTTCCTATTACCTCTTATTTAATTAAATTGATTTCACAATCATTTTAATTAAATGCCCATTTTCTTCTTCCTCCACAAATAAATAATTTAAATAAATAATTTATTCCCCCATTTGGTCGAAGATTCTCCTCTCATGATTAAATGATTTTATTATTTGATTTCTCCATTAGCTGCCTCCACTCATTTTCAAATCTCAACCATTGATTGTCTTTGGTCTCTTCTCGATCTTGACCGTTTATTTCATAGCCGTCCCTACCCGACTACTCTGTGGTGCATGAATCCCCAGCTGTTGATATGGGAATATTTTTAGAACTTCGATCTCGTCCGTCCATTCGAATGGCTTTCTATAAAAGAAGGTTTTATCCTCCATTTTCGATTTAACAACCACATATCTCCAATATTCATACTTATTGTAATTTGTAGATACTTGCATACAATGAATTGAGGGTAACTTACAAAGGTTGTTTGAGGAGAGACAAGGAAGTTTATTTAGCTTCAAACATGGGGAGTTTGTTATTTCATTGCTCTTATTTTTCTCTTCTTGTTTGATTGTTTTTCCTTGCTTAGATTTAGTGTAGTGTTTGTCACTTTGGTTTTGCTATTCGATTTCCTATTTTATATTGGTGAACTTGATGTGAAATGGATAAAATTTATAGAAAAACCCGTGTCTTATTTTTTGTTTTTGCTGTGTAATAGGTTCGTAAGCCACAATTGTGAAGCACAATGACATAACTGAAGGCGGGCTCCCAAAATTTGAAAAAAATGATGCAACTGTGATAGACAATGATGCAAATAAAGGTGGGATTTAAAATTTGAGATTATGATGCATCTGCAAGCTCCTAAACCGCATTTGATATGATGCAACTGATCCAGAGTGATCCACATTACAAAGCTGCAAACTGCCAGCCCAAACGACACAACTACTTGTTAAGGTTTATTTTTTTGTTTTGAGTTTTTCCTTTTGGGTTTTCTTTAGGGTAGTATTTTTGGTTTTCTAATCCTCCATTTTCAACATGTGAAATTGGTCTTGAGGAGTTTAAAAATTGTTTCTTTATAAACAATCGAGCTCATCTCATTTTTCCTTAAGTTATCAATTTTGCTTTCTTTGCTTACAACAACAAATTTGCATTACACTCATAAGGGTTTAAAATGAACAAAAACGTGTATAATTCCACTCATGGGATCTAAAATTAACTTTCATCACACGTCATTGGTCTAAAAAGAACCCAAGTGCTTGCTTGACACCATAAGTGGGATTAAAATTAATGAGTGTTCACATTGTCTCGTGGTTTGCATTTTTCCTTTGGATACATATTCTATTCTCTTGTGCCATTTGGTAATATTGAGAATCAAAAGCGTTATTTGGCACTTGTATGACCACCCACACATTTAGTTTTGGGTTGTTTCTTTTTAAAATGAACCCCATGTGAGTGTGAGAAAAAAGTGTTGTGTATGCTCTCTCCTTGGGCTTCATGTGATCTTGGAGATCAAAAAAAACATACTTGTCTCATTTTTTTTTTACCCTTAGAGGGGCCTACCTAAGAGACACATACAAAAGGAGAACTTGAAGGCGACTCCAACCGGTTTTTCCCTTGGGCTAGTATATAAATGGATAAGACTAAACTGCCAAGTCCTCATGGTATGTAGGCCTTAGCTATATAGTGTCATTCAAAATGGGGTACTACTATAAATTGTATAAGACACCCTAGTAGGAGTGATTAAAGACTTAATTTTCTTGTTGGATGCTCGCAAGGTGACATGTCCACGAGAAGAAACTAAGAAACAATTGTTGTAGAGGCCAAAAAAACCTTTTACTTGCTGGTGCAGGAGGTCGGGCCTTTGATGCTGCCCTACATTCAACTATTCATTATAGACACAAGAAATCCCTCAAGATTTTTAGATCTTTGAGGGTAAGATATTTTGGTGTGCCTGTGTTGTGTAAGGGGGAGCCAATGTCACCAATATCTCTAGCTGTCTGCTTTGTCTAAGTGTTTGGAGCAATCCAAGTAGGGACTCAACAGGTAGTATCTTTTCTAGCCTAGGTTGTGCATTGTCTACGAGTGTCTTTATACACATAGATTTTCACACTCAAATCAAACCAAACAAGTGTTTGCTAACTATTTTTTGTGTTTTGCAAAGACAATTTCATAAAATCACATCAAAATCAGTCAAAAACCAATAAAAAAAATTAGTTTAAACCATCAATCTACCAAACAAACTCTCTATTAACCGCAACTACTCGAACCAGGCCCGCAAATTATTTTTGAGTCACAATTTCTATTCACCAGAAACACGCAATTGAAATCCTGCACCACATTTGATAGAAACAGGCCCACAACTGTTGTAGTTCACCGCAACTGCTCACTAGAAACCCACATCTGCAAACGACACATTTTCTAGAAATAGAGCCATAATTGCCTAATCAACATAATTTAAAAAAATCTTTTTCCAAATATAATCTAGTTCATCTTGACAGTGATCTTATCACTTGAACCTCAGACTTGTAGAGTTTTCCCAGTCCATTCCACCATCTTCATTTAGGATTTCATTGCATTTTAGGTTACATTATTCATCTTTTCCTTGCATAGTTAATCCTAGGTTTTAGGTTGCACATACCTTCTAGATTTTAGTCATAGGAAGTTTATCAAGCCTTTGAATAGTCCATGGTTACTTATCCAGCTTGTCATTGACCTTCATCTCTTAATTTATCAACCTTTGACATTGACTTCTTGTTAAATTAAACTTGAGTCTCAAACTTGTGTCCTAGTTTGGACTCACCTTGTAAAATCCATCATTTTCTCAATCTTGGTCATCAGAAAGGTCAATGACAATTGGATTTGTTATCTTGGACCTACAATAGCTCGGTTATCATCATTTTTCTTAAATCTTAAGGTCCATATCCTTATTGTCATTTTTCTAGTATCATTTAGCTTCATACCATATCCTTTGATCATAACATCATTATCATCCTCTCAATCCTTAGTCTTGGACTTAGATTGCATTATCTTTCATCCTTATATGTCCCAAAAACCATAAAAATATAGCTTAAGCTCATCTTAGACTTAGTTTCATCATTACCTTTGGTCATTTATTTAGCATTATCTAGCTTCCATATCATTATCTTTGATCATTGATTAGTCTCCCTTTGGTACCATTTGGAATCCATTGGTTTCATTTAGCTTCATCCTTTGGACTTAAGTTCATTACCCTTGCATCCTTCTATATCCTAAAAATCACAAAAACATAGCTTAGTTTCATATCTTGCATTATCATCTCCTCCAACTTGCAAGTCTTACATGGTTGAAACAAGATCATGAACTAAAAGAAAGGACATGGATTCTTCAAGTGATCCCTTTTCTAGTTGAAATTATGACAAAAACCTTGGATCAAATTCAAATCAATCTACACCACAAAGAGGGCCAATCAACACATTCGACAATCTAGGCTTAGGAGAATTCAACAAGAAATTGACTCTCGAAGAGGTTGAAAGAGCTTATCAAGATCCAAGGATTTTACGCATTGTTGATGAGCTCATTAGTGTTGATCCTAATAGATAATTTTATGCAATATCCCAAAAGGGTGCTAAACTTCCTCAAGGCTTTGATGTCTCCACAATTGTGGAAGGAACTACTCAAGCACTAAACCAAGGACTTAATCAAAACCCATTCACATTGGGGATGCCATCTTCATAAAAAAATTATACCATATTACCACTTGGAACAACTACCACACATGTTCCTAATATCTTCACATTTGGAAACAAGAGAACCACTACAACAAATCCCTGTGATTAGCTCTCTTTTTTGCTTCCACCCACTGTTTCAATTTATTTTTCTCCAATTTTTTGGAAAAATCGGCGCTATTTATCGAGTCGACACTATTTTTGGCATTTATTGCGTCGACCAGAACAAGAAAGCTCTAAATTCAGTGCAAATTAGCATCGAATTTTATACCATTTTTAATGCCGGGTTCTACGCCAAGTTCAACACCAAACTTAGCTCTGAGTTTTCACTGAGTTTAACTCCGAGTGTAGTGCTGATAATAGCGCCTAATTTAATGCCTAATTATGTGCCTACTTTGGAGTGTACTTTAGCGCTTAGTCTATCATCAAGTTTAGCACTGAGTGTAGTGCCCTATTTTTTGGATGAATTCATGATTGATTGGTCCTATGTGCATATCTTAGGGAATAGAACATATCAAATAAATAATATCTACAACACTAGAACATATCGGCGGAAGGGAACACAACGTCCCATCGATGGAGCGATACATTATACAGTAATGAAGTTCAACATGTGGTGAAAGTATATCGAGGGAACATAAGGCTATCAGGCCAACATAAAGTCTAGTTCCCCCAATGCAATGATAAAATGCTGAAGGCATCGGAGGAAGTGACACTTATCGGTGGAAGGAAAACAAAGGTCTCCTTGATGATTCGATAAGACCATGAACTGTCAAGTACATGTTAAGGAAGGATATCAGAGGAACTAGGGCAGATCAGGGAGACATTATCTAATGTCCCGACGATACCCCAAAAGGAAGGAGTTCATTGATGAAGAAGGTGGTTATTGGTGAAAATGGAATCATGGTCTCGTCGATGCAACGATGATGATTGTTTTCAACTAATGTGATGTCTCATTGATATTGTCAAGATATTCAAAAGAAATGATCTTCCTGATGACAAGATTGATAGAAAGTGGAGCATTTATGAGCTAGAGCTGAGTGAATTATACCTCAATTTGATCACATATTTTCATTAAGACTTGAAAAGGATTCGCTGGATGCGAGAGCATAAGAAAGGAGGTTGGGAATTCACCATTACTGCATAACTCAGAACTAGTGAAAGTGAATCCAAGTAAGTATACAAAAACTAACTAAGAAGTTTCTTCTATAAAGACTTATAAGAAAATTGAACAATGGAAGAAAGCTCAGAAACATTGAAAATCAAGAAACAAAAAATAGAGAAAAGACTTCTAAACCAGGACTTAATTGACCAATGCCTAGGGTCAGGGCTGAGACCTAAAAGGAGTGCATAGACAAATATTTCCATGGATAAGTTATGGGAAAAGCACAAATGTTTAGGAGATGTGTGGACACCACGATGGGGATATAAGCTATTCATATACCATTATAAGAAACATTATAGGTTTCAACCAGTCTGCAACCCATGGAGATTGAACCTAGGAAGATTAGTGGTACCCAATGTGTTTGTTAATATAGAGCTGGTTAAATCTCTAGCCAACAAATATGACCCAGCTAAAAGTAGAGCTATTCAATCACACAATGGGTCTAACATTCTCATTATCTCCAAAGATCTCATATCTAATATTTTTCAATTGGAATGCTATCTGAATTTACCATTTACAATCAAAGACCTTCTAGAAGAGTACCATCACATGGACACGGGCTATAAAAGATGGAAGTTACCACTAGACAGGCACAGGGATGAAGGTAGCCAACTCATAAGGTTTTCTAGTAATGAAAACCCTCAATTTCATGAGGATTTATTTGAAGAATACTTTCAATATACATATTATTCAGCTGGACAAGTGTTAGGAGTAGAGGTGCCACCCCTCATGTCAATTGCCCCAATGGTCCTGCTAAAGACATACAAAGCAAAGATGCCAGACCATTTGACTATGCCAGTTATTTAGCCAATGCTCTGAACTAGGGGATGGGAAGGATCAAAATCAACCATGATAGAATTCATGATTTCAAACATTACTCTTTTTTTATGCATTTGATTTTACATGAAGGACAAGTTAGAAGGTTCTGAGGAAAAGAATTAAGGATAAGAGATGTAGATGAAAGTGGGAATTATAAACCTATACAATTGTGGACTTCGATATTAGATAGCAGATATGGTGGATCACACTATCTGTACTTTGAGGAATATTTTGTCAAGCCATTGTTGAAATTGTTGGGACATCCATGTAATTATAACCTTTCCCTTAAAATACAAAAATTCTTGAGACCAAAGGAAAAGGACCCTAGGAAAAAGGTAAATCATAACTAGGGGGATTGGTATGCATTTCCTGATTGCACTATGATTAGATTCTATGGGTTTGAAGGAGCCCCACATCTATTGCCAAAAAATAGTTCCTAACATAATAGCCTATTTGGAAATTGTGAGACAATTGGCTAAATTTGATGCAAAAAATCTTAAGAGATACAATAAGTAGTCTATCATGCCTAGCACTTTGTGTTTTGGAGATTTTACAGTAGTCACCAATGAAGGGTATGAAGAAATTTATACAAAATTGGCAAAACACAATTTACCGTTGGGTAATGAAAGAAAGAATTTTGATACAAAGGGTTTTATTCACAAGGAAAAATTGTCACAAGGAATATGAGGGTATGAAAACCAATTCTCTGTTGATGATGTAATAAGAAATTATGATGAGGCCTCAACAAAAGACAAGATGACTGCATATAAAAAAGTTGTACTTGCTAAGACCTGGAAGAAAGGAAATGTCCAATCCTATTCAGGGGCATTTAATGAAGTACATGATCCTCTAGAAAGAATGAGCAACTCATCACTCATGTGGATGAGATAATAAAATATGTACCCCTAGATTTCTTTGAAGCACCTCAGACAACTTATTCAGGAATGCAGGCTGAGGACATAGAGCCTCTTGATTACATACCCTCACTGCCCACTCCAGAATGAACTTATTTGTAGATACATCCATGAGTGAAGAAGATGAAGAAGAGAGTGATGAGGAGGATGATGAGATCAAACAAATAAGCGCCCCTGTAGTTACACAATATGATCCACCTCCAAAATGAAACATTGTCAAATTTGAAGCAACAAATGAACTCTCTGATGACGTGAGAGTCAAGGTCGGGCAATAATTTATTTTTGACAGTGATTTTGTCAAGACTTCTGAATTTAAATCATTTATTTACGAGAATAAAGGAAAAAATATAAGACAGAGGATGAAGGATATCACTCCTGAGTAGGATGCAACCGCGTTGGAAGAGTTGAGAAAATAATAGACAAAGAGTTAGAATCTATCACCTCCGAAAGGGGAAAATAATTACTTCAATATGCTGGGGTACTACTCTTACCAGGATGGGATATTAGCTCTACAATAGTGTTCAACAATTTTAGGAAAAGAGGAGACAAAAAAATGCATCTAATAGAAGAGGCAAGTGATAAAATGTACTCAGGATCAGGGTACAACCCAGATGAAGCCACCCTGCTAATTTGGGCATTGTATCCTCAAGATAAAAGGTTCGTCATCATCAGTAATCTAAACCAAGTGTTTGGACATATTTTGGTCCAAAGGGTAGGGGACACTAACCCCATTGAAACAATTGAGCTAAACATAAATGTTGCAAAATTCACTAAGGCATAGATTGAAAAACTGATAAAAGAAAATGATAAATTAAGGAAGGAGGTGGCTAGTCATAGAGATAAAACATCTTCCTCTTCCAGATCAAAATTATATTCTCCATGGATAGAGAGTGACAAAAGAATATTGGATGCATTAGCAAATGTAGCTTACTGGAAACACTGTCATCAGAAGCCTCAAGAGAAATGCAAGGAGTTGGAAACATGAATAAAAACCACTAAATATAATGTTGTGTCTGAGATAATCAAAGAAAGATTCAACAAGATGATGGATCGTGCCGATGAATATTGGAAATTTTTTAAACAAACAAACTCAACACTTGTGGAGAATGAAATATTGCAAGAACGAATGATTGACAAAAGGGAGGAACTCCTAAATGAGAAAGCCATGAAAGGTTAGACATTGCAGACATACAATAAGCTAGTGTAATCACACAACAAGTACCACAATAGGCTCAAAGAGGACCTTGACTATTCTGATTTGCATCTTGCAATCCATGATAGCCTTAGCAATCTTAGGGAGTAATATGATTGGAAGGATAAGCTCTCCATGTATCTACCTACTGCATTGCAAGAAATAAACAACGAAGAGATGGTGTTACAAAATACACATAAACAACTTGAAAATATGATGTATGTGGAATATGATATGAAGGATGCAATTACCAACACGTGGAAACTTATGCTGAGGAGGAATACACTCGTCATCTCTCTACCATCAACTTGTTCATCAACCAAACCAAAGATGCAAAAAATACAAAGGGGCATCCATTGGAGCTTAAAGACCAACCAAAATCATAAGGAAGATACACTCTGTAGGTGGTGCATTGTCATGGAGTAGGAGCCTTGAACAGATCTAAAGTGGTCACGGGCACCTGCTGGAAGATTAACAAATCAATGCATTCATGTGCTGAAGTGTTATGTTTTCATTTATGTTAATTAAATGTTTGTCATCAAACATCATAACTATTTGTTATAATGCATATTATTTAAAAGGAAATATAATGGAGATGACTGATTATAATTCATAATCCATTTTCAATGTTCAATTGCTGTGCCAAATTTTCATGCTTATTTATTGCTTTGCTGTCTCCAAAGTGATCTTTTCAAGCTATTTAAGTCTGCAAGATTTATCAGGGCAAATTTTTTGTTACTGTGTGGATGCTTTGATTGGTTTCTGGTTAGGTGTGAATTAAATTCCTTTCAAATAATTTAATTTAATTGGCTCCTATTATTAAAAGTCCTTTTAGAGAAATTGTTTTGATTGGTTTCCATCAACTTAAGAATTAAAATTCCTTTCATACTTCCACAATAACTTGAGGGGATAACACTAGGATTATTAAAGAAGAAGACTGTAATATAAATTGAAGCAATATAATGGAGAACATCTTATTATCAGAGATTCTCCATGATTGTGTTATCATTTTGTATTTTTCTTATGTTTTCCATACTTATTTCTTCTTATATTCGAATGAATATAAGTTATTGAGCCTCAATACGATGCTTATGCGAATGAATATGTTGATACAGTAACACATTTATTGTGGATGTTGGTAGAGCTGCTAATTTATTTGAAAATTTGATCTTATTTTTCCTTGTTACATGTTCAACATAAAATGGAAACTACTTAAAAATAATAAAGTTAACAAAGTTGCTTATTTAATTAATTGTGAGTTGCATGCATTAATATTTTATTAACTTTTGTGTCTTCATGAACATATGTTGATACAAAATGAATGGAAGAAGCATCCAAGTAATCCTAGCTTTTTATGCCAAAAATTCATACCAAAGATTGAACAATTTAAGGATATTACAATAGGTAATTTGTATCGACACAAATAATATTACTGAAGCATTTCAAAGTTTAGGCCATAAGAATCATCCTTTTTTAAACATGGATTGCAAATAATTCTGAAAAATTAGAACTCTTGGTCATTAACATTATTGTTTGCTACAATGTCATCCAGTGTATCATTATCAATGTTCATATGTTCTTTCAAGTAATTAATATTATCATCATCATTGAAATTTGACTGTAGACCATCTACCAGATGTATTTGGATCATCATTTTATATACCATCCATATTGTTGTCTTTCATAACATCATCTAACTCTGGAGTGTTGTTTTCTTGTGCCTGAACATAACCATCTTCAACATCATCATGGATGCCAATTTCTTCAATGTTCTCTAATCCCTCTCTCTCATTTTGTTGGCCATCATTTTTTTTCTCAGCATCCACTAATGCATCATCAAATACATGCCTTAATCTTGGATCATAATGCATGAAAAATATTCATTTAAGGTCCAAAATATCTTCATAGAAAAATACCCGCACATGAACGAAATACATATATTAGATGTATGTTATAATTTTTTTACTGATTAATAAATACTTGTATATATTCATAATAAACTATGAATTAATAGATTAATGATCACTACCACTTCTTGTTTGAGTTAGAGAAATACCTGCTCACAATGAATTGGTAGAACATAAGGCTCCTTATCCTTTGGTAGGAAGCATGAGGAATCTATAGAAAAAAATCCACTATGGGAATCATGTCTTCGTGTCCTCTCAAATTCTTCATACCATATACACTTAAAAATACAACATTTAAAAGAGCGGTAATCTAACTCAATAATTTCTTTTATTTTCCCAACATATTGTAGATTCCCTTCAATTATATTCTTATCTTTTGAGCTTGATCAACTGGATTGCTTGAAGTCAACTATGATTCCACAATCAAAGGATCGTTTCTTTACATCTACACTTTCTACACGATAATTTCAACCATATGCCACATTGTTGGATATTTCCTTACCTATGAAAGACCATTTATTTAAGTGAAAACAAATATTATGACAAATATTAAAATAGTTAATAGTGTCAAAACTGTAAGGAAACAAAATTTTGTAAAATTAAATATATCAAGTTTCCACAATCCATAATGTTCTTTGCAATGATTTCTGGCTTTGATTGTGTGATAATTTTGTAAAATTCCAACTGTACCTTTCTTTCACATCCTCTAGACATGTTGATTTCATCTTCTGTTATGCATGAATCTATACCTGAATCTTCTCTTTGATTTTGAATTTGTTCAGTAACCCATTCTAGTGTGCAATATTTTCCCCATTTCACAAGAAGATCAGTGGGAAATGGAGTATTCCTTGGGTTTGATCTCTTAAACTGTCTCCTTGCTTCTAACATTTCTCTCTTTTTATCATACAAATCAATCCATTTGTTCATAAAGTCCATGTGGTACAGAATGAACTTGTCAAGTATAGCACTTTCATCTACACCTATTACGTGTCAACATGCTTATTTCAAACTCCAAATGTCATGTTGTTAATTTGACAAATAAATTACATAGTAAATTAATGATTGCAAGAAAAACAACCGCACCAATCATGAATTTACTTACTATTTTCTACTTGAACACCATTAGATTGTGGTTTTTCTCCATCAATAATATCTGATGCTCATTCTTTATCCCAGACGCACAACCCATCTTCAAAATCCTTACCAAGGAATTCACATAGGAAGAAAAATGCTTTATTCAATACATACCCTTCAGCTATGCAACCCTCTGGATGTGCCTTTTGTGAGACATATCTTTTAAGAGTTTTCATATAACTCTCAAAGAAAAACATCCACCTCATTGATACGACACCCGCCAATTCAATTTCATCGACTAGGTGTATAAGTAAATGGACTTGTAGGTCCATGAAAATTATAGGGAGATCCTTCTCAAATACACATACAACTTCTGCAATTTCCTTCTTCCACTTTGGCACTTCACATTTGTGGATCTCCTTGGAGGTCACCCACCTAATATAAGAATAGTAAATTAGTATGAACTTTTAGTAAAAAATTAAAAATGCAATATAATATCTCTATGTCTCTCACACATGAACATTTCATATAACCACATACCTTGTAAATGTCGACAATCGACTTATGGAATTCCTTAAGTCAACTATAATACAAGAATCCCCCCTAATTTCCAATAGCATGATATGCTATCAAACACATTTATGAATAGGTCATTAGTAATTTTTTCTCACACAACAAAATATATTTAGTACTTAATCAATGTTACCAGTAAATGTTAAATGATGATAAATAATACCTTCATAAAATTATGAAAATCATGTGTTTTTAATCCTATGATATGTCCATCGACTGTAAAAGCTTTAGCCAATGATGACCCATAAACAGTAGGTGTCCTTATTGAATGAATGACATTTTTTAGTTGGTCTAGCTCTTTTTTTTTTTTCAAAATCCATGGAGCTTCTGTATATGTTTCATTTTCCCTTTTTGGCCACAAATTTTTTCTATCAATTTTGGTACGCGAAAGAGTAATATCTCTCCTCGAAGACAAGGCATCCTTCTCTTTGCCTCATATATGTCAAAATATATAATCTGGGGCATTTTTGAAGACATGCATAGGATCTAATAGGTGATATATTAATACATCCTTCTAGTAAGGGAGCTCATAAAATATGGATTTCCTTTTCATTCCTTCTAGCGTATTAACTAGAACTTGTTCTAGTTCTTGAATTGAATCACCTAGATCAAAAAATCCTCCCAAGCTTTCAATTCAACATATTCATACTTCTTAATCCAATCACCTGGACCCATAATCATGGGAGGGTCTCTATTTTTAACTTTTCCATTAAATTGATTCTTCAAGCAATTTCTAAACCTATGATCTAGTGGTAGAAAAACCCTGTTGTTTGAGTAAATAAATTTATGTAGATCTTTAGAATACCACCCTTAAAATTGTTCTACAAATCTTGGACATGCAAATATCCCCTTTGTTTGAAGCCCTGCAATTCAACAAGTAATGTTAATAACATCAAAAAATTAGTATAAAACTAAGTATGAAAGTTGGGATGAAAATAAATTATGAGTGTAAATACGTAGATATTTTATCTTACCAGAACAAACACCAAGTCCTAGGAAATCTTGAATAGTCCAACATAGCACATCATAAAACTTGAAGGACCTATTTGGTGGAGGATGTGATATGGCATACATTATTATGCATTTCCATAGCAGTTGCATCTCATCAATAAAAGATGCAAGATAAACATCCATGTTTTTAAATTGATCTTTTCCTGGAACAATGAGAGTCAACATAAGGTGCTCCTTTCTAACACTCATCCATGGGGGAATATTGTATACTATCAATTCGACTGGCCAAACACTATAATTTGAGATCAAGAAAGAGAATGGGCATACTCCATCAATTGCAAGACCAAACCTGATGTTATAATTGTGAAACAAGCACAAAACCATGAGCCACAAGATCAAACACAAAAAAGTACACCTTCCACGCAAGAGATCTACAAAACTATGTGCAATATTTATAAACAAGGAAAAGCTACAACAAGAGGCTTTCAAGAAGATATGAAAGCTCTAGATAATATTTGAGAGATATTTACAATAAGGGTTGAATGCTTGTAAGAGAAAAGCCTTAAATGAGAAAGGGATCAGATCATGACAAGTATCAACATCACATGAGATGAGACATAATGATCTAATATTAACTCAATTAATAAAGCAATCCTAAGTTTAGCTTAGGTGTAAAAGAATAAATTAGACTAATAATCAATTAAAGATTAATTAATTATTAGCTAATGTATGATAAATCTAACACCACCCTTAAGATGAACTTAGGGTTTAGCTAAAAAACCTAAAAAAGAATGCATGATGTGTCCCAAAAAATAAGGCCATGTAAGGTACCCATGTACAAACAAAAGATCTCTGTAATGTAGAGAAATAGAGAAAACCACATGGGAAAAACTCCACTCCAAAAAGAGATGAAATCCAAGTGAAGGATTGAAGAAGCCTCCAAACAAGACAATGTTGTCCCAAAAGATAGGAACAAAGGATGGACAAAGAGAACACCACTGAAGCATGAAGAATATGCAAACACTATCGAAGAATGACTACTATGATGCTGAAACACGAACCTCCACCGAAACATATGATGATTAGGATCAAGAAGACATGAATCTACATGAGTGCCCTCAATGACACTACTCAAATCAGATGGAAAACAAAGGCAAACAATTGGAACTCGAAGATACAGATGAAAAAAGTACCAAAAGTCTGAAGAACTGATCATATGAAAATGGAAGCTCACCTCCAGAAATAGGAATGCAAGAGTGTCCATATGGTAAGTGCTCTATCTCACCGAAATGCATCGGTAACCAGCTGCTACATCTTCCTAGTACATAGGAATAAATACTGTATACATAGCTCACTCCAACACAAAACCAAGGAAGCATTAGCACCAATAATAGAAACCCCCCCATAATGCTGAAAAGGGAGAGGCATGATAGGTAAACTAAATGCCAGAAAAAAATGCATGAAGAAGAATCAGGAACATCTGAACGTGCAGACATGAAAGTACAAGCAGATATAAAGGGTGTGAAAACAAAATTCACACACACATAAGAAAGGTTTGAAGGAAAACAAAGGCAAACATCAACCCCCATGACAGTTTATATCATAGTGCGAGTATAATAAGGCACAAAGTGATGTGAAAGATCCCATAATGCACTTGTTGTGACACTTTATTTCAATGTGTTTACATAAGATAAATACATGCAATGTGAGCCCATAATGTCCAAAAAAGGACTACATGCTGAAAATAAAATTCTCTGATAGAAAAAGAGGAAACTAATAGCACCATGATGAAGTACATGAAAAAACATGCACTTAAAAAAAATGGCACCCAAAAATGTGTCCGGTGTTGAGAATAGGATGCCATTTAATTGCATTCTAAACATATTTCATTTATCTCCTAAGTCCTCAGAATGTGTTGCACAACACCAGGACTATGAAGAGATTAATTTGGAAAGAAATAAACATTTAATTTTACATTTGTAGTTATTTATAAGTGTTAGGAGCATGTGGGGACACCTTGGAGTGAGCTCCTAAAAAATAGGAGCACATGGGCACCCACATGGGAGGTGGGATCCACCTTGGTTTAGTTAACTGGTTGGTGAATTGAGTACACTTCATAAAAGCATCTCAGGTTCCTACAAAATAGGGCTTTTGATTTATGCATGTTGCGGTCCTATAAAATAGGAGGTTTAGTTTAGTTCAGTTATGTTTTAGTTATCTTCAGTTGCATGCTAGTTAATCTCAGTTGACTTGAGTTGCATGGATATATAATAGGTTGATGCATTCGGTTAATAGATGGAGGATCATGCATGCACATTATTTTGAATGAATCGGTAACAAACGTGCTTCAGTTAAAAAAGATTAGCTTGGGCCCACCTTGGGCGCCCAAGTTGGCATCTTTGAGTTATAACTACTACATGGAAAATATATTTATAATGCTCAGTTGTTTGGATGCCTTCTTTGAGGATGAGCTTGCAAAAGATATTTTTGACAACTATGAGGTTAACACTTCAGTGTTGGGCACCAACTTTGAGGGAGACTCTTGTTTGACTTGTGCATGCATATGAGAACTCAACTTGGCAAACCTAGGCATGGATTTTCTCAAGAGGCTTTGTGATTATATATTTGTTAAATCTTATGAGTTTGTAGGAAAGATAATTTTCTATTATTGCAGCAAGTGTATGAAAGAGTTTTGTGAGAAAATATTGCAGGTTGTGAAGAAGATTTGTTGAAGAACAAGGAAGCATATCAAGGAGAATTGAATCAATATTATTGTAAATCATTCAAAGGTTAAATAATACAAGCAAGATCAAATTCTGGTGATTTTTTTTTTCCCAAAAGGGTTTTCTCCACGTACATGCTGTGTCCTTTCTATTCTATCTTATATTTCTTCTATCAATATTCTTTCTACTTTCTACAACATTAAAATTGATCTAATTCAAGATTAATCATACACAAGGAATTGTGATAAAGAATACTAAAATTGAATCTACAATTACATAGGATTTACATATTTTAAGCTACATTTTTACTACAAGTTTTACCTTCATTTTCAACATTTGGTATTAGAGCTAATGGTTGGGTAGAGTTTGGGATGCCTTTCTCTTAAAATTCTGAAGGTTTTTTTGGCTGTAGTGGGAGCTTATAATACTGTGTCAATTGCTGATTTAAAAAATTAGTGTGTTGCAATGGGTTCTACTTTTCATTTAGATATTGAAAGGTTCAATAGATCTAGGTATGAGATGTGGAAATTAAAAATGGAAGATCTCCTTGAAGAGAGAGATCAATGGTTAGCTATTTATAATGAGACAAAGACACCTTCATCGAGGTCAAATGAGGATTGGGCTAAGCTTGATAAGAAGGCAAGAGGAACCATAAGATTATGTCTTGTTGATGTTGTTCTCTTGAATGTTTCAGATGAAACCACCACATATAAATTATGGAAGAGGATGATTGTCACACTATCAATGTGTGACTCGATATCACAATTCAGTTAGAGTTGTTAGCAGTGATTCAGATGCATCACTGGTATGGATATCTTCATGTGATTGAAGATGGTTTCTTGGTTTAGAGTGGTTGCTATTATGTCATGGTTTACTCTTGATATGCATTTAGAGTTTGGCATGGTACTTGTTCTCTTGAGACTAGGATGTTTATGTATGTTATGATGCATGTGATATCCTTGGAGGAGATGGTTAGATCATGGATGTCATGTTTATGTTTCTAATTCATGATTGGAACTTTGACATTGACCATAGTAGTTCTCTTTGTATTGGGTACATTAATCATTTTCTTGATTAATTCATGATAGTGCTATGTTGCATTTGGAGTTTGGCATGGATTGGTTGGTTACAAGTCCTCATGGATACTTGGAGAAACAGGTGAGGATTGAGTTCTCTCATGGTAAGAGATATATGTTGGAATGGTTACTTGTAAGAAAATCCTTTTTCAACAGTAAAGACCGAGAAGCCTACACCTTGGTTGGACGTGAGTTTAACACACTCGATAGTTCTTTGTAGTTCTTTATTTGAGAGGTATTTTCCCATTATATTTTTTAGATGTGTTATGTTTCATGCTTTGATTTCTCATGGAATTGAGTTGATTCATGGTTGATTATGGAGACTCATTTAAGGATGGTTTAGCATGATTTTATATGTTTTATCTTTCATATATATGGATCTTGAGCTATGGATTGTTAGTTTTGGAGGATTCATTTTAAGGGATGTTATGACATGGTTTATGGGATGATTTCCAGTTATGGGGATGGTTACCTTGATTTTGATCTTCTTGGTTCAAAGATTATGGTTTTACTTGAACTTTTGGGAGTTGTATCGTTAACAATAGATTTTTTTATTATGTTGAGGCCATGGATAATCTTCATTTAGAAAATGGTTATCATGATGTCATGGATAGATTGGTTACATGTTTCAGTGGGAGTTTTTTGACAGTGATGGTTTGATGTTTATCTAGTTGCCATGTATAGCTCGATATCATAGTTCAGTGAGAGTTTTGGTAGGATATGGTTATCTTCATGAAATTTGGAGAGGATGTAGTTTTTCTTTGGTTTTGAGTATTAATCATTTGCTTGGAGCTTCATGATTATGCACGTTGCATTTGAAGTTGGCATGGATTGATTGGTGGGTGCTCATGGATACTACAAAGACTTGGGAAAGGTATTGATTGAGAAAGTTGACACTTTAATCAATGCTGCATAAAAGTTCTCGTGGTGCAGGAAGACAATTGGCCTTGAGTCATGTACTTGATTTATATTAAATGATTCCTTGTTTAGAATAATTGCAATGATAATGTCAAGTGGGAGAATGTTGGGAATAGGATGCCATTTAATTTCATTCTAAACATATTTCATGTATCTCCTAAGTCCTTGGAATGTGTTGCACAACACTAGGATTAGGAAGAGATTAATTTGGAATGAAAAAAAATTAATTTGACATTTGTAGTTATTTCTAAGTGTTAGGAGCATGTGGGGATGCCTTGGAGTGAGCTCCTACAAAATAGGAGCACATGGGCGCCCACATGCGAGGTGCGATCCACCTTGGTTCAGTTAACTAGTTGGTGAATTGATTACACTTCAGAAATTCATCTTAGGTTCCTACGAAATAGGGATTTTGATTTATGCATGTTGAGGTCCTATAAAATAGGAGGTTCAATTCAGTTCAGTTCAGTTCAGTTTAGTTTAGTTCGGTTCAGTTCAGTTCAGTTCATTTTAGTTTAGTTTAGTTTAGTTTAGTTTAGTTTAGTTTAGTTTAGTTTAGTTTAGTTCAGTTCAGTTTAGTTCAATTTAGTTTAGTTTAGTTTAGTTTAGTTCAGTTCAGTTCACTTATCTTCAGTTGCATGTTAGTTAATCTTAGTTGACTTGAGTTGCATGAACAGATAAAAGGTTGATACATTCAATTAACAAATGGACGATCATGCATGCACATTGTTTTGCATGAATCAGTAACATATGTGTTTCAGTTAAAAAAGATTAACTTGGGCCCACCTTGGGCACCCAAGTTGGCGTCTTTGAGTTACAACTACTACATGGAAAATATATTTATAATGCTCAGTTAAGTGGGACCCAGTTTGGATGCCTTCTTTGAGGATGAGCTTGCATAAGATATTTTTGACAACTATGAGGTTAACACTTCAGTGTTGGGTGCCAACTTTGAGGGAGACTCTTGTTTGACTTGTGCATGCATATGAGAACTCAACTTGGCAACCCTAGGCGTGGATTTTCTCAAGAGGCTTTGTGATTAAATATTTGCTAAATCTTATGAGTTTGTAAGCAAGATAATTGTCTATTATTGCAACAAGTGTATGAGAGAGTTTTGTGAGAAAATATTGCAGGTTGTGAAGAAGATTTGTTGAAGAACAAGGAAGCATATCAAGGAGAATTAAATCAGTATTATTGTAAATCATTCAAAGGTTAAATAATACAAGCAAGATAAAATTCTAGTGGAGTTTTTTCTCGAAAGGGTTTTCTCCATGTACATGTTGTGTCCTTTCTATTATGTCTTATATTTCTTCTATCAATCTTCTGTCTACTTTCTACAACATTAAAATTAATCTAATTCAAGATTAATCATACACAAGGAATTGTGACAAAGAATACTAAAATTGAATCTACAATTACACAAGATTTACATATTTTAAGCTACATATTTACTACAAGTTTTACCTTCATTTTCAACATCTAGATGCAAAAGATATAGCTTGTCGAAGTCTCCAAAATGAGAATTGAACAACTACAAGACTGAGAAAACAAAATTCTGGAAAAACTAGATTCAAAACCGGAAAATACCTACACCATTGCGAAGAGCACAAAATTTCACCCCATTTAAAAAACAATTGCACGTGAAAAGACCACCGTATGGCCGAGATATGGCCTTTGGAAGTTGAGGTGCAAAATTGAAAAAGCCCAATAGAGAGGGGTTGAGAAGGGCAAAAGAACCTCCACCAAATTTAGTAAAAAACTCTACCAAATGTAGAGAGCCACCAAATTTAGTAGTGTAGGAAAAAAAATCTCATGTTTGGCTACATTTACATTATATTTCAAATTTTTTTTACAAAGTAATTGCCTTTTATTTATTTTAAAAGTAGAAAAGGCATAAAAAATCTTTATATATTTTTTATTAAAAAAACATGTAAAAAAAACAAAATATTAAAAACTAATGATTTGCTTTTTTAAAGAAAAATCAATTAAAAAACTTAATTAAAAAAATACTAAAAAATCCGGTGGAGCCCACCCACCCTGCACATGGCCCAAGGCTACCGCTGCCATTGGTAGTGGCGGTACCTTGTATCGCACACAGGGGCAGGTACCTAGCGCACCTCCCCCAAGACTTGAAAATAAAATAAAAATTGAAACTTTTAAAAAAAAACTTGACTTTTAGCTTTTTAAAAAGCTTTTATATATTTTTTTGTCAAAAAAATATTTTGCAAGGTAAAAAAAAATCAAATGATTTTTTTAAATTTTACCTTGTTTTTTGTGTTGGAAAGGCCGTACAACTTTCTTGGCAATTGTTTTTGCCTTAGATGCCAACTACTCGGATTTCGATGATTTCACAGTCGGTCTTAGGGTTTTTGGCCATTGTATATGCAATGGTGAGGTCCGTTTGGGCTCAAAACGCCCCAAAAAATTAGGTACTGTTTGGATCTAGAAAAAAACATCAAATCTTCAAACCCTCACAGATCTGGGGCCAGGAATCGAAATCAGGCGAAACAATAGCCAAATTTGACTTTCTCGATAACTTTGGATCCAATGGTGAGGTCTTTTTCACACAAAAATGCTTCAAAAAATTCCCACCTCCAAAATGTGTAGAAAGAGCAAAGGGGATTTAGATCTGAAGCTTGTAACCCTTGTTGAAGAAAAAACACCTCATAAATTGAGAGGGGGTTCGTTGAATCCACACTCTGATACCATGTTAGAATTGTGAAACAAGCACAAAACCACAAGCCACAAGATAAAACACAAAAAAGTACACCTTCCACACAAGAGATTTGCAAAACTATGTGCAATATTCATCAATAAGGAAAAGCTACAACAAGAGGCTTTCAAGAAGATATGAAAGCTCTAGATAATATTCGAGAGATATTTACAAAGGGTTGAATGCTTATAAGAGAAAAGTCCTATATGAGAAAGGGATCAGATCATGACAAGTGTCAACATCACATGAGATGAGACATAATGATCTAATATTAACTCAATTAATAAAGCAATCCTAAGTTTAGCTTAAGTGTAAAAGAATAAATTAGATTAATAATCAATTAAAGATTAATTAATTATTAGATAATGTATGATAACTCTAACACCTGATACTACAGGGTTCATCTTTGAATTTTCTTGGTCATTTTTCCTCTATGTGTTTCATTTCTTTGGAGTCGGACAGAATTCGCATGAATCCATCTTTACTCTAGTTCTTTACGTGTCAGTCCATCAATTATGCAAGTGACTTGCAACAAAACATTTGTTGAAGTCTAGGTATAATTGGCATGTGATGTAAAACCTTCTTTGGAACTGTAGTACCTTGTACATCTGTATGATATCTCTTCTCTTTGCATACAGGGCATTCTACCTTGTTCTAATATTCATCTCTGTATAAAATACAATCATTTTTACATGAATGAATTTTCTTATATTCAATCTCCAACTTAGCCAATAACATACGTGCCTCTCTGCAAGTTGATGGCAACACATTCTCTTCAGGGAATATTTTAGTTTTTAGTGCCTTGTAAGATTACTAGAGATTAAATCAATTGAATGTTTGACTTATGATGAACATGTTTGATATGTCAATCTATACTAGGATTGTTTATATACAATATATGGTTTTAAAATCCCCTTAAAGAAATATAAATGAAGTTGATGAATGTTTACAATTTGTGTTCACCAATTGACAATGCAAAGTAAGAAATAGATTTCAATTCACTTCAGTAGGGTAGTGAATTCTTTGTTTGAACAACCAAATAGTGACTTTATTTTTAATAATATTAATGTGCATGCCAGTTGTGAGGTTCTAATTGCACCCAATTTGAACATGGGTGTCTTCACTGCTTGCTTGATGGAGTCTTTCAGGTTGTTATCATCAACACTACATTGGTGGTAATTACCCCTGCTATCATTGTTACTGTCATCCATATGATCATTATTATCATCATTGTTTCCATCCCCAAAGAAATCTGCAAGAATTTTATTCAATCCTTCTTCATGCATTGTATTTTCACTATCATGATCATAATCATTAAGGCTAGGTGGCATCTCATTAGTGTATGCAGATCTCATCAACTCTTCAAATTTCTTAGGTGGTAGTAATCTCTTCAAACTTGCCCTTTTCACCCTGGTATTATTTAAAGGATGGTTTGGATCATCTTGTCTGAATCTTAATAACCCAGTTGGATCATGGGTATTAGTATGTGTTTCATCATTATATTCTACCTATCAACAAACACAAGCATTATTTAATGTTTGGCAACAATTGGATAAATCATAAATGTATCAATTTCAAAGAAATATAATCAAACATGGCTTAAAAAATAAAAATAATTTTTTTATGAACATATATACATCAATTGAATAATGAAACATTATTTTATAGACTACCTTTTTTATACAATAATTTAAATAAAACACAATTTTTACAACATAGTTTATAAAACATCAATCCACACTCATTTATTATTCTTTGGTTTTTTTCCCTTAAGAACATCCTTAGGGAGACCTTGTTCTTCCCTTTTCTTTCACGCAGGAGTGCGTTTTGAGAAGGGGTAATCAATTAATAACTCATCCCCAATGGTAAGGTCCTTAATAGCCTCAACCATTATCAATCTATCAACCTCTCTTTCCATATCTCCATCTTTATCATTTATAACCTCAACAAATTGATAATTCGATCTTACATTAGGGTCCCTTCTCTTACTACTATTTATAAATCCTACAATATTTTTGTGTGTGTATGCACATCCATCTATATACATAAGATGATCTCTATTAATTTATTTTCCACTTTCCAATTGGAGATGATGTGTATACATATTCGAATTTAGACCATATGCTGACATGCTAGGCTTATATTCTGCTAGCCTTCTCCATTGACCACTGTAATATGATGGACCATAATATGGCATTTATCTCCTAGTGGTTTGTTCTGAATTGTTTCTATGTTTAGATCCCACATGTACATTTTGGACAATAAAGAGGCCTAGATTTGCTCCATGAATATTGGAGGGTCGTATCATGTAGTTGTATCACCAAAATTGAAACACCTCGTACACTCTAGGTAGTTGTTGATCACTAGGCCAAGCACAATATAGTTGACGATCAGATGTATCTTTGTAAATTGATCTCAAACTCAGTATAATATAAATAATATAAAATTAGTTATTTAAATAATATAAAACAATATTTAAACGAAGTATACATGTTATTTATATCAAATTGGAAAATTACTTACCACAATTCCTATTGGATTTGAATCGATTGTAGGAGGCATACTGTCGACTGTAAGCTCATCATATATGTAATGTATTTGTACAATTTCTCATTTGAATTATTTCTTTCCATGACATACAGAACATCCACAAACAACAATTTTCTCAAAGTATTCATCCCATGTACTATAGTCATGACCAACCTTATGAGCTATGGTTTGGTCATAAGCCTACTATTAGATACTTGAAAATCTTTGGGAGTAAATTCTATATCAAAAGAGATGAAGATATAGGAAATTTTGATGCTAGGAGTGACAAAGAAATATTTCTTGGTTACTCTACCAAAAGTAAAGCCTATTGGTTCTTCAACATGAGATTGAGGAAAGTAGTTGAAAGTGCTAATGTCAAGGTTGATGAAGACATAGTTAGACCATCCAAAACCTGTGGATACGATTTAGATGATCAAAATTTCAGTTTAGTTTAGAATCAAAATCAAGTTCAGATCATTCTAGTGAATTAGGAAAGCCAAGAGGAAGGAACTAGTGAAAGTGCAGAAGAGAGATCGCAAGAGCCTGAAGTTCAAGAACATCCTAAGCCTCCAAGGCATGTAGATTGAATCATTTAGAAGATCAGATTATAGGTGATAAGAACAAAGGTGTTCAAACTAGGAGAAGAATTATAGAAGAATATTATTTGATTTCAAAGACTGGGCCTAATAGTGTAAACGAAGCATGCAAAGATGAAAATTGGATGGAAGCAATGAAAGAAGAGCTACTGCAAATTGAGAAGAATGATACATGGATTCTTTTTCCTAGACCTAAGGACATGAATGTAATTGGAACTAAATGTGTCTTTCGAAACAAACTGAATGAGCAAGCTAAAGTTGTTAGAAACGCAACAAGACTGGTATGTAAAGGATATTCTCAGATGGAAGGAATTGACTTTGAAGAAATTTTTTCCCTTGTTGCTAGGATTGAAGCTGTGAGACTATTTCCTGCTTATGCTTCTTACAAAAAACTTCAAGGTTTATCAGATGGATGTCAAGTCAACATTTCTAAATGGTGAACTAGAAGAAGAAGTGTATATTGAGCAACCTAATGGATTTCAATTGACTGATCAAAGAGATATGGTTTGTCGGTTGAAGAAAGCATTGTATGGATTTAAGCAAGCCCTAAGAGCATGGTATGCCAGATTGGATAAGTATTTGCTGAATATTGGATTTAATAAAGGTACTACTGATAGTAATTTATATTTCAAGATTGATCATGATAGATATGTGATTGTTGAAGTCTTTGTTGATGATATCATTTTTGGAGGAGATGATAGTTTGTGCATGAAGTTTGCTGATGAGATACAAAGTGAGTTTGAGATGTCTATGATTGGAGAAATGAAATTCTTTTTGGGATTGCAAATTGCTCAGTTAGATAAAGGGATTTTTATATCTCAGTCCAAGTATGTGAAAGAACTGCTAAAGAAGTTTGGTATGGAAGATTCAAAGCTAGTTGGTACACCTATGGTGACCAGATGTAAGTTAACTCAAAATGATGATTCTCCTAAGACAAATCAGACTAGATACAGATCCATGATTGGTGGATTATTGTATTTGACTCAAACTAGATCTGATATCATGAATTTCGTATGCATTATTGCAAGATTTCAAGCTGATCCTAAGGAATCTCATGTGACTGTTGTGAAGAGGATTTTTAGATAATTGAAGGGGACAGTTGATTTTGGCCTATGGTATCCTAAAGAGGATGACCTTACTTTGAGTGCTTTTACTGATGTTTATTGGGTAGGAGATGTGAATGAAAAAAATAGTACTAGTGGTGGTGCATTTTTCTTGGGAAAGAAGCTGATTTCATGGTTAAGTAAGAAGAACAATGCCATTTCTTTATCTACTGCAGATGTAGAATACATTGATGTTGCTAAAAATTGTACTCAAGTATTGTGGATGAAGTAGATATTGAAAGATATCAGAGTTGTGCATGATAAACCTATTGCTATATTATGTGATAATTCAAGTACAATTAACATTTCTAAAAATCCGGCGCAGCATTAAAAAACCAAGCATATATCTATCAAGTTTCAATTTTTGAGAGACAAGGTGAGTGAAAAGGAAGTAAGATTAGAGTATGTGCCTACTAAGGAATAGATTGCATATATCTTTACCAAGCACTTGCCTAAGGATACCTTTGAGTATCTCAGAGGGAAGCTAGGGGTGATTATCCCTCCTAATCATAACTAAGGTGCATTGATTTGCATCAGTCAGTGTATTTCATAGTCATATCTTGATCCAGATTGATGTTGTGGTGGCTACTACTCAGGGAGAGTAGTCAGATTTTCAAAAATGTGGTTGAACGCTTCTATGGAGGAAGATACACATTATCTTTTCCATTGAAGTCAAATGGGGAGAAGAGTCATGTGAAAAACTATGAATTATCTGAAGAGAAGAGTCAAAGTCTAAGGGGGAGAAAGTGCTAAGAGAAAGTTGTGTTGATGGTGTTTTTCACATCATGTGTTTCCATCAATGCCAAAGAGGGAGATTGTTGGATATTGTTGGTATGTGGTTGTCATTTATGTCAACACTATTGGCATTAATGTATTAGAGGTTGTATATGTCGAGGATATTGACAAAATTGTAATAAAATAAGTTGCAGGTTGTCAGTGGTGAAGTGAAGTTTAGTATGGTGGCTGGCTTAGTATGTTGATGATTAGAGGTTGTGGATTAAAGGGTTTATTTTTGAGTATATCTAGTTTATCCACATTAAGTTTCAGATATCCGCATGAAAACTTGATCGTGTTATGAGTATCTGTGCGTTGATAGTCTTTATGTTGCTTCAGTTGGTGTTCCTGAAAGAGGGTGATGTAATTCTAGTAAGTTCAATTGTTGTGGATGATTATCTAGTGATTCATGATGCTTGTGGATGTTTTATAGATCATGCTTTATCTATGTTGTACTTTTACATTTATCATTGTGCTCGTGATTGGTGATTTTTCTTTTGTGTGTTCATGTTTTTCATGTTCATGGCCGACAGGGTGATTGTAGCATGTTGTGGATCTTTGAGGAATAATTATTGAAGATGTTTCATGTTAGAGGATGTTGTTTTGGGTCCTCACTATGTTGTGGTTGACATTGGCTAATTCACATTGATAATTATTTATGTTTTGGGCCGACATTTTGTATTCATTTTATATTTTGTTGAGCCGACATGTAGATGATGTTATTCTTGGTTACAAATATATATAACTGATTAGTCACATCATTTGATACATGCGAGATGTGTGAAGTGTGAGTGCTATGTGCAAATAAAGTTTAGATATTTTGAAGGTAGAAGAAAAGTGTGAAGAAGAGTGAGAAGAAGAAAGAGTGTTCATGTGCTTAACTAGAACTATAATCAGTGTTGGAAGACTGAGATCACTGAGAGGGTGAATCAGTGATTTATGAAATTCACAAAATTTTAAAACTTCAAGGATTTAATTGAATTTTTAATCAAAACACCAAATGACAATTCATAGAAAAAATTTGACTTGTGCATGAACAGTATTGTGTTTGCATGAACCATGAATTAAACATATAACATTAACAAAGGTTGAATTTAACACTTTCACATGTATCAAATCTCACATTAAATCAGAGCCTTTTATGCATGAAATTTGACATAAACATTGGCAGATATGGAAGACTGATAATTAACAACCATTCAATGCATTTGATGACACATTAAAATTAGATAGATAAAAAAAATCACACATAAAACCATCACATAACACAGTATATGTCTTGAGTGGAAAACCCTCTTGGGGAATAAAAACCACTCAAAAAATCTTTCTCTTTATTCACTTAGAGCACCAACTCTTCAAAGTTTAGGAGCACCAACTCCACAAAGTTCAGGAGCACCAACTCCAAAAAGTTCAGGAGCACCAACCTCATAAGATATAGGAGCACCAACTATTTTACAAAGCAAAACAATTATAGTATTCTATCAGAACCCTAGAAGTCCAATTTGCAGTCCTAGAATCTCAATAGAAGACCATATATATTTTCAATAAGCACATTGAAGAATATTGTATGAGAATGACAACATCTTCCTTAAATACAATAATATGAGAATCACTATAAAATATTTTTAATGCAATACAACTTCTATACAATATGTTTGAAGCCTCATATTCTTCTTCCAGGTAACCCTGAAAAATGCCCGAAAACCAACTTTTAGAGACACTGCAAATAATAACCTATGTATGTAGTTTGAATAACTGTAAACCAACTCGGGTTAAGGTTACAGGTGAGAAACCCTAAAGAGTACATTAATTTCGAAGTAAATTTTGTTACAGCCCGAGGGTCATCCAGAAACCCTAAAGGGGTTTAAACATAATCAACAAAAGATTAACCCCTTTAAAAAAAACCTTAACAATAGCATTTTCAAACCAATTTTATTCACTAAAAACATTCTTAATAACCTGCTTAATCAATTTTTACAAAGCCCGTAAGTAACAAAAATGCCTTACCTATTTAAGGTGAAAAACCAACTGAAAGAATACCTCAAAAACTTGTCCAATGGTTTCATAACCGTCCAGCTGGTAGACTCTAGTCTTAACCAACTTTCACTATCATTTCCTTGTCCAACATCAACATTCACTTAAGCTGAAAGTCATTCCATATCCCTGACCATTTTCAACCTAGCTCATACACTGACCTAAACTTACATATCCATATAAGCAAACTAGTTGAAAAATTAAAAGAAATTATAGACACCAGAATAACCATGGCGAATAGGGTTCCAAAATGAAACAACAAAAATGAATTTTACTATAATCGAGCTTCAAGTTTTTTAGAAGACTTTACAAAAAAAAAAAACTATTTGAGAGCCGATACATTTAAACAACACATCATTATTCCTTAGAATCCGCTACTAAAGACTTTACCAAAATACCGACATTATAATAGTATTGAATCATTAACCCAATGAGTTGTCAATGTCACATGTGCATGCACTATCAATGATGGCTGCCGGTGTCACTTTTCAATTTGATATACCTAGTCAAAAGTAGCTATCAAAACCAATGTTTCAATTATGATAATAGCTAGCCACATGTTAAATGTGATTTTTATTAATCAACAAACTCGATACCATACTGTCAAACAAAATAATACTGTCACCACCATGTGACTCTAAACAAAGTCAAAACCTTTATAACAATGATACATGATGTCACATGTTTTTTATTGTGATCAAAATGCCAATGACCTTAGCAAAGTCATGAAAGAGTGTATTGACCAATCTGAAATGCTTCAAATGCAAAGACCATAGTAATGCCAATGATCCCAATGTGACCAAGCTATGACTTGTAACCTTGAAGGATCAAACTAAAAAATCATCCTGTCAAAATGATAAACACTGTCAAACTTGAATCATCCTGTCAAAATGATAAACATCAACCTTGAATCATCCTGTCAAAATGATAAAAACTGTCAGAATCATCATATATAAATAAAAAATCCTTTAACTGCATAGCATAACACCAACCAATGTAATTACATATCATATATCAACCAATATGAGAATGCATCCTATCGACATCCATCAAGCATATCATCACATATATTCTCATATCAGCTAACCACTTTTGACATCAAGGACAAACCAAAAATAGCTGAGAGCCAACAAACTCCCCCCTTGTCCTTGATGGAAAAAAACATATCTCTCCCCCTTTTTTCCTCAATGACAAAGAATGAAAGAAGAGAATGTGAGATGCCATGAAGATAAACAACTGAGAAGCCAACCAAAAATCCAACACAATAATTAGTTGCAAGTAGAGTAATATAGCAGCAAACTAAATATGCAAGAGAGTTGTGAATAAAAAGACATAGAAACAAGCTCCCCCAAAACCATAAAATGGAAGAATCAATGAAGTAGGGATTGAGAGATAACTCTTAATTGGAATCTCAGCCTTTCAAAAAGCTATTTGGATAAAGGTTTAGTGAATATATCATCCACCTGTTCTTGTGAAGCAACAAACTGTAGACATACTTCATTAGCCAAAACTTTTTCTCGAAGAAAGTGAAAATTGATGGCAATGTGTTTAGTACGAGAATGTATAACAATATTTTTAGAGATATTGATCGCACTAGAATTATCACATAAAATAGAAACAAGCTTAGAAACTGTGATACCCATATCAGACAATGTTTGAGTCATCTAGAGAAATTGAGTACAACAAGAAGTGGCAGCTATGTATTCTACCTCAATAGTGGAAAGAGGAACAAATTCTTGTTTCTTGATGTGCCAAGCCACTGACCGATCCCCGAGAAAGAATGCAACACCATTGGTGCTTTTCCTATCATCCAAGAAACCAACTCAGTCAACATCTATATATGCAATCAAAGAGAAATAATTACTTCTAGGATACCAAAGACCATAATCAAGAGTACCCTGAATATACTTAAAGATTCTTTTAACAATAGTAATATGGGATTCCTTAGGTGAAGCCTGAAACCTTGCAACCATGCAAACTACCTGCATTATATCAATTCTAGAAGCAATTAAATATAACAAACTACCAATCATTGATCTATATTTAGACTAATTTGAATAAGGTGAATCATCAACTTTAGAGAGTTTGCAACCTATAACCATTGGTGTACTAATAGGATGACATCCATCCATGTGAAATTTCTTAAGCATCTCTCTAGCATACTTGGTTTGAGAGAGAAATATACCACTTTCAAATTGAGAAACTTGAAGACCAAGAAAGAAAGTCAATTCTCCCAACATTGACATTTCAAATTCAGATTCTGTAATATGAGAGAATTTTTTAGTTAAAGCATCATTATTACAACCAAAAATGATATCATCTACATAGACTTCAACAACCGAAATATTAGTACCTTCAATCTTGACATAGAGATTGTTTTCAACACCACCTCTAGTGAATCCATTCGATGTCAAATGATTATCTAGCCTAGAGTACCATGCCCTAGGTGCTTTTTTTAATCCATATAAGGCCTTCTTCAACCTGTAAACATGATTAGGCTTGTCTTTGCAAACAAACCCTTCAGGCAGTTCCATATAGACCTCTTCATCTAAATAACCATTTAAAAATGCAGTTTTGACATCCATTTGATAAACAGTGAAATTATTATAAACAAAATAAGCCAAAAATATTCTAATGGATTCTAGTCTAGCAACAATTGCATATGTTTCACCAAAATCTATACCTTCCTTTTGAGCATAACCTTTAAAAACAAACCTTGATTTGTTGTGAACAAATGTTTTATTTTCATCAAGCTTATTCATGTAAACCCACTTGCCACCTATGACATTCTTGTCATCAGGTCTTGGGACCAACTCCCAAGTTTGGTTTTTCTCAATTTGACTTATTTCTTCCTGCATAGCCTTAAGCCAACATTCATCCAAGAGAGCTTCATCACAGTTCTTGGGTTCAAATTCAGTAACTAAACATAAGGCTATATGTTCTGCTATTTGAGCTTGATCTTCAAATTGAGCAACCTTTCTTTGTGTTTGAACTCCAACACTTCTATCCCCAATAATCTGACTTTGAGGATGATTTTTAGCAATATATTTTGAAGGAGTTTTGGGCACAATATTTTCAGAATTTGTTGTTTCAACATGTTTAGGACTTGCTGTCTCAAAATTTTTAGGTATTATTTCAAGTTATGTTTCTATTTCTTCCTCATTATCTTGCACAAGATTAGCTTCTAAATGTAGTCTTTCATCAACTTTCACATTAATTGCCTCAATAATTTTAGTAAGCCTTTTATTATAAAATTTGTAGGTTTTAATTTGAGTTGAGTATCCCAAAAAGACACCTTCATCACATTTTGATTGAAAGCTGCCTAGATGTTCATCATCTTTCTTAATAAAGCATTTGCTGACAAAATTTTTAAAATGTTTTACATAGGTAGACTTTCCATGCCACAATTCATAAGGAGTGAATTTTGATTTCACTCTAAGTTGGACTCTATTTAAAATGTATACAAATGTATGAAAAACTTCTTTCAATTACATGTCAGGCAACTTAGCCTCATCTAACATGGTTCTTGCCATTTCCTTCACAGTTCTGTTTTTACATTCAACTACCCCATTTTTTTGAGGTGTTCTAGAGACTACATAGTATATTTTAATACCATGTTGTTCACAATAATCAACAAATTCCTGAGAGGTGAACTCTCCTCCTTTATCAGATCTTAGGCATTTAAGCTTTAAGTCAGATTCTTTTTCAACCATTTTATGAAAGATCTTGAATCTTTCAAATGCCTCTGATTTATGTTTAAGAAAAGTAACCCAAACCATTCTTTTAAAATCATCCACAAACAACATGAAATACTTTTCACCATTAATTGACCTTGTTCTAGCTGGGCCACACAAATCTGTATGCACTAGTTGTAAAGGCTTAGTTGAAGAATGTTCTTTTGTCTTAAAAACTAACTTTAGTTTGTTTACCACTTAGACATTCTTTGCACACATAGTTTTTTGGTTTGTTAAGGACTGGTAGACCTCTAACATTTTGGTTTTGACTGATTCTAACCATATTATCAAATTTTATATGTCCTAATATTTTATGCCATAACTTTCTTTCTTCAACTTGACCCATTAGACACATACCTTTATTATTTTCATTACCAGAGGTGTCTAGGAGATTATAAACATTACCTTTAGTCCTTCTCCATGCTGCAACAATATTTCCAGACTTGTTCTTGATCTCACATCCTAGTGAAGTAAACATAACATGATAACCACTATCACAGTTTTCGCTAACACTAACTAAATTGTGCTTTAGGCCTTCCACATAATACACATCATAGATAGGTGTGTCCTCATTTAGCAGAAGTGAACCTTTACCTTTAATCTATATACCAGTATTATCACCAAATTTCACATATCCACTAGCATAATCTTCAAGTTTGATGAATTTGTCCTTGTCCCCTGTCATGTGGTTAGAAAAACCACTATCTAGGACCCATAAGTCCTTTTAAGAATGAAAATCAGTTTGGACTAGCATTGATTGCTCTATGCTTTTAACAAATTTAGGTTTCCAAACTATTTTAGTTTTCTGATGTTTATTATGCAGATTAACTTTGTATTGTTTGACTGTATGTCCCAAAGTGTTGCATTTTAAACATCTGACCTGATTAACAAAACCAAAGTACTGCTTATGTCCAAACTTTGGTATTCTAAAAGTCATGAGTCTGCAAGTACTCACTTTATGGCCAAATTTGTTGTAGAAGAAGTAGTAACCATGAAATAAAGGATTGAATTTGAATTCTGTTCTTTTATTTTCAAAAGAATATACATAATTCTTATCAGATTCAAAATTATTTGGTTTGAAAATCTTGTTTGTAGAAGTAGATTTTTGCTTTGAAGTATCAATTGAAAAATCACCTTTTTCAAACCCAACACCAGCTTTATCTTTATTCAGTTTCTGCTGGCTAAGCATATCATTGAGTTTTAATGTACTTTTGTACTTTTCAATTTTCTTTCTAAGACTAACAAATTCTTGTTCCAATTTTTGAATCTCTTTGTCTTTGGAACTCACAGTTATTTTAAGATAGTCCTCAATCCTCTTAGATTATTCAAGCTTGATCTTCAAAGAGACTATTGGTTGATTTGGCTTTTTCTCTTGAGTAAGGACTTGATTTTTAAGTTTTTTAATTTCCTTTAAAGCATATTTTAACTCACCTTCATGATATATTTCACCATCTTCTAAATTAGTTTTGTTGTTTGAATCTTCTTGCAGTTTGACTTCAACCATAAACAGGGTCTCATCTTCTTCATTTAAAGAGTCTTTTGTTTCAGTGTTTGTTTCATCTTTACTAAACAGACTCTTTTTCTTTTTGAAATTGAACTTATTTTTAGGTTTATAGACCTTCTTATATTGTTTGTCAGATTTTTCATTATCACTGCTTTGATCACCATAGGGGCATTTAGTTGCAAAATGTCCAATTTTATCGCAATTGAAACATTAAAAGGGAAATTTTCCTTTGTATTTTCCCGATCCCTTTTTTAGTTTTCTAACAAAGTGAGCCTCTTTTGAATCAAAGTATTCTAACTCACTTTCTTCTGTATTTTCCTTTTTCTCAATTTTAAAAGCAGTTTCTTTTCTTGTTGGATTGCTTTTGCTTGTTCTCATTTCAAAAGCAGTAAGAGTTCCTTGTAAATTATCTAAGGTAAGTTGGTCAAAATGTTTCTTTTCTTCAAGGGCTGATACCTTAGTTTCATATTTAGGATGCAAAGTTCTAATGACCTTCTTGACCATATCAAACTCTTCTACTTGTTCTCCTAACCCTCTCATTGCATTAACAACTTCATCTATTCTCAAAAAGTATTCAGCTATTTTTCATCATCCTTCATTCTCATTCCATCAAACTGAGTTTTGAGAGTAAGAATATTTGACTGTTTGACTTTGTCATTTCCTTGATAAATATTTTCAAGTTTTTTCCAAATTTCCTTAGCTGATTTGCAATGCATGACTTTAAAAAATACATCTTTAGTTAAATCACACAAAAGAGCATGTTTAGCTCTAGCATTAGTTTCATACTTCTTCTTTTCAATAGAATTTGAGGGTATTATGGGTGGAATAGTATACCCATCTAGAACTATGCTCCATACATCAAGATCAATTGAAACCGGATATGTTTCCATTCTGATTTTCTAGAACACATAGTTTATACCATCAAACAATGGAGCTCTAGTCACAAAAGTACCTTCTTGAACTTGTGACATGTTTGACAGACTTCCAAAACCAAAATCTATCCTAGGTGGATTAGACCTATGAAAGGACCCTATGCTCTGATGCCAATTGTTGGAAGACTAAAATCACTAAGAGGGGGGGGGGGTGGGTGAATCAATGATTTATGAAAGTCACAAACTTTTAAAACTTCAAGGATTTAATTGAATTTTAAATCAAAACACCAAATGACAGTTCATAGAACAAATTTGACTTGTGCATGAATGGTATTGTGTTTGCATGAACCATGAATTAAACATATAAAATTAACAAAGGTTGAACTTAACACTTTCACATGTATCAGAGCTCACATTAAATCAAAACCTTTTATGCATGAAATTTGACATAAACATTGGCATATATGGAAGACTAATAATTAACAACCATTCAATGCATTTGATAAAACATTAAAATTAGACAGATAAGAAAAATCACACACATAAAACCATCACATAACACAGTATATGTCCTGAGTGGAAAACCCTCTTAGGGAATAAAACCACTTGAAAAATCTTTCTCTTTATTCACTTAGAGAATCAACTCCACAAAGTTCAAGAGCACCAACTCCACAAAGTTTAGGAGCACCAACTCCACAAAGTTCAGGAGCACCAACTCCACAAAAATTCAGAAGCACCAACTTCATAAGATACAGGAGCACCAACTCCTTTACAAAGAAAAACAATTATAGTATTCTATCAAAACCCTAGAAGTGAAATTTGGAGTCCTAGAATCTCAATAGAAGACCAAATATATTTTCAATAAGAACATTGAAGAATATTGTATGAGAATGACATCTTTCTTAAATACAATAATATGAGAATCACTAAAAATATTTTCAATGAAATACAACTTCTGTACAATATGTCTGAAGCCTCATATTCTTCTTCCAGGTAACCTTCAAAATTTCTTAAAAACCAACTTTTAGAGACATTGTGAATAATAACCTTTGTATGTAGTTTGAATAACTATAAACCAACTCGGGTTACGACTATAGGTGAGAAACCCTAAAGAGTACATTAATTTTGAAGTAAATTTTTTTACAGTCCGAGAGCATCCAGAAACCCTAAAGGGGTTTAAACATAATCAACAAAAGATTAAGACCTTTCACAAAAACCTTAAAAATAGAATTTTCAAACCAATTTTATTCACTTAAAACATTATTAATAACCTACTTAATCAATTGTTACAAAGCCCGTAAGTAACAGAAATGCCTTACTTGTTTACGGTGAAAAACCAACTAAAAGAATACCTCAAAAACCTGTCAAATGGTTTCATAACCTTCCAATTGGTAGAAATTAGTCTTAACCAACTTTCACTGTTGTTTCCTTGTCCAACATACACATTCACTTAATCTCAAAGTCATTCCATATGCCTAACCATTTTCATCCTAGCTCATATAGTGAGCTAAACTTACATATCCATAGCAAACCAGCTGAAAAACTAAAAGAAATTACATACACTAGAAAAACCATGGTGGCTAGGGTTCCAAAATGAAACAAAAAAAAGAATTTTACTCTAATCGAGCTTCAATTGTTTTAGAAGACTTTGCAAAACAAAATAACTATTTGAGAGCCGATACATTTAAAAAAAAAATCATAATTCCTTATAATCCGCTGCCAAAGACTTTACCAAAATATAGACATCATAATAGTATTGAATCATTAACCCAATGATCTATCAATGCCACATGTGCATGCACTGTCAATGATGGATGTCAGTGTCACTTTTCAATTTGATATACCAATCATAAGTAGCTATTGAAACCAATGTTTCAATTCTGATAACAAATAGTCACATGTAAAATGTGATTGTTATTAATCAACAAACTTGATACCATAGTGTCAAACAAAATAATATTGTCACCATCATGTGACTCTAAACAAATTCAAAACCTTTATAACAATGATACGCGATGTCACATGTTTTTTTTTGTGATCAAAATTTCAATTACCTTAGAAAATTCATGAAAGAGTGTATTGACCAATCTGAAATGCTTCAAATGTAAAGAGCATAGTAATTCTAATGATCCCAATGCGACCAAGCTGTGACTTGTAACCTTGAAGGATCAAACTAAAAAATCATCCTGTCAAAATGATAAACACTGTCAACCTTGAATCATCCTGTCAAAATGATAAACATCAACCTTGTATCATCCTATCAAAATGATAAAAACTGACAAAATCATCATATATAAATCCAAAATCCTATAACTGCATATCATAACACCAACCAATGTAACTGCATATCATATATCAACCAATCTGAGAATGCATCCAGTCAACATCCATCAAGCATATCATCACATATATTCTCATATTAGCGAACCACTTTTGACGTCAAGGACAAACCAAAAACAAAAAAACAAACAGGCATTAGCAGATGCTATCTTCTCAGTTCAAAATCTCTCAAATGGATTTAATCTGAATGTGAGTGTAAGACAGTGTGTCTTCCTTTGGGCAGTAAGCCTTTTTGTATTTGAGTAGTGAGCTCTAGGGAGTGTGCCTGAATGCATGTTCATTCCCTATTTACTATACTTTTAATAGAGTATAAACTTGGGGATTAACCTCCACCGTGGTTTTTCCCCTAATAGGGTTTCCACGCAAAAATCTTGGTGTTATGTGTGTTTCTGATGTGGTGATGGTTTTTTCTTTCATGTTTAATTATCAGATCTGAGAATAAGTTTAATAAGTATAATTTCTATGAAAACTGATTCATCCCCCCTCTCAGTTGTCTTCCCTTGTGTTTCCAACACATCTTCTACTTTCGCTAGTTGAACGCTCAGGCTCTACATTTGCTCCAATCTCCATCTAAAATAATCAACAACATGCATTAATTTATGTCAAGATTGGATAATACATTATAAATTTCAATAATACTGTGAAAAGAGATGGACGTATCACAAAATGCCATGAAATCATTTTTTCCTAAGTTAAAAAAGATGGGTGTATCACAAAATGCCATCAGATCATTTTTTCATAAGTTAAGTCAAAATTTGAGTACCCAATGTCCTGCTTCAACCGTTGTGTCCTCATTTGACATGACACGATCTGTTGCCATGGCCTCATCTCGCCCATACAATACACAACATAGTAAATAATGTTTAGTAAACCAATTATATCATTTCAACGAATATGCTATCCAACACAAAACCTCACTTTAGACATATATTTCACACTTTAGATGACTCATCTAGTTGTATAGGGGTCATTTCTGAGTTCATAAATCTAACCTCTATTAGTTTTGCACCCACAAAATTGACATGGGATAAGGAATAGATAAAATAGGGAACCATGATTTCTCCCTTGGAACATATGAAGAGGAAGTCATTTAGGACCAATTTATTTATCAACTTCCAAGAAAAATACATCATTTTTCACTACTAGGTGCTAAATTAGGCGCACTTTGCACCACCTTTTGCATCCCAAACAAATTACATTTTTTGGTTGAAAGGTGACACTAAATTAGGCGCACTTTGCTGCATCGACTATAGCGCCGACTACTGAACGAGGAACAAAAATTTAAAACTTCCCGCATCAAGAAGGAAGAGATGACAAGAGAAAAAATCTACGCGAAGGAAGAGACGAGAAAAAAGGGAAAAATGACGTGAAGGAGGGCTACAAGAAAATAGATCAAAAATTCAATTTAGTTTGCAACACCATAGGTAAGGTTACAATTTGGGTTTTTTGTTCCCACAAATATTTTATAGAACAATGAACTCGTGGTTTCAAATTGATTGTGCGCACACATTCATTTTATTTCTAATGAACAGATGCAACTTGAGCATGTGACCTATTTGTATTAACTCTCAATAAAACCACAATCCGTGCCCTTTTTATCCCCCAAAGATTACCATTCTATACAGGTGCGCAAGCATTGATTTTTTTACAATACATTTGTTTTATTTTGCATATATTTATATCCTTTCAAATACATTTATATTCTATACAGGTGTACAAGAATTGATTCATAGGTGTGTAAATCTAGAAAGAGTCATTCAAGGTAAAACTTTCATACCACAAACTGGATGAAAAATTTCATACCTGACAATGTGTACTTCGTTTACCTCCACAGACTGGACGAAAATAATTTGCCCTAGGTCGCCTCAAAATGTCAAGCGATAGAGGGAAGAGAACAAAGGGAGTAGACTTTGGCCATGATGAGGTAATTTATTGTCAATTTATAGATTTATAAATGTTTCCCTTGTTTCTTTCATTTTTACTTTTCAGTTTTTCATTTTTAAATTTAAACGAAGAAATTTATTTTATATATATATATAGGGACATGTGACTGACAAAGATAAAGAGGCATTGGCTTCCATATTGGGTGTAGAGGTAGTGAAGAAATTGGATGATGTGCATTGGACAATGCTTGGTACACACATAGAAAACCGATCTAGTGAAGCCCCTCAAACATTGCAACCAAATCAACTGTATCAAAGGGAATCAATTGATTCCCCAAGCAGTCCTGGATCGAGCAAAAGATCTAGGAGGAAATCAATAATAATAAACTCTATGAATGTAGAGCAGGTAGTAGAGGCTTCCACTGTCCCACCCACTCCTGGGACACAAACTTCTTCCACCACGACAAGTTTTCAATCTTGCATCGGTACCTTCAATACCAAGATAGAATACGATGTGGTTTCAGGGGAAGTCCGAATGACAGCTACTGGAAAAGGGTTTGTGAGTAGGTTGAAGGAATCATGCCTTCAACGGTTCAAAGACCATCTACATTTTCCAATCTCAAAGATACCCATATACCTACAAAAATTAGTTATCAATGACATGGAGATTGAACTTGGCACAGGTTGGTCTGTGAAGAAGGTAAAGCTACGGATGTCTCAAAATTGCAAGAGATTTCAGTGCAACCAAACAAAGAAGATAAAAAAAATCCCTCCCGAGATAAGTTTCAAAAAAAGGCCAATTGATGTAAGTGTAAAATTATGTAAAGAGATTGTAAAAGCATATGAGAAGTTTGAAGCATGGAGGAAGTCCGGTGAGGAGAGTACGTAGGTATTTGAATTTTCTCATAAGATTATATCAAATTTATTAAACAATTTTTAAATTTTATTTGTGCATAGTTAAATTGAACTAGTATATGTTTTAGGACAGGGCCTCCAAGGCTAGGTTTCAAAAACTTCGTGCCATGCATCACAATGGCCAGAAAGGTTTACAAGCCTTGATCTATAAATTTGTAAGTATATTTAATATGTTAAATGATATTTTTTTAATTCCCTAGGAAAAAGTAAATGATTGCATATCAATTAGTTTAACTAGTCCATGTGACATGTTTTGATAGGAGGAGAAATATGGCCGACATCCAAAGCAATTTGAAAAGGAAAAGTTACAAAGCAAAAAGTGGGCCGATTTTTTAATCTGGATGGAGAACGAGGTATCAATAGCTGACTTTCAATTTCAATAACTTAGTTGGATATTTTTGTGTTAATATGTCAATTTGTATTTCTTGTGTTGAGTTGTTTATTGATGCGTAGGATGAGTTCTAAAGTGTTGCGTTGGCCCTAGATCCCACTCAATTGTCCCATTATTTCATGTTGAGGAAAAAAATATTGTTTTCCTTAAAGGGTAGTGGGTGACATTCATGCCTTATTTTAATTTCATCTTTTAATTAATGACCATTGTCTTTTAATATCTCTTAAGTGTCCTCATTTAAGTTATGAGTTGTATCATTTGAGTAACTTAGTACCATGTTGATTTTATTTATCTTCTTTTCTCTCAAACATGGTATCTCAAGGAGTGATTCCTTGGTATCTCAAGGAGTGATTCCTTGGTATCTCAAGGAGTGCTTCCTTCAATTCATGTTGCCATTCTACTAAGTGATCCACATGCATCTTTTCCATCCTTCCTCACGATGCTACCATTATTTTAACATGTAAGAATGTTTTGATGCATCTTAGTAGGCATACTATAGATCTAACACATCCTTGTAGTCTACATCACTTGGCATAGCTAACCAACCACTTAATTTATCCATCTAATTAAAAAAAGGCAGTAAATTCTTATCTTCCAAGTTAAAAAACTCCATAAATAAAGAAATCAACAGTAAAAACCCTACAACCTGATCTGATCAACATAGAGAAGCATGTAATACTAGAATTCTTAACATTCAAAAGATAAATGGAATGTCCTTAACACCTAGTAGAGCTATCCAAAAAACCTAACTAAAAACACAAATGTGCTCCCGCGCATAATGGCCTAATGGCTGGTTGTCATAGAAGTCAAACTACTGAAGTAACAACACTGATCAAGTTAACATATATGCATCATTTGCATAAATAGCTAAACCATTTATGTGCATGAATAAATAGTAGAAGGATGTAAATGAACTCAATTCATCTAACTTTATTCCTCTTGAAAGACATTCCTCTTGAATCTCTAATATCAACTGCCTGAGACTTCCTTGTAGCTTTTACCTTTCATCACCGCTTTTCCTCTTCACTATCAGACTCATCTCCTTTTTCCTTATTTGCATTTCTGGCTTTGACTTCTTATTCATCCCATGTTTTACTTTCCTCCTCCTCCTCCTCCTCCTCTTCTTCTTCTTCTTCTTCTTCATCCTCATCTGAATCCACAATAGATTCATCTTCTGAACCTTCCTCATCTGATTCTAATTCCTCTTCTACATCAGAGGATTGATATCCTTGATCTAACTCTTTTGAATTATTAGAATCAAAATCACTAGCTTCCATCTTCAATAAATTTATTTGGATCATTAGTAATAGTCTTCAAAAGTGGCCGCTAGTTCAAGTTCATTTTGATTTCTTAATACTTTATATCCATGGAGTTCAGCCATTCCTTGATTCCATCAAGCAAAGATTGAGGAATGGCGTCAATGTGGAGTACACCCCGCTTGAAGTCTTTACAAAAAATAGCCATATCAAATGCCTTCTACCCAAGTCCTACTCTCTCAAGGTTAACAATCTCAATCTCACTAATAGTGATTACTACGAAAGGTAATTCCACCAACTCTACCAAATAGTTTACCATAGGAACAATAAAAGAAGAGGCTTTGAAATGAACTCCATGAAAACTAAGCTCTCTAAATGGTATATCAAACTCTAGTTCAAAATCTTTTAGATGAGGCTACTTCCATAGCTCTCTTACTCGCTTGACAAATCCTTGAAACTCCGCATTAATTTTATTTTTCTTGTCCCTCTCTTGTTGTTCTTCCTCAATTTCACCAGGATCATACATTGACCTTCTTGTCCCTCCTAAAGTTTGGACCACATCCATTACATCCACAGAAAATTGGACATCCTTGGTCTTCATGGTTCCCATGCCATGGTATGGTTATGCAAATGAAAATGAAGCAAAGTAATTATCTTTCTTCCTCTTCAATGAAAACCAAGCTCTATAAATGGTATATCAAATTCTAGTTCAAAATATTTTAGATGAGGCTGCTCCCATAGCTCTCTTACTCGCTTGACAAATCCTTGAAACTCTGCATTGATTTTATTTTTCCTATCCCTCTCTTGGTGTTCTTCCTCAATTTCACCAGGATCATACATTGACCTTCTTGACCCTCCTAAAGTTTGGACCACATCCATTACCTCAACATAAAATTAGACATCCTTAGTCTTCTTGGTTCCCATGCCATGGTATAATTATGCAAATGAAAATGAAGCAAAGTAATCATCTTTCTTCCTCTTCCATGAAAACCAAGCTCTCTAAATGGTATATCAAACTCTAGTCCAAAATATTTTAGATGAGGTTGCTCCCATAGCTTACTCGCTTGAAAAATCCTTGAAACTATACATTGATTTTATTTTTCTTGTCCCTCTCTTGGTTTTATTCCTAAATTTCATTAGGATCATACATTGACCTTCTCATCCCTCCTAAAGTTTGGACCACATCCATTACCTCAACATAAAACTTGACATCCTTGGTCTTCTTGGTTCCCACGCCATGGTATGGTTATGCAAATGAAAATGAAGAAAAGTAATCATCTTTATTCCTCTTCCATGAAAACCAAGCTCTCTAAATGGTATATCAAACTCTAGTTCAAAATATTTTAGATGAGGCTGCTCCTATAGCTCTCTTACTCGCTTGAAAAATCCTTGAAACTTTGCATTGATTTTATTTTTCATGTCCCTCTTTTGCTGTTCTTCCTCAATATCAATATGATTGTACATTCACCTTCTTGACCCTCCTAAAGTTTGGACCACATCCATTACCTCAACATAAAACTGGACATCCTTGGTCTTCTTGGTTCCCACACCATGGTATGGTTATGCAAATGAAAATGAAGCAAAGTAATCATCTTTCTTCCTCTTCCATGAAAACCAACCTCTCTAAATGGTATATCAAACTCTACTTCAAAATATTTTAGATGAGGATTCTCCCATAGATGTCTTACTCGCTTGACAAATCCTTGAAACTCTGCATTGATTTTATTTTTCCTATCCCTCTCTTGACGTTCTTCCTCAATTTCATCGGGATCATACATTCACCTTCTTGCCCCTCCTAAATTTTGGACCACATCCATCACGTCCACATAAAACTGGACATCCTTGGTCTTCTTGGTTCCCATGCCATGATATGGTTATGCAAATGAAAATGAAGAAAAGGAATCATCTTTCTTCCTCTTCCATGAAAACTAACCTCTCTAAATGGTATATCAAACTCTAGTTCAAAATATTTAAGATGAGGCTGCTCCCATAGCTCTCTTACTCGCTTGACAAATCATTGAAACTTTGCATTGATTTTATTTTTCTTGTCCCTCTCTTGTTGTTCTTCCTCAATTTCATTAGGATCATACATTGACCTTTTTTCCCCTCCTAAAGTTTGGACCACATCCATTACCTCAACATAAAACTGGACATGCTTGGTCTTCTTGGTTCCCACACCATGGTATGGTTATGAAAATGAAAATAAATAAAAGTAATCATCTTTATTCCTCTTCCATGAAAACCAACCTCTCTAAATGGTATATCAAACTCTAGTTTAAAATATTTTAGATGAGGTTGCTCCCATAGCTCTATTACTCACTTGAAAAATCCTTGAAAATCTGCCTTGATTTTACTTTTCCTGGCCCTCTCTTGTTGTTCTTCCTCAATTTCATCAGGATCATACATTGACCTTCTTACCCCTCCTAAAGTTTGGACCACATCCATTACCTCAACATAAAACTGGACATCCTTGGTCTTCTTGGTTCCCATGCCATGGTATGGTTATGCAAATGAAAATGAAGCAAAGTAGTCATCTTTCTTCCTCTTCAATGAAAACCAGCCTTTCTAGATGGTATATCAAACTCTAGTTCAAAATATTTTAGATGATGTTTCTCCCATAACTCTCTTACTCCCTTGACAAAACCTTGAAACTCTGCATTGATTTTAATTTTCCTATCACTCTCTTGTTGTTCTTTCTCAATTTCATCAGGATCATGCATTAACCTTCTTACCCCTCCTAAAGTTTGGACCACATCCATTACCTCCACATAAAATTGGAAATCCTTGGTCTTCTTGGTTCCCATGCCATGGTATGGTTATGCAAATGAAAATGAAGAAAATTAATCATCTTTCTTCCTCTTCCATGAAAACCAAGTTGTCTAAATGGTATATCAAACTCTAGTTCTAAATATTTTAGATGACGATGCTCCCATAGCTCTCTTACTTGCTTGAAAAATCCTTGAAACTCTGCATTGACTTTATTTTTCCTCTCCCTCTCATGTCGTTCTTCCTCAATTTCATTAGGATCATACATTGACCTTCTTGCCCCTCCTAAATTTTGGACCACATCCATTACCTCCACATAAAACTAGACATCCTTGGTCGTCTTGGTTCCTATGCCATGGTATGATTAGGCAAATAAAAATGAAGAAAAGTAATCATATTTCTTCCTCTTCCATGAAAACCAAGCTCTCTAAATGGTATATCAAACTCTAGCTCAAAATATTTTAGATGAGGCTGCTCCTATAGCTCTCTTACTCGCTTGACAAATCCTTGAAACTCTGCATTGATTTTATTTTTCCTCTCCCTCTCTCGTTGTTCTTCCTCAATTTCATTAGGATCATACATTGACCTTCTTGCCTCTCCTAAATTTTGGACCACATCCATTACCTCAACATAAAACTAGACATCCTTGGTCTTCTTGGTTCCCATGCCATGGTATGGTTATGCAAATGAAAATAAAGAAAAGTAATCATCTTTCTTCCTCTTCCATGAAAACCAAGCTCTCTAAATGGTATATCAAAATCTAGTTCAAAATATTTTAGATGAGGTTGCTTCCATAGATCTCTTACTCACTTGACAAATCATTGAAACTTTGTATTGATTTTATTTTTTCTATCCCTCTCTTGTTGTTCTTCCTCAATTTCATCAGGATCATACATTGACCTTCTTGACCCTCCTAAAGTTTGGACCACATCCATTACCTCAACATAAAATTGGACATCCTTGGTTCCCATGCCATGGTATGGTTATGCAAATGAAAATGAAGCAAATTAATCATCATTCTTCCTCTTCCATGAAAAACAAGCTCTCTAAATGGTATATCAAACTCTAGTTCAAAATATTTTAGAAGAGGTTTCTCCTATAGCTCTCTTACTCGCTTGAAAAATCCTTGAAACTCTGCATTGATTTTATTTTTCCTATCCCTCTCTTATTGTTCTTCCTCAATTTCATCAGGATCATACATTGACCTTCTTTCCCCTCCTAAAGTTTGGACCACATCCATTACCTCCACATAAAACTAGACATCCTTGGTCTTCTTGGTACCCATGCCATGGTATGGTTATGCAAATGAAAATGAAGAAAAGTAATCATCTTTCTTCCTCTTCCATGAAAACCAAACTCTAGTTCAAAATATTTTAGATGAGGCTGCTCCCATAGCTCTCTTACTCACTTGACAAATCCTTGAAACTCTGCGTTGATTTTATTTTTCCTATCCCTCTCTTGTTGTTCTTCCTCAATTTCATCAGGATCATACATTGATCTTCTTTCCACTCCTAAAGTTTAGACCACATCCATTACCTCCACATGAAACTGGACATCATTGGTCTTCTTGTTTCCCATGCCATGATATGGTTATGCAAATGAAAATGAAGCAAAGTAATCATCTCCTTCTCTGCTGGCTGGAAGAATGCATGCTTAATTTTTTGATAGATGATATCAGCTCTCTCTTTTTCTCTCATGGTTAAATAGAGAAATCAATTATGGTGGGCCTCTAGAGTTTCATTCATCTTTCTTCCTCTTCCACCAAATTTTGGCCTGATCCACAAGTCTCCCAACGTAATTGCCTTTTTTTTGAAAGATGAAGTTTCTCTTGAGTCACCAGTGTAACTCTCTTTGCATTTTTAGGCTCTTTCATTATTGCAGATCGTCTATGGGATTTAATCATTTGTACCACATGGTTGATGTGCTTTCAATCCTTGGATCTAAAGGAAATTTCCTTAACATAAATACTACTAGGGAATTTCAATCTTGGCATGTAGTTGACATTAAAGCTTGTACCTGGAACATTGAAAATTATCCTAATATAAGAATTCTCTCCATCTTGTTGGCTTGTAACATTCTTGATAGTGGCTACATGAAATGGAACCATGATGCCATATATGGGTACCATAACAACATCATTTTTCATATCAACCTAAATCATGAGCTCTCTAGAAATGGGGATATCATCCATATTTTTGTATGAAACCATCGTAGTGGATGGCTTGGAAGAGGCATGTCCATCTCCTATACCAATGCCCCTTGTATCCAATCTTCTTGTAGTCCGCTCATTCTTTTTTAGAGGGTTGGCACTTAAGGTTATGTAATAGTATTTATAGTTGATAGTTAAATTGTATAACAATTTTTTTTATGATCTTTACTAATGTTTATTAGAATTTTTGCATGTTTTACATCATTGGAATCACATATTAACTGTAATTTTTTTGAAATTTTATTATGGTATCTCAACGATGCCCCGGGATGTCATATCAGTTAGTAATATTCGTTATCGCCATATCGGCAATACTGTGATTCCTCTTTCACCAATAGCCACCTTCTCCACTGATGAACACCTTTCCTTCGGTCTATCAGTGAGATGCCAAATAATGTTTCGCCGATGCACCCTAGTTCCTCGATATACTCTATGCACTTGATAATTCATGGATATATTGGTCCATCAGGGGAATGTCATAATTCAGTCCATCGATGTTTATCTATTACAATGATGTGTTTACTTTTGTTGACTCTATCGGTATATCAGGGAGAACACCTTAGGAGCCAGCCTGATAGGGTATTGTTACTCTGATACTAGGTTGTGAGCTATTTTCATAGGGCCATCGGTGGGGCTATGATGGGGGTTCCGCTGATGAAGCATTGTTAGGATGATGGTATTGAATTTTGTTAGGAATGGGGGATAGACTACGATATTTCAATTTTATGGGTGCAAAGGAGGCTATAATACGGATCTGGTCACACAAATTTCTACAATTTTTATTGATCATAAAATTAAAGTGTGGTGTATTTCTATGGTATATGGAAGGTACGTGAGGTAGAGGCTAGTGGAAAATTCTAGATTTTTCCAGTCCCAACACCTGGAAACTCTGCATTGATTTTATTTTTCTTATCCCTCTCTTGTTATTCTTCCTCAATTTCATCAAGATCATAAATTTACCTTCTTACCCCTCCTAAAGTTTGGACCACATCCATTAATCCCACATAAAACTAGACATCCTTGGTCGTCTTGGTTCCCATGCCATGATAAGGTTATGCAAATGAAAATGAAGCAAAGTAATCATCTCCTTCTCTACTAGCTGAAAGAATGCAGGCTTAATGTTTTGATAGATGATATCAACTCTCTCTTCCACTCTCATGGTTGAATACTAAAATCCATTATGGTGGGCCTCCAAAGTTCCAATCATCTTTCCTCCTCTTCCACCAAATGTTGCCTGATCCACAAGTTTGCCAGCCTAATTGCCTTTGTTTTTGAAAGCTGAAGTTTCTCTTGAGTCACAAGTGTAGCTCTCTCTACCTTTTCATTATCTTTCATTGCTACAGATTGCCTGTGGTATTTAATCATTTGTACCAAATGTTTGATGTGATTTGATCCTTGGATCTAAAGGAAATTTCCTTAACATAAATACTGCTAGGGATTTTCAATGTTGGCATGTAATTGGCATTAAAGCCGATACCAAGAACATTAAAAATTATCCTTATATAAGAATTCCCTCCATCTTGTTGGCTTGCAACACTCTTGATGGTGGCTACATGAAATATGATTCTAATTCCTCTTCTGCATTAGAGAGTTCATATCCTTGATCTGACTCTTCTGAATTATCATAATCAAAATCACTAGCTTCCATATTCAAAAATTCCCAACCACCATCTACAATAAATTTATCTGGATCATTAGTAATAGTCTTCAAAATTGGCCGCTAGTTCAAGTTCATTCTACTTTCATAATACTTTATATCCATGGAGTTCATCCATTCCTTGATGCCATCAAGTGAAGATTGAGGAATGGCGTCAATGCATAGTACATCCCGTTTGAAGTCTTCAAAAATAATAGCCATATCAAATGCATTTTTCTTAAGGCCTACTCTCTCAAGGTTAACAATCTCAATCTCACTAATAGTGATTACTAAGAAAGGTAATTCCACCAAATCTACCAAATAGTTTACCGTAGGAACAATAAAAGCAAAGGCTTTGAAAGGAACTCCATGAAAACCAAGCTATCTAAATGGTATATCAATCTCTAGTTCAAAATATTTTAGATGAGGCTACTCCCATAGATCTCTTACTCGCGTGACAAATTCTTAAAACTTTGTATTGCTTTTATTTTTCCTATCCCTCTCTTGTTGTTCTTCCTCAATTTCAAAGGATCATAGATTGAACTTTTTTCCCCTCCTAAATTTTGGACGACATCCATTACCTCCAAATAAAACTGGACATCCTTGGTCTTCTTGGTTCCCACCATGATATGGTTATGCAAATGAAAATGAATCAAAGTAATCATCTCCTTCTCCACTGGTTGGAAGAATGCATGCTTAATGTTTTGACACATGATATTAGCTCTCTCTTCCACTCTTATGGTTGAATACCAAAATCCATTATGGTGGGCCTCCAGAGTTCCAATCATCTTTCTTCCTCTTCCACCAAATGTTGGCTTGATCCACAAGTCTGCTAGCCGAATTGGATTTGTTTTTTAAAGGTTGAGTTTCTCCTAAGTCACTAGTGTAGCTATCTATACCTTTTCAAAATATTTCATTGCTACAGATTGTCTATGGGATTTAATCATTTGTACCACATAATCATTTGTACCACATGGTTAATGTGCTTTGAATCCTTGGATCTAAAGGAAATTTCATTAACATAAATATTGCTAGGGAATTTCAATGTTGGCATGTAGATGGCATTAAAGTCGGTACTTGGAACATTGAAAATTATCCTTATATAAGAATTCTGTCAATCTTGTTGTCTAGTAACACTCTTGATGGTGGCTACATGAAATGGAACCATGATGCCATATATGGGTACCAGAACAACATCATTTTTTGTATCAACTTGAATCATGAGCTCTCTAGAAATGAGGATATCTTCCACATTTTTGTATGAAAGCATCTTAGTGAATGTCTTGGAAGAGCCATGTCCATCTCCTGTACCAATGCCCCCTGCAACCAATCTTCTTGTAGTCTCCTCATTATTTTGTAGAGGGTTGGCTCTTAAGGTTATGTAATAGAATTTAAGTTGATAGTTAAATTGTATAACAATTTTTTTATGATCTTTACTAACGTTTATTAGAATCGTTGCATGTTTTACGTCATTGGAATCACATATTAGCTATAATTTTTTTGAAATTTTATTATGGTATCTCGATGATGCCCTAGGATGTCACATCAGTTGGTAATACTTGTTATCGCCATGTCAATGAGACTATGATTCCTCTTTCATTGATAGCCACCTTCTCCATTGATGAACACCTTTCCTTTAGTCTATCGATGGGACGCCAGATAATGTTTCCACGATGCACCCTAGTCCCCCCAATATATTCTATGCACTTGATAATTCATGGTTATATCGGCCCATCGGGGGAATGCCATAATTCGTTCTACCGATGTTTATCTACTACAGTGATGTGTTTACTTTTGTTGACTCTATCGATATATTGAGGAGAGAACCTTAGGAGTCATCTTGATAGGGTATTGTTAGTCTGATACTAGGTTGTGATCTATTTTCATCGGGCCATCGGTGGGGCTATGATGGGGGTTTTGCCGATGAAGCATTGTTAGGATGATGGTATTGAATTTCATTAGGAATGGGGGAAAGACTACGAGATTTCAATTTTATAGGTGCAATGGAGGCTATTATATGGATCTGGTCACACAAATTTCTACAATTTGTATTGATCATAAATTTAAAGTGTGGTGTATTTCTGTGGTATATGAAAGGTAGGTGAGGTAGAGGCTAGTGCAAAATGCCAAATTTTTCAAGTCCCAACACTTTGAAACTCTGCATTGATTTTATTTTTCCTTTCCCTCTCTTGTTGTTCTTCCTCACTTTCATTAGGATCATACATTGACCTTCTTGCCCTTCCTAAACTTTGGACCACATCCATTACTTCCACATTAAATTGGACATCCTTGGTCTTCTTGGTTCCTATGCCATGATAAGGTTATGAAAATGAAAATGAAGCAAAGCAATCATCTCCTTCTCTGTTGGATGGAAAAATGCGTGCTTAATATTTTGATACATGATATTAGCTCTCTCTTCTGCTCTCATGGTTGAATAACCAAATCCATTATGGCGGGCCTCCAAAGTTCCAGTCATCTTTCATCCTCTTCCACCAAATGCTTGCCTGATCCACATGTTTGTCAGCCTAATTGCCTTTATTTTTGAAAGCTGAAGTTCCTTTTGAGTCACCAGTGTAGCTCTCTCTGCCTTTTCAGACTCTTTCATTGCTATAGATCATATGTGGTATTTAATCAGTTGTACCACATAGTTGATGTGCTTTCGATCCTTGGATCTAAAGGAAATTTCCTTAACATAAATAATGCTAGGAAATTTCAATGTTGGCATGTAGTTGGCATTAAAGTCGGTACCTGGTGTAGACATCCAAATTTGGACACTTATATTTGTCCAAATTTATCCCTTTTCGTCTAAACATCCTCTTATTCACGTTAATTAGATAATATTGCTATTATCTAGTTAATACCCTTAATCCCTCTTTAAACCCTAAGGTATTTAATTAAATAATGAAATACTTTATCATCTATCCAACCATACCCCTTCTATCCCACAAATTAAATAAAATATTTCTATTTATTTAATTTTCTCTCTCAAATGTCACATCCTCCATCACTTTTTCCTTAATCCCAATCCATCTCCTAATACCATCATTAGGGATGTGCACATGGCTAATCCCTAATTAGGATGTGTCACATCCTCCAACGTTTGCAAGTTGGCTCTTAATCTTCGTTAGCCACTAACTGTCTTCTAATCAGTGATTAGTCAGTCTAATCAATCCCCCTTTGGTCAACTCTCTCATTCCCCAAGGAGTTTTTAATTCCTTTTTGTCTTCTCCATGTGAATTTAAAATTCATTTTCATTCCTCCAAGAATCTCCCTCTTCCCCATGTGAATTTAAAATTCACTTTTATTCCTCCAAGAATCTCCATCTTCCCCATGAATTTAAAATTCACTTTTGATTCATCCAAGGAATCTCCTCTTTCCCATGTGACAATTGAAATGTCACATCAAGTCACATGAAGGCCAGGAACCTTCCATTATAAGGGCCCTGTTTTATCCACAAGACACTTTTCAACCTCCTCCATAAGAGCCTTGTCTTATCCACAACGTGATTGTCATATGAATTTAAAATTCATATTTATTATCCCAACAACCTTATCCCCTCCAATCACGTGAATTAAATATTCACATTTATTTCTCCAACCAATTCTCTCTTCTCCATGAGGATTTTTTGAGAAATACTAAAATTCCTCATATGTCACTTTCATTCTCACTTGGGGACAAGAGGTTCCCTTTTGAGGAAATCCTCTCATCCCTCTAGGTACTTGCAAAGTAATTGTCCTTCCTCCACATCATTTGTACCTTGTCCATCTCACCTTACCCCTTGGACAACTCACCCTCCACATGTCAAGATGTGAGGGCTTGTGAGTCCTCAACTCACCACAACCCTCCATCTTGGCCATGGTGGCTCAATCTTGACTATTGAATTTGTTAGAGAATTCAATTTCCTCTATAAATACCCCCATTATTCCTTCATTAAAAGGGGCTAGGAACACTTAGTCATTTTGAACCCACATGCTACCAAATTTCTCACTCAATTTGCAAGCATCACCTTAGCCATTTAGCCAGTTAGCCATTAGCACTTGCATTTATCACATTACTCATCTTGCATACACCATTTTCATAGCCATCCAAGGAGCATACAAGATTTCAAACATCAAGGGACAACCAAGGGATTCAATAGCACAAAGGTATAATCATTATTTTGATATCTTATTTGTGTTATCATTCCTTAGGCTAATTTTGAGGTGTACTTTTTGTGTTCTTCCATTAGTGCATAATAGTTGTTTTGCATATTTAGAATAGGATAGACATTTAGGGATCACATTTCTGGCACACCCAACGACACCCACAAATGGGTCCCTTCATTTCATGTTTGTTGTTGTTGAGTTTGTTTGTAGGAACAAGTCACAAAGGGGCAGATTTTCCTTGTAGAGGGGTGGATACGCCCTTCAGTTTACTGTAGAGGGGCGGATACACCTTAGTTTACATTCTGATTTCTGACATTTTATCATAGAGGGGCGGATACACCCTACTTTACATTCTATTTCTAACAGTTTACTGCAAAGGGGCGAATTTTCCCTAATTTGAACACTGTTTCTAACATTTTACTACAAAGGGGTAGATTTGCCTTGATTTTGAACATTGTTTCTAACAGTTTACTGCAGAGGGGCAGATTTTCCCTAATTTGAACACTATTTCTAACATTTTACTACAGTGGGGCAGATTTGCCTTGAATTTGAACATTGTTTCTGACATTTTATTGTAGAGGTGCAGATTTGCCTTGATTTTGAACACTGTTTCTGACATTTGACTGTAGAGGGGTGAATTTCCCCTGATTTTGAACACTGTTTCTAACATTTGACTGTAATAGGGTAGATTTTCCCTAAACATAACATTTAGGAAGGTAAAAATAATCATTTTTAGCTTCGTTTTGTCTCAGTTTTTTTTTGTTGTTTTCAGGTTCTAACCCCCTAACCTTGCTTGTTTGTGGGTCTATTTGGTTTTCTTGCTAACATTTTGTAGCATATTCTCGTAATTGATAAAGAACGACAGTTAAATCAGGTAACATTTGCTTGCAGGGCCATCCATTTGTTCAAATTTTAAAATTTTTCCTTGTTTTCATCTAGGCACATAGTTTAATTAGGGGAAAGTAAAATTTACTGCTTGCTATCTCTATTTTTGTGTCACCCAAGGGGGAACTAGTTTTTTTTTTCGCTTTCCCCTTGCACTTCGTGTGAGCCTAGGGAGTAGCTGGAAATGATTAGTGCCTTCTTTTTAGAGGGACCTGCTTGGGGATTTCATCACCCCAAGGGATGATCCCAATCATGTGAATCGATGGGGTATAGAAAGGGGGGAGAGCCAAAGCTGTACCCCAATCCAGTCATGTCGTCTCTGGTAGAGCGTCGAAGCTAGGGTGATACCTAGATAGACTTGAAGAGTTGGTTCGAGCCCTTCAGTATCTCACCGGGGTTCCTAACTCACGCTTGTGACAAGATGGTGTTCACGGTTTGGGCCTCATGTACTGAGAGTATATCGAGGAATCCCTAGAAACCTTATGCATCCTAGATTAAAACCTTTGTTGGCCATACCCTTAACAATAATCATAGGATTGTGCTTGTTTGGAGTGTCTTCTTGTGAGAAACCAATAATTTTTTTGACAAGTTAGCCTCATTGTTGTCATTTTAAGTCCTTGCTATAGTTGTTTCCATCCAAACCAAGTCTCTACTTCCCGTAGTGGGGTGGACTTGCCCTATAATTTACTACAGTGGGGTGGACCTGCCCCCCTAAATAGTCAATTTCACTCTGTTTAACCATTCCAAGCCTCTGTTTGATCATTCTAAGCATCCATTTAATCATTCCAAACATCCGTTTAACCATTCCAAGCCTCCATTTAACCATTCAAAGCATTCATTCACTCGTTTCATTAATCCGTTTACCCATTTCGAATGTCCAAACTTTTGTTTCTCATTCTGATTACTCATTTTGGGGAACCTGCTTCACCATTCGTTAGGCTTGTTTGCCTGATTCAAACAAAAACCAGTTGGGAACCTAAAACCCTTTCATTTGCTGGTATCTAAACATTTTCATTCTCATTTAGTCATCACAATTCACCCTTTAGTCCATTTGCACTTTCAATTAAGTCAAGTCCCTTTTTTCTGACAATTTACTGCAGTGGGATGAAGTTTCCCTATAGTTTACTGCAGAAGGGCGAACCTACCCTGCAGAGGGGCAAATCCATCCCTTTGTGCTCTACAGTGGGCTGACCTTGCCCTGAAAAACAACCTTTTTAATCATTCGTTTAGCTGTTTCAAGTACCCATTTGCTCATTTTCACGTTCCGAGCAATCGTCCTCCAATTTTAAAAATCTTTTCATCATATTGAGTGATCACCCCCTTAGTTAAGGCAATCATCCCTTCGTTTTGAGCACCTATTTACTTAATCCGAACACCCATTTTCCCTCGTTTTTCACCAAAAGGAAAACTTGCATACATTTCATTGTCTGTTTCAAACCATCGTTTCCCCATTATGAGTAAACTATCATACATTCTGAGAGTCAAGATCCCCATCCTAGCATTTTTTCATCTATTTTGATAAATCATTTACTCATTTTGAGCTTTCATCTCCACAACCTGAGTCATTTATCCATTCCAAGTAGCTATTTACTCATTCCGAATAGTCTTTCATCCCCCTCAATTCTTTGTTTACTCATTCCAAGTAATATTTCATCCATTCCAACCATCCATCTCCTCATTTAGAGAGTTGTTCATCCATTCTAATCAATCATTTACTCATTTTGAGCTTTCATCTCCGCGACCTCAGAGTCGTTCATCCATTCCAAGTAATCGTTTACCAGTTCTGAGTGCTTATTCATCCACTTTGGTCATCTATTTCCCTAATCTGATTATCTAACACCCCATTCCAATCACCTATATCATCGTTCTAATAGCCCATTTACCTGCCAAGAGATTCCAAAAGCAGTGGGGCAGACTTGCCCTGTAGTGGGGCAGACCTTCCCTATAGTGGGGTGGACTTGCCCTCCAGTGGGTACTTGCCCTGTTGAGGGGAAAATCCACCCCTCTTTGCCCCACAAAAGGGAAAATCCTCCCCTCTATGATAGAAGGGAAAATCCACCCCTCTGTGAGGGCAAATCCGCCTTGGAAGGGCAAGTTCGCCCCTCTGCAACAAAAAGTTGGCAAACAGACAATAAACAGATCCAGCTTCCAAATCCGACCGACACAATCTATCCCACCATATTCTTCAATCCAATTCTAACCTGAACCTTGATCCCATCATCCGAATCTGAGCTTAACCTGAATCCCAACTTGAGCTTTAGTCCACCTATATTTCTTCTATCTTCTTCCAACCCATCCTATTCATCTTTTCATCATCTATTCTTTCATTCTAATCATCTCTTCCCATATTTTCATCGACCAAACCACATAGGTGCTTCTTAGAACATCATTGAAGGCCATATCTATCATCAAATCATCCATCCCAATCATCTAGACTTCGTTTTGAGGGTTTTGATTTTTATTAAGAAACTTCTGAAGGTCATAACTTTTTACTCGGATGTGGGTTTTGGCTGAAATTTTAAGGGTGGTTGCGTTATGAGATGGCATATGGTTTTCCAAAATATGTTGAGTTTGTTGGACCCCATTTCAGCAAATTTTTGGGGCCTCAAACTTTCATCTTGACCCTCAAAATCATAATTTAGTGTTTTTTCCAGTTTTTGAAAAATAGTTTTCGTTAATAACTCAGAATGCATGTCTCAGATTTGGGATGTTAGTTGGAAATTCATCCTATCTTAGTATTGGGTATTTTTTGGGGAAAAACTAGACTCTCAAAGGTATGCCTATGAAGTTTCCTAAAATGGCAAAATCTGACAATTTTTGAAAACTGCCAAATCAAAAATATGATTGTCAACACCTTACATCCTGCAGTTAAAACCCCTGAACTTGGTTTTGAATCAATCCTATCATATCCTCCAATCCAATCCCAATCTGAGCCTTCACCCAATCCTAATCTAAGTCTTAATCCAATCCTAAACTAAGCTTTAATCCCATCATCCTACTCTGAGCTTTAATCCAATCCTGATATGAGTTTGACCTGAATCCCAACTTGAGCTTTAGTCCACCTACATCTTCTTCCAATCCATCCTATTTATCATTCCATAATATTATCCCATCCATCTTCTCAATCTATATCCATTTTGTATCCTTCATGAATCCTTATCTCCCTCTTGCATGACCAATAATAGTAGTAAAAGGAAATCCTAATTACGTCGATAACGATAACAAAATTACTGTTGATCACGAAGAATGTTATATAGATCCCCTTGATGCTATCATTTCTAGAAATCTCTCTCCAATCACCCCCCAAAATCCAACTACTTCTTCGAACTATCCCCCCATTCCTTCATCTGCATCTAATAACAGTTCTAATGCTACCCTTGACAAGGGATATCTAGTACCCTCACCATCCACATATCCATCATGTCCTCCCTCTACATCTCTCTCTTATCCGACATCCACATCCTCCTATAGTAATCCCCTATCCCAAGACTCCCATCCTTATCATCATCAACCATCACAATATCCCTATCTAAAAATTCCAACATTTGCATATTGCTATCCTAACCCTCCATCCATGTCCTCCTACGCAAATCCACCTACATCCTTTTACGTTAATCCACCATCCCAATCTTCCCATCCTAATCCAACCTTCACATCCCCCTATCCTAATCCCACATCCACATCTTCCCATCTTAATCCAACATCCACATCCTCCTGTCCTAATCCACTATCTCAATCTTCCCATCCTAAACCAACATCCACACCTTCCTATCACAATCCACCATCCCAATATCCCTACCTTAATCCGACCTCCACATATTTCTATCCTAATCCTCCATCCATGTCCTCCTACGAGAATCCGCCACCCACATCTCCCCATCCTAATCCGTCATCCACATCTTCCCACTATTATCCATCATCTGAATCTTCTCATCCTAATCTATCATCCACATCTTCCTACTATTATCCATCACCCCAATCTTCTCATCCTAATCTATCGTCCACATTTTCCTACGTTAATCCATCATCCCAATCTTCCAATCGTAATCCCTCATCAACATCTTCCTACTATTACCCACCATCCCAACCTAATCTAGCATTTTCATCCTCCTATCTTAATTCATCATCCACATCCTCTTATGTCTCTCCCCCCTTTACCACATTACATCTTAATCCTCCCTCTAAACATAACCAACCTAGTCCTCCAACCACCCCTAGTCCTCCATCTAGTCCCATCCACTCATTTAATCATAATCCTCCATCTCCTCCTAGTCCTACATATAATCCTAATCCACCATTCATTTCCATCCTCTCACCTAACCCTAATCCTCCATCTCCTCCTAGTTATATATCTAATCCTAATCCACCGATCCCTAATCCTCCATCCATTCCCATCCCCACATCTAGTCCTAATCCACCAATCCCTAATCCTATCCCTCCATCCATTCCTACCACCCCACCTAATCCCACATCCCTTTCACATGTTGTCCAAGGACTCATGAAAAAAGATACACCATGCCCTCCCACTCTATCATGTACAGTCAGTAGTGATGAGGCCCTCCTCCATCCTACACCTATCACTCCCATTACCATTCTTGACACCATCCAAATGGTTGAGCCCGTCAAACCCATTGAATCCATTGAATCCCCATCCACCCAATCTATTAGAGACATCCAATCCACTCCTCCTAGTCCTACTATTACCAAATTTCAATCCCATGACCTTCATGAATCCTCCATCCTCCCATCTCCCCCACCTAAGGAGTCCCTCCAAAAATACTCTATCATTGTTCCTCCCACACATGCTGAGCCATGCCAAGGGCTTGATCCAAAGCACACAAACCTAGATCCCAACATCTCATCCATTCCATCCCATCTCACAATTCCTTTACTCACCTGAATCTTGATCTCATCATCCTATCTACCCCATCTCAAGATCACACTAGCTCACCCTCTCCATCCCATGATCCCCTTTGCACACAAGATCCAATAACTCCCTCTCATGTGCCCTTATCACCCACTTCCATAAATTTGGGTCTTCCCATACCATGTAATCTCTCTCTCGATCCCTTATCACTCATTCCTCCTTATCAGGATGTTGCTATCCCCTCATCTCCATCACATGATCCTCCATCGCTGCCTAGCCTTGTCGCCACAACACCAATTTTATATCACCTCGGTAACATTACGCTCATCCATGGTGGTCTCCTTGCAGAAGAAAAAAAAGTACATGCACCACCCATCCTCCTTTACCTAATAATAGACTTGCATCATGCTTCCAAAAGAATAAGTATCCTACCATAGATCACATGCTCCAGAACATGAACTATCATTGAAAAGGTTTAGGCCTTCATGAGCAAGGTACTTTAGAGCCCACCCAAGTCAAAGAACATCTAGGCACACATGGTCTTGGATATATCTCCCAAAAATCACACTCCAAATATGTTGGTACAACCTCCGTACATCTTAACGATCCTCCTCTAAAGGCACATGAGGTAATTCTCATCGTTCTACCAAATCATTTGTCACCATCCCCCCTCCTCCATCATATTACCTCAAAACAACCGTCCATCTTCCTCCTTCATCCTCTAGGTCAATTTTGGGTCCTTATGTCCCTCCATCCATCATTGCTCATCCTCCATCTACTATGGTTCCATATATCCCTCCATCAAACCCCACACATCCTCCATATATAAAGTCCCTTTTGAGCCCTTATATCTAAAAATCACCCCCTCCATCTTGTCCTATTCATCCTTTTCTCCATCCATCACCTATCCCTAGTGCACAACATGAAAATTCTACCTTCATAACTCCTAATCAAGATCAACAAAGACACCCCTCCATGCATGGTATCTCACATCCTCCATCCACACATCCTCATCAAACGCCTACTTCTATCACTCCATCCACCTCCTCTTCACATCATCCATCTTCCCATACCCATCCCCTTGCTACTAAAATCACTTTGGATGCCAAAGAAAAAATTTATAAATTCGAACGTCCACATGAATCTAAAGCTCCTCATGTCCCCTTCAAAAGACATGTTGAAGAAAAGAAAAATCAAGTCCAAAATCCAAATCAATCCAAATGGCCACAAAGGCCCACTAAAGCACAAATTAAAACCATGTGGATTCCCAAGAGAAAAGAGGCCATGCCTTCAAATGAGAAAACCCTAAAGACATGCAAAGTTTCTTATCCCAAAGTTAATCCTCCATCTCCTAAATCTATTTTGGGTCCTTATGTCCCAAAATTCACTATCCCAATGCCTCTAGTATCACCACATTCTCCATCCGTCAACCCTCCTCTCATTTCACATCCACTGCATGTACCAATGTTGGTCCTAAACACCTTCCCCTATCACACATCCACTCCATCATTCCATCCATACAATTTCCAACACCCCATTCAATCCCTTTGATTTATCCTCTTGCATAATCCATTTCTCCTAATAAGTTTGTACCAACATCCAATGGCCATTTTACACATGGGCTCTTATTACCTCATATGGAACTTGATGCTTGAGTTCTTCATCCATCCACTTTATCATATGTCTTTTGAATCCATATCCTCCTCCATCTCCCTCCATATTTTTGTCCAGAAAGTCCCGACAATCAAAAAAATCCGAAAAAAAAAAGGATAAAAAACAAAGAAAAAAATAAAATAGTAAAGAGAAAATCATTTGTCCAATGGTGAAAACTTGGCAAAGAAGCACCTTGGATATGTACCATGATGAAAACCTGGCAAATAGGCATCATGCATAAATCCCCCATCTAGTCTACTTCCACGATTGGGGGCAACGTGCACTTACACATTCCTTTCCTCCATCTCCTACATCTTCCTATCTTTCGCATCCTATCCATCCTATCCCATTTATCCTAGTCCCTCTCTCTTCCTTGTGATCTTGATAATGAAAGGGGAAAACCTATATACATGCTTTGGACACCTCTTGTCATATATTCCCCTCATCCATACACCATCATATTCCTTATCCAACTCTCTCTATCTTCCATTTTCCATGTATCCTATCCACCTATATCTATATTACATTGTCCATGCATCATATCCACCTTGATCTATCTTCCATTTCCCATATCACTCCCTTATCCACCCATCCTACTATCCCTCTTTCCTCGTTATGCATGACACATCTAGAGTGGGGGAATCTCCTTATTTGTGATTGGGTCCTTGGAGACATCATCCATCCATTCCTCCAAGTAATCCTCTCCATCTCCCCATCTTGCCCATCCTTACCTCCCTATCCATTTATCCATCCAATCATCGCTTCCATCTACCAAATCCTTATCTTCCTATACTCTCATCCACTAGTCCTTTTCTATATTTTCATTCACATCTTCCCATACATTTATCCATTCCATCCTTCCAATTCCTTATCCCTCTATCCACCTATCCTAGCATCTTTATATCTCCCCATCTTTATCCATCCATCCATTTATTTCTATTTTCCTCCTATCTCATAATCCCTTGTCATTGGTATCTAGCTATAGGCTACCCCCATGCAATCCAATGCCCTGCTTCCTCCCTCTCATCATTCCTATCTATTTTCCACATCTTTCACCTATCTTCATCACTCATCTATCCATCATCTCACCTTCCCAATTAATATTCTAATGATCTGAATAACTATCCCATCCCCGAGCTTCACACAATACATATCTTACACATATCAACCATCCCATCTGCACAACCTATCCTGGCTCATCATATCGGCTCCATCATTTTATCCATTTATCATGGTCCAAGGTCGATCATTTGATCCACCCCCAGGGTTCTATCTTGTCATCTTCCATCATTTGTCTTTGGCCTTGTCTCGAACTATGTTGCCCTTGAACTTTCATGTAGGTAAGGTCAATAATTTGATTTGCCCCTAGGGAATTTTTCTGGTCTGCGTCCTCCATCATGGTCTCCATTATCCTCTTTCCACTTTTATCCATGGTCTTTTATCAAACTACAAGGGCTCTATGCTTTCACACAGGCAAGGTTGATCTTTGATGTCTTGTCTTGTTCCTTGTCGTCCAGTATGTCCCTATCCTAGATGATGCTTACAAAAAAAGGTCATTAGTCTCATGAGATCTAATTGGTTTCAGATATCCTGCATCATATTGGTCAAGCAATTTAACCTCCATCTTTGGTCTCAACAGGATGTATCCTTCCTAACATACCGCATCAATCCCATCCATCCTTTTGATCTTGTGGCAAAGGATGTTTGAAATTTGATTGTGATCTTTTGGTGCTTTTGAAATTTTGTTTATCATTTGAGCTACCTATCATCACTTGTCAAGGACACCATGATCTCTCATATTATGGTGTATTTTGACTAGTTAACATAGGGGCATATCTTGATTTTTCTTTCATTTGTTGTCTTCTTGGTTATCCCACGTAGTACCCACCAAGACCCCTATGGTCTTGTGTTACGCTTGGACATCCTTTTGTGCTTGTGGTTATCCCAATACCTGGCCCAACCAAAGTCATCAAGACTTTGGGGTGTTGGGATAACCTTCTTGTTTGTTGTGTTTGTGTATGCATTATACACTAATCTGCCTTGGTTCCACATACCATGGTATATGTTGTCTTATTCTATATAAAAAATCAGTGTCCCGAAAATTACAAATTGCATTGCATCTTTATCTCCATCATCATTCATTTTCACACTAGAAAAGAACATGCAAATAGCACTAGATTTTAGTGTATTTTTGTTCATGAACTAGGTGTTCTAGCTAGCACAAATAAGAATGGTCTTTTCAGCGTTGAATTTGGCGCCGATGTAGTGTCAGACTTAGTGTCATGGTTGGCGCTATGAAAATGCACGCCCCCACTAGCGCCTAAAATAGAATTGGTAAATAGCAACAAAAATAGCCCCTCTTTTAGTGCCAAAAATAACATCAGAATATCCCCTCTGTTAACGCTAGAAATAGTGCCAGAAATAGCACCGAAAATAGCATCTAAAATAACGTCAAAAATAGTGTCAGAAATAACGTCGAAAATAGTGCCCAGTTTGGCTTCTAGTTTTGCTTCTATGTCTTTTCCCATTTTTGCTTCTAGTTTTGCTTCCTGTTTCGCTTCCAGTTTTGCTTCCATTTTTGCTTCCGATTTTACCTCTAATTTTGCTTCTGGTTTGGCGTCCACTTTTGGTTTCGTTTTTGCTTCCAGTTTTGCTTCCAATTTTGTTTCCAGTTTTGCGTTTGATTTTTCTTCTAGCTTTGCTTCCAATTGTGCTTGCTGTTTTGCTTCCAATTTTTCTTCCATGATTGCTTCTAGTTTGGCTTCCATTGTTGCTTCCTTTTTTTCTTCTAAAAATGCTTCTTGTTTTGCTTCCATTTATTAATTTAATATGTTTTATTTCAATTTAATTAGTTAAATATATCGTGCCTCTTCAATAACTCATATGATTATAGAGTAAGTAATTTAATTATTTAACTCATATGATTAAATAACAAGATTATTTTTATTTTATTTTTGGGTTGGTAACACAAAAATTTTGTATTGCTTGTAAAGATAAAAAAGTACATCTATTGATCAGTGTCATTACCCACCAAAAGAGCTTAACACTTCTTTGATTTGTTTAATTATGTTCTGGAGGTGCCAAGCATTCATTTTACCTTTCATCATGACTTGAAGTATTATTGTAACATGATGATCATCTATAATTAAAACAAGTGAGTCAAATATCTATAATTTAATTGAATTTGACAACATCCATCTTGAGCAGTAAATTAAAATCATCATACATAATAAATATCCATTGAAAAATCATCGACCACTTTTAATATATATAAATTGACAATTCAATATTGATAAGATCATCATCATATATAACTAAAACAAGTGAAAGTCAAATATGCTAGTACGGAGAGGTGGGTGATGAGTTAGTGTATGATCTCTACTAGGTTTTTTTGTTTTTTGCAAGCATCCTTGGCCCCTCTTGCATCATACTGTGCCTACTTCGCAGGAAAAATCCTCCCTCATTGAGTATGGCCACATTTACTAGGGTTTTAGGGGTTTATTATGCCTTCAATTGGATCTAACCGAACAATTCATGCTGGTGTTAATGGTTCGTTGGCACAATTCAATGGATCCTCCTCCAAACAAATGCCCTCAAAAATTTATTCTGAAAGTCTTTCACGAGGTAAGAATTTTGATACCCCAATTGATGTGATTTTGCCTTTACTGGATTTTGATTCTACTTGCCAATGGCTTGAACAACATGCACCCTTGTGGGTTATTTTGTTGGGAGGAATCCCCCCAAAAGTGTACTGAAAGAATGGGTTAGCAAGGCTTGGGTCCCTCATGGGGTCCACCTTGATATGGTCCAAAACTTGACCAAGGGTTTCTTTTCTGTTCCGCTTTGCGGAAGTTAATCATTTCCAGGCTATTTTAGGCCATGGGCCTTGGTATGTTAGGTCATCCTTGTTGGTTTTCCAAGCATGGACCTGGGATTTTTCTATCTCAGATGACACCAAAATGCTGGTTTCGGTCTGGATTGAGTTCCTCGGTTTTCCTTTGCCTTGTGTGCCCTTTCTAAATCACATTGCTTCCTCTTTGGGGAGGGTTGTTTGTATAGAACTAGATAGGTTTTTCTAGGCCCGGACCCAGAAGTGGGTCTATGTAGAGGTGGAACTATCCAAGGATTTGAAAGTATCAGCAAATATTCAAATAGGAGCTATTAGGCACACCCAAAAAGTCCTAATTTCAATTTTCCTAACATGTGCTATCGGTGCCAGTCAGTTGACCACAAGATCAAGGACTGCCCTTTGGCAGTGCCTCATACACCATCCCCATCACAAGATGTCAAAAATCCTCATCAGACGAAGCCTTCTGCTAAGGATGAAATAAAGTGGACCACCATTAAAAACTAGAAAAATAAGTCAACTGGTTTTGGGTCGGCCCTCAAGGCCTCTGAACCACCCAAAGTTGTTTCAAACCCTTCAGAGAAAGGGACAAACACTCCTTCTAGAGCTGCTACTGTTTCTGTGCAGCCAAGGTCAAAGGCAATGCCTCAGCCTGCAGCTGTTATGTATGCTCAGCTAAATATCCCTCCCACAACGAGATCTCAACGATGGTCTCATAGTTCATCTCCACCGCCTGAAGAAGGAGAATATGTGCTAGAAAAGCAGAGGTTTTCACCCCCTATTTAGCTTCGTTCAGTTCCATAGGATTTCTTGAAGAATAGTTTCTCTTCCCTGGTTGAGGAGGAACTGGGTTCTAAAAGCATGGAAGAGTTTCATCCATAAATTTCCTCTCATGGAATATTTGAGGTCTAACTAACCTCTCCAAAAATTATTTTGTTAGAGATACCTTACAAAAATACTCAGGTATTGAAGTGCTTTGTCTCAAAGAAATTAAAATTTATGGGTTTTTGCTTGCCTCGGCTTGCCATTCTATTTGGCCAGCCAATATTATGTTTTGCACTTTGCATGAAGCTAGGCATGGTGGAGTCGTCACCGTTTTTTCCCCGCATTTTCAATATTGTGTTGTGGATCATGGGACTAATCCTTCTTAGCGAATAGTTTGGATTCTCCTTAATATTGATAATCATTCCTTCAGGATTATTAATGTTTATGCTTCTAATGATGTTGTGAAGCGCTCTTTTCTTTGGCGTTGGATTGTTGATTCTTTACCAATTGCCACCTGGTTACTCTACGAAGATTTTAATATGGTCGAGGTGGCGTATGAAAAGGATGGCACCTTGCCCTTCCATTGGGCAGCTGGTGAATGGGAGGCATGGTTTTACATGCGTAATAAATTGGGGCTTTTTGATCCCAATATTGGCCGCTACCATTCTCATTCCCTCTAGCACACTTGGTGTAATTACAGGGCCAGTTCTAACAGAGTATTTAAATGCCTTGGTCATGCCATGATCTTGACTCAATATTTTTTTTCTTTTGCTAGCTCTTCCTTCCAAGCGAAGTCGTTAGTGGATGAGACTCTATCTGATCACTTCCCAATTTCTTTTTGTATTGAATGGGTGTCTTGTCAGCCTCGCACATGTAAAACTCAATTCTTTTTTAACACGTCTTTTATCTACCACAAGCCCACTCTGGCCCACATTCGTCGAGTGTGGAATTTGGAGTGCAGACTTGATAGCCAAATAGGCTGGATTACCTGGTGGAATGATACCATCACTTGTACTACTTGATTCTTGCGCATTTGTGGTCGCCAGCTGGCCATTTTTCGTCGGTGATCTTATGAGGCAACCACTGTTGACTTGCGTTCACCTATGGAGGCTTTGGTGGCCAACCCTTTTTCCCTGTCACATCAAGTCAGGGTGGCAGAATTAAGGCACAAAAAGCAAGTGGCTAATAATTACTCTACCTTTGGAGCGCAAATAAAAGCTTGACTGCATTGGCTTAAGATCAGTGATTGTGCCTCCAAAAAAAAAAATTGGCACTTTGTGCCAGACACTCATCCCCAGGCATCAAAAAAATTAAGGATGGCACTCGGGTGCTCTCTAAGATTCTTGACATTCTCTAGGCTTTTGTGCGACATTATGGGCAGGTTTTCATTGCTCAAGACTCCATACCTATACGACAACAAGCCCTTCAGGACTGCCTTGTTGTTGTGCCACATAGGCTTTCTTTAGCCCAAATTTTTTTTTGTGATCAATTGTTGATAATTGATGATCTTAAGGAAGCTATTTTTTCTATGGCCGATGACAAGGCCCCTGGGATTGATGGCTTCTCTTGTAAATTCTATAAAGCCCTTTGGGACTATGTTGGGTATGATCTGCATCATGTTTATCTTGAGGCTTTTCAAACCAACTCTCTAGGAAATTTAATAAACAAGGGCAATATAAATTTCATACATAATCCTAGGGATCCGGAGGACATCTGCAACTAGAGGCCCATCACGCTTCTAAATGTCTCCTACAAAATCATTACCAAGTCTCTGGCTCTGAAAATCCACCATCTCTTGCCTCAGATTGTGCCCCTAGAGCAAACTAGCTTCATCAAATCTAGGTTCATTTTGGATAATATTATTGTTGTTTGGGAAGGCATGTAGTGGGCTTGATGCTCAAATAAAAAAGCCATGTTCATCAAAATTGACTTTGCTAAAGCCTATGACTACATTGAATGGCCTTTCATTCTTGCAATGTTGCAAGCTTTGGGGTTTGGGCCCAATTTCATTCAGTCCATTTGTATGCTTTTTGCTGATGCCTCATCTTGCATCACCATTAATGGCCACCAATCTTCTACTTTTGGCCTTTTTTGCTCAATCCAGCAGGGGTGTCCTCTCACCCCCTCTTTGTATGTGCTTGTGACTGAGGGCTTTGTCTACCTTCTAGCCTATATAGTTTCTCAGTAGCGTGTCAAAGGGATTTTTCTCCCTAACTCTCAGGAGCAGCTTGTTAATGACCACTTTGTGCATGAATCCTTTCCCACTCTCTTGGAGGAAGAAGAATCGATCACTGCTGCCCTTGATTGTCTCAACACTTTCTGTCTAGACTCTAGCTCTACCATCCAATGGTACAAGACCTTATGTTACATGCAATCTATATTACCCACTCTTATGTGGCTTCAACACTATAATTGGAAGTGGATTGGGCAGGGAGAGATATTTCATTTTTTGGGCATCCCTTTTGCTTTCCAGGCCTCTCCTAGGGAGCTTTGGCAATATGTGATCTCTAGGGTCGAGAAAAAGCTTGCTTACTAGATTACAAAGCCTTTTTCTCTGGCTAGAAAATTCTAGGTGTGCTCTAAAATTTTGGCGGCCACTCATGTTTACTACTCTTCTTGCTAGGCCCCCTCCAAAGCTACCTATGGTAGGCTTGAAAAATAACTCTGAGATTTTCTATGGGCCTCCTTTGAAACCCACAAGGGTTTCCATCGTATTGTATGGGAGTTATGTTGCCTCCCCAAATATTCTGGAGGACTTGGGCTACTCTCCACTTAACGACAAAGGGACTACTCTTTGTGTCAAGTGGATTATTCGGGCCCTCACTGGAGATGAAGCTTGGAATATTCTCCTTAGGCATTATATTCATTATGGATTTCCTATTCATAGACCCGCCTGGAAAGGAATAGGCTTTCAAACCCTCCTAGTTATGAAGGAGCATGTTCAAATTTTTGGAACTTTTGTGGCCAAAAGCATTTGGCATGCCTAGGAGGCTGTTAAGCCTTGGCTCTGATGGGGCGGTGCTAGATTTCATGATGAGATTTCTCTCAATTAGTATAATATTTGGTGGTCTCGTCTTCTTGAGCATAATGGTTAGCCTTTGGCTAAGTCACCTTGGCTTAAAGCACTAAGATTTCATAAAAAGGGCATTCAAACCCTGCAACAGGTCTTTCACCGACCCACTATGAACATTATGCAGTGGGATACTTTTAAGGCCCAGTATGGAATTCAAAACTAGGACCATGCTACTTTTGATGGTATGGTGAGTGTCATTCCAGCAGAAATGCTTCATAAAATTGGCATTCGTGGGAATAAACCTTGGTGGAAAGACTAGAAGTGGTTTCGAGATACTCCTCTCAATAGCTACAAGTCACGGCTTGGTTACAGGTGGCTTTCACCCCATTTTCCTATGATCAATAGTTTGAACCATGGGTGGCTTCTTCACTCCTCTACTTATGTTTGCAAAAGAGATTTTCCACCACTTGGTCTACAAGTGTTAATCTGAAGCTGGACCAATTTTCTTGGTGTATTATTTTCCAAGGCTTTCCTGTGGGTTCTTGGCTTATACACTTGGGGGTTCAGGACCCATGTTGCCCTTTTTGTGGGCAACTTGAAATCTTTAAGCATATTTTTTGGTTTTTTCCCAGAGCTCAGCAACTTTGGACTTGGATTCATGACTTCTTTTGGCCCTTTCGACCAAAACCTTTTTCTTGGCATATGGTTCTACTGGGAGATCCGCCTAGAATCCCTACTAAGTTCACCTAGCTTTGCCACACTTTTAGGGTGGAAATCCTCTTCAACATATGGAAAGATAGAAATTCTTGCATATTTTCTCATTCTCAAATGGATATTAATGTTTCTCTCTATGTTAAAGCAATTATTTGTTCTAATGTACTCTTATAGATATAGGTGCAAGAAGACAAGGTTGCACTGGAGGTGGCTCACCTCCAAGTCTTTCTAGACCATTGGGGCAATTTCTCATGCACTGTGGTTTGGCTCCCCAACTCGCCCTCCTCTTCCCACAATCGGTCGCCCTCTCAGGGACGACAATAGAGTGGCTCTGTGTGTCCCCACTCTCAGCCTCCTGATCGATGGGACTCTCACCCTCCTCGACATGCTCGCTCTCCTCCAACACGAGCTGGTTAGGTATGGCCTTCTAGTGGTGCTTCAGGGAGTAGAGGTGGCAATTCTAGGTGGCCCTCTGATACTTTGCCTGCCTTTGGTTTTGGATGGCCAGATAGTGGTAAAAGCTTTCTGTGACTGGCACTTGCAATCTCACCTCGACACGAGGAAGAAGATAAAGGTAAGAAAGATGATGACGATGGCTGGGGTGCTCCTCCTGACATCACTCCAGACTCCATTGATGTATGGGGGAGAATATGGATGACAAAGACCCTCCTGACTCTGCTGGAACTACTCTGGCCACTTAATGGCCTGTTTGTCACTTTTATTTCTTATGCTCTTGGAGTTTTGGGCTAGGCCCATGTGACTTGTTTTTTGATTATTTCTGGGTGCTGCCCATGTGACTTTCAGGGTTGCCTTTTTACCACCCACCCTTTTTTGTGAATATGTACTCTTATGTTTAAATTAATATAGATAGCTAGCTATTCATAAAAAAAAAAAAAAAAATCTAGTACATCAAAAACGTGTCAAAATGATACATGTCTAACAGTCGACATAAGTGAAAATGATACATGTACAAATGATATAAATAAAATTGATAAATTGTGTACCTCAAACTGATACAAGTCCAAATGATATAATGAAAATGATACAACTCAATAATATAGTATTGTAGGCCATGAAAATGATACATATGATAGTAACCATGAAAAGAGTCATCATAATGATATATCAACAATGATCCATGATGCAATCTATATATTCATGAATGTCACTGGTTACTACCACTAGCTATCTCATCATCATCACCATCGTGATCATCATCATCATCATCATCGCTGTCATCATCATGTTCATCGACCTCAGTGTATTCTTTATCTGCATCATCATCATCCTTTGCCATGTGATATGTACCAATAGAACCAATATTTTGTGGATCTATATCATGTTGAGGATCATCTTGATCTTCTAGAAGACCTGTGTTCTGCAAAAAAAAATACATTTAGAATGAAAAGTTATTATTTATTTCCTGAAATATATATATTTTTTATGTTATATATCTAATATTACAACATATGAGATGAAACCATAATCATATTACATTATATCAAAGTGCACATACCATAATAAAATTTCAAAAAAGTTACAGCTAATACTGGTGAGTCAAGAGAAACTTCAGCTTTCAAAAACAAAGCCAATTAGGCTAGCAACATTTAAAATTAAATCCCTAGTAGTATTTATGTTAAGGAAACTTCCTTTAGATGCAAGGATTCAAAGCACATCAACCATGTGGTATGAATGATTAAATCCGAGAGACGATCTGTAGCAAGGAAAGAGTCTGAAAATTATTAAATCCCTAGCAATATTTATGTTAAGGAAATTTCCTTTAGATGCAAGCATTCAAAGCACATCAACCATGTGGTACAAATGATTAAATCCCATAGACAATTTATAGCAATGAAAGAGTATGAAAAGGCAGAGAGAGATACATTGGTGGCTTAGGAGAAACTTTGGCTTTCAAAAACAAAGCCAATTAGGCTAGTATACGTGTGGCTCAAGCCAACATTTTATGGAAGAGGAAGAAAGATGACTGGAACTCATGTATCAAAACATTAAGCGTGCATTCTTCCAGCTAATGGAGAACGAGATGATTACTTTGCTTCATTTTCATTTTTATTTGCATAACCATATCATGGCATGGGAACCAAGAAGATCAAGGATGTCCAGTTTTATGTGGAGGTAATGGATGTGTTCCAAACTTTAGGAGGTGCAAGAAGGTCAATGTATGATCCTGATGAAATTGAGGAAGAATAGCAAGAGAGGGACAGGAAAAATAAAATCAATCCAGAGTTTCAAAGATTTGTCAAGTGAGTAAGAGAGCTATGGGAGCATCCTCATCTAAAATAGTTTGAACTAGAGTTTGATATACCATTTAGAGAGCTTGGTTTTCATGGAAGAGGAAGAAAGATGATTACTTTGCTTCATTTTCATTTACATAACTGTATCATGGCATGGGAACCAAGAAGACCAAGGATGTCCAGTTTTATTTTGAGGTAATTGATATGGTCCAAACTTTAGGAGGGGCAAGAAGGTCTATGTATCCTAATGAAATTGAGGAAGAATAGGAAGAGAGGGACAGGAAAAATAAAATCAATGCAGAGTTTCAAGGATTTGTCAAGCGAGTAAGAGAGCTATGGGAGCAACCTCATCTAAAATATTTTGAACTAGAGTTTGATATACCATTTAGAGAGATTTTTTTTCATGAAAGAGGAAGAAAGATGATTACTTTGCTTCATTTTAATTTTCATAACCATACCATGGAGTGGAAACCAAGAAGACCAAGGATGTCCATTTTTATGTGGAGGTAATGGATGTGGTCCAAAATTTAGGAGGGGCAAGAAGGTCAATGTATGATCTTGATGAAATTGAGGAAGAACAACAAGAGAGGGATAGGAAAAATAAAATCAATGTAGAGTTTCAAGGATTCGTCAAGTGAGTAAGAGAGCTATGGGAGCAGCCTCATCTAAAATATTTTGAACTAGAGTTTGATAAACCATTTAGAGAGCTTGGTTTTTATGGAAGAGGAAGAAAGATGATTACTTTGCTTCATTTTCATTTGCATAACCATATCATGGCGTGGGAACCAAGAAGACCAAGGATGTCCAGTTTTATGTTGAGGTAATGGATGTGGTCCAAATTTTAGGAGGGGCAAGAAGTTCAATGTATGATCCTAATGAAATTGAGGAAGACCAGAAAGAGAGGGATAGGAAAAATAAAATCAATGTAGAGTTTCAAGGATTTGTCAAACGAGTAAGAGAGTTATGGGAGCAACCTCATCTAAAATATTTTGAACTAGAGTTTGATATACCATTTAGAGAGCTTGGTTGTCATGGAAGAGGAAGAAAGATGATTAATTTGCATAATCATACCATGGCTTGGGAACCAAGAAGACCAAGGATGTCTAGTTTTATGTGGAGGTAATGGATGTGGTCCAAAATTTAGGAGGGGTAAGAAGGTCAATGTATGATCCTGATGAAATTGAGGAAGAACAACAAGAGGGATAGGAAAAATCAAATCAATGTAGAGTTTCAAGGATTTTTCAAGCGAGTAAGAGAGTTATGGGAGCAGCCTCATATAAAAGATTTTGAACTAGAGTTTGATATACCATTTAGAGAACTTTGTTTTCATGGAAGAGGAAGAAAGATTATTACTTTGCTTCATTTTCATTTGCATAACCATACCATGGCGTGGGAACCAAGAAGACCGAGGATGTCCAGTTTTATGTTGAGGTAATGGATGTGGTCCAAACTTTAGGAGGGGCAATAAGGTCAATGTATGATCCTGATGAAATTGAGGAAGAAAAACAATAGGTACAGGAAAAATAAAATCAATGTAGAGTTTCAAGGATTTGTCAAGCGAGTAAGAGAGTTATGGGAGCAGACTCATCTAAAATATTTTGAACTAGAGTTTGATATACTCATTAGAGAGCTTGGTTTTGATGGAAGAGGAAGAAAGATTATTAATTTCCTTCATTTTCATTTGCATAACCATACCATGGTGTGGGAATAAAGAAGACCAAGGATGTCCAATTTTATGTGGAGGTAATGGATCTGGTCCAAAATTAAGGAGGGGCGAGAATGTTAATGTATGATCTTGATGAAATTGAGGAAGAACAACAAGAGAGGGACAAGAAAAATAAAATCAATGTAGAGTTTCAAGGATTGGTCAAGTGAGTAAGAGAGCTATGGGAGCAACCTCATCTAAAAGATTTTGAACTAGAGTTTGATGTACCATTTAGAGAGCTTGGTTTTCATGGAAGAGGAAGAAATATGATTACTTTGCTTCATTTTCATTTGCATAACCATATCATGTCGTGGGAACCAAGAAGACCAAGGATGTCTAGTTTTATGTGGAGGTAATGGATGTGGTCCAAACTTAAGGAGGGGCAAGAAGGTCAATGTATGATCTTGATGAAATTGAGGAAGAACAACAAGAGAGGGACAGGAAAAATAAAATCAATGTAGAGTTTCAAGGATTTGTCAAGCGAGTAAGAGAGCTATAGGAGTAGCCTCATCTAAAATATTTTGAACTAGAATTTGATGTGCCATTTAGAGATTGGTTTTCATGGAGTTCCTTTTGAATCCTCTTCTTTTATTGTTCCTACAATAAACTGTTTGGTAGAGTTGGTGGAATTACCTTTCTTAGTAATCATTATTAGTGAGATTAAGATTGTTAATCAATAAGGCGCTAATTTCCTATAGAAATGAAAGAGTCTGAAAAGGAAAAGAGAGCTACGTTGGTGAATCAGGAGAAACTTCAACTTTAAAAAAAAGGAAATTAGGTTGGAAGACTTGTGGATCAGACCAACATTTTATGGAAGAGGAAGAAATATGACTAGAACTCTTGAGGCCCACCATAATAAATTTCGGTATTCAACCATGAGAGAAGAAGAGATATAATATTATGTATCAAAACATTAAGCATGCATTCTTCCAACCAGTGGAGGAGGAGATGATTACTTTGCTTCATTTTCATTTGTGAAAATAATATCAATGCAGAGTTTCAAGGATTTGTCAAGCCAGTAAGAGAGTTATGGGAACAACCTCATCTAAAATATTTTAAAATAGAGTTTGGTGTACCATTTAGAAAGCTTAGTTTTCATGGTGTTCCTTTCAAAGCCTCTGCTTTTATTGTTCCTACGGTAAATTGTTTGGTAGAGTTGGTGGAATTACCTTTCTTAGTAATCACTATTAGTGAGATTGAGATTGTTAACCTTGAGAGAGTAGGATTTGGGAAAAGGAATTTGATATGGCTATTGTTTTCAAAGAATTCAAGTGGGATGTACTCCACATATACTCCATTCCTCAATCTTTGCTTGATTGCATCAAGGAATGGCTGAACTCCATGGATATAAAGTATTATGAAAGAAGAATGAAATTGAACTGGCAGCCAATTTTGAAGACTATTATTGATGATCCAGATAAATTTATTGAAGATTTTGGTTATGAATTTTTGAATATGGAAGCTACAGATTTTGATTCTGATAATTCAGAAGAGTCAGATCAAGGATATGAACCCTCTAATGTAGAAGAGGAATCAAAATAAGATGAGGAAGGTTCAGAAGATGAATATTTTGTGGAGTCAGAGGAGGATGAAGAAGAAGAAGAAGATTCTGAAGAGGAGGAAGGTAAAACATAGGATGAATTAGAATTTGAAGCCAAAAATGCAGATAAGGAAAAAGGAGACGAGTCTAACAATGAAGAGGAAAGGCGACAATGAAATGTAAAAGCTACAGGGAAGCCTCAGGCACCTGATATTAGAGATTCAAGAGGAATTCCTGTCATGAGGCATAAAGTCAGATGAATTGAGTTCATCTACATCCTTCTACTATTTATTCATGCACATAAACGATCATCTTGTAATCATAAGATTTGAGCTCTATTTACTCATCCTATACATCAATAAACAAATCAACACAAGAGATGCAAATTGACATATTAACAAAACAATATTCAACTAATTTATTGAAACTAAACTATTGATACCTCGTTCTCCATCCAGATTACAAAATCGTTCCACTTTTTGTTTTGTAACATATTCTTTTCAAATTGCTTTGGATGGCGGCCATATTTCTCCTCCTGTCAAAACATGGCACATGGACTCATTAAACTAATTAATATGAAATCATTTACTTTTTCCAAGGAAAAAAAAATATCATTTAACATATTAAATATACTTACAAATGTATAGATCAAGGCCTATAAACCTTTCTGGCCACTGTGATGTGTGGCACAAAGTTTCTCAAGCCTAGCCTTGGAGGCCTTGTCCTAAAACATATACTAATTCAATTTAACTATGCACAAATAAAATTTAAATATCGTTTAATAAATTTGATATATTCTTTTGAGAAAATTCAAATACCTGCGTACTCTCCTAATCAGACTTCCTCCATGCTTCAGACTTCTCATATGCTTTTACAAGCCCTTTACATACTTTGAGAGTTACATCAAGTGGCCTTTTTTTGAACCTTAGCTCAGGAGGGATTTTTTTATCTTCTTTGTTTAGTTGCACCGAAATCTCTTGCAGTTTTGAGACATTCATAGCTTTACCTTCTTCACAGACCAACCTATTCCAAATTCATTCTCCATGTCATGGATAACTACTTTTTCTGGTGCATGGGTATCTTTGAGAATGGAAAATGTAGATGGTCTTTGAACCATTGAAGGCATGATCCCTTCAACCTACTCACAAACATTTTCCCAACATTCGTCATTTAGACTTCTCCTAAAACCACCTTGTATTCTATCTTTGTATTGCAGCCACCAATTGAAGATTGAAAACATGGCATAGTGGAAGAAGTTTTTGTCCCAGGAGTGGAAGTCTCTGCTCCCTGTTCCACATTCTTAGAGTTTACTATCACTGATTTCCTCTTGGATCTTTTGCTCGATCCAAGAGTGGTTGGGGAATCAATTGATTCCCTTTGACACAATTGATTTGTTTGCAATGTTTGAGGTGCGTTACTAGATTGTTTTTTTATGTATTTGGCAAGTGTTGTCCAGTCCACATTAACCAATTTGTTCATTGCCTCTACCGCCAATATGGAAGCCAATTCATATTTATCTTTGTTAGTCTCACATTCCTATATATATATATATTTTAAATTATATTTCTTCTTTTAAATTTAGAAATAAAAACTAAAAATTTAAATTTAAAGAAACAATGGAAACATTTACAAATCTATAAATTTACAATGAATTACCTCATTGTGGACAGAGTTTGCTGAAAATGCTCACTTCCCTCCATTGCTTGACATTTTGAGGCAACCTAGGGAAAATTACTTTCGTCTAGTCTGTGGAGGCAAACAAAGTACACACTGTCAGGTATGAAAGTTTTCGTCCAGTTTGTGGTATGAAAGTTTTGTTTAGTGGGTAATTATGTTCACTGGGTTTGCTTAGTGATGATAACCTAGGGCAAATACATTCGCTCGGTTTTACAATTTATAATGATGGGACAATTTAAAGGTTGCCTGGACTGGTTAGGCCATGAACCAGTAAACAATCACGAATTCAAATGCAATACAAAGAGCAGTAAACAATCATGATTTCAACCAAGAAAAAATATTGTAACCTTACCTATGGTGTCGCAAAATAAATTGAATTTCTCATCAGTTGCTAGTAGCACCCTGCTCTCTTCCTTCACGCAGTGTTTTTCCCTTTTTTGTCGTCTAATTTCTTCCTTCATGCAGGAAAGTTTTAAATTTTCGATTTTGATTCATTAGTTAACACCAATTTTTGGCCATTAATGTAATCTATTTGGGATGTATAAGATGGCATCAAGTGCACCAAATTTAGTGCCTATCATTGTTGTATAGTGACTATTTTAATTGTTGTGTATCACAAGATCCATAGTATTGGAAATAATTCCAACTCCTGCCTTGTTTTTGTGACCACCATTGTCCCATGGCTCCTTCATTAACTCGGTGCGGTAGAGTGGTTTTTATTGCGGTCCCGCAAGATGCTTCATCCTTCTCGGCGATAGTGCGGTGAAAGATTTTGTGGTGGCACGCAAGTATTCCTTCTATTCTTGGTGGTGTTGCAGTGAATCCCACAGTCCTGCAAGTCTTCTACCATTGGTGTGTGGTAGTGTGGTGTCCACCATTGTCCCAAGGCTCCTTCATCAGCTCAGTGCGGTAGAGCGGTTTTTATCGTGGTCCCACAAGTTTCTTTTTCCTTCTCGGTAGTAGTGCAGTGAAAGATTATGTGGTGGCATTTTTATTCACAGAGGAGGCCATGGAGAGAGGACATGGACAGTGTAGAAATACTAAATCATTGAGAGGAAAGTGGGTGGAAATAGATGAGACAACGAAATCTGCAAATACAATAGAGGTAAGAAGAGAAAGCAACCTCAACCAAAGGAGGAAGGTTTTTATGAATTAACAAATGCTACAACATAGAGGAGATAAAGTCATTTTTTTGTCCATGAGGCCTCTAAGGTCAAACTTATTGGTTGAAAATGCACAGGAATGGTGATTAAATGTGATTCTATGATCAAGGGAAACTTTGAAAATTATGATAGCCAAAACATGATATCAATATGCCAAATATATGACTAAAGTGAGGTTTTTTTATAATTGGTGTACTAAACATTATTTACTATGTTGTGTATTATAGGGGCGAGATGAGGCCATGGCAACAGATCGTGTCATATCAAATGAGAACACAATGGATGAAGCAGGACATCAGGTACTCAAATTTTGACTAAACTTACGAAAAAAATGATTTGATGGCATTTTGTGATACACCCATCTTTTTTCATTAAATTATTGAAATTTTAAATGTATTATCCAATCTTGACATAAATTAATGCATGTTGTTGATTATTTTAGATGAAGATTGGAGAAAATGCAGAGCCTAAGCTCTCAACTAGCAAAAGAATGAGATATGTATGTGGACGTGGACCTAAAAATATTAAATCACATAGACGAAAGTGGGTGGAAGAGGATATGACAATGGATATTGCAGAAAAACAAATGATTGCACTGAAGAAGAGGTAGGTTAGGACTATAGTACATGGGATGAATACTTTGAGAAAAATGTTGTTTGTGGATGTTCTGTATGTCGTGGAAAGAAACAATTCAAACGAGCGATTGTACAAATACATTACATATATGATGAGCTTCTATTTGGTAGTATGCCTCCTATAATCAATTCAAATCCAATAGGAATTGTGGTGAGGAATTTTCCAATTTAATATAAATAACATGTATACTTCGTTTAAACATTGTTTTATATTATTTAAATAAATAATTTTTTCTTAATGGATACTTGCAGGATAAAGTTCTTGGTTTAAAGTTTCCTAGATCATCGACTTCTAGTCTAGAGGGAAATGATCATTTATCACATGACATATCTAACAAAAATATGTGCCAATATACCATCTCAGAAGATGAGGAATGGATGAAAACAAGTAACAGAACAAGAACTAGTGTGAAGATGCATAATTTTCTTAAAGATAAGGGGAAGGTGGACTACATACCCTATGAGAATGAATGTAATGGAGATGATGACTTGCCCCTAAGATTGAGATCAATTTACAAAGAGACATTTGATTGTCGACTATATTGCACTTGGCCTAGTGATCAACAACTACCCAGAGTGTACGAGGTGTTTCAATTTTGGGGATACAACTACATTATATGACCCTCCAATATTCATGGAGCGAATCTAGGCCACTTTATTGTCCAAAATGTACATGTGGGATCCAAACATAGAAATAATTCAGAACAAACCACTAGGAGATTAATGCCATATTATGGTCCATCAAATTACAGTGGTGAATGGAGAAGGCTAGCAGAATATAATCCTAGCATGTCAGCATATGGTCTAAATTTGAATATGTATACACATCGTCTCCAATTGGAATGTGGAAAAGAAATGAATAGAGGTCATCTTATGTATATAGATGGATGTGCATACACACACAAAAATATTGCAGGATTTATAAATAGTAGTAAGGGAAGGGACCCTACTGTAAGACCAAATTGTCAATTTGTTGAGGTTATAAATGATAAAGATGGAGATATGGAAAGAGAGTTTGATAGATTGATAATGGTTGAGGCTATTATGGACCTTACCATTGGGGATGAGTTATTGATTGATTACCCCTTCTTAAAACACACTCCTGCACGAAAGAAGAGGGAAGAAAAAGGTCTCCCTAAGGATGTTCTTAAGGGCAGAAAACCAAAGAATAATAAATGGGTGTGGACTGATGTTTTATAAACTATGTTGTCAAAATTGTGTTTAATAGCAATTATTGTATAAAAAAGGTAGTCTATAAAATAATTTTCCATTATTCAATTGATGTATATATGTTCATACAATTTATATAATGTCTAATATGTATGTCATTCATGTGCAGGTATTTTTCTATGAAGATATTTTTCAATGATGATGAAGATGATGTAGGTCAAGATGAGCATGATGATAATATTAAATAATTGAAAGAACATATGAAAATTGACAATGATACACTGGATGACATTGTAGCAGACAATAATGTTAATGACCAAGACTTCTAAATTTTCAGAATTATTTGCAATCCATGTTTAAAAAAGGATGATTCTTATGGCCTAAACTTTGAAATTCTTCAGTAACATTATGTTGTACTTGGACAATTGAAAACCTATTTTATTCTCCTAGCAATATTTTTTATTTTCCATTATAATTCTAGGCCAAACAACATTTGTGGGGATGGCCTTTTACACCAATCTTAATTTGTATGAAGTTTAGGAACCTGTTGTCAAGCAATAAATTTCTTTCATATATAGGAAATGTAAAGGCTTCATTTAAGAAAAAAATAAGTAGTCTCTTTCTAAGGGTAATCCACATGCAAAAAGTAAAAAGCACATAAAAAACAATTGTATAGTAGAAAATCAGATTCAATCAGTTATGTCTTATTTCTCTTACACACTTATCTGAAAGACATAGGGTATTCACCATACATTTCCCTTGACAAAGAAAAAATGTGCTTTCATTTATTTTTATTGTATATCTCAGAAGTGAAATTGTTGTTACATAATGATGCACTGAGAAAATAATATATACAAAAAAATGTGAAGAAAATGTTTGAAATTTAACATGCAACCTAATGTGTTGTGTTGAAAGGAATCAAGATTCACTCGGAGAAGAAATAAAAATAAAATTTTGATGATTGTACTTAAAAGTGAATAGGATATGAAAAGTGTGGACAATGATGGTGCCGAAATTCAAAACCCTGATTCTGATGATATTACTGTTTTATATCATTCGAGATAAAGAGCACATACAATTTTATATACATTGAAAATGTAAACACTGTAAGATTTTTCCTTAAAGAATAATTCACATACTCACTTACAAAAAAGGGTGAAGCATTTTTTATTCAAACTCTATTTTATTTAATAGACATAATAGTAACAAAATATTTACAAGTACAAGAATATATACACTGTTTCATAGAAAATAAGGAATGTTTCATAGAATATACAAGTACAAGAATATATCATCATCATTATATCCTTAATTACCTATTGCAATATCCTTAAATTGTTCAATCTTTGGTATGAATTGTTGGTAGAAAAAATTAGGATTACTTGGATGCTTCTTCCATTCATTTTGTATCAACATATGTTCATGAAGACACAAAAGTTAATAAAATATTAATGCATGTAACTCAAAATTATTTAGATAAGCAACTTTGTTAACTTTATTATTTTTAAATAGTTTTCATTTTTATGTTGAACATGTAACAAGGAAAAATAAGCTCAAACTTTCAAAAAAAAAACAACTCTACCAACATTTACAATAAATGTTTTACTATATCAGCATATTCATTCACATAAGCATGGTATTATTGCTCAATAACTGATATTCATTCAAATATAAGAAGAAATAAGTATGGAAAACATAATAAAAATACAAAATGATAACAAAGCCATGGAGAATCTCTAATAATACGATGTTCTCAATTATATTGCTTCAATTGATATATATTAATAACAGAAGTCTTCGAAATGGAAATGATATATGATGATGATAATTTCAAACTAGGCCTTGGTTTCCAATTTATATAGGAAGCAACAAGTTGCATGCCTTTTACAAAAAGAAACAACCTTTCATAACTATTTCTTTTACTAACAACTATTTAAATAGCATAATTAAGGAAATAACAAGACTTAAGAGATTTTGACATATGGTTCCATTATTCAATGTAGAAGACCCATGATCATTGATCTAGAAAATTCTTCCTCTCCATGATGAACGTCCAAATTCTCTCGCCTCAATGTCCTATTCTTCTAAAACCAACAACTATTTAATTAGCATAATTAAGGAAATAACAAGACTTAAGACATTTTGACATATGGTTCCATTATTCAACGTAGAAGACTCGTGATCATTGATCTAGAAAATTATTCCTCTCCATGATGAATGTCCAAATTCTCTTGCCTCAGTGTCCTATTCTTCTAAAACCAAATACTTTTCCTCCCAATAATACACCATAAAATTTGATGGCCACTTATATTCCTGGATCTTTTGCATGTTTGCAAGATGAGTTTTCCATCGACTATCTAGTAATTCCTTTGTATCATTGACAAATGTTAGGTATCCCGCATCAAGAACAATCAAACCATCCATGATCTGATTTAGCTTGGGAAGATTGGTATCATCATCCTCCTATATATGAGTTACACACTTATCAACAACCTGACTGAATTATTTCTTCCACTTATCCAAGTCCTTCAACTGATCACCATCTCTCATAATTTTAGGTATATACCACTGTTTCCAGGTATAGAATAAATCCATTCATGTTACAATATTTCTATCAAACCCTTGTACATGCTGAAATTCATCAGTAATCATCTTCACAGTTTGTTCAATTGGCTTTAATGCTATGGGTGCATCATGACTTCTTTGTAGAACTTTGCATAACTTAGCCAAAGTGTGGTGAATAGGTTACCACCTTTTGAACAAAGGATCTAATACAAGCATATGTGTCTTTATTTGATCCATTTCCTACTGAAGTGTTTTATAACTATCATGCATATTCTCCAATTTATCCATAATTGATTTTATCTTGTGCTCAAGAATCTTTTCCATAACTTCACAAATTCATCTTTTCACTTCATCCTAGGTTTGATTGCTGGCCTTCTTTACATCATTCACTTCCTTCTCTAGATTTTTTACTTCTTGTGCAAAAATGTTCTTCACAATATCCATTGGAGCAATAGGAGGCTTGTATAAAACCATCTCCTTGATTTGTGAGGGTCCTGCTCCTCTTAATTGTTCTTTCAATTTGACATTATCCATGAATAGTTTATTAACTTCATCATTTACGAACCTTTGTTCATTTTCATACTCCTTCAATCTGTTTTCTAATCCCTTAACAATTGCTCGAGTGAACATGGTTGAATGCATGGTAATTGTGGCTTCCTCCAAAGGGGTGGTATCTTGTATTGTCCTTACCATCACTACCCCTTTCATCCCTTGAATTACATTCAATAATTTTGGCTTCTGTGTATTTTTCTATTTGATCCATATGGCCAGGGTTTCAATCTTTGGGTTATTACCAGTTCCACTCACACCTTCATTGGAGTCAAATTCTTCAACTAGCATTGGATCTTCCTGAGCCTGCACTTGATCAAGTAGAAACATTTTCTTTAATTCCAAGCAAGGGAAAATGAGCATATTTCTCTTCAAGACAATTTCTCTAGCCTTCTGGGGGCTAATGTCAATGTTGCCAACTTTTAATTCTTGGAAAGTTTGTGCTACAATTTCATTTTTCTCTGATTCTTCAAGTCCTGCTTCAGTTGATTCCATCCTCTCTTGAAATTATTTTATCTTCATCTTCAACCAGAAATCCTTAAACTTGGGAGTCTTAATGAATTCATCATCTTCTATGAATCTCCTGGCTACAATTTCCCTTTCATCTTCATGTACCTTTGTACTTGTTTTTTCTACATCATCCATCCTTTCCTCATGTTTATGGGCATTGGTCTCAAGGATGGGTTGATCAACTTCAATATCACCTATCAATGACTGTAGTACTATAGCTACTTCCTCAGTATCACCCACCTCTTTAGTATCCTCATAAGGTCCTAACTGTTCAATGCTTCATGTCTTCTATCTTTTGGGAGGTAATTTCTCCATGGGAGGCTCTGAGGTTTCACCTAGGGTATGCTTTGGAGTTGCACCACTAACATGTTCTTCGATACATGCTTCCCTCTTTTTGTACAAGTCTTCAAATCTACCAATTATCAATTCTATCCTCTTGATGGGGTCCTTTTCCTCAACAAAGTATCCTAGGACATTCTTGGACGTTCACTTCGTCCTTTCTTCAAGCTTCTTCATATATTACCATTTTTTCCTTCTACTAAATACATCATTATAAGTAATGTAGTTCCTTATGACATCTTCTTCAAAATCCACTTGGTGTGGCACTGTCATTTTGGTAAGAAAATTGTGCCTTATGTTGTTCATATGATTTTTAGGGTCAAACGCTCTTTCTTTTCCAGATTTCAATGCATATCTTATCTTCAAATAATATTGTAACTCCTCTAGTGTGTCTGAGCCTATAGTCCAATCTTCACACTTGGTTTGGTTTGGCAAGGAAGTTCCTTTCTTCTTCTTGTGCATTACATCTTTCTCCATCTACATAATTTTCCACATAAATTCAAGAAATGCTAATCTGAGGGGCACAAATTTTGGCAGTATGTGTGGAGCAACAGGGCATCCATAAACTCTTATTATTGTAACTTCTGAGAGGAAGAACCAATATCCAAAATTGTATGTATGAACCTTCTCTGGTATTAAAGCCAAAGGTCTCACTAGTTGCAAAATTTTGTTTGATAATCTTGGTATTGCATACCCAAGAACTCGAAGGATTATTTGTACAAATTCTTCGTAGAATACAACAAAGCTTGAATTCTTGCACCGACTGTTCCAAATATAGCACCATTTTTGGACAGGTGTGGGATTCCCTTGCTCATCTACTTTAGCCAAATCCATTCTTTTATTCCAATGGTTCCTATTCTAGTACAATATTAGATGACACAATAGGGAATAGTTTCTAAATGTAATCAGTGCTCTATCCTCTATAACTTGGAAGAATTCATCATCTAATGCCTTCTCAAGGTATGAAGCAAAGTCATATTCAATATTAGTTTCAGGGTTTTGAATTCTCATGGCCATCATCATTAGGCCTATTGGTATTTTATCTTGAGCATCTATCCCCAACACTTGGAAAAGAGCTAAATATTTATTCACAAAGTAATACTAAAAATCTATCACATTAAATGGTTCAGTAGTGGTAGTAGAGATGGGGAATGTTCTATTACCAATGCCTCTTTTCATATATAGGGGTACCTCATCACTTCTATAAGTCTTTTTTAACCTAGCATAATCCTCCTCAATTTTTTGTAGGTTTATCTTGGTCAGAGCCTACTTGTTTAGGCCAAAACACTCAATGATGGCTTTTCTAGTTACTTCTACCAATACTGCATTGTTTGGAAACCTTACTATTTTGGTAGCTGAGTGATACTGTTTGGATACCATTCTAATAAATTCTACATTAACAAACACATTTGGGACAATCAACCTTGCTATATCCAACATCCAAGTGTTTGACATTGGAATCTTCTCATTTCTCTTACTATAAAAATACCAAAATAGGTCCCATCCAGATTTGGAAATGAGGGCATCCCTACAACTTTGTGCGGTGTCCACAAGAAACTTCTTATTACCCTCTTTAGTAGACCCTGGAAGTATATCTAATATGGACTGATGGAGTGGTCTCTTCTTTACTTTAGGTTCTTCATCTTTAATTTTAGGATGATTTTCTTTTACTTCTGATTGTTTTATTTTAGAATGGAGTGCTTTCTTCTTTACTTTAGGTTCTTCATCTTTAATTTTAGGCCGAATTTCTTTTACTTCTGATCATTTTATTTTAGGAGGCATGTTTCAATTTTCTCTACTATGGCTTCAAATGACAAAACCTTGATTTTTTTTAAAAATTAATAGAGCTCTTTCAGAGAATTTTTGTGCACTTACTTGAGTATTTCATGCTTGCAGGACTTCTTCTTCTCGTATCCTTAGCTCCTTCCACGCTAGTGCACTGCAATTGAGTGAAATATTGGGAAAAATAATTTATACTTGGATGGTGTGGTATTCAATCATATTAGTTTTGGAAACTCTTAATAATTTAATAGCATTTAATTTTGCCAATTGATGTTATTTTCAACATTTATTGCTATAAATTGTAATGATGCCATGATTATCATACTACCGCCATCTCTTATTATACTCGCTATAGTATGGAAATTTTTTCCCTTCCCTTCTACTGTTTACCACACTACTGCCTTGCTCAATGCTTCTTGCTACGGGGTTGCGGTGTATACCGCTCTACCGCATATGTTGCTCACCTTCCCAGTGGTATAGTGGTGTATTCTTTTGATCATTATCTGAAGAGTGTTGATGAGACAATCTTATTTGTCTTACCGATATATTAATGTCTCATCTACATTAGATCTTATGTTCCTCTGATGTTGGTTGTCGGTGTCGATGAGACAAGTTAATATCTCTTACCGATATGTTGTTGTCTCATCGATATTTTCCTTCGGTGGTATTTCTTTATATATCGATGTAACTCTGCCATGTCAGGGAGACTTGTGATTATTACTACAGTATAGTGGTGTTTTTCCCTTCCCTTTTGCTGTTTACCACACTATCACCTTGCTCAAGGCTTCTTGCTATGGGGTTGTGGTGTACACCGCTCTACCATATATGTTGCTCACCTTCCCAATGGTATAGTGGTGTATGATTTTGATCATTACTTGAAGACTGTCGATGAGACAATCTTATCTGTCTTACTGATATCTCAATGTCTCATCGCCATTACTTCGTTATATCCAAGAGTTGTGTTTCGCCGAGCACTTGTAGATATACTTGTCGATGTGACATAAGTGATTCTCCTCGATATGCCCGTATCTTGTTGACATTTCACTATTTTACATCATCGATGAGACATATAAATAAGTCTCTTCGACATAGGGGTGTCTAATCCGGTGCTAAACCCAAAGCTAAACTTGAAGCTAATTTTGGTGCTAAATACGACACTAATCAGCACTGACTTTTACTAATCGATGCAATAAATGCTAAAAATTGTGCCATCCCAATAAATAGAGCCGACGTTTTCAAAATATTGCCAAAAAGTACATTAAAACGGTGGGTGGAAGAAAAAAATGGAGCAAATCATAAGGATTTGTTGTAGTGTCACCATCTCACATCTCCATCCAATCCTAACACATTCAATCTAGCACAAATCATCTAATCACATCTTTGGTCTTGTCCCCAGCCTTGATCCAATCATCATCGTCGTCATCATCGAGATGTATCTTTCCCTATACTCTTGTGTTATTTTGGGATGTATCCTTCCCTCATCAACAACACTATCATCATCATCATCATTTGGATGTATCCTTCCCTATCCTTATGTTGTTCTGGGATGTATCCTTCCCTCATCAACAACACTCTCATTGGGATTTACCCTTCCCTATCCTTGTGTTGTTTTGGGATGTCTCCTTCCCTTATCAATAACACTCCATCAACCATCAATTCATGTTGGCTTGTAGCTTGACTGGGGTAACATCATTTATGTTCTGGCATCCATTTGTGATTGCCTTTATCCCTTAATTTCATCATCCTCTCTCATCCATCCCTTTATACCATCTTCCCCATCCACCCTTGCATCATATCATCCATTTTGAGAGCACACCCGTGTTCACTTAAACCCGCATGTCCTCTCAAGGGGGTATCTTCAATCCATAATCTTCATCTTCACTCCCATCATCTTTCTTCCCAATCACTCCTTTGATGACTGGGGCATCTTTCCCAATCTAACCATCTTCTTCTGGGTTCTATTTTTTAACATTTTTTGAAATGATGATACTTCGTAACACCATCTCAAAGAGGGGAAAAATGTAGACATCCAAATTTGGACACTTACATTTGTCCAAATTTATCCCTTTTCGTCTAAACATCCTCTTATTCACGTTAATTAGGTAATATTGCTATTATCTAATTAATACCCTTAATCCCTCTTTAAACCCTAAGGTATTTAATTAAATAATGAAATACTTTATCATCTATCCTACCTTACCCCTTCTATCCCACAAATTAGATAAATAATTTCTATTTATTTAATTTACTCTCTCAAATGTCACATCCTCCATCACTTTTTCCTTAATCCTAATCCATCTCCTAATCCCATCATTAGGGATGTGCACATGACTAATCCCTGATTAGGGTGTGTCACATCCTCCAACTTTTGCAAGTTGACTCTTAATCTTCGTTAGCCACTAAATTTCTTCTAATCAGTGATTAGTTAGTCTAATCAATCCCCCTTTGGTCAAGTCTCTCATTCCCCAGAGAATTTTTAATTCCTTTTTGTCTTCCCCATGTGAATTTAAAATTCACTTTTATTCCTCCAAGAATCTCCCTCTTCCCCATGTGAATTTAAAATTCACTTTTATTCCTCCAAGAATCTCCATCTTCCCCATGAATTTAAAATTCACTTTTGATTCCTCCAAGGAATCTCCTCTTCCACATGTGATCATTTAAATTTCACATCAATTCACATGAAGGCTAGGAACCTTCCATTATAAGGGCCATGTTTTATCCACAAGGCACTTTTCAGCCTCCTCCATAAGAACCTTGTCTTATCCAGAAGGTGCCTATCATATAAATTTAAAATTCATATTTATTATCCCAATCACCTTATCCCCTCCAATCATGTGAATTCAATATTCACATTTATTTCTCCAACCAATTCTCTCTTCTCCATGAGGATTTTTTGAGAAATACTACAATTCCTCATATGTCACTTTCATTCTCACTTGGAGACAAGAGGTTCCCTTTTGAGGAAATCCTCTCATCTCCCAAGGTACTTGCAAAGTACTTGTTCTTCCTCCACATAATTTGTACCTTGTCCATCTCACCTTACCCCTTGGACAACTCACCTTACACATGTCAAGATGTGAGGGCTTGTGAGTCCTCAACTCACCACAACCCTCCATCTTGGCCATGGTGGCTCAATCCCGACTGTTGAATTCTCTAGAGAATTCAATTTCCTCTATAAATACCCCCCCTCTTCCTTCATTAAAAGGGGCTAGGAACACTTAGTCATTTTGGACCCACATGCTACCAAATTTCTCACTCAATTTGCAAGCATCACCTTAGCCATTTAGCCAAGCCATTTAGCCATTAGCACTTGCATTTATCACATTACTTATCTTGCATACACCAATTTCATATCCATCCAAGGAGCATACAAGCTTTCAAACATCAAGGGAAAACCAAGGGATTCAACAACACAAATGTATAATCATTATTTTTCTATTTGTCTTTGTGTTATCATTCCTTGGGCTAATCTTGAGGTGTACCTTTTGTGTTCTTCCATTAGTGCATAATAGTTGATTTGCATCTTTAGAATATGATAGACATTTAGGGATCACACCTAAAACATTGAAAATTATCCTTATATAAGAATTCCCTCCATCTTGTTGGATTGTAACAATCTTGATGGTGGCTACATGAAATGGAACCATGATGCCATATATGGGTACCAGAACAACATCATTTTTTGTATCAACCTAAATCATGAGCTCTCTAGAAATGGGGATATCTTCCACATTTTTTTTGAAACCATCTTATTGGATGGCTTGGAAGATCCATGTCCATCTCTTGTACCAATGCCCCTTGCAGCCAATCTTCTTGCAGTCTCCTCATTCTTTTATAGAGGGTTGACACTTAAGGTTATGTAATAGAATTTATAGTTGATAGTTAAATTGTATAACAAATTTTTGTATGATCTTTACTAACGTTTATTAGAATCGTTGCATGTTTTACATCATTGGAATCACATATTAGCTGTAAACATTTTGAAATTTTATTATGGTATGTGCACTTTGATATGATGTAATATGATTATGGTTTCATCTCATATGTTTCAATATTAGATATATAATAGAAAAATAAATTATTGCATGAAATAAATAATAAATTTTCATTTTAAATGTTTTTTTTTGTAGAACACGGGTCTTCCAAAATATCAAGATGATCATCATCATGATATAGATCCAAAAAATATTGGTTCTACCATACATATCACATGGCAGAGGATGATGATGACGCAGATACGGAAGACACCGAGGCCGATGACAATGATGATGATGATAATGATGATCATGATGATGATGATCACGATGGTGATGATGATGATAGGGCAGTTGTTGGTAGTACCCAACAACATTCATGATCATATAGGCTACATCATGGATCATTGTTGGTATATCATTATGATGATGATGATGAGGTAGTTACTGGTAGTACCCAGTGACATTCATGATCATATAGACTGCATCATATATCATTGTTAATATATTGTTATGATGCCTCTTTTCATGGTTACTATCATATGTATCATTTTCATGGCCTATAGTACCATATTATTGAGTTGTATCATATTGACATTTATCATTTTCACTTATATCATTTGGACATGTATCATCTTGACTTGTATGAATTTGAGTTACATAATTTATCATTTTTACTTATATCATTTGTACATGTATCATTTTGACTTATGTCGACTGTTGGACATGTATCATTTTGGTAGTGATTTAACTAGCAAAAAAATAAAATAATTATCTTGTTTTTTTTTTTTTGATACATAATTATCTTATTTAATCATGTGAATTAAATAATTAAATTACTTACTCTATAATAATATGAGTTATTTAAGAGGCATCATATATTTAACTAATTAAATTGAATTAAAAAATTATTAAATTAATAAATGGAAGCAAAACAAGAAGCATTTTTAGAAGAAAAAAAAGGAAGCAACAATGGAAGCCAAACTAGAAACAAACCAGAAGCAATCTTGGAAGAAAAATTGGTAGAAAAATTGGAAGAAAATTTGGAAGCAAAACCAGAAGCAAAATCGGGAGCAAAACAAGAAGCATTTTTTAGAAGCAAAAAAGGAAGCAACAATAGAAGCCAAACTAGAAGCAAACCAAAAGCAATCTTGGAAGAAAAATTGGAAGCAAAACCAGAAGCAAAACCAGAAGCAAAACTGGAAGAAAAACTAGAAGCAAAACTAGAAGGAAAACTGGAAGCAAAACTGTAAGCGACGCAGGAAGCAAAACTAGAAATGAATTTGGAAGAAAAACTGGAAGCAAAACTAGAAGGAAAAATGGAAGCAAATCTGGAAGAAAAATTCGAAGCAAAATTGAAGAAAAATTGTAAGTAAAGTCGGAAGAAAAAACATAAGAAAAATTGGAACCAAAATTGGAAGCCAAAATGGAAGCAAAACGGGAAGCACAAGTGAAAGAAAAATCGAAAGAAAAATTGGAAGCAAACCTAGATGAAAAATTTGAAGAAAAATTGGAAGCAATACTGGAAGCAAACCTAAAAGAAAAAGTGGAAGCAAAAGTGGAAGAAAAACCGAAAGCACAACCGAAAGAAAAAGTGGAAGCAAAAGTGGAAGAAAAATTGGGAGCAAAACTAGAAGCAAAAATGGGAGCAAACATGGAAGCAAAACTGGAAGCCAAATTGGGTGCCAATTTAGGTGTTATTTTTCAGTGCCATTTTTCAATGCTACTCTCGATGCTAAAAAAGACGCTTTTACTGGCACCAAATTTTTGGCATAAAATTCGACACTAAAGTGGATGCTAAAGACGATGCAAAATCTAGCGATAAAAAGAAGAAACAATTTTGAGTTGAATTTCAAGCCATGAGATCGCTCCAATTGATTGACTCAAATACACTAAAATCTAGCACAAAATTCAGTGCTAATTTCCTGTTGTGCTATTGTGAACTCATGCAACAAGATAAGGAAAAAACTTTACATTTGCTAGTACATTGGCTTCATCAAGTTCCATGGGTAGGACTTTCACAAATCCTCTATTTCAAAATATAAACTAAGGTCCTACATCTCAAGGTCCCACACTTACATTTCAAAACACAACCAAGGTCCTACATCTCAAAGTCCCACACCTATATTTCAAAACACAAATCAAATTCCTACATTTCAATTTCAAAACACTAACCCATCAAGTCAAAATCAACCAAACAAATCTAGGAGAATTCATATTGTCCCATGAATACCAAACCAAAACACCAATCAAGGGCCTACACTATCTTTCCAAAATACCATTCAAGGTTCTAGACCTCATACCAACCAAGGTCCTACATTTTAAAGTATAAATCAAGGGCCTACACCACAATTTCAAAATGCCATACCTTTTGGGACAAATCTAAATACCAATTTCACTTCAAACCAAACCAACACCAATGCGACATTTACACATCAATATCAATAAGGTAACCAAGGTCCCAAGCCACAAAATGCCAATCTGAATCGAAACCCAAAATTTGACCTCAACACCATCTCTTGCAGACTCCTTGATGCAACAGATACAAGCCATCCAACAACAAATGGAAATCATGCAATTAGGGATCGACAAGAAAACTTATTCCATGAAGGAATTGTGTCCCTATCTATTCGACAAAAGTTTATACATGTTGCCCTTTCCCCCTCACTTCACAACACCAAGTGTACCCAAGTACAAAGGGAAGGGAGATCCAGTGGAACACATATGAGAATTTAACACGAAATGTATGGAAATCACATATGATCCTACTTATTTGATGAGACTATTCTAACAAAGTCTCACAGGGCCAGCTCTAGATTGGTTGGCTCAACTTCCTCTAGGGATTAGGGAATGGGGTGACTTGGCTGATAAATTCATTAATCACTTTTCCTTTAAAATTGAAAGTGATGTGACCCTCAGAAAACTATGCACAACTAAACAAAAAGAAGGGGAGTCTCTTACCTCATTTTACCAAAGATGGTGAGGTATGGCTAGCAAGTGTCCTTGCCACATCCCCGAGAAATAAATAGTCCCCATGTTTGTTGAAAACCTTAATGCAAAATTGATGACTGGTCTCCAAATCCAATGTTGCACAAATTTTAAAGAAATCATGGAGAAAGGCGTCTTTATTAAAAAGGCTCTTGTGGTAAAGGGACTAGTCAAAGTGCACAAAGAAACCCCAAAGCCTAATAATGACAAAGGTAAATTTTGGTCCCAAAACAAGAATGTCACTAATGATGGATTTGTTGATGCTAAAGTGATAAAAAAAGGTCCTTCCACATCAAACATATTAGATTCCCAAATGCAAGGTCAAGATCAAACATTGAACACAGTCGAAAACAACCAGCAACGCAGAGGACCTCCACACGCTAAGAGAACATATACCCCATTAGGGGAACCCATTGAATCAGTCCTAAAGACACTTTTAGAATCCAATGTCATCTGACTGCCAGAAATCAAGAACTATGAACCCTCATTGATCAAACCTGACTGGTGGAAGGAAAACGAATACTATGAATATCATCGTGGAAAATGACATAAGACATCTTCATGCTAGACACTCAAAAATATCATTCAAGATATCATTGAACAAGGAATCATATCAGTAGACAATTCACAAGGAAAGACCAATGTTGATCATACCATATTTAAAACTCCCTTGCAAGATCATGACAAAAGAAAATCCTCCAATTCAAGGAATAACAATAATGCCAATTATACTTGTTTCATGCATGATTACAACACTATTATCCACCACATATGAGCATTTGATGATCATGTTTCCACCATTACCATAAATAAGAAAAGTTCAAAGTGTGCTATCACCACTCATAGAGCCAAGGTAACTCTACTAGGGGTTCCTTCCAATCCACAACTGAAAAGTCAATAAAATCTCCTAGAGCAGCTAGGGAAGACTCTTGCACAAATTTCTATTTTGGAATTCCTCTACATATCCCCTCAATGCAGAGCTATCCTTGATAAAGACTTGTAGGAATCATCTATACCCACCGACGTAAATGTTAATAAATTTTAGGCCATGGTTGGATACCTAGCTATGCCATATCATGTCACCTTCTCTGAACAAGAATTTTTTGCACAAAATTCAAATCATAATGATCCCCTACACCTTGAAGTCTACGTAAATAAACATAGATCAGACAAGTCTTGGTAGATGGTGGAGTAGGTCTGAACATTTGATCTCTTAAACTAGTAAAAGCATTGGGATACTCTGAGAATTGCATAGATCAAACTAAGAATTTTGTTATCAAAGCTTATGATGATGTTGAATGCTCATCCGAAGGAGTAATTTCACCTCCCGTAAGATTTGGTCCGGCTATGCAAAACATAACGTTTCATGTCTTGGATCTGGATTTACACTACAACCTTTCCTTGGCCGCCCATGCATTCATACCATGATGGCCATACCATCCACATGCCACCAATGCCTCAAGTTCCACATAATGGCATTGAAATTACTATTCTAGGTGATCCTAATCCCTTTCAGTATTGCACAAACCTGAGAGGAACTGTTGAGCATCAAGTGCCCATAAATCAAGAGGCTTCACCTTCCACTTCATCCCACTACATTGATCCATCTGATCTCATTAAATCATCCACTCCATTCACCACACCATCAAACCCCAAGTTCCAAGTCCATGATATTGGATTTGGAGAATACCGTATGGATAATTTACTAGCAAAAGACAATGCTAATGCCACTAAGAAGGTTAAGACTTCCAACACTGATGTCAAGACAATTGTAAAAGGAATGCAAAAATATGGTCTTGCTTGGATGGAAACCTTTCGAGATCCTGATGATATATCTGCCTTTTCCCTATCTGCTTCCACCCAATCCTTTTATGTCCATGATAACCCTATGTTTGACTAGGATAGCTATAATAACCCACTCCTTGATCATGACCCCATTGAGGATATCCAATCAACATTTTTCCATCCCACCTACCCTAGGCTATGATATGCATTTTCTACTATCGCCTCTACTAAGCCATCTTGCCAAGTTGTTAGTTACGTGCAAGCCTCCTTTGATGTTAATAGTACAAAAAAGGATAGTCCCAAATAATCCATTGATGGCATTTCCACTCCTTGTCATACACCAAACATTCCTATCACTCCATCCATTTCACGCATCTCACTCACATCCATTTGCATCATAGACATAGATCAACAAGTCATATCTCAAGAAAAGAACAAGGATAAAGCTCAAGAGTTAAAGGTGAAAGTGCCTTTTACAAATGGAGATCCAAAATTCAAAGAAAGAATGATAAAGAAAAGTCCTTTAGCCAAATTCAAAATCTATTGGACAAGTCAAAGATACAAATAAAAGTCAACACTAAAAGAAAGAAAAATTATGCCTATTCATCAAAACTAACTAGGGGCATCTATCAAAAGAATGAAAGTAAGAAAGAATTGATCTCTAACTATGCCTCTCCATCAAAAATAACTGGGGGCATCTATCAACGCAGAATGCCAAAATAATAGCTTGTTGATCTACCGTCTCCATCATCACTTTTACTCATTTCATACATCCCACTCCATCCATCCATACTCACACATTTGTCATATCTTTCCACTTCCATTGGCGATGTTTTTCAATGTACCTTTAACGACAACCCATTCATGCACTCTGGCTCATTGGTCGCCCAAACTCCTTTTCATCTAAAGCTTGATGGCCCACATAGTGTGCACATTATGGATCATACCATAACCTCTTTCATCCACCACATCTATCATCCTTCATATTTTCCACTTGTAGTCCTCATCCAAATTAGGTCCTTTCATCCAACACGGTCATCCAAATAGGATCAAGGCATTGCCACGATAAGCTATGGATCTGATGTGTATCAATTATACACGTAATTCTCAGAGTATCCCATCAAAAACTCATAAATACAAAAAAAAATCAAAAAAATAGTCATCTTAATGAAAACTTGGCAAACAAGCGTCTTGGTGACAATAAAAAAATAAAATAAAAATAGTAAAGAGAAATAATTCATCCAAAAGTGAAAACCACTTCAATGGCTTTTTGGATAAGTACCATGGTGAAAACTTGGCAAACATGCACCATGTATAGTCAGTATATGCTCCTCCATCTACTATCACTTTATCTAATTTCATGCCCTTCGTTCATCCATTCACACATATTATCCATCCACAATAAGGATTTGTCATCTTTCTCATGGCCTAAAAACCATTGACATTTAGCGTCCTTTGCTTTCATGACCATCCTTGAATCCATGGATTCCTTGCGCATAACAAGTTGGCCCTATACCCGACTGGGGGAAATTCCTTGGCCTACATATTCATGGGATCCTACACATGATATCAGCCTCATAAAACATCAAAATCCAAAAAAAATCATAAAACATCAAAAACCAAAAAAAATCATAAAACATCAAAAACCAAAAAAATCATAAAACATCAAAAACCAAAAAAATCATAAATCATCAAAATCCAAAAAAAATCATAAAACATCAAAATCCAAAAAAATCATAAAAATTCAAAACTTCCAAAAATAGAGTCAGAGTCGGAGTCAGTCTATGTAGTTTTGGTTGAACTACATTGTCTCTATGCATTGCTACGTAGGAAAGGCCATCATTCGATGAGCCCCTGAGACATTAGGTATGTCCTTAGGGTTTTGTCGAGTCATATCAATTTTGGTCTGCGTTAGTCGAACTACGAGGTCTCTATGTGTATAACACTGGAAAGGCCATCAATCAATGAGCCCCTGAGGCCCAAGGTTAGTCCTTTAGGGTTTTTTTGATTCTGGTCCTATCCCTAGTCCTCGAGCAATCACTGTTCAAATCAAATCACGAACCAACATACAAACATATCCAACAAGTCTTTAATCTTCAATCCATCACTTACCTAATCATCATCACTGGTCATTGGTCTTGGCAAAATGGGGCATTATGTAATTTCCTCATTCGGTCTTATCACTGTCTTCTATTAGGATGTGTCCTTCCTAAGATTAGACATTGTCATTGGTCAACCTTGTCATTTGCCTTAAACATGATATGTCTTTCCTGAAACTAGGTGTTCATCAAATTGGTCAATCGGTCATCTTTATTAGATGTTTTATTTGCCTTAAAATACGATATATATTTCCTAAAACCAGACGTCATCACATCGGTCAATCATTTCAATCAAACCTTATCAAATTAACTCAAGTTTGTCACTTGGTCACTCAATCTCGGTCATCTTGGTCAATTACTCTTGCCTTAAATAGGATATGTCTTTCTTGAAACCAGGCACAATCAATCAAATCAATTAATCAACCTTCTCAACCTATCAATCAACTTTGTTCAAACAATCAATCAATCAATCATCTCAGTCATTTGTCTTAATCAGGGTGTGTCTCTCCTGAAACCAAACCTAATCAATCATGTTAATCAATATTAGCAATCCTATCACTAAACATTATCTCTTTGGCAAACACTTTGTTGGTCTAAGTTTTTTTTATCTTTTTGATTGGTTTTTGGTCATGTTACTAGCTACCTCAAGGATGTCCTATCAAGGATTTAGAGGGATGATGATGGATCATGATCTCTTTTATTTTATTGCTATCTATGATTTGTCTTGGCAAAAAGTTGGGGCAATTGGGTCCTTAGTATGAGTCGGGGAACTCCTTGTCTTTTGACATTGTCTTTTGATTGCTTGTCTCTCACAAATGTTCACCTTGCACACCTTGGTCTATGTCATACCATGGTTTTTGTGCTTCATTCGTGATAGTTTTGACGTCTGATGATGATAAACATAAAATCATGAGTGTTTGTCCTTAGTCATTTCCCTCCGGACTTCGCACTTTCTTTCCCATTCTCCATGCTAACATCCATCTCCTTCATGCTAACATTTCTTCTATCCTTCATCCTCTAGTCTTCTCATCCATCCCAAGAGTGCACTCATGTTCTTTGAACCCACATGTTCTCTCGAGGGGGCATACCACAACCCTCCTAGTCATCCTTCCTCATCCTCCTTATACTGGGGCATATTTTGACTAAATTACTTTGACACAACGCGATAAACTGCATTGTATCAAAGAGGGGAAAAATGTAGACACTTAAAATATCCTAGACTTATTAATACCATTGTTCCTTATTAATTCTCTTGTCTAATTCCATAAGTCTTCTATTAATTAAATAATTTTAATTATTTAATTAATTTATTTCTAGCTTTATTTTCTACTTTGATCAATTAAATACATTATCTTTTTAATTGTGTCACTAAAATTTAGTTTCTCTCTATAATTAAATGAATTATTATTCATTTAATTATTAATTCTATGTCATTCACCTATATTTAAATAATTATTTATAATTATTTATATATTCATTAATCTTTCCATTCTTCTATAGTTAAATAATTATTAAAATTATTTAATTACCTTTTGTCATTTCTCCCCTAATAAATAATTAATCTAAGTTAATTATTTAATCCTCCTTTCCTATTTCCTCTTATTTAATTAAATTGGTTGCACAATCATTTTAATTAAATGCCCATTTTCTTCTTCCTCCACAAGTCAAAGATTCCCCTCTCACGAATTAAATGGTTTTATTATTTAATTTCTCAATTATCTCACTCCACTCTCTCATTTTCAAATCTCAACCATTGATTGTCTCTGGTCTCTTCTCAATCTTGACCGCTCATTTCATAGTCATCCTTAGCCCACTACTCTATGGTGCATGAATCTTCAACCATCGATATGAGAATCTTTCTAGAACTTTGATCACGTTCGTCCATTCAAATGGCTTTCTATAAAAGAAGGTTTTCTCCTCCTTTTTTAATTTAACAACCACATATCTCCAATATTCATGCTTATTGTTTGTAGGTACTTGCATACAATGAACTAAGGGTAACTTCCAAAGGCTATTTGAGGCGAGACAAGGAAGGTTATTCAACTTCAAATATGGGGAGTTTGTTATTTCATTGCTCTTATTTTGCTCTTCTTGATTTTTAGAAGTGTTGATCCCATCCATCACATGGATATAAATTTATGGATGGTCATATGTTGGAGAGAAAATAGTATCAGTTAGTTCTTCCATTGGGTTCTTAGAGAATATTTGTATGGTTCATTATCAATAGGAGACTCAAAATTGAGGTGATAGACTTTTTCAACACATATATGACCCCTAACAAATTTTTCATCATAGTTCTACCAAAGTCCCTGATCTCATCGAACTTCCACTTTAACCTCAATGAGGTATTTAAGACTTTTTTAATATATTATGGAAGAATAGATCATGGTGGTGATGTTATTTTGAAACGATATTGAGTTGAAGAAGGATGTTGAGTAGTGTGCTTAGCCTTTGTAAGTTTGGCCAAACCCAAATCTTTAATCACATCTTTTAGTTTGAGAATTTTGACCTGAGATTAGATTAAATACTTAATGCCACTAGTGATGAAACTATTGAAAAGGGTTAGATAAGTCTTTAGTATGATTGGTGATTCATTCAAATTTAGTTTGATAGTCCCAAATTTTTCTAGTTTGAAGGAGCTTAGTAAAAACACCAATAGAATCCTCATAGACTCTAGATTCAAATTGAACCAACAATTTTTTGAATTTTTTTCCAATTAGGTTCACCATGAGCCTTGAGATACTATTGATACCATTGGAAAACTTATTTTTCCAAATAGAAGGATGCAATATGTAACCTATTTTCTAGTGGAGTGTTATTTATATTGAAAAACCATTTAAGTATATACTTCCAACTAGTAAGATCAATGCCGAATAGTAGGAAGTCTTATGTAGGCCATTGGGCACATAAAAAATGGATTTCCACCAAAAAAATCCAATAATTATGGAGGTGACCACTTGTGACCATTGAGTATTAAATTTTGGGCATTAAGATCATGAACCATCTATGTCAATTTTGAAACTTAAGTCTCCAATTCATCAAATTTTTGGTCTATTTTGTGGGTTCCATAGAGTGAGAAAATATTAATGAGGTGGGTATGCCCAAAAAATATTCTATAAGATTTTCTCAAAATGAAAATATAGTTCTAAGGAGACAATTTGATACAAATATTTAGGAAAAATATTCAAACTAATTTTATCTATGGTATGTAAATATTTTCTTCTATCCTATTCATTTTACTATCCTCTATTCTTTCTACACAAACTATCTATTTTTTATAGAAAATAAGTGTTTTCTATTTCTAAAAAAATACTATTGTTGTTTCTATGTTGTGCATTCCCTTCTACATGTATTATTCTAACATATAGCTAATGGATATAAAGGAAAAAACCACATGGCGATTTATTATGTTGTCCAAATATGTCATGATGGAAGTGAGGCTAAAGGGCTAAAAAAGGAAGGTTGTTATAGGGTTGTCTACTCTTTGAGCACAATTATATATAGATCATTAAAGATATAGTATAATACAAGTATATTCATGAGGCTAACTAATTATTAGTGCATCATAGGTGATGGATGGCTAATGAATTTTTACAGATAGATTTTAAAAAAATATAAGGGGTTTTTTGATGCAGGGGCATCAAGCTCCTTTGATTTTGTTGGCTATTTTGATTTCAATTTTGGTTGTGCATTGGTAGTGCTATTTTCTTGGGGCCGAATTCTTGGCCTTGGTCTTGCTACAGACATATTTCCTTGTTTTGGTTGGCACACAGGATCCTGGTACGATTGTTACCCCCAAATCTATTCATGTCAAAGAGAGGAAAATATAGTTGACAATGGTTCTTGTAAAAAAAAAGGAGGATCAATTCTAGTGGGGGAGTCTCTACCTACGATAAGAGGAAGAAGAATAGAATGAAGATTGATTAGATATTGATGAGAGAACCAAACCATTGGGTAACAAGAAGGAATTTTTTTTAGTTTAGGAGTTCTTTCTAGTGATCAAAAGGAAATGGTTCTTGAAGAAGAAGAAAGGGGATTGATAGTAGTTCAACCTATGTAGAGGAAGGTCGATGGTTTATAGTCAATGAGAACCTTCTGGTAATGCAAGAAATCAACTCAAGATGTTGTAGGGATTTGGAGTTTGGGACTGGCAACAAGAAGAAGCATGCAAACCCAGTCTCATGGGGAAAAGAAGTAAGTGTGGGCAGAGTATAGAGAGGTAAGAATGAGGAGAAAGGAGCGGTGGAGATTGGTGGAGGCGTCAGCCAAAACACAAAATGAAGGTGATTCCTTGGGGAATTGACTGACTGTAACTAGTTTATGTTTGCTTAATGTAACTTGGCTCGATGGGGTTGTCATGAGAAAATTCACCCAACATTATACAATTAGATTTTGCTTCATTTCCATGGATTTTTTCTTGCTTTGTATTTTGTTCTTCAGGTTGATTCTTGATGAATCGATACAATCCATTTCTTGGCCTGTGTGCAAATAGTTTGTAATGTTTTTGTGCATCCTTAAACTAGGTTCACATTGATGAATATTCATTCTCTTGTTGCTTGGGGATTAATGTCCCATTGTCAATTCGTATTGGATAGTATAGTGCCCTGTAGCATATGATTCATGTGTTTTCATGGAATAAAGAATGAATTGATGGTATCTTTCTGTTGTTACTTAAATGTTTAATTAAGGAATGTTTTGGTTAGATTGTTGTTTCCCCCATGTTAAAGATTTGAACTAAATACTCATTGCTTGATTCCTTCTCTATGAGTTGTTGGTCATCTATGAGTAAGCAAGGTAGTCATCAATTTGGTATCAAAGCCTAAAATATCTAGGAAAGTTGGTTATGCTCATAGGATTTTGACAAGTATGTGTAGTGGAGTTTAGATAGGTTAATGAAAATAACCTAGGTACCAAAAGACTAGGCAAAGGAAACGTAAATAGAAGCCTTCAGTGAGGTATCAGGCAGAAAAAAAGAGGAAAGGTTAAAAGATGCAGCAACATACTAAGAAGGAAAGCATCAAGAAGAAACAAGATTCAGAGTTTGAAAGAGAAATGATAGAATTGAGAAGATATTTAGAGAGGTGTAAGTTATTGGTGAAGTAAAGGCTTGAGGAAAGAAGGAAAGAATGTGACTGGTATTGGCCAATGACAAAGAGGTTGAAGTGGCTGGTAAAGTTGATTGTGAAGAAAAGAAGAAGACAAGGTGTGATAACCTTGAAAAGAGAGGATAAAAGAAATTGGGATAGTGAGAAGTTGCTAAGTGAGCAACATGTATGGGAAGTGATCAAGGAAGTTATCATTGTAGAGGACTTGATGAAAGATAGAAAAGAATGGAGAAGAGAAGAAGTGCATAAAGAAGCACTTGAAGAAGGAAGTAGTAAATAGGAGAGGAAAGTGTCCATAAAGGAGGCACTTAAGGAGACATCTTGTTCTCTTGATTTATTTTCTTATGATATGTTTGAGAATGTGAATACAGGTAAGAGGAATGTTGAGAACAAGATCTTGAAGATGTTAAGAGTAAGGGCAAGAAGAGTACCATAGACACAGATAAATATGAGAAAGAAAGGAAAAAAGTTGTAGTGGTATACCAAGTAGACCAAAGAAAACAACTTGAAGAAAAGGTACATCATAAGGTACTTAAATATGAAGAGAGGGTTATTGATGAAAGGAAGGAAACCTGCAAAAAGCAAGAGATGACAAGTAATGATTCCAACGATGGAATAAAATGGGGACAATGGGCCAATGCAGAGGTAAATGTGAGTATGAATGTTGATTTTGATCATACATGTGAAAATAGGAATATAAACGTGCAATTAAAAAAGAGAAAATATAATTGGAAGACCATGGATATATGGTGCCAAGTTGGTAGAAGAAACTCATTAAAGGACAATAGATAAAATATAAATAGGGGGTGACTTATGATAGAGACAACAAATAGAGTGCAGAAATAGAAAGAAATCAGCCCAAGAAGATGAAAAACAAAATGTGGGTAGTGAAGTGTGGGATAGTAATAGAGGAATGTGGTAATGTAAGACAAGGTGAAGAAGAGGACAAGTCCAATAAACAAAGAAGCATGAGGGAGCCATAAAAGGATGAAAATAGGACATTGCAGAATGTGTGGGAACTTATGTAGAACTCAAGCAAAAAGAAGAAGCATTAGCACTCATGAAGATGACATGACAATGGAGTTTGAAGAAAGGAAAAAGAAGGAGAATGAAGTAGCAACTTGGAAGAAGTTGGAGGAAACTACATACAATGTGGAAGGTAAACAAGTTGATTTTGACGTTGGTACTTTTGAATTTTGGAATGAAATTGTTGAAGGGAAGATTTTAAAACAAGAAAATGCAAAGGATGTGGAACCAAACAGTGATAGTGATCTATATGAATGTGAGATGATGTTTTGGGGGTTTTTAGATGAAAAATACATAATAAGGAGGAGATACAAAAAGGAAAAAAAATTAAAACAGATTGAAAACATGACCGTTATTCTAGAATAATGTTGGAAGACATGAAAGAAAAAAATCAGAGAAATGATTTCTAGCTAGTGACCTCATGCGTAGGAGCACATGCTTCTTTTTGTCTCCTAGGGATTCTAATGTAGGGGCATCATGCTCCTTCAAGTTTGCTGGATATTTTTATTTCAATTTTGGTTTTTTTTGGTTGTGCATTGGTAGTGTTATTTTCTTGGGGCTGAATTCCTGGCCTTGGTCTTGCTACAAACATGTTGTCTTTTTTTTGGTTGGCACACAAGACCCTAGCACGATTGTTTCTCCAAAATCTATTCATGCCAAAGGGAGGAAAATATAGTTGACAACGGTTCTTGAAAATAAAAAGCAGGATCAATTCTAGTGGGGGATTCTCTACTTGTGATAAGAGGAAGAAGAATAGTATGAATATTGATTGGATATTGGTGAGAGAACCAGACCGGTTGGTAACAAGAAGGCAAAAATTTTAGTTTGGGAGTTCTTGCTAGTGATCAGAAGGAAACAGTTCTTTAAGAAGAAGAAAATGGATCGATATGTAGTAAGGGGTATAAAAATGATGTTGTATATGGAACTTCTCATAGAGTTCATAGAAATCCTTATTTTTGAATGGATGATTGTTATTTGTGATAATGGATAAAGGAACACCATAACAGTAGATGATATAGATTAGTATGAAAGTGAATATCTATTTTCTCATGATGTGGATGAGGGGAAAAAATTCAATCCATTTTGTGAAGTAGTCTTTGGCAACGAGAATGAACTTATGACCATTGAATTAAGGTGGATTGATCTTTCCCACGAGATCAAGTCCCCAATGATAAAAGGGCCACGGTGTAGCAAGCGGCTGCAATTCTTGTGTAGGAGCATGTATCAAGTCTACATTTTTTTGACACTTACATTTTTTAACAAACTGATAAGCATCATTATCCACTGTAGGCCAATAATAAACCATATGTAAGAGTTTCTTGGCTAAGGTAGGACCGCTATAATGTTCCCCACATATACCTTCATGTATTTCTCATTAAGTAGTTTTGACTTCTTCATGCTCAAGACATCGAAGTAAAGTACCATCGAGACCTAAGTGGTATAGGGTATTGGCTAAGATTACATAACAGGAGGCTTGACAAATAAAGGTTTTACATGATTTATTGGATAGGTCTAATGGCAAGATGTTATTACGGAGATAGGTATAAATATCCCTATACCATTGAGAATTAGGACCAACAATAAGACAAATCATTTCAAATTGTGGTACATTGTAAGTAGGTTCCAAAAGAGGCTCTACCAAGAACTCATAGTAGGTGGCATTGCTTGGAATTTCCATAAGTGAACCAATTATTCTCATTGCATCAACAACTCTATTACTATCTTAGGGGATCTTCTAAAAAGAAATTAATGTGAAACAGGCCTTGAAATCATCCACCATTCTTTTATAAGGTATCAATTTTTCATATATTTTTTTATAGTCATCATTAACTTGTTTGATCACTAGGTGAGAGTCACCTTGAGGACACACAACTCTAGGATTTTCCATTGCACAACCATACAGAGCCCAAGAATTAATGCCTCATATTCTGCAATTTTGTTGGTACATGAAAATTGTATCTTATAAGCTTTAGGTATAAAATCCCCTTGTGGTGTGACAAAGAGAATATCAGCGCCAGAACCACTTTGTGTGAAGGATCCATCAAAATATAAAGTCCAAATATGTGTAGATTCCATGTTGAAGATTGATTCATCACGAAACTTTGCAATAAGAGGATGATCATCTTTCACACGAGCATTAAAAATCTGATCCGCTATAGCTTGTCCTTTGATTGCTTTTCTCTTCACGTACTCAATATCAAACTCACTAAGAATTATAACCCGTTGACCCAATCGTCCTATGAGTATTTCTTTGTTCAAGACGTACTTAAGAGGATCAATTTTTATGATGAGATTTGTCTGATGTGTAAGCATGTAATGTCGCAGCTTATGTGAGGAAAAAACTATGGCAAGGCATGCTCTTTCAATAGGACTATAATTGATCGCATATACCACTAGAGTATGACTCATGTAATAGATTTCACATTCCTTTCCTTCAGAATCATGTTGTGCCAAAAGTGCCCCCAGTGTTGTGGTGGTTGTGGATATATAAAGGAGTAAAGGCTTGTCATTTGTAGGAGGTACTAATACTAGTGGTGTCATCAAATATTCTTTTATTTTCTGAAACGCTTGTTCACACTTTTCATCCCATCTGAAGGGAACATTCTTGTGTAACATGTGCTTAAATGGTTGACATTTATCTACAAGTTGTGCTATAAAATGATAGATAGACTGGAGTTTTCCTTTCAATGATCGTAGGTGGAGGCATTTCAAGTATAACTTTTACTTTTGTAGGATCAACTTAAATTCCTTTAGATGAGACAATGTATCCAAGGAGTTTCCCATAGGTTACCCTGAAGACACATTTCTTTGGACTCAACCAAACCTTGTATTGTTCTAATCTTGTGAAAATTTTATCCATGATATCTAGATGTCCAAATCTGGTGTAGGATTTTCCCAACAAATCATCTACATAGTCTTCCAAATAGGTATGCATCATGTCATGAAAGATAGTGGTCATTGCACACTGGTATGTAGCTTCGGCGTTCTTCAACTTGAAGGGAATGCCATTCTAACAAAAGGTTCCCTAAAGACAAGTGTATGCTATCTTGATTTGATCTTCAAGAGAAATTTTAATCTAATTATGGCCTGAGAAACCATCCATGAGAGATAACATTTCATTCTCTAATATCAAATCCACTATCATGTCAATGTTTGGAAGTGGGAAGTCATATTTAGGACAAGCTTTGTTTAAATATTTGAAATCTGTGCAAACACAGACACTCCCATCAAGTTTTGAAACTGGTACTAAGTTTGAAATCCACTTAGCATAGTCCATGGGTCCTATAAATCCCACTTCTAGCAACTTCTATAATTCATCTTTTACCAATAGAGCGACATGCGGGTGAATTTTTCTCAACTTTTGCTTAACAAGGTTTTCCCTCGGTGGAAAAGACAAGTGATGCATTAATAAATATGGATCAAGTCTCAACATGTCTGCATAGGACCACACAAATTTGACTTGTCTTTCCTTGTAAAATAGTATATGCTCTATTCTCTCTTCAGGTTTTAATGATTTTGCTAAATGAATTATCCTTGATTTTTTGTTTGTCCCCAGATTTGTTGGTATTGTCTTCTTCACCAACATAGATGATTTTTCATGATATGGTGCTAGGGGAAATGTTTCAAGCCTTCCATCCTCAAGTGCTTCAAAGAGGTTTTCACCCTTCGATACATCCTTTATTTTTACTTTTTCTGGGTCTAATAGCGTCGCAAAACAATTTTCACTAAAAGACTTATTTAAATCTCAATAATTTTATGATTGAAAGGCTTGGCACCTTCTCCAAAGGAAGTCGTAATGTTGATATCTATGGCGAAAGCTACTTTATGATCCCCAAGAGGTGTGTCTTCTCGTGCTCCCAAAATTTTTATGATTTCCTAATCATTTCGAAACACATCTAGCTATGGTGATCCCTTTTGATCCTAATCAATGAGTTGGGGGTGAACCAAGGGTAAAGGGTCATGATTTGAGTCAAGATTTTGAATAGATTCAAGGGTACAAGTGTTATGATTGGGTTCAAGGGTAAAGACACTATCATAGTCATAGATGTCAATGAAGTCATCAATGGCACTTTTCTCATCTATCTATGTAGCATTAGAGGACTCTACTTCCTTACTTGAAGTACATGAGGCACTCAAGGTCTTATCTTTCTACATGTCATATCCTAAACCATGGAATGTTTGTGTATGAGTAGGTTGTATTGGTTCCAAGATACCTTGTTTCTATAAACCCAAAGGAATTTTACCATCATATCCCATTTTTTTCACAAGATCAAATCCTTTGTCATATTGTTCATCAGACATCTTTATCTCTAGTTTTTTAGTTTGTTCTTTTTTTGTATCCTCATCTTTGTACAATCATCTCAAGGGATCAACTTCTTCCATTTCATCATAAAGGGCTCCCCATTTTTTGAAATTAGTTGATTTATAAACCAAGGCAGAATTAGTATACAATGTGGTCTTAGGAATATGTGGCTTGTCATAGGTGTGGGCAGATAAAGGTAGCTTTCCAATAAAAAGAGCATGATTCAGGGTATATTCCCCTACTCCTTGTTCTTTCACTTGTATTTTGATCTCAACTCCATTAGATTTTGAGGTGGATGCTTTTAAGGACTCAGGATCAACATATGCTTGAGAAGAAAGTGCTTCACGATTGCTAGGAATTGTGATTTCAATTTTAGGGCTTAGATTATTGCAATACATGAAAGGGTTTGGATCTCCTAGTATTGTGATTTTGACACCATTGTGTGGAAATTTAATGCACTAATGGTATGTATAAGGTATTGCTTGCATTGCATGAATCCATGGTCTTCCAAGGAGGATGTTTTAGGTTAGAGGGAGATCAAGGACTTGACAAACCACATCCTTTATTACAAGCCCAACCTTGATTGGTAAAGTAAGTGATCCTTTAAATGAGCATTCCTCTTCATCATATGCCTTTATGGTAATCTTTTTCTTTGGATCAATTGCACTTTTAGAGAGCCCTAATTCTGTGATCAATTTCTAAGTACAAATATTAAGACTTGCTCCTCCATCTATCAGAACTCGCTTGATCTTGACTTTATGGACAAGGACTTCAATTTTTAAGGGTGCATTATGTGGTTGTCAGACGAACGAGTCATCATTCTCAGTAAAATTAAGAGTGTGAGGAGAGGTGATGTGTCCCACCATAGCTTGGAATTTATCCACATGCACTTTATCTAGGATAGCTTTATGCTTAGGAGATAGGCATAGCAACTAAAGTATGGAAATTTTCACAGTCTTTTTACGAAGCTAGTGTAGGGGGTTTTGAATTAAACCTCTAAGGGTAATTGTGCCTCTATGGGTAGTAAAATTGCAATTAGGTTCTTTGCCTTTTATAATGAAGGTGTTCAAATGATTATCTACCTCATTGATGTTATTTATGGCATAGTCATACTTAGTAATAGTATAGTTTACACCATCACCATATTTAGGGGCCTTTCCTTTATCCTTGTCATGCGTAGGGAAAGGATTTTTAAACATCTTGCGATCAGAGTTACCAGAAGGAGTGTGTTCATCAACTACTATCTTACCATCATCAATAAGGTCTTGTATCACATGTAAAATTTTATTGCAAATATTGGTCTTATGTCCTTTGTGTATATGACATCCAAAAAAGTGATCATCATTCCACCAAGTGGGTTTGAATTTTGGATTATATTCTCTCATCTCAAGTAGTGGTTTTGATTAGGGGAAAAGCAGGTTTTGATGGGACCCTAAACCCATTAAAAAATGGTTTTGAAGGGACCCACAACCTTATTTAAGGAGAGCAAGTTGCATCAAAGATAAAACAAATACCATCAACAACCAAACATCAGTAGCATAAAGAAAACATCAGGACAAAAAAGTTGCACAAGGAAAGGCAAGGGCCAAGATCCCTTAACCGAATACAAATAGGTTTTACCTGGGACCTTAAACCCAAAGGTTTTGAAGTGACCTTAAACCCAGGTTTTCTGGGAATAAGAACCCTCATCTCAAGTAGTGTTATAAGATCATTTTCAAGGATTTATTTTAATGCCTATTCAAGCGATTGTCCCAATGGTGTAAAATTTTGTTTAGGGAAGCTTCTTTGTTTTTATTTTCCTTTGTCTGAAGATGAACCTTTAAGGTTGTAGAAAGGTGATGATGTTTTAGTTGTTTTCGCATCAACAACTCCATCATTGACCATATTCTTGTTCTTAACCCAAAAAGGTGTCTTGTTGCTCGAGCCTGATTTTTTCATCTTTGTCATTATTAAGTTTAATAGTTACATCATCAACGAGAATTTGTTCGATTTGAAATCCCATTTCGATGACTTCATCAAAAAAATCCAAGCATTTGAGGTGAATTTCCTTTCCAATTCCCTTGTTCAAATTTTGATAAAAGAGGTCAACCAATTGTTTGTCTGGAATGTTATAAGGTACTCATTTTTTTAAATGTCTCCATCTTTATAAAAATGACAAAATATTCTCCTTGTTTTTGCTTGGTGCTAAAAAGGTTTGACATGGTCACTTCAAGTTCATAGTTGTAACTATAATGTGAGACAAATTTATCAACCAATTCTTGAAAAGATTTGATGGTCAGGGGTAATCATGAAAACCATTCCATAGCTTCTCCTCCTAGAATATCAGGGAATAATCTCATAAGATATGTCTCATTAACTACGAATTCCAAGGTAGTAGCACAAAATTCTCTTAAGTGATCTTTAGGATCTCCTTTTCCCCTATATTTAACAAGTCTCGGTATGTCCTAGTGATTGGGAAAAGGTGGCATTGGTATACTTAGATCGAAAGGATAATGACATATATCTTCAATGGAAAACTTGTGGGATGATGTTTTACTATTCTTGAGAGTATCCAATTCTTATCTCAATGCTCTAAGCTCATCCAAAATAGGATTTTTTGTAGGTCCAGATTTTGATGCCTTTGAAGATCTCTTATAACCAGGTTGTAAATAAAAGGGTATGTGATCTTTGATTCTATAATCAATTTTTGTTTTGGCATGCTTAGATTCACTAGGTTCATGTTTTTCATTCATCATGAGTAATGATATGTCAAAATCATGAGGTAGTTTGATTCCTTCATCAGCAAGGGCCCTAGAGTATTGTTGTGGATTACATTTGACCACCTCTTTAAGTAGTTTAGTGAACCTTTGATCATGAAGTGCTTCTTCTATATGATATTGGGTTACTTCTTCGTTATCAATTTCATTTGTTTCACTGGTTGTAACACTAATGTGATCTTCCCCATCAAAATCATTTCCCCAAGGGTTTCCTTCTTGAAACAATCTTATTCTTGTTTTAGGGGACATAGGTGATTGTTTTGATCTTTAACCTAAGACTCAAGATTAGGATGCAATGCAAATTGATATGACTCTAAGATAAGATATGGGAATGGAATGGTATGACTCTATAGATGACAAAAAATGCAAGAACTCAAGGCAACTCTAGGTCTGAAGATACTTATGACACAAGGCTTTACCTGTGCTATGATGGATAGACACAAGGATTAGTGATCAAGAGAGGGTATGCTAATGAACTCTAAGAAGATTTCCCTACTCAAAGATGATGATATATTCCCTAACTCAAGGATGATGAACCTCAAGTGATACGGGTGATTAATAGCCAATGTTTGATTCATGACCTAAGGAGAGTACTAAGTGTAAGCTAAAAGTTTTGTTTGATTAATGATGGATATGCAAGGAATGAGGACATGACATAATAGAATGATCGTAATATGCAAGGACCAGGTGGAATGATCTAGATATGCAAGTACTGAAGGATCAAAGCTAAAGAATGATACCCCAAGAGATTTAAATGCTAGGTTCATTTTGGACATGTAAGTTTGGTTCGTTCCTCAAAGGGTGTTGATAAAAATTACTACGATGTCTATGTTTGAAAAAGCAGTATGTGGATCTTCACTTAAGGATTTTGGTTTTACAAGATATCACGCAAACGTTTGTGTTGTTTTACTTTTTTACCAAGCTTTTGAGATTTGCAAGGTTCAAATGTTATAGATTCCAGGCAATGTTTGATTGAGATTGAATTTTTTTTTTTGAACACATATGCAAAACATGGTAGATAGAATGTTTTGGATGACTTTGATACAAAGTCAAAGTAAAAATCTGAATGGGGGCCTAGATTAGCCCAAAAAAATTTCATCGGTATCAATAAATTTGCAAACACTCGTAAGCATGCATAATCTAGGTTGGAAAGAGGATACTACTTGTTGAGTCCCTACTTGGATTACTCCATCTACTAAGACAAAGCTGACAACTAGAGATATTGGTGACACTGGCTCCCCCACCATGGCACAGGCACACCAATATCTTACCCTGAAGATCTGGAGATCTTATGAACCGAGGGATTTTCTATCTCCATAATGAATAGTACATGTAGGGCAGCTTCGGAGGTCCGACCTCCTGCGCCAACAAGCAAAAAGGGTTTTTGGCCTTTACAACAAGTGGTTTCTAGTCAATGTTTCGGGATAATCTAGTGTCTATACATGTGGTAGATCACTCATTTAAGAGGTCTCCCATCCCTTAGAAAGGGGTTTTACACATCTCATGGATACTGAGGGAGATTTTCATCGGTATCGAACATCTGCGCTAGGTGATTGATGACTTTTTTTACAACCACAATTATCTATATAGTGGACCAAAATGAAAGTACTGCTTGGGTTATTCCCTCTCACAAATCGGGAGGCAAGCCCTCTAAGGGGTTAAGAACATATAAGAGATGGGTATATTTTTATCACCGAGATTGCACAAGGTGATAGCATACACCTACCACCTTACAAGCACAACAAACAATGATTAATTAACCTCCTAGTTAATCTATGTGCAAACAGACACTCGAAAAAGAGATCTAATCAATGAAAGCCCTCCAAAACCATTGTTAGTAGTTTGAATTTTTAGTCTTCAAAAAATGAACATCAAGTTTCAATTTCAAATCTTTGACATGTGAACCTACAACACACTAATTAGTAGTTCACAATAAGCCTGTGAGCGTCCTACAACAATGAGATTAGTAGTCTAAGTAATGACTTTGACAACGTGCTGCAAAACCAATTTCATTAGAAGTTTAATCTTTTTCCTTTGGATCTTGAAAAGGTTTTGAAAAAAATTATTAGTGAAAACACACAAAAACCAGATTCAAAATCAAAAACTAATCACACCATTAAAAACGTTTTTGGAAATTTTATGAACTTTTATGAAATTATTAAGGTTTGAAATTGAGACATTCATTTTAACTAATTATATATGAGTTTATATTTTTCATATGAATAAATGGTCTGATTCACAACATACAAATTATAATCAGCTTTCCAATGCCTATAAAAACTTGAAAATCCAATGGATAGTTTGCAATTATGCAGGTTTTACTGTAGGTTAGTATTTCAGAAATTGTGAAAAAGAAGAAGTAAACATTCTCAACAATTGATTCAACTTTTGTAAATTGATTTTCTAACCATAAAATGAAACTAAATTCATCACTAATAGATTTTTAAAAGATTCAGCAATAAAAAAATCAACCAAAAATTGTAAATCCGTACAATGTACGGATTAATAAAGTGCCTACAAAACACATTTTTTTAAGTTCAAAATGCAAAATTTCACCAAAATATAGAGTATAATATATGAAAAATTATAGAACGATGCTTTCGAACACAATGGTGATGTCTATTTATCCTCAAAAAGTCTCTAAAATTTCTGATTTTCACCATCTATTGAAATTATCCATAACCTACAAGACATAAACACCAAAAACTTGCACACCAGAAAGTTAGAAAAAAAGAAAATGTTCTTCATGCTAGGTTCACCAATTGTATGGATCTGAAAATTTGATTGTCGAAGCTTAAATCCTTGAAGGAAACCACCAAACCATTAGAATTAAGCTTATAAAATCAAATCCAAAACAATGAAGCACAACTAAGCATAAAATAATTTTTTTTGATGAATAGATAGATATCTATATTAATATAAAGATAAAATTACAAATTCACAAAAAAGGGGCGAGTGGTAAGAAGGCACACCTCAAAATTCACATGGGCAGAGCCCAAAAAAAGACAAACCATCACATGGGCCTAGCCTAGAAGTCTAAGAACGGGAAAAAAAAGCATTAAGCGGCCAAAGCAGTGCCAATAGAGCTGGGGGATCCCTGTCATCCAAATTCTTCCCCCATACATCAGCAAGGTTTGGAGTGACGTCAGGAGGAGCACCCCAACCATCATCATCTTTATCTTTATCTTTTTCTTCTTCCTCGTGCTGAGGCGAGATTACAAGAGCCAACCATGGAAAACTTTTGCCACTGGTAGGTCAGCCAGAACCAGAGGCAGGCAAAGTATCAGAGGGCCACCAATAATCACCACCACCACTCCCCGTAGCACCACTAGAGTGCTAGCCCTAACCAGGACATGGCGGAGGAGAACTAGTCCTCCTGGGAGGCTTGAATCATGTTGAGCAGGAGGTTGGGAGCGGGAACACTCGAAGTCACTCCTCTTCCAGCCCCGAGAAGGCGACTGGTCGCGGGAGGAGGAGGGAAAATCAGGAATCCAAGCCACAGTACAAGGGGCATTGCCCCAGTGGTCTAGGAGGACCTACAGGTGAGCCACCTCAAGTGCAACCTTGTTGGCTTGCACTTGAATCTATAAGAGAACATTAGAAAAAATAACTGCTTTAGCATAAAGAGACACATTAACATTTAAATGAGAATGAGAAAATATACAAGCATTTATGTCTTTCTAGATATTGAAGAGGATTTCCACCCTGAAAGTGTGCCAAAGCTGGGTGAACTTAGCCGGGGTTCCAGGCGGGTCCCCTAGCAGAACCATATGCCAAAAGAAGGTTTCTGATCGAAAAGGCTGAAAGAAATCATGAATCCAAGTCCAAAGCTATTGAGCTCTAGGACAAAACCAAAAAAGATGCTTAAAGCTTTCAGGTTGCCCACAAAAAGGGCAGCAAGGGTCATGAATCCCCATATGAACAAGTCGAGAACCCATAGGCAAGCCTTGGAAAAGAATACACCAAGCAAAGTGGACCAGCTTCGGATTAACAATTGCAGACCAAGTGGCATCAAACCTCATACACCAAGTATGGGCAGAGGAATTAAGAAGCCACCTATGGTTCAAACTACTGATCATAGGAAAATGGGATGAAAGCCACCTGTAACGAAGCCACAACTTGTAGCTCTTGAGAGGAGTGTCAGGAAACCATTTCCAGTCTTTCCAGCAAGGTTTGTGCTCATGAATGCCAAATTTGTGAAGCATGTTCGCCGGGATGGTGCTCACTAGCCCATCAAAAGTAAGACGGTCCTAGTTTTGAAGAATGTACTGAGCTTTAAAAGCATCCCACTACAAGAGATGCATAGTAGGCCGGTGAAAGAGCTGATGCAGTGTTTGAATGCCCTTTTTGTGAAATCTGAGGGCTTTGAGCCAAGGAGACTTGGTCAAGGGTTGACCATTCCGAGCCAGAAGGGGAGACCACCATAAATTATGCTGGTTAATGGAAAGCCCATCACAAAATTCAGCCCCGACTCAATGTAGCCAAGGCTTAATAGTTTCCCAAGAGCATCAAATGCTCTTGGCCACAAAGGAGCCAACAATTTGAACTGGCTCCCTCATAATCAAGAGGGTTTGGAGACCGATTCCTTTCCAGGCGGGCCTGTGAGCAGGAAAACCAGACTGAATACAATGCCTGAGGAGAATCTTCTAGGCTTCATCCCCGGTGAGAGCTCGGATAATCCATTTGACACAGAGATCAGTCCCTTGTCGTTGAGTGGAGAGAAAACCAAGCCCTCCAGAGTCCTTGGGGAGACAACAGAACTCCTAAGCGACCCGGTGAAAACCCTTGTGGATTTCAGAGGAGGCCCATAAAAAATCCTGAAGTAAATTTTCAAGCCTATTGTAGGCAACTTTAAAAGGAGCCCAACAGAAAGAATAGTAGATGTGAGTGGCTACCAAAATTCTAGAGAACACTTGGAATTTTCTAGCCAATGACAAAAGCTTAGTAATCCAATAGGCTAGTTTTTGCTCAACCCTGGAGAGCACGGCTTGCCAAAGCTCCCTAGGGGAAGCCTGAAAGGTGAAGGGGATGCCCAAAAACCAAAAGATTTCTCCTTGCCCAATCCACTTCCAGCTATAGTTTTGGAGCCACGCAGGAGTGGGGAGCACCAATTGTCTGTAGCACAAGGTTTTTTGCCATTGAATTGCATAACCAGAGGTAAGACAAAAATTATTAAGGCAATCAAGGGCCACAATGATGGAAACTTCATCCTCCAAGAGAGTGAGAAAAGAATCATCCGCAAAGTGGCCATTAACAAGTTGCTCCTGGGAGTTTGGGAGAGAGATTCCTTTAACAAGTTGCTGGGAGACAGCATGGGCCAGGAGATATCCAAAACCTTCAGCAGCTAGCACGTACAAATCAGGGGCAAGAGGGCACCCCTGGTGAATGGAACGAAAAAGACCAAAAGTAGAAGATTGGCGACCATTGATAAAGTTGGGCCCAAAGCCCAAGGCTTGCAACATCACAAGAATGAAAGGCCATTCAATGCGGTCATAAGCTTTGGCACAATCAATTTTAATGAAGACCGCTTTTTGGTTCGACCACCAGGCCCACTCCATGCCTTCCCAAACAACAATAATGTTATCCAGAATAAACCTGGATTAAATGAAACCAATCTACTCAGGACGCACAACCTGAGACAAGAGGTGGTGAATTTTCAGAGCCAGGGCTTTGGCAATGATTTTGTAAGAAACATTGAGAAGCGTGATGGGCCGCCAGTTGCAAATATCCTACAGATCCCCAGGCTTAGGTATGAATCTATTATTGCCTTTATTAATTAAATTTCCTAGAGAATTGGTTTGAAAGGCTTCAAGATAAACATGATGTAAATCACTCCCAACACAGTCCCAAAGAGCTTTGTAGAATTCACAAGGAAAGCCATCAATCCCAGGAGCCTTATCATCGGCCATGGAGGAAATGGCTTCCTTGAGATCATCAATTGTTAACAATTGATCACAAAAATCGATCTGGGTTGAAGATAGCCTATGTGGCACAACAACAAGGCAATCTTGAAGGGCTTGTTGGCGCACAGAAAACCTATTCATAGTGACGAACAATAGCTTGGAGAATGTTAGGTAGCTTGAAGAGCACCTGGTTACCATATTTGATTGCTTTGATGTTTGGGGATGAGTGCTTGCAATGAAGGGCCAAAAAAAAATCTTTAGAGGCACAATCGCCAATTTTGAGCCAGTGAAGCCAAGCTTTGATTTGAGCGCCTCTGGCAATATAATTATCTACCACTTGCTTTTTCTATATTAAATCTGCCACCCTAACTTGATGTGACAGGGAGAAAGGACTGGCCGCTAAAGCCTCCATAGCCATACACAAGTTGGCAGTGGTGGCCTCATAAGAATGTCGACGAAAGATAGCAAGCTGGCGCCCATAAATGTGCAAAAAACATGCAGTAAAAATGATGATATCATTCCACCAAGCAACCCATCCCGTATGGCTAGGTGGCCTGCACTCTAAATTCCACACCCGGTGAATGTGGGCCAATGTGAGCTTGTGGAAAAGCAAAGACGTGTTCAAAAAGAATTGAGTCTTACAGGTGCGAGGTTGACAAGACACCCATTCAATGCGAAATTGAATTGGGAAGTGATCAAAAAGAGTCACATCCACTAACAGCTTTATTGGCAAGGAAAAGCTAGTAAAGGAAAAAAGAGATTGAGCCGAGATCATGGCACGATCAAGGCATTTAAAGACTCTATCAGAACCAGCCCTGTAATTGCACCAAATGTGCCAGAGAGAATGAGAATGGTGGCAGCCCATATTGGGATCAAAAAGCCCCAATTTATTGTGCATGTAAAACCATGCCTCCCTTTCACCCGCTACCCAACTAAAAGGCAAGGTGCCATTCTTGTCATACGTCATCTCAACCATGTTGAAATCCCCGCAGAGCAACCAGGTGGCAATTGGAAAAAAATCAGCAATCCAATGCCAAAGTAAGCAGTGCTCCATGACATCATTAGAGGCATAAACATTAATAATCCCGAAGGAATGATTCTCAATATTGAGAAGAACCCAGACAACCCGCTAGGAGGGGTAAATCCCATGGTCCACCATGCAAGACTACAATCGCGGGGCCAAAAGAGTGGCAGCTCCACCATGACCAGCCTTATGCAAAGTGCAAAACATAGTACTGGCTGGCTAGATAGAGCGACAAGCCGAAATGAGAAAAAAACCTAAAATTTTAACTTCCTGGAGACAAAGCACTTCAATCATCGGATAATTCTTCAAAGTATTCCTAACAGTATACTTCCTGGAGAGGTCAGTTAGACCTCGAACATTCCATGAGATAAAATTCATGGATGAAAATCTTTCATACTTGTAGAATCCAGGTCCTCTTCACCCAGGGAAGAGAAGTTATTCTTCAAAAAATCTTGTGGAACAGAACCAATCTGAATAGAAGGAGAGAATCTCCATTTTTCAGGCACATATTCTCCTTCTTCCAGAGGAGGAGATGGACTGTGAGACTACTGCTGAGTCCTCATTTCAGAGGAAAAATTTGGTTGAGCACACATAACAGCCGTAGGCTGAGGCATGGCCTTTGACCTGGGTTGTACAATAGCAGAAGTAACTCCTGAGGGAGTAGCTATCCCCTTCTCTGAAGAGTTTGAAACCAGTTTAGTTGGTTCAAGGGCCTTGGGAGCCGACCCAGAACCAGACGACTTATTTTTTTAGTTTGAAACCGTAGTCCAATTTGTTTCAGCTTTAGCAGAAGGCTCTATCAGATGAGGCTTTTCAAAATCCCATGTCTGAGAAGATGTACGAGGAACTGTCAAAGGGAAATCCTTGATCTTGTGGTTAGCTGACTGGAACCGATAGCATGTGTTGGGCAGATTGAAATATATGACTTTATGGGTGTGTCTAATAGCACCAATTTGAATGTCTATAGACTCTTTCGAATCTTTGGATAAATCAACTTCCACACAAACCCTCTTCTGAGGACGGACTTGGAAGAATTTATTAGATTCAATACAAACAACCCTCTCCAAAGAGGAAGCAATATGGTTCAAGAAGGGAACGCATGGCAGAGATAATTCGGGAAACTCAATCCAGACCAGGACACACATTTTGGAGTCTTTTGAGACAACAAAATCCCAGGTCCATGCTTGGAAAACCAACAAGGAAGACCTAACATACCAGGGCCCATGACCCAAAATAGCTTGGACATGACTAACTTCCGCAAAGCAAAAAAAAAAAAGCCTTTGGTCATATTTTTGAACATATCAAAGCGGACCCCATGAGGGACCTAGGCCTTGCTGACCCAATCTTTCAGCACACTTTCGAGGGGAGTTCTCCCAACAAAATAACCCACAAGGGTGTGTTGTTTGAGCCATTGACATGCAAAATCAAAATAAGGTAAAGGTAAAACTACACCAGCAGGGGCATCAGAATGCTTACCTCGTGGAAGACTTTTAGAACAAATTTTTGAGGGCTTTTGTTCAGTGGGGAAGCCATTATACAATAAATTTAATGCAAACAAACAAAGTAAATTATACCTTTATACCTTCATTGGTTGATCTCCGTTGTTCTTCTCTCTTTCGCTTTTGAATATTTAAGATATGTTTCTCTTAGTTTTAAAGTACAAAAATTAAAGGTTTAAGATGAAAATGAGGAAGTAAAAAGATTGAAGATGGTGATGGTTAGAGAAATGAAGAGCTCAAAGCCTAAATTTATAGATGAGAAGATCGTGAAATTGATGGACGAGATTGAGTAGAGAAATGAAGGGTTGAGATCGAATGAGACAAATTTCATGGGAAACTTGCTCATTCTCAAATTTGAAATCAATGCCACGTGATTGGAGAAATTTGTGGAATGGAGGAAAAATTAGTGGGTGGAAGAAAATCAACCAAATTAGTGGGCAATTTGGAAGTTTAAATTTCAAAAATCATGTCCATTTGGAAGAGCTTAAATTTTGAAATTAGTGGAGGTGTGTAAGACTTCATTTTTCGAAAATCATGGAGAAATGTAAAAGTTCATTTTTTGAAAATTAAAAATCATTTATTTTCAAAATCATAGATAATTAATTAAATTTAAATAATTTAATTAATTATTAGATTAGTGAGATTAAATAAATAAAATTATTTATTTAATCAAAGATAGTGTTAATAATTAAATAATTAAGTAATAATTATTTAATCAAATGGATTAATGAAATGGAAAATATTAGTATAATTAAATAATAAAAATTATTCAATTATATGTGCGTGAAAAGAGGGTGAAATTGGATTAAGGGTTAGACGCGAAATTATGGTTCGACGAAGAATTAGATTTAGATGAAGAAGTAGACGATAAATTAATCAGAAATTGGCGTCATAAGCTCGGGATGATTTTAAGTGTCTACAACTCGACCTGTGCATAGGAAGGTCGATGGTTTACAGTTGGTGAGAACCTTTCGGTAATGCAAGAAATCAACTGAAGAGGTCGCACGACTTTGGATTTTGGGACTAGCAACAAGAAGAGGCATGCAAACCTTGTCTCATGGGGAAAAGAAGATAGTGTGGGCAGAGTATAGGGAGGTAAGAACAGGGAGAAAGGAGCGGCAGAGATTGGTTGAGGCATTGGACAAAACACAAAAGGGAGGTGATTCCTTGGGGAATCAACAGACTATAACTAGTCTATGTTTTCTAAATGTAACTTGGCTCAACGGAGTTTTCATGAGAACATTTTCCCAACATTATATGCAATCAGATTTTGCTTCATTTTTGTGGATGTTTATGTTAGGATTTAGGTGCAATCAACCTTGTAAATCCTTTAATTAATTATTCACCTAAAGTTTTTTGTACATTTACCCATAAGAGGTGAAATTGTTTGACCAACAGTGGTGAAAGAGATAATGTAAATGCAGTGTTACCGTTATCGTTTGTCCTTTTGGGAAAGGACAAAATATCTAGGTGTCCCACTTTGGAATCTTCTAGAATGAGGTTGTTGGGTCAAAATAGGGTGTTGTAATAGCATCTATGACATGTATGACAGTTGTCATAAGATGCTATGATAGTATGAAAAATTCCCTATGACATAATATGCTATTTTTTGACCCCAAGTGCCCATGCATGAGAGATGCCTTATGACCATTTCAAGGAGGGAGGCATGGGTTTTTCTAGATGGTATTGTTTCCTATTGTTTGGTGAAACCATGGTGGTTTTCATCCTCACAAATCTCTTTAAATTGGGGCCTTGAGCTAGAGTTATTCAATTCAGTTTTGCAGGTTTACAGGGTAACAGGGTGTTGCCAAATTTTATAGAGATTGATAAGAGAAGTCTATTGTTGCATGTAATAGTTTAGATTATTAGTAATATACTTTCCTCTCTTTCGGTGGTGGAGTTTTTTCCCTTCAGGTTTTCTCCACGTAAATTTTTTGTTGCATGTGTTATGATTATTCTATATCTTCCTCTCATTCTTTCTTCACACTAAGGCTAAAGGTTAATCTACTTATTTCAAATTTTCACACACTTATTTAAGTTCATATTGCAAGATTTCTCCACCTTGATAATCAACATTTGGTATCAGAGCTAACGGTTCTATTAAGGAAGGGACGCTTTCCTTTTAAGTGTTGAAGGTTTTTGGCTATAGTGGGAGCTTTTGTGTTGTGGGTTTTGCAGATTTGTGGAAGATTGTATACCATGACCTCCACCTTTCATCAAGATATTGAGAATTTCAATGGTACTGGTTATGAGATGTGGAAGTTGGAAGTGGAAGATCTCCTTGAGGAGAGAGATCAATGGTTACCAGTTTCAGTTGATACAAAGCCATCTACTCCAACCTTGTCGGATGAAGATTGGAAGAAGTTAGACAAGAAGGCTCAAGGAACCATTCGGTTGTGTCTCACTGACTTTTCCCTCCTGAATGTCTCTTCAGAAGACACGACATACAAGCTTAGGAGGAAGATAGGTGAAATCTACCAAATTAAGAGTTTGTCTAACAAGTTGTATCTCAAAAGGCTTTTATATTCATTAAAGATGAAGGATTGTGATTCTATTGCCGAACATTTGAATGCTTTTAATTTGATTATAAGTCAGCTTGCATCTATTAATGTTAATATAAAAGATGAGGATAAATACATTTTATTGATTTTCTCTTTGCTGGAATCTTGGGAAAATTTAATTGTTGTTATAAAAAGTGGTGGTGCAGAACCTAAGATGGATAATATTATTCCCATACTTCTTTCAGAGGAGATGAGGAGAAAGACCATGCATAGTGACTCCCAAGATTCCTTGCATGTGTGAGGTAGGTCCAAGGAGAATGGGCCTAAAGGGGATAAGAAGAAGGATAAGTCTAAAGGACAATCTAAGACCCCTAGAAAGAGCAGAGTGAAGTGTTGGAACTGTGCTAAATGGGGACATGTGAAAAAGGAATGTAGAAACAAGAAAATAATGCAAATTCCTCCACAAAAAATTCCTTTGATAACGGTGATTTTGATGCTTTTGTTATTTCAGCTAACACAATTTGTAATGATGCTTGGCTTATTGATTCAGGTGCTTCCTTCCATATGACTCCTCATAAGGAGTGGTTTTCTACATACAAAGAATATGATGGAGGAGAGGTCTTCATGGCTGATGATAGCTCACAAAATATTATCGATAAAGGAAAGGTAAAGTTGTGTTTTAGTGATGGGAGGGTTAAAATCCTTGATGATGTTTTTCATATTCCAGGACTTACAAAAATTTTAATTTTGGTTTGCAAGCTGAATGATACTGGAATGCATGTGACATTTGACAAGTCTGGTTGCAGGATGGTAAGGGGAAGTTTGGTGGTTGCTAAAGGATCTCGGGCAGGGAATTTGTTTATGCTACATGCCTCTAATTTTTGTAACTCCTCTTTTGTAACTAGCACTAAAAATGCATGTATGTTGTGGCACCATAAATTGGGTCACATTGGTGAAAAAGGTCTTAGGACCATACTTGATAACGAAATAGTAGACGCTATTTCTGATTATTATGTTGGTAAAAATGATTTTTGTGGGGATTGTGTGTTTGGTAAACAAAAAAGGTCATCATTTCCTAAAGGAACTAATAAAGCTAATGTATTTTTAGATCTAATTCATTCATATGTATGTGGTCTAGTGGATACATATTCTTTGGGTAGATCGCGTTATTTTGTTTCCTTCATTGATGATTACTCGAGATATACTTGGATTTATTTTATGTATACAAAATCTGAAGTTTTCACCAAATTTAAGGAATTTAAGGCATTGGTTGAAAATCAAACATATTATAAGATAAAAGTATTGAGATCTAACAATGGGGGTGAATATTGTTCTAATGAATTTGATGAATTTTTCAAACATGCAGGAATTGTTAGGCAAAACACTACACCTTACACACCACAATAAAATGGGGTGGCAGAAAGAATGAATCATACATTAATGGAAAGAGATAGTGGCATTTTAAGTAGTGCTAAGTTAGATAAATTCTTTTGGGTAGAAGTTGTTGGTACTGCTTTTTATTTAATTAATAGATCTCCCTGTAAAGCTCTTGTTGATAAAACACCTTATGAAATGTGGTTGGGTAAAAAGCCTTCAGTTTCACATTTAAGGGTCTTTGGTTGTGAGGCTTTTGTTCATGTGCCTAAAGAGAAGAGGTCTAAATTGGATACCAAATCTAAGAAATGTATCTTTTTAGGTTATGGTGAAAATGTTAAAGGTTATAAAATTTGGAATCCACTAACACGAAAGATGATATTTTCTAGAGATGTAATTTTTTAGGGAATTTAGAGCTAACTCTGAAGATGAGCAACCAAAGGAAAAGTCAAAAATAGTGCATTTTGAAACTAAGCAAGAAGATGCACATGTGGAAGAATAGAGAGATGGACAAGAAAATGGAGAAGAAGAAGAGAGTTCTAAAGAATCTTTTGTAACAGAAGAAGTTGAAAACAATGAGGATGGACATGAGGAGGAACCTCTTACTCCACCTTTGAGAAGGTCCACAAGACAACGAAATCCAATTGATAGGTATAGCCCACCTGATTTTCATTGTAAATTTTATTTTTTATGTACTGATGATGAACCTAGATCTTTTAGGGAGGCTCTATCTTCAAAATAATGTGAGTCTTGGATGCAGGCCATGCAGGATGAGATGATGTCTTTGGAAAACTATAATGACACCTGGGATCTTGTTAGTTTGCCCAAAGGAAGAAAGGACATAGGTTGTAAGTGGGTATATAAAAACAAATTTGGTGCAAACTATAAGTTGGAATGGTACAAGGCCAGATTAGTGGCCAAGGGCTAATCCTAGAGAGAGGGAGTTGATTTTGGTGAAATATTCTCTCATGTTACTAAGTTAACTTCTATTAGATTCCTTTTATCCATTTTTGCTTCTTATGATTTAGAAATAGAACAAATGGATGTTAAAACTACTTTCTTGCATGGGGATCTTGAGGAAATTTACATGCAACAGCTTGACGATTTTGTTATGAAAGGAAAAGAACACTTGGTTTGCAGGTTAAAATGGTCTCTATATGGTTTAAAACAGTTGCCTAGGATGTGATACTAGAATTTGGATGCCTTTGCATTAAAGTTGGGTTTTGTTAGAAGTGAAGAGGATCGTTGTGTTTATTTTAAAGTTATTGATTATTGTCTTATATGTGGATGATATGTTGTTCATTGGTAATAATAAGGCAATGATTAGGGAACTTAAAAATCGGCTTTTTGGCACATTTGATATGAAATATTTAGGGGCTGCTAAATATATTCTTGGGATGGAAATCATTAGGGATCGGGTTGACAAAAATATTTGGTTAATTCAAAGTAAGTATGCTAACACTATTTTGTAGAGGTTTATTATGCAGGACTGTAAACCAGTAAATATTCCATTTCCTGTTGGTACTAAGTTAAGTTTAGACATATGTCTTGAATCAGATGATGATATTGATGAAATGTCTAAAGTTCCTTATGCTAGTGTTGTAAGTAGTTTAATGTATGCAATGGTTTGTACTAGACCAGATATAGCCCAAGCAGTGGGAGTTCTAAGCAAGTTTATGTCTAACCTTGGTAAAGAACATTGGAATTTTGTTAAAAGGGTATTTAGATATTTGCAAGGCACTTTTGATTATTGTTTGGTTTATCATGTTACTAATAATGTTGATAAGTCATTGGACATACAGGGTTTTGTTGACGTAGATTGGGCAGGTGACTTGGATAGTCGAAGTTCTACTACTGGCTATGTGTTCACTTTGTTTGGAGGTGCAGTGAGTTGGATGAGTAAAAGACAACCTACAATTGCTTTATCTACCACTGAAGCCGAGTATATGGTTGCTACAGATGCTTCTAAGGAGGCGGTTTGGTTATAGATACTTGGTAATGGTATTGGTTTTGATTGCAGGATAGTGAGGACCTGATGTGATAGTCAGAGTGCCATATGTTTGGCTAAAAATCCTATGTATCATGCTCATACTAAGCATATTGATGTTCAGTATCACTTTGTGCGAGAAATGGTTGAGAATGGACAACTCTTGATTGAAAAATTTGACACTTTGGATAATGTTGCAGATTCTCTTAAGAAGCTAGTCACCACATATAAGTTCTCTTGGTGTAGGAAGGCCATGGGCCTTGATCATTGTACTTGATTCTATGTAATTGTATCTCTATGGGTGTAATTTACAATGTATGATGTCAAGTGGGAGGATGTTAGGATTTAGGTTCCATCAACCTTGTAAATCCTTTAATTAATTATTCACCTAAAGTGTTTTGTACATTTACCCATAAGAGGTGAAATCATTTGACCAATGGTGGTGAAAGAGACAATGTAAATGTAGTGTTACTGTTACCATTTGTCCTTTTGGAAAAGGACAAAATAGATAGGTGTCCCACTTTGGAATCTTCTAGAATGAGGTTGTTGGGTTAAAATAGGGTGTTGTAAGAGCAGCTATGACATGTATGATAGTTGTCATAAGATGCTATGACAGTATGAAAAATTCCCTATGACAAAATATGTTATTTTTAGACCCTAGGCACCCATGCATTAGAGATTCCTTATGATAGTTGTAAGAGCATCTGTAAAAGGCTATTTTTGGTATTTTTTAACCATTTCAAGGAGGGAGACGTGGATTTTTCTAGGTGGTATTACTACCTATTGTTTGGTGAAACCATGGTGGTTTTCATCCTCACAAATCTCTTTAAATTGGGGCCTTGAGCTAGAGTTATTCAATTCAGGTTTGCAGGGTAACAGGGTGTTGCCGGATTTTACAGAGATTGATAAGAGAATTCTATTGCTGCATGTAATATTTTAGATTATTGGTAATATACTTGCCTCTCTTTTGGTGGTGGAGTTTTTTCCCTTTAGGGTTTCTCCACATAAATCTGTTGTTGCATGTGTTATGATTCTTCTATCTCTCTCTCTCATTCTTTCTTCACACTAAGGCTAAAGGTTAATCTACTTATTTCAAATTTGCATACACTTATTTAAATTCATATTGCAATCTTTCTTCACCTTGATAATCAACAATTTACTTGCTTTGTGTTCTATTATTGAAGCCAATTCTTGATGAATCGATACAAGTCATTTCTTGGCCTGTGTGCAGATAGTTTGTAAAGTTTTTGTGCATCCTTAATTTTTTTCACATTGATGAATATTTGTTCTCTTGTTGCTTGGGGATTAATGTCCTATTGTCAATGCTCATTGGATAGTATAGCGCCTTCTAGCATATGATTCTTGTGTTTTCATGGAATAAAAAATGAATTGATGGTAGCTTTATGTTGTTACTTAAATGTTGAATTAAGGAATGTTTTGGTTAGACTGTTGTCGCCCCCATGTTAAAGATTTGAATTGAATACTCATTACTTGATTCCTTCTCTATGATTTTTGGATTGTTTGTGAGTAAGCAAGGTAGTCATCACTTTTTATTCTACTCAAGGGTGTATGGAAACACAAGACTATATATAGAGTCATTATGATGGCATGGCTTGGGAAGGCAACCCTTCCCTCCACTAGAAAAATTTATGGGGAATCCAACTATACATATAATGGCACATCTTATGTGGTTATTTTAAAACCTCCATTCTATGGTTTCTTTTTAAAAAAAAACTTCAAAAAGGAAAAACTTAGTCCCATTACTATTATAACCATTGTTTAGTCATCAATAACCCCCCCACACCCACCCCCCCCCAACCCAAAAAAAAAATAAAATTGAGAGGATATGGTAGAAAAATATAGAAGCATTCAAAAGACAAATAGCATAAAAATATATATTTTTAAAATCTACAATAGACTTAACCTTGTAAAAGGCTTTGATATGTTTATTGTTTTGAAATAGAAAATATTAGAAAATAAGTGCTAAAATTAAAACACATAAATATTTATTGTATTGAATATAAAAAACGTTACAAATATCATGAGCCTCTCTAATGGGCTAGCCTCATTGGAGCAATGCTCAATACAATATAATTTTATGGTACTCAAACAATAGCCTAAAATATACATTCATACTAATTCTATTAAGGCTAACTAATTGTAAGAGAGGGGGACCAACCACGTCAAGGCCCTAGGTCACGGAGGGCCGAGTGCAGCAGGTTGCCTTAACTTACCCCAGCTTAAGGGAGAGTAGGAAATGTGGGACAAGAATGATGAGGTTTATGAGGTCCTTTGATTACTCTATAGACTTGAGACCCAAAATGAGGCTAGGAAAGTTGGATTTCAAGGTCAACTCCGTGTCTCAGAGAGCTCTCTTTCCAAGGATGAAAGTGTAGCTCTAGGATGACAGTGTGGTGCGCTGGCATCTCTCAAGTGAACTAGCGTCTGTATGACCAGAGAACCAAAAAGACAAGGTTGAACACTAAAAAATGGACTAACGACCTAGCTAATGGTTTTTAAGAGAACAAAACAACACTATGAAATAAGATATGTATAGACAAATATGATAAAACAAGTAGATTAATGATAGGGTGATGAGAGTGATCTCATAGAAAATCTTGTTCGCCACCTAGCTCCAAGAAACACGTCCACCTACACACAATAAAGAGGAAAATTGTTGGGGAATGTATAGGGGTCTGCCTCAGTCAGACCCCCATTTTGGTGTTTCCACCTCCATAGACGGCCAAGTTTGCAATGATAGAGAAATAGTATGATAAAGAAAGGAATGAAACAAAGAACACTAAAACACTACAAAACAATAAATGTGCTTACTCAACCAAATAATAAAGGAGAGGAGTAGAAAGATTACTACCTCCACCAAGAGCGCTCAAGGCTAATGGGGGAGAAAATGAGAGGACTAGTCAAGTCTTTGTTGCAATGGTTCTGTTCCACACTTGCTCTACTGAGTTGATGGAGTGATGAATTTATTCTATGGAGTGCAAGAATTTTTCTTGAATGCTTGAAGTGGATGTTGGAATGCTTAGAGCTTGTAAAGAGCCAGTGGAGAGATTTGAGAGAGATGTCTAGAGATACTAAATGGATGAAGAAGAGGTGAATTTCAAGGAAAGAGTAAAGAAAATGACCATATTCGGGTTGGTCAGCTGAAGAAGGTGTTACAATTCAACTTCCAATGGTAAGTGTAACGCTTCTATAGGCTCTAGCCATAGGAATCTGCTAGGGATGTAAGCACACCGCGCAGACGTTTGCACACCATGCGAGTATCCTCGACAGTTACTCCTTTGTCGATGCTCAAAACAAGTGCCAAGTGGAATGAAGGCAACGGGCTTATGTGGAATTTCGCCTTTGGATTTGGTTTTTTAAAGTGAGGAAGGGTAAAAAGGGAATTTTCCTAAAGGGTGCAAATTTGCTCCTATACGCTAATATTTCCCAAGCATATAGAGTTGTAGAAACTTGAAATTGATACACATAATTTCAACTAATTAACAAACTATTTACTCTATAATTGATTGAATAAATCCTTATTTGTTTGATTAATGATCTAATTTTCATTTCATTATTAATTATATAATATTTTATTACTTAATTAATAAAATCACTATTCACTCACCCTATCCCTAATATTTAATCATATATCATCCTTATTATATAGACCAAACTTAGATAATAACTCTTATTCTCTATTTATCTAAGTGCATCATCCCCATCCCAAAAATTAAAAAAATATATCATATTTATTTTATTCTCCATTTTATCCAATTTTTATTTAGTTGGCTAAAACCAATCGACCCATTGTTAGGATTAAGGTGTCATCCACCTTGTAAATCTTATGTTATATGTCATGGTTTAAAAGTCCTTGGAAAGTGTCCCTCGGTACTTAGGGTGAATTGGAAAATATTTGGTAATATTAATTCTCACCATTGTTTGTTAATTTATACTTGGAAGGAGTGGTGGGTCCACTAGTAGTAGTAAAGGTGGGTTGTGGACATAAATATTTAATATTGTTTTCCCCACATGTGGATGCCTAAAATGGGATAATAAAAGATAAACGAAATGATAAATGAGTGATTGTTGGGATTATCCAAGTGGGTGCTTGGAAAGAGGTGTCACTTGGTTTTCTATTATTTATTGCATTTAATGTAATATTTATCTCTCAAGTTTGGGCACCCAAGCTGGAGGGAAAGTATTGGAGCCAAAACTGATGTCCTTTCACATTTTGAGGAGGTAATCCAAAGGTTAGGGGCATTTGGAATGAAGTTTCATCTTTAGGCACCATGTTTGGGACATTAGATGCTTTCACACGTCTATAAAATCAACCTCTTGGATGTAGAAATTAGGAGGAACAATTGAATGTAATGTTACTCTACAAGAACAAGGATAGGTTGAGGCATAAGGAGGTTGTTCATAGGTACACAAGTGCTTCCATGGTGGAGGAAAAGAGGAGAATGGAATGGTTTGTATTCTAATCTCATTTATTTGATGATAATACATACTTGGCCTCTCTTGGTGGATTTTTCTCACAAGGGTCTCTCCAAGTAAATCTTGTGTTATATTATGATCTTGTGTTGTTGATTTGTGCCTCATTTCTGCTATCCTATTTTGATTTTATTCTCTATTTATTGTTGTTATAAGTTCACATAAGGTAGTGTTTATAAGCATGTCAGTTTTTTTTGGCATCATAAAGAAGATGGATCTAATCATGGTATTTCCATATTAAGACAACTTAATTTTCAGATTTGCATATAAGTTTCAAATTTGCATGTTCTTGTAGTCCAAGCCTTATATCTCATCCATTGAATCCATGTTTGGATAGATATTGAACTTTCCAACATTCGGTATTAAACTTGTTTATTTCTCATCATTTGGTATCAGAGCTGAAGGTTAACTAGGTTTTGGGTATTCTTTCTTTTTGATTTCTTAGCTTGACAAGCTTGTGGTAATTTGTTAGAAGTAATTGAAGGTTTTTGGAAGGCTTATAAGGAAAAAATGAATGTTATATGAGTTACCTTTTTTTTTCATATTTGTGAGATCGAAAGCCATGAATATTTTCAATGTGATCTATGTTGGGAATTGGAAGCTCATGATTATGGATCTTTATGGAGTTGGTTATGTTCTGGTAACCTGGAGCTCTTGTTTGGAAATATGTGTGTATCCTGTTATTTAGTGGTTTTGTTCCTTTGCCTTTGTGGTCATGTGCAGTGAGAAGGTTTTCATGTTGGATGAGTAGAGACATCTTGGTCACATAGAGAAATACCCTCAATTTGGACTACATAATGGAGTGCTTATGTTGGTTTCATGGTTTTAGCCCTTGGTTACATGAAAGCACTAGAAGATAAGCCACTAACCTCTTTGTGAATTGTGGAGTTGATATTTTTCATATGTTATAAGATCCTAGACAACTTGGTTTTTCCTATTGGCTTGCATTTTACTCTTGTATTTCAGTCGTGGGTTTGTAGATATGTGCTTATTCCATTATTCAGATGACATGTTTCTTGTGAATGTTTGGATGGTTATATGGATTTCACATGTATAGATAGGGTTTTGCATGTTTTACATGTTAACTAAAATATGTGGTATGTAGATTTGTGATGAGACTATATTTAGGGTGTCCTAGATGAAGACAATTACAAGTTTGCATGGCTTCTTGGAGGGTTCTTATTGATCTATGCTTACTCCTATGTGGGTTTGTTTGAAAAATCAGATCTAGCATTGATTATGGTGTTTGAGTCTTGGAAATCCACATGTTATACCCGATTATCTCTATTTTGCAAGATACTAATGTGGGGTTGAATCTATTTTTTAATTATTTGAGATTGGAGCACCGATTATGTATTTCTCCTTTGAGATGTTGCATATGTGTAGCTCTTGTAAATATTCTAATGTGGAGTCTATTTAGTAGGCCTTATTCTTGGTCACCATTATTACATTGGTATGCTTATTTTAGTGAGAGATGGTTATTGGGAGTACCTGATATAGTTGTTCATTTGAATCTATATCAGTTGTTTATGGTGCATGAGAAACTTTGTTCACTTTTAGTAGAGTGTTGGCAATGATATTGGTCACCATGTATAACTCAGTATTAATTTTAGTGGGAGATTTATGTAGTTACATAATGTATTATATCTTCTTTGTTTCAATATTTTGGTTCTAAGTTGTTGTTTTTAAGTGTGTAGTGAGCCATGGATAATCTTTGATTAGAATATGGATGGTATTTTACAATGGTTGTTGGTGTCATAAGGAGCTCTTAGATTCTACCTTTAGATTGTAGTGAGAGTTCTGACATATCTGGCTCTATTGAAAAATGATGTTTAACATTTGTATCTTCTTGGTTTGGAGATTATGGTTGTACTTAACTTTTTGGGAGCTCATGGTGTTGAGTTCTTTAATTGTGTTGGGGCCATGGATGATTTTCAGTTGTTATCATGATTCTTGGAGAGCTTGGTTATATAGTTTAGTGGGAGCTTTGACAATTATTTTGATTCATCATTTTATGATGAATGGTTATTTTCATGTGATCTCCTAGGAGGGGATGTTATATTATGATGTCATGATATGTTCTTGATTCTATAGTTAGAATTTCAACAATGGTCTTGTTTGGATCTCTTTGGTTTTGAGTAGTAATCATCTGCTTGGAGCTTCATGATTTTACAGGGTTACATTTGAAGTTGGCAATAATTGATTGGTGGATTCTCATGGAGATTGGAGAGACTTGAGTGAGGCTAAGATATCTCTTATTTATGGGATCATATGTTGAGATGGTTACTCTTTGATGAGGATTTCAACAAAAGATTGAGGATTCTAAACCTGGTTATAGATGTGAATCCATTATGGACCTGAAGAAAATATTATATGTGTTTGGTGTTGTGTACATAGGACAATCTTGTATCCCACTCTTGGTCTACTTAGTAGGTGAATAATTTGAGAGGTATTACCCACTTGAATATTAGATGCATTCTTTATTTTGTATCTTGTCTTCTCATATGAGTTAGTCTTGAATATAAACATTATGAGGACATGTTAAGAAGAAGATGCATGGTTTATGGATTTTCATTTTTCTCCTTGTTTTTGGTCTTGAGCTATGGATTTAGTTCTAAGGGCTTATTTGGAGTGGTATAGGAAATGGTTTGTGGCTTTGAGAATATTCCCTTTGTTATGGGAATGATTGGTTGGTTTGGTCTTCCTTTGGTATGAGAGGTTTACATCTATTCCTTCCATGTTTTTATTTGAATTTAATGTTATATGTTGATATCCTTTCAATTTGGGAATGGTGAAGGAGATATTACTTTACACGGCTTGGTACATGTTAGTGTGGAACAAGTATATGGTTTGATTTGCAGGTTCTCTCTTTATTCATGGTATTCTTCTTGAATGTTTGGTTTCACATGGTTGAGTGTGAAGAACTTGGAAGAGCTATGGAGACTAATGGTGAGAGAGGTATTGAAACATTTTTATTTGTAGGATTTTCATATCATTGTATGTGTTTCCTTAACACTATGTAATAAATGAATTAGCCACATCCTCTATGTGAATTACTATAGATAGACTTGATATGCCTTGATCTACTTTTAGATTTAGCATTACTCATGCAGTGGGAGTTTCTAGATATATGTTTGGTTATCCTCTATGATATCTTGGTTTTTGGTATAGGGGCACCTTGATGCACCTTGGGTCATGTTGGGAAAATTTGGATTTTATTTTGTTTTGGCTTGGTTTATGTAAATAAGGTCATTTGAGACCATTCTAAGTCATCTAGGGCCATTTTGGGTAATTAGGTGCAATGTAGGCAAAAGTTGCTTAAAAGTTGTCAATGTTGTCATGACAACTTTTCAAATTTGTTAATCAAATAGTTGTGGGCCGATTGAAGGTTGGTAAATGGTTGTAATAGCATAAAAATGAATTGTAAGCATGAATCCCAAGGTTGGAAAAATTTGGAATGAAGATAAATTTAATTTTGTACGTTCTAATCTGTGTTTTCTTGTAAAAACTAATTGTTCTTTCACATTGTATAGAATTGTACTTGCTTGTACAACTTGGAGGTTGATTGGGAAATTTGTAGGATTTCTTTACCTCTCTAATTATTTTTGTTTGATCTAAATCCATTAATTTTTGCAGGAGATATTGTCATTTTTGTAAAAACTATCACAAACTCTGCCTAGGGTTTCCAACCTTTGAAATAATGCCATAGATAAAGATTCCACCATCAGAAAATTCTGAAAACTTATGGAAAATTTTATCCTAGTATCATCCACATCCCTATGAGACCATTATTTGCATGTGTGTAAGAGATATTCTTGACAGTTTGTTTCATTTCCTCATTGGGACAGTTCTAAAACCCTCCATGGTGACTGTTTGATAAGTTTCTTTCATTATCTCATGAAGTCTGATCTAATAGTTGTTGTGTCACGTTGTTGAAATTCAGTGCAAGCCAAGGATACAAATGAATAAGTCATACCTTGTGTTTATTGAGTGATGGGGTTTGTGTGTGTCTTGTGACAAGAAACTATAAGTTGGGAATGTTGTATTACACAAGTTGAGTTCTAAAAGTTTGAGAACCTTTATGTTATGTTGAAACAAGTCAGACAATCAAGAGCTTTATGTTCACACCGATTTCTTCCTTGTTTGCGATGTTGGTAATTTTGCATTGTTGAGTACAAGCCATTGTTTGAATGAAGCCATTGTTGTGTGGTGCATTGATGGAAAAAACTGTTTGGGTCAAGAAGTGTCTGTAAATCATGAAAAGTGTTGGAGCAGGCCTATGCCAATCAACACCAATTGATTCAATGATAAGCTCTTCATTGATTTCTCATAAAGCCATGTTAACAATTTTCTCAAGAAGCTTTAAAATACCTAAGTGACTATTTGGAGGGATTGCTTGGTTCAAGAGGGTTTGTGAGTCACCAAATGTGTTGGAGAGTATTGAAACTTTTATGCCCCCACTCTTCCAAGTTGTTCCACCCTTATTGGTGTGTTTTACTTCCATGGATGCCCTATAGGCTAGGTTGTCGATGGTGATAAGGTGTAATAAGAAGTCTCATGCACTACTTTCAATTAAACCTATGCAAGAATTTTGTTGAAACAGTCCATTTGTGTTAGGATCTATCCCTACTCTGTATCAGTTGTCTAGTTACTGACATGATGATGAGTTTGTATATTTCATTGGATTTGGATCTATGATTTATGCAGGTTGTGGATTAGCTACCCACTTTGTTGTAGTGGGATGACTTAGATGTGGATAGTTTATATCCACAACATTATTTCAATGTTTATGTTGACTTGTTAGTTGGTCTTTATATGGTCATTTATCCATTGGTATGTTGCATTGAGATAGGAGGATGGATATACAGAGACTTGATTACAAATTTGGGTTGGTATGTTGACGACATGAAGTTTTATCAAAGTTTTATATACCTTGGTTTGAGGTAAGGTTAGCTTGGATGAGTTTAAATTTGTTGTGGTTGTTATTCCAGGTGGTATGAGTAAGGTAGCTACTCAGAGCCTTTGTTATCATTTGAATTTGATGCTTGTGTTCATGTAAATATTAGTGTAGTTTCTAGTAACATATGATATGTTTCACCTTGGCATGTTCCTTTTTTCTTCCATAGGTAGCATGTTGGAGGATGTGAAGGAGTTTTTTGCTTGATGGTGGTTATCATGGTTGATTTTTGTAGGTATCTTGTTGGAGCATAAGAGCATGGTGAAGATTTAGATGGTACATGTTTGGCTAAGAGATGTTTCTCCCTTGTTTTTAATTCCTATGGGTGTATTTACAATGTTGATGCCAAGTGGGATAATATTAGGATTAAGATGCCATCCACCTTGTAAATCTTATGCTATATTTCATGGTTCCAACATCCTTGGAAAGTGTCCCTAGGCACTTAGAGTGATCTGCATCACCCCAAAAATAATTCGACATTGATTTTACATTTTACATTTTTTTTTAATTTTTAGAGCTCGAATCATTTCGATCTCAGTGGTTGTTTGGAGCAGATTTGAGTGACATTATTTTCAATTACATTTGATAAAATTTATATTATAATTGGTAACTTAAAGTTTTGATATTGAATTCAAATTCATTTTCAGTTGATTGTTGATTTTATACAAGCAAATAAAATTGTAATAGCTCGCACCCAAGGAAGCTTATGAGGTAATGAAAAGAATGAACTAGGGAGAATTTTCAATGTGAAGATATGCTATACATAAATTAAGTGCAAAAAAAAAAGAGAACAGGTCACACTTCGTAGAAAAGATGAGGTGAATAAACAAAATAAAATGCATGTGAAGTAGAAGGCTAAGGGGTGCAATTGATGTGGACAAAAAAACCAGATCAAAAGAGATTAAAAAAGGACAACGTTGAATAGAATAGGGGGTGTAGAAAGGAAGATTGAACATGTTGAGAGAGGCTACGGAGGAAAAATAGAGGTAGTGGGAAGGAGATATAGAATGTTGTGTTGGTAAGAAGTATGCAAATAGAGGCTGCGTGGAGGTAGAAACAACAAAAAATGACACCATATAGGAGATAGGGTGCTCAAAGAATGTATGGGATCCGAGTAATTAATATGTTGAATGCAGAAGGAAGCTTCCCATGAATAATTTCAACAAGTCGAGCATCATAAGGAAGATAAGACAAAAAGAAAAGAGGGCACAACAATAATGGAGGAGAGTAATACAAATAGACCAAGTTTGGAAAAATAATAAAATGAAGGTTGTGCATAGAAGAGGAGAGGAGGGGGCGCAAGCCACATTTCCTGAAGAGAGGCATTAAAAGATTTAAAAAATAATAATAGTAACATATGGGGAGCAGATTTAGGGTTGTGCTCAAAGGGAGGAGGACTGTGTAAGATATGGTAAAGGGTTTCTATGCCCATATGATGGATACTTAAAAATATAAACAAAATATAGAGAATGATTGCATGGGAGAACACATAGGTTGTGCAAGGAAGTTAAAATAAAATATATCAGCAAAGACTACCCTGGGTAGTGTGAACATTTGCATACATAGATGGAATGAGATCACCAAGTGCAGAGAGAGAATTATCTAAACAAAGAGATAACACAGAATGCAAAACTAAGTCATATGGAGAGCGTTGAAATTATATGCCTATTGTCTCCTAATATTGTGCCCCTGCTAAGTTGTAGAACTTAGCATATTGGAGAAAAATGAGAACTTTTCTAAGGTTTTGGGTCACCTAAAATATAAAATAACCTCTAGAGAAAGCTGGCTCTTATGGTACTCACCTAAACTACTTCTTGTTGGGAAAAGGGTAAGAAATATTGCATAAATTAAAAAAACTAAACTCTAAGGGTGATTCACCAAAACATTAACTAAACTTGTAAAAATAGCTTGCACACATAGTTTTGATAATAATAAAAAATAGTTTGACATGCATGGCTCAATTCTATATGCTTTTGCATCAAAATTTCATGAGGGGGATATAATGCACAATCCTAAAAGGAAAGAAACCTTTCACAACTTGAACTATCTACACTCCAACACAACTCACAACCTACAAAATGCATACACTTTCTACAAAAGGTGCTCTACTAATGAGACACAACAACAAGGAATGAGATAATTTTACAAGTAATTGCATTAATCATCCAAATGCACACAATAGAACAAAAAATTAAGAAGGGAAAATTGCTTATCTTCATTGACCTCCACGGTGTAAAGTGCTATACATGTCAAAATGAGTTACAAATACTATCTTTTTCTACAAAGGACTTCAAAAGTAACAAAATAGATAAAAGAGGATGATAAGAACTAACTTCAACCATGAAAATTGAAGTTACTATATCCTTTTCCAAGAGGTTGCACAAAAATAGGAACTAGAAACTTCTTGGTCGTATATAACCAAAAAGCCTAAAAAATAGCCCCCAAACTCCCTCCAAAATGACTCCAAAGTAAAGAAAATGTCAAATCTTGACCTTACCCATCATAAAAGCATGGGAATCTACCCCTAGATGCTCTCATTCCCTCCAAAAACCAAGTCAAAAACACTCCTACATCCTCTCCATATGTCAGTCAACCCCCTCCAACTTCCCTATATGCTTGGATAAACATAACTCTTCAATAATATCCCCTATGACTCATCTTTAGAAACAAAAGCTACTCATTTTGCATTTAAAATAACATTAACTAAGTGGTTTATAATTGCACCACTTAGATAGATATTTTACATTTTACAATTTGATGCAAAATAAAGAAAGAGGCTCGACCATGTTTTAGAAAGAAATATGAAAAAGGGAACATTGACTTAGACTTTGCAAAATATAAGAGGAACCAAGGCATACAATATATAATGGGGGGCATTAGTTATGAAGAAGAAAATTTAAACAAAGACAAAAATTCCTTTGTTGTGTCAGCCAACTTAGGTTTTTGAAAACCCTAGCACAAATCTAGGGTCAAACACTCTTCACATTTCATTTTTAGTCTCACACTTTCTGGAAAGCTTGCTTTGCCACCATAGGATTTTGACTCAAGCCTCCATGGAGTTTTCAGCTAAAAAATTGCATGCATATTCTATGAGAAATCGGAAAAAACAAGTTTGGGTAAGCTCTTTGTCTGTATAAACTTGCATTTCTTTTTTTTCATTATCTATAAATGAAAAAATATATTTCGAGCTACCTTTGTATAAAAAAAATGGTGAAAAGGTTTTTTTTTGTGTTTTCTTCATTTTGGGTTCATTCATTCTGCTATGGCCGAGTTTTCACTTTGAGTGAATTTTGGATTTTCGTTGTCATTTCAGAAGAAATGGTGAAAACATTTTTTTTATTTTCTATATTTTTCACCAAGTACCTAAGGGTTTCTTTGTATGCTCTAGAAAATGGTAAGAAAACTCTCCATTCTTCTGCACTCGGGCTATGCTTATTCTTGGGGTTTCGGTGCTAAACTCATGAGGTCATGGATTTCATTTACTGTGATTTTACCCCTACATTCTAGAAAACAAAAAGAAGAAAACACCTTGTTCTTTTGGCTCGGCCTCACATAGCTTATGTGCCTACACTTTGAGTGTCGAGGGTTTCACTTTTGTACTCTAGATTTACTAGCTATTTCTTCACAAATATGATTATCTCTCTTGCATTCTTTTCCATCATTCAAATGAATCTCTCTGAACTTCCCACTAATCATAAGATGACGAATGCTCATATTATTGTCAAAAACTCCCTCTTCATAAAGATTGTCCTCTAAATATATGTGACTATCATGTTTACCATCTATAATCCTCTATGACCTGCTACATTTGTATGGTCCTCTTTTGCAAACTGAGAAACAAGTTAGATTTGACTGCCAAAATTGATTAAAGAAACTTGTGAAGTTCTCAAGTCACCATTGCTACATAATCCTTTACCCTTTTTTGACACCAAGAATAAACTCACCCTTGTATTCCCAGTCCATCTATATTTTTCATGACTATCCATTTCTTGATGAAGCACTATCATACCAAATCACTATCCTTTGTTATTTCAAACTTGCTAAGATGAAATGGTGTGAGAGAGCAGACCATATCATTTCCAAAAACATGCATATTTAAAACATGTTGTGATATCTTATCTTATCAAGTTTTTTGTGGACTTCTTCATCTTCATTTCCTTAATCCTCAAAGATCAAAGTAAGGTTTGAATAAGATGTTTACTTATAAGAAAAACACCTTCCTAGCTATAAACAAACATCGCCTACTTTAAACAAAGAGTGATGAATCCAAAAACCAAGAAAACCTTCCAAAGCGCTCTCAAGAATGTGAGGTTGGATAACAAAGCTCACTCAACACAACTTCAATCTTCAAAACATGGTGATGGAACAAGGTCCCAGAGAGTATTGAAAACTATATTTCCATACTTATCACTTCCCATTCACTGTGATATCACAATCCATTGCATGTACCACTGCCATATCATTTATTGCATATTTTACTCTCATTATCTTCTTGTTTTGCTAACTTCTCACTAGCATGGTTATCATTGGATTCCTCATGGATTGTTGATTGTGGTTACTACCTCTTCTTTTACCTGCTATTGACTATTACCTCTTTGATATCATCATTGTTGCTTGGTGTTTTCCCTTGATTCAACTTTCCATAGGTTCCATGTGCAAGACCAAAACTCACAGTCTCCTAGCATTGGTGACTGTCACTTCTATTCATGTACAAATCTTTATTTCCTTCATAGATTTTGTAAGCTTCATGTTGCTTTAGTGAAATCCTCTTTGTTATTAAACCTCTTGATTATGATTGTCAAAATTTAAAACTACCACTTGGACTGAACTTTGTCAAGTCCACCATGACTGTCACTTCTATTCACTACATCATGAAAATTGTCCTTTGCATAATAATCATTGTCCTATTGCCTCAAATCCCTCTCAAAACACCAAGAGGGCAGCATGATGGGCTCAACCCTTGTAGGAAACCATTTTAATCCACATGTGATATCAAATGACAAGGATCCAACAATGAAAATTTCACCTATACTTGCATAGTGAACAAAAATGTTAGATAAAACAATGAAGCCAAAAGCTTCCAATGATGTTTCATGATTTGATGATAATCCTCTTCCTTTCCTTGATACTTATGATGTTGTAAACTATTCCAATGCCTTATGAGAATGGACTATATGTTTGTTGATGTAGCATGTGTAGAGAATATGGGTCCTGAGATCTAACACAACTTTCTTCATCTTATGCAGAAATTTCAAGCAACAACAAAGCAACTTCTGGAGCAACTAAGCAGGGGGGAGGCTAGACAAGGATGCAACAGTTCAACCTAGGGTTTATCATTCAGGAAATGACGGATCCCTACTTCTTTCCATATGCTCTTTCTTTTCATTCATCTTCAAATGTATAGTTTATATATTATAATATATTGAAATAGTCATTCCCACAGTTTGTGTGGGACACCATACATTTGTAATTATCAATAAAAACAACATTTATGCAAAAAATTGTGTAAGCTTTCTCTTGGATACATTTGCATAATAAACTGAAATCTATTTGATATTCTATTATGTGCACATGAATGAAACTTTTAGCAAAAAATAATGTGTACCTTTATCCTTATTTTGCAAAAACTATCTCAACTCTACTTGATTGAGCTGGAAGCTAAATTAGGTAACAATTCCATTGTAATAAATGAGAGTTAAGTCAATTTGTTTTGGTGTAATTAAACTTGCATCATTTGAGTTTCTAAATTTTGGGTAAATGAAATTGGTGTGATTGAGCAAAATTTATATCCCTATGGAATAAGATTAGTTTGTCATTGTTGTGTCTTATGAAATTCAGAATTGAAAACTTAATTGACAAATAAAATTATCAACTTAAGTTGTATCGGATGCAAAATTATGAGGTGGTTTTAGAATTTGGTTTTGTGATAGCAAGAGGAGTTGGTAGTTAGTTAAGTGTTTGTTTGCCTTTGCTTCAACATTATTTTGTTACTTTCCATACATATATGTTTTGTTAATTAATTTTGTAGTTGCTATTATGTGGATATTTCTTTGCTTGCAACATTTGTTCAAACCCTAACCTCCATGTTACCCTTGGAATTTGACAAAATAAAGGATTATGTAAGTCTTTTGCCCCTTTTTCATTGATTTATTGTGTTGTCTTGAGCAAGAAGAAACATTTCTATCTTGGTGTATCACCTACCCTTTCCATTTTATGCATTCTTTCTCTCCCTTTTCCCCTGTGAGTTGTTAGAGTAGGGTTAGTGGTAGGATTCCATGTGATGAGTTGGACCAACACATCTGCACTTAGGTTAGAAGAGGAAGTCGACCTTCTCTAGAAATTTGACCTTATTTTTCCAGGTCCCACACCTCGAGGTCATTTCTATTATGTCATTGGAATACTAAACCTCTGTTCAATAAGGTAAAATTGCATGACATGACAATAGGAAGAAATAACAAAATTAAAATAAATACTCTAGGATAAACACCTTGTTATTTTCTCTTAAAGACAATATCAAAAATATGATGTCATTGAGGTAAGGGATAAGGAAATATATGGGGTAGGGGATAAGTTAAAGGAAGTAGAAGTTAAACTGGTCCAAACATCAACAAATTTTGTCACTGTTATAACAACATTCAAAAAGAAAGTTGATAAATAAGAACTACATATGATGATGGTCAATAATAAAATTTTCAAACTCGAAGAGTAGGTCCAAGAATTATCTATCCCAATGTCTACAATAGTTGGGAGCACATGGACTGGTGTCTCTCGTAGAACATTCCTTTTTGATATTCATACAACTTTACATAACTGAATACAAGAATGTCATTCTCTTGCTGACAATACAGTGTTGTAGCTTTATACTAGGATCTCTATGTTGATACATAGGAGTGTCTGATGATGTGTCATTCCACATGGTCTGATAGCTTGTACATGGTCGAATGAAATTTCAATAAAATAATAACAAAAGTTGTGTGTCCATCCCATCCTTATTAATATGGTCCCATCATTCTTAGAAAAATGGTGCTCTTTAGAAACCGTGATGCAATGAAAATTTTCCAAGTTTCTTCCACCTTGGTTACAAAACAAATACTTTAAATGAAATCACAAAGTGAAAAGAAAGAGCAATGCAATGGGGAAGAGGTAGTCGCTCATCATTTGTTAATTATATAGGACGTCCCCATTTCAACATTAAGAGTCTACTACAAGCTTTATGGCACATTTAGTATTTTTCTATTTCACTACTTTGAAAGAAAGACTAAACACAAAATTGTGATGCATTCTCCTCAATTCCATTAAATCACAATCTAAAACTTGTATTCTAGCGTGTTAAAATACAAGGCTTTACAGCAAAACAAAGCTTTTCACGGATATGAAAAGTGGCCCACCTTTAAAGTCACAATGCAAAGGATATCAATGATGCATGAAATAGACATATAAAAAAAAAATGTCTTGTATGACATATAAAAGAGCCATTTCTACCAATCAAAATATGCTAATGGATGAGCTTACTACTATGCAACTAATTCATCGAAAAATAATAATCAAGCTTTTACCTTGGTTTGGTGTGATGTAATGATAGTCAAATATGTGGAAAGGTAAGTGGGGATCACATTAGTTAGAAAATATAAGGTAAAGAAGAATATTAAATGAGGAATTGACTATGATAGCTGAAAAATATAAGATAAAGAAGAATATTAAATGAGGAAATTGACTACAATAGTTAGAAAATATAAGACAGAAGAATACTAAATTAGAAAATTGACTGCAATAGTTAGAAAATATAAACCAAAGAAAAATACTAAATAAGGAAATTGACTGCAATAGTTAGAAAATATGAGCCAAAGAAGAATACTAAACGAGGAAATTGACTAGAATAGTCAAAAAATATAAGCCAAAGAAAAATACTAACCGAAAAAATTGACTACAATAGTTAGAAAGTATAAGACAAAGAAGAATACTAAATGAGGAAATTGACTACAATAGTTAGAAAATATAAGCCAAAGAAAAATACTAAACGAGGAAATTGACTACAATATTAAAAAAATATAAGCCAAAGAAAATACTAGACGAGGAAATTGACTAAAATAGTTAGAAAATATAAGCCAAAGAAGATTATTAAACGAGGAAATTGACTGCAATGGGTCATTTATAAAGAGGGGTTGGTAAACCATTAAGACTCAATGCTCAAATAACACAACTTAAAAGATTTTCACAAGTGAATTTGAACAAAAAAGGTTTTAGGTGTGATAAAAGGATAAATTTTAGCAAAGAGAAATTTCTAAAATCTCAAAGATTAAATCAATCAAAACTCTAGCACACTTTTAACAAAGTGTAAAGAATCAATAGGTACTTGGTGTAGAACCGATTTAAGATAATATCTCTCAATGTGCTAAAAAATAATTTTATCAAAATTTTAAAAAAATGATAATTAATTAAATTATAGTTTAATAATCACTCCCAAAACAATAAACACAATAATCATCTTACGAGAATTAAATTAAGATCACATTTCACCAGCTCTAATAATACAAATCTCATTCACAAGGTTTATAACTTTAAAACAACATCAGGTATCACTAAGTCATTAGAGAAAATCTAGAACACTAATACTCAAACTTAAATGGATCCCTTTAAGAGTGGATCCCTTTCCCTCTTATTTCTCATTCATTTGAAAATTCACTTTATTCCTGTAAGAATGGAAGAGGAAATTACAAAGAGAGATATTCAAGCTTAAGGAAACATGATCCTCCCTCACCTCTTGGGTAAAGATCAACTCTATTTATTCATCTCCCTTTTTTTATTTATCTCTTACCTATTCATTTATTTGATAAACTTGGTATGTTGATCATATATATGACCTAACATTGATTTATTTGATTGTAAATAAAATGTAGATTTAATATATCTTATTTTATGTATATATAGTTTTTAATATATTTTTTATATATTTTATTTATCTAAATAAAAAAATTTATTACAGTTTATACTTATTAAATTTTAAATTATGAAATGAATGTATTCTTAACTATGTTTATTTTGTTTTATTACAAGAACCAATAATATAAAATAAAAATAATGGTAGAGTAGGGGCAATGCCCTCCAAGAGGTCGTGGCTTAGTGGAGGTAATGACCCTAGCTCCCACAATGTAATTGCTAGGGTTGTGAATGTCGGGGCTCCCCTTGCCCACTCCCCCCCCCACTTCATGTCACCTACTAAAGCTAGGTTGCACCCTATAACTTAACATTTATACCTCTTTCTTTTTTGTTTTCTTTTTAAGTTTTATTTAACTTTTTTTGTTATATATATTTTATTTTAAAAAAAAACAAAATATTTACACATGTTTATATATATACTTTGGTGGGAATACATATATGAAATGGGAGTCTACTTCCTCAACTAAACAAAATGAAGGAAATAGAATAGCAATAAACATATATAAGTTTTGTGCATATATATGTTTATTTAGATTTGAATCAATAATGTAAGGCAAAATTCATTGACTAGTCTTTCGAATAAATTGAAATACAAATGGATGCGTGACAAATGAAGATTCATAATCTCTTTTCTCAATAACATATTCAAATGTAAGTAAATAGGCATTGATATATATTCATAACAAAAAGTAAAGAAAAAATAAAACTATCATTATAAGTAATGTAAGATCATCTCCTTTACAATGACATAACCCTTCCAAATATTTTATAGATACAATACAAAATAAATATATAAAATCACTCTCCCTGTAGAACAAGGATTTGATACAACTCAAATACTCAAGGATGAGAAACAAATAATTCATTTCATTGGTAAGAAGCACTCCTCATTTATTTCTTCATAAAATTACAAATCTATTTTCACAAGGCCAATGGAGGTTTCTCACTTCCTAACTATAGGGGTTGCACACAAGCCCTCCCCTGAGTTAGAAGGTCCTCAAGAAAATTGGGTAGCACACACAATGGAAAAATTCTCTACTTTCTTCAAATACAAGATATAAAGACACGATACCCAACAATACCTAAGGTTTTACATACATAATGAATCTTTGACAAGATTCAAGACGGGGAGAAAAGAGGGAACACTCTCTAGTATGGGGAAATGAAATAATAAAATATAAATCTTTCATAAAACCATGTATATTTATCCTCTATATATTTTTTTCACTTTTCCTTCTATCCCATACTCATCTCAATGAACATCACACCTTCCTTCCATAAGATAAACAAATATAAGGTTGCATAGACCTAACCTTCTCCTTCTCAAAGGAGTAATTATTTCCCCTTGTAGGTTCCACATCTCTCTCAAACACCTTACTTGAGTTGGTATCACCAAGTGGGAGAGCCTAACCCGTCACAAAACTCCTTCTCAAACACAACACAAACACCACATTAAAACAACATAAGAAAAACTATCAAGCACAAGACTGCATTGACACTTAGTATAACAAGAAAGTTTAACACATATATAAGAAGAGAACAATGAGCCTTCCTCTCAAAGATTTACAAGGATTTAGTGAGTTCTCTTGATGAATCTTCTTCCAATAACTCTCCAATACTTCCTCACCTAAGCTCCAAGCTTCCAAAAAATTATATCCCTCTCTCCTAACCAAATAAGTGAAAATGAACTATAAATTCCTTTTAAAACCTAAAAGAGGGATATAAATAATAGATTTCAAATTACTTATCATCTTTCAATTAGGAGGTGATACATGCCTTCTAATTCATCCCTCTCTTTCCTTCATAAAAATACCAAAGGATAACATGGTTCCCACAAGTGTTCACACATGTGTTAACATTGGAATTAAGAGTTTACTTTTACAATTCTCTCCTTGAAAGATCCTAGACATTCTCTCACATGTGTGAAGTAGTCATGTTGACACAACCCACATACATCAACCTAGGAGATTAAAACAGGATGGTAACAAGTCAACTTTCCACTCCCTCAAGATTATTTTTGTCACACTCTTCCAAGACTTCAAAAGGGTCGCATATTGTGCAAAGTCTAATATTATAGTGCAACATGTACCCAACCCATAAGTAATTTCCCTAGGGACTTAAAATCACCAAAAATAAGAAGAAAAATATATTTAAAGACCTTTTTAAAGCTCAACTAAGAAAAAATATGATATTTTCCAATCAAAATGACACTTGCTCTAAAACCCAACTTAAATAACTCTAGGACACACCAAAAATAATAATTAACATCACAAAAATTACATAACAATGTTTATTTACAAATAAAGTATTTAGTCCTCATCATGAACTAAGGTCAAGGAACCACTAGGATGAAGACAATTAGGATTTTTTGAAAACTTCTAAGTTTTCATTGCCCACGAACATTACCTACACACTCAATAAAAAAACATTAATAAAATAGTTGAAAAAATTAAAATTGTCAATACAATTTTATACTATACAAAATCCATAATCCACATGGAAACACCAGATGGATGATGTGGACCTATTTATTTGAGTTTTGGAGGGATAACTTTATTTAAATTTAGTTTAAGTGGGTGAAGGTTGATTTAATTTAATTTAATTTAATAATGAAGTGGAAAGTGGGAATGAATTTTATTTAATTTAATAATTAGTGAATTGGATTTAATTTAAATAATGAGTTATGTAAATTATAGATAAAATTAATTAATTATTTTAGATAAGGTACATTTTAAGTTTCTACACTAATTGTATAGAAAGTAAATGTGATAAATAAAAAATTAGCTCTAGGCCTAATGAAGAAATAATTATGATGTCAACATTAAAATCTAGATGTCTTGAGATAAAAAATAGAGTATCTTTTTAAGTACTTTACTCTAGGATATGAATAATCAATCAACTAAGAGGGATTGAGTCTATGGTTTTGGTTCTTTTACAAAAAAGAATTTGATCTGGCCTAGTGTGCACTCTTTCTTTCTATTTATTTATTCACATTTTTCTTATATGTTATCTAGATTAGTAGTATTTAAAAATACCTTTAGAGGGTTATTGGATTGCTAGTGGACAAGTTCACCTAGCTTAAACCTTGAAAAAGACTAGTTGTATAGTCATGCTAATAATTGAAGACAATAAGCTTCAAACACATAGATGTGCTAGAATGGTGTGATGTAGATAAATGTCTATTTCAGTGCACTAAATTGAAGTGTTATTTTCCTAAATTTAAATGACATGCAAATAATTCTTAGACAAGATCAGATGATGAAGAGATCCCAAATTAAGGCAATTGAATGTCTCTATGTACAAGGACATAGTAATAAATTATGAAAATATACACTTAGGCATCTCTATGTGAGAATGGAATGGGTGGGAGCTAGGTAGAATTTTAATTTTAATTTTGAAAGGTGCCTATATAAATGACCCAAAAATTTGAAGTGGTTTAAAATTAAAGTGGATATCAAGATATATGTGTATGGATGCAATCATGGGCACAATAAATGAGGTATATGTGGTAATATATGTATATATAAATAAGATGGTGACAAATATGTGTGTGTAAATGGATCTAGACAAAAACATGGGGTAATGAGCCTAACTTTACATGCAATTGAACCATTTGTCAATACATAATTGTATTGAGCCATTCTCTCAAAATGAGCACAAAACTAAAAGGGAATTAACATGTGCATGCAAATTTAACTATTACAATATTATATTTTATGCTTTATCTATATAAGTTTTAGGATTAGGTTTTGAGCACCTAAAATTTGAGCTTGCTTGATTGCATGTTGTGATAAAAGACTAACATTTGAATTATGAGAGTCAATTTTGGGTGAATAATTTGTGACAAATATTCATGGTAAAATATAGAACTGTGAGGAGACTTGGATCAAGGTCATATGGTTAGACGTGATCCTAAAATGGTGGCCTTGAACCTTTTGAGAAATCTCGACCTTTGAAAAATTAAGGTTTTAGAAGCTACAAAAATTATTTGCATATTTATACTTACAAATAGAACACTTGGTGGTACTAAGAAGCACCATTAGAACCTACTAATAACAATGGACAATCCTTGATACTTCCTTGGTTATAATTAAGCCTTGCTAATTGATTCATTTAATTTTAATTTTAATTTGGAAGATACACTAAGTAGCATATGCAATAGATGTGTAGGTAGCTAACAAGGATGCGGTGATGTAACAAGTGCTTGAGACTTGATACGATAAACAAGTGTAATGAATCTTTAAGTTATGGACTAAGAGAAAGAACTAAGGTTTTGATATTTATTGATTCAAGTGATGATGCCATCATGCAGATATAAAGCTACCATAGACCTGTAAGAGTGATTTTTTGTATTTCAATGCATGGTGTAAGATGATGATTAATGATCTCTCATGATATTAAATGATTAAAATGACCTAGGGGTAATGTTCTTTTATACATGTAACATGTTAAAATTCTCTAGGTTGTATAATTATATTTTTATTTATCAAGTAAACCAAAGTTTTTACATGTTATTTCATTTGCATACTCAGGAATTTTTCTATCCATATGGGGTGTGCATTCTTCCATCCATCCAATATAAACATTCATATATCCATACATGGCATGTATATTGCTTTGGCCAAAGACTTTGACTCGTCAAGATAATTTGTGTTTTGAGTCCTCTTGGTAGAATACCTTTCCCTATTAGAGAAGCATTGAGGTCATGTATATCAAGACTTATAAAATGAATTTCATACCTTGCCTCAAAATTTAGCCTAAAGACTTGAAGATGTGAAAAGCTCATCTGGAACTCTTTTGAGTAAATATTGAATTTCAATTTTATCTTATATTTATTAAGTTCTTTAGATGTAAGCATAAGTTGGTCTATCTAATATTCAAAGATGTACCAACCTTGCTTTAGTATGCGTGAGATGGTGAAATGGGATCTAAGGCTAATTGGCTAACCTAAATCACATATTCCACTATTGATATTAGGGGATACAAAAATAATCAAGAAAATATATTAGGTTGTTGTCCTCAAGGAAGAGTGTGAACAGTTGGTCAGGGTTTTGGTCCCCTTTTCATTTGTTAGATGGATAAGTGATGTGTGTGTGAGAGAGATTGAAGTGGAAAACTAGGCAAAATGATACTAAAGGAGAAAACTATCACATAATCTGAGAAACACATAACAAAAGTGCAAAAACAAAAAGTAGGATTGAAGAGTGCAGAGAGGAGAGAACCTGGAATTAAAGTTTGAGAAAAAAATGGTTGGACAGGGGTGAGGGCACCCCAATCTATAAATGGTTCTTTTTAGAGCTCAAAATTTTGTACAATAACATCACACTCTATAGGTCCTTCCCTACCGATTTTAGCTTCTAAAGTTTGTCAATTTGTGAATAATCAATCTTTCCCTAATTTGATGAGAGAATTTATTTGAATGCTTGCCTTAGGATTTTGAACTCTTGAGATCTTCAATCCTCTTGAATCCACTTCAAACCTATAACATGCAAGAAGAACAAGGGGAGAAGGGTTATGTCGTATAGGGCGCCTTGGTCAAACCCCATTTTGGTGTTTCCATCTCCCCAAATGGATATGATGATAATGATAAAGAGTGCTTACCCTTGGTAGGGTAGAGGAAAATGGATAAAAATGAATGATAAATGATAAATGTTGTAACTTATCACTCATATTTTCACTCCTTGTTGGATTGAGGTTAATTGGCTCATCTCATACAAGGAGAAAATGATGATTTCTTGAAGATCCTACAAATATTAGTGCTCATAACAATAACAAACATGAAACATAAAACATATTACTATGAATAAAAATGAATTTTCTGATGTGTTGTAAACATGATATTAGCTAATATAGTGTTGTAAATATGATCCTTCTTCTACTTTTGGAATTTCCTTTATTGATTTTTGAATTTTCTTGAGAGAAATTTTTTATTAGGTGTTCAAATGGAGGGAAATACTTATATTTATATGAGTTTCAACATATTTCATATTAATATTTTTAATAAGCCAACAAATGATTTTGAATTCATACACCTTAAGGTCAACGATAAATTTTGAGATTTTGGGCCAAGATAGGGGAGACAAGGGCAAGGACACTCTAGTCTAGCCCTATTTTAAATTTTAGGTATTCATTAAATAAATATTTGATTTAATTTCCTATATTTAATTCAATTTCTTGAAAGTAGTAATAAAATAAATGATTAACAAGCATAATTAGGCACAAGCACATAGGTAGATCCAAACATATGTGAAATTGTTAAGGGTGACAATTTACGACACTACAGTATGTGCATAGAACCACCTTCATTTATCCAAACTACATACATATCCATATCCATGAGATTAAGATGAAACATATGTAGCTCTATTTTCCTCTAAGTTTGATGTGAACTATAAAGAGTGGGTACCCTTTTTAGGGTCCCTTTTCCCTAGACAAATCTTCTTTGACTGTTGCACACTAACGGATGCATTGAGTCATTAAGTTCTTAGTCATTTAGACAATGACTTGTCAACTATTGTGTCTTAAGCATATACTCCTACTTGAATAAAATTTTTATTAAAAATTATATGGTGATGATTTTATTAACACTAAATTAACATTAGTTAATTTATCCAAGGAAGATTTCTTGTTCACTCAAATTTAAATTAATAAGTTAACATTATTTCTCCCTGGTGATTTAAAGGGATGATGCCACGAAACATTATTGTTCTAGTTATATTAGGCTATAGGTGAAGTATTTAATTGCAATAGCTTGACCTAAAAATGTGAACCGACTATATTATTAATACCAAACATTATGAATGGTTGGTTTGCATAACATGTTTTAAACATTAAAGACCAAAAAAAATATTTTAAGAATGTTCAATAAAGTGCTTTACTAAAAGTATCAATGTTATAACATATTTTAAAACTTCAAAATTAAAAATAATTAAATTTTAGAATAAATACTATTTGTCATTAAATGTCATCACTAAGATGAACAAATTGAAAATTAATTTTGGGTAATCCTACAATAGCGTGTCCCACTTTTTCGTCAAAGTGGGACATTAAAATCAACATTTTAAACGAAATTTTCATGTTCTATCACATATAGAAATTAAACCATTAAGAATATGGAGTGGTGAGAACTAGTGATTTTTGAGATTTCATGTATAGATTTTAAATATATATTTTTAAAAAAATTAAAAATTATTTGTGATTTTTCTTTTCATAAATTTTAATAACTTAGTTTTTAATAGTTAACAATAATTTTTAAAAGTGGTATTCATTTAATAAAGAATAAATTTTCTCATAAACAGGATAAGATTATAAATTCTTAAGCATAGATTGGTAACACCGATATCTAGTGCATATATATATTTTTTCATAGTTTTTGTTGCATTTTTTTTTATTATTATTTTTTGGAGATTAATTATAATTTATACATAGGTTTATTCCATAATGTATATCTTTTTTTGTAATATTGAAATGAACTTATTTTTGTCGAAACAAGGACATTAATATCTAGTGCACACATTATTTTAAAATTTCTATTTTCCATGTGTGAACAAAGACATTGATGTTTGGTGAAATTATATGTTCACTAGAAAATAAAAAAACAAATATAAAAACCAAGTTAAATATTTCAAAATTATACTTTTTGGAAAGATTACCTTTAGGGCTATTATTTAATAAATTATCCTCTCATGTTGATTTCATTTGTTGGTCCAACCCAAGGTTTGAAAAATACAAATATGAGGATCAAGGTGGAGAGGTCCATCCAAGGACCTTCATTCAAAGATACCAAGGACCTTCATTTGAAGGTACCTTTGAATTAAGGTCCTTTCCATGACCTTAAAAAATATTAAAATATTAAAAATTGAATAACCCTCAAATGAACATACACCCTCATTTGAAGGTAATTATGCAAACACCTAATTGTATAGGTGTTTGCTATTTTTTCTCTCCCCAAGCATGCAAATTTGTAATTTCTCATAAGGACATACTATTTTGGATCTACTCTTGTGCTCCTATATTTAACTTATAAATAATTTGACTAATAAATATTAAAAAATAATTAAATTAACACTTGATTTATTATGCATGGCATTCATGAAACAAAAATCAAAATCATCATTAAAGAGAAAGGATCAATATTATTGAACTCAATAAATAACCAAATTTAATCATAACACAACAAATCAATGTCACAATACAACTAAATATATAATAAATCATAACTATAATTGACTCAACAATGACCTAGGCTTGACTTGGCTTGTCAAGAGGATATCCTGAGGGATATTCCCAGGTCGGTGGATGAGGATCTCAATAGAAAGTTAGTTAGTATTCCTTCAGGGGATAAAATTCACAGTGTTGTCTTCTCCTTTGAAGGTAATAAGGCTTCGGGCCCTGATGGCTTTCCCATGTTCTTTTTTCAGTCCTTTTGGGAAATTGTGGCAAAAGATGTTGTTGCGGCTACTAAGGAATTCTTCAGAACGGGTTCCCTTTTAAAGGATTTGAACTCTTCCTTTATTGTTTTGGTTCCTAAGAAGCCTGGAGCTGCTTCTTTTGAGGAGTTCCATCCTATTAGTCTTTGCAATTCAATTTATAAGATTATCTCCAAGGTTCTTGCTTTAAGGTTGCAATTTTTTTGCCTCTTACCATCTCTCCTCAACAGAATGGCTTTGTGGCTAGCAGAAAAATCTTGGATTTTATTCTCACTAATCATGAGAATATCCATTCTCTTTCAGTTAATAAATAGGCTGGCTTTATCCTCAAGCTTGATTTACATAAATCTTATGATAGGGTGGATTGGGTTTTTTTGTCTAAGATCCTTCTCTCCTCTGGTTTTGGAGAGAAATTGGTGGCTTTGGTGCATCAACTTGTTTCGACTCCTCAGTTCTCGGTGCTTATCAATGGTTCCCCTTCTCCTCTCTTTGATTTCTCTAGGGGTTGAGGAAAGGGGATCCTATCTCTCCCTTCCTGTTTATCATTATGGTTGAGTCATTGGGATGCTTGATTCAAATATTTGTTAATTTTGGTCTTTTAAATGGGTTAGTCCCTTCTTCTACTAACCTGGTTTGCTCTCATCAACAATTTGTGGATGATTCTCTTTTACTTGGGCAAGCTTCAATTAAGGAAGCTAAGGCTATCAAATGGATTCTGTAAATTTATAAGGCGGTGTCTGGGAAGAAGGTGTGTTTACAGAAGAGTGTGATTTTATTTTTCAACACTCTGGTTTAACTATAGATCAGGATTGCTAGAATCTTGCAGTGTCAAATTGGTGAGCTTCCTGCTTCTTACTTGGGTCTCCCCTTATGCTCTAAGGCTCTTGATTCTTTATGGAGGGGGTTGATTGACAAATTTAATTCCAAATTGGTTGGTTGGAAGGTGGCTTTGCTTAGTCAAGCTGGTAAGTTCAGTTGATTAAGTCCACCTTTTAGAATACTCTGGTCTATGCTCTGAGCCTCTTTCACATGTCATAGAAATTTGTGGATACCTTGGAAGGAATTCAGAAAAAAAATTCTTTGGATGGGCATTGAAGATAAAAAAATAACTCATTTGGTTGCCTGGGATGATGTATGTCACCCTATAAAAGTTGGGGGGCTGGGAATCTGTAAAATTCAAACTTTCAACATTGCCCTCTTGGGTAAATAGTTGTGGAATCTTTTGCTAGCTTAAATTGAGTGGGCAAAAAATTGCTTGGAGCAAATACTTACATGGTGTTGATGAGATTAGAGATGTTCTATATAATGATTTTATTCCCTCATCTAGTTCTACGTTGTGGAATGCTATGCTGAAGGCTTGAAGGCTTGTTGCTAAGGGTCTTTTTTGGCAGTTGGGTAATGAGAGGAGTATTCTATTCTGGGAGGATAATTGGTATGGTAAGTGGCCTCTCAAGGATGAGACTTGGGATCTTCCCTTTATGGACCTCTGTGTTCATCTATTTGGCAGATTTGTTGTTGATTATATTGATGGAGGTTGTTGGAGGAAGTTGCATGAGCTGGAACCTGGGTTGGAAGTTATTTATAAGGCTCTCTTTGTGGTGCATATTCCTTCTTATCCTGCTCCTGATAGATTTTTTTGGAAGCCTTCCTCTATGGGTAACTTCTTTATTGCTTCATCTTTCCATCTCAATGATTCCTTCTTTAGTCCACCACCTTTTTGGGCCTCTGTTTGGTCCTCTTGATTGATTCCTAAGGTTAATATTTTCTTTTGGCTTTTCTGTCAGAACAAAATTTTATCTACTGATAATTTGATTAAAAGAGGCTTTGTTATGCCTAATAGATGATTTCTCTATGAGGAGGAAGCATAAAACACATGTAATTTGTTGATTGGTTGTAGATTTGTTGATGTGATATGGAAGCATGTGCTCTCACTTTGGAACATTTGTTGGTTATTTCTTGCTTCTGTCAAAGATTTATGGTTCCAATGGGTTGGCCCTTCTACTAATTCAGCTCTGTAGATCTTGTGGTGCCTCACTTTGCCTCATCTGATTTGGGGGGTGTGGTTGGAGTGAAACAAAAAAATATTTAGGAATAATGTTCTTCCTACGTTGGTTGTGGCTCATAAAATTTGTGCGGAAATTAAGGAAAACTTTATTTCTAGAGTTTCCTTCTATGCAGGTCATAGAATCAATCTCAGTCCTTTTGATATCTCTATTGCTCAAAAGTGGAAGCTGCCTTGTGACATTTCTCTTCCGGTCTCTAAAGGGAAAGCTTCTAGAGAAGATGTTGTTTAGAAGGCGCCCCCGAATGGCTGGGTTAAGTTGAATTTTGATGGTGCAGTTAAAGGTAATCCAGGTCCTACAGGTTGTGGGGGAGTGATAAGAAATTCTAATGGTAGGCTCATCTCTGTAGTGGTGCTTCCTTTGGGAACCTAGAAAAACCATTATGTGGAGGCGGTGATAGTCTATCATGGTCTCAAATCAGCAAAAAGGAATGGCTACAGGAAGATTTGGGTGGAGGGTGATTCTTTGAACATTATTAATAATTTGAAAGAGGTCTCTCCCCCATCGTGGACTATTGACACCTTGATTAAGGATTCTATTGAAATCATTAATTCCTTGGATAATTTTTATATCTCTCATATTATGAGAGAGGGAAATAAGTTAGTGGACTTTTTTGATAATTTCGGTGTTAAAGAACAAAAGGAATGGAATTTTAATGATTCTATTCCCTTTGAGGTGACAACTATCATCATTAATGAAAGTAAAGCTTGTGCCTTGCCTTGTTGGTTCTGTGGGAAGCAAGTCCTATGTCACATGGTTGGTTGATTTGTATGAGGATGAAGGACGACTATCATGAAGTTTGGAGTTATATTTCATTATCGGCTATATGTCCTTTGACTGGCTCTGCATGGATTCTGGGTGTTTCTTGTATCGACTTCTGGAGTCTTTTGGTTTTCATTTTTTCTCTAAGTGGTATTGGTTTCAATTTCAGTTGGCATTGTTAGTGTGATTTTCTTGATCTTTTGGTGGGTGGGGAAAGACATTGCACAGAGCCTAAGTCTTGTGATAATGTCAAGCAGATAAAGGAGGTCTGGGTTATTTTAGAAAAGGGAGTCCTTACTGTGTATATGGAGAAATTGCATGGCTTCAATTCTTAGGTTAATGATGCGGTCGCTCAAGGGTGGAATGATGTACCTTGAATTTGGGAGGTAGAGAAGTTGTGGTGGATGAAAAATTTATAGCTTAAATTATTGGTCTGGCAATGTAGGATATGAAGTTTTTTAGGGATAAGAAAGACTCACAGGATGCCATGGCGATTTTCTTTAAAGGTAATGAGGTTGTGGATCTGAGGAAGGTGAGAAGTGGTGGCTATCATAGGAGCTCTTTGAAAGCACTTTGGTCCGATGTGGTGAAATAAATCATGACGTATATTACCTTGGAAGGAAGGTACACGATGATCAATAACTATCATTTCCCTCTGCTTAACCATTTTAGGCACAAAAAAAGGGTTTCCTTTCCTTATTATTTGTTGATGTCTCTAGATACGGGGATCAAGGATCATTTCAAAAACCCCAAAAACCTTGTGCTACATGTGGGGTTAATTCTATTGATTTATGAACATGTTAAAGCGCATGAGGTGCATAAGTCTCTCGTGTCCCTAAAAGAAAATGTTGGTAAAGCCCGGAAGGGTTATGAGACAAACTCGATTGAGGAAAAGGGTAACGAAAAATCCAAGAGGAGGAGGCTCATTTTGAGCAATGAGTTAGAGTCTGATAAGGAAGATGATGTTGACTATGTCCCAGACTGCTATGCCTCTTTTTAGGAGGGTCCCTCTTCCCCTGTTCAGGGAAAAACTAGGAATAGGAAGTTGATTGATAAAGCGGGGTATACCACTTATAGTGATGATGTGGTTGTGATGACTCTTCCTAAAGGTGCTAAGGACAAGACTAAACTTTATGGGGAAGCCTCCTCTCCTCCCTCTACTAGTAAACATGTGAAGGAAATTATGGCGGGAGTCGAAAGAGTAGGGAGTTGCATACTGCTAGTCAAATCTTGGAGAAGGGCTCCCCCCTGGCTGGGGGTATCTATGGTGAGACCTCTTCAAAGGCTGACATGGGGTTACTGCAGGTGAATGATATGGTTGTGGATGGTGGGCATGCTGGAGGATCTGACAAAGTGGATGGGGATAGGGTGTTGAAAAGAAAGACTATGGCAAAGGAACTCGCCTACTCCATTCGTAAGTTAAAGTCTCCCGCCCCTGCTAGTAAAGGTAAGTCTATTTCTGCTGAGAAGATTCAGGTTAGTTCTTCTTATGAGGATGACTTTGTGGAGAATCGGGTTGAAAACTTTGATAGGGAGGACTTGTCTGATGTTTTGGGCTCGACCCGTGAGAATTCCAATTTAAAGTTTAAACTTTTTAAATCATTTTTTCATGAGATTAATAGGATAAATGTTAGAATTCATGTTGTTTCTAGTAAGGCTAAGGACCCTGCTATCTAAAGACAAATTGACAATCCGATGGAGTCTCTGAATATTGTGGCTAATACTATGGCGGAGGAAACCATCAACATGAAACAAAACTTGGAAGGTAGCATCTTATCCCTTGAGGATAAGTTAGATAAAATGTGGAAAGTGGTGATGAAGGGTGGAGAGGCTTCAAAGTTCTTGGGCACTCTGGATTTTGTCATGATGATTTCTCCTTTGATTACTGCTAATAAAAGAAAAGAGATTGTTTTTGTTGAAGGTAATGTTGTTGGGGGTAAGGTGCTGGAAGTGGGTTGTGCTGGTGAGGACGCTGCTAAAGGTAATGTTTTGAATGATGAGGTAAAAATTGGTGGGCCAAGCGTTAGAACAAGAAATAGAATGAAATCTTAGGCAAGGACCTCTAGTATGGAGATTTTTGATACCATGTATAAGGTGCAGAAGGTGGTTGCTATTGATATGGAATTTGTTGAGATCCTGAAGAATATGTAGTGTTGTTGGTTGGCTTCCTGCTTTTTGACTATTTTTTGGCTAATGGTCTGTTGTTGTTGGGTTGATTGATGTGTCTTGTTCTTTTCTTGTTTTATCAATTGTTCTCTTTTGTAAAGGGTTCTGAGCCCCTTCCAAACCTATTTTTTACCTCTAATCAAAACAATGACCTAGGTTACTAATTTTAACCACATACTAACTTGGTTCTAATGGAACATACAAAGATTACTAATGGGTTGAATTTTTAATGTAATTCATATTACATGTTTGATATTATTTCTTTAATAAATTAATTGACAATATATTTTCATTCACATACATAAGCCACTAATAATAAAAAGCTAGAAACATGCAATGATAGTTATTATAATTTCAAAAAAAATATTATCATGGTTATGCAAATCTTAAGATGGAAAAGATTGGCTCTCAATTTTTTGAATTTAAACTAAAGAATGAAAAGCTAAATTTTTAGCTCATTAAATTTAAAATATTTTTGATATGTTTACAAGAATAGAAAAATAAACTTAAATTTCAAATTTCAAATAAACTTAATTTTTCTACTATTTTTTTAATAAATTTTCAAAATGGATAGATCCTCAAAAATAAAATTTTAAGTGTACTCCCCCCTAAATATTTTAAAGATTTATAATATATATATTTAATGTGTATAGAATAGAGTCTAGAATGTAAAAATATGATTTGTTTTAAATTTGGATGGGTGGATAAAAAATGACATCAAAAAAACTATGCATAGATTTTCAAAGAAAAAGAACACACTAGTAAAAGAATTAAAGATCAAAATCTTAATGTATTTGAAATGTAGAAAGAATTAAATGATTAGAAAAATAAGAGAGATCTTGACGTTATTTTGGTGTCTTTTTAGAAAAATATCTTAAAATGTGCAAACCTTATAGAGAGCATGTGCTTAACATTTACTTATTTTTTCATATTTTATGCAAAACATGTATTTGGAAACCTTAAATGCAAGCCCAAGCTTTTGGCTTGGATATCCAAGCCAAATCCAAGCCTAAGGGTGAGCTTCCAAAGAAAATTTAAATGAAACATGTTTATGCATTATAAACTTAAAAAAGAGCGAATTTTTTGTTTCTAAAGAAAACATAATTGAGCACATTATAATGTTTCATGTTATATTAAACTTTGATTCAAAATGGATTTGGTCACTTTTTGGTCCTCCATCTTGATGCACATAATCTTAATTCAAATTAATCTATTATTTTACTTTTTCCCTTATTTTTACTTTTCTATTTTTTTGAATAAACATGATAATTTTGGATATTATTATTTAATAATCAACTCATTAATTATTATTGATTTATAAATAATTATCATCCATAATTACATAGAACATTAATTATAGAGTTTTTTAATTTTAGAAGGGGCCGTGACATCCTCTTACCCTTAGATTATGTAGCTCTAATGCCTCAAAACCATATTTTGGTCAAGACAAGTTAAATTTATGTAGTATCATGTTTAAAAAATAAAATAAATAAATGGAGATATAATTGTTACATCTTAGTTGTATCTTCTTATGTTGTATTTTATGTATTATATTTATCCTTCTAAATTGTACATTGGTCTACCACTCTATTGTGCAATTGCTACCAATGCTTCTCTAAGATTCTACAAGACTATTATTATCATTCTTAGTTATTTCACTTGTAAGGCATGCTAATTTAAGATATGTTTAATATCAAGTAAATAATTCTTAAGGAGTGAAATATAAAAAAAATTATGTGTAGCACCCCTCTGATTTGCTCATGTTTTCAGACAGTGCTTTTATTTTGATAGACTATGATACTATGATGTTGTTATTTGGTCACTGACATTATGGTGATGATGGTTTTTATATTGAGATATGATGGTACATTATACTGGTGATTATTGATTATGACATGCTCTCTGGTTAGCATAGTTGATTATATGAGTTGATATTGATATATGATCATCTGTGGTTATTTGATGTTTTAGTTTCATTAGTTTTGTTGTGACACTATATTGGTGAAGGAGATGGGATTACATCACTTGCTTGTGAGTGCCCTACAATTCCATGATTTTCTCTTCACGGTGTGATTGTTCATGATCTATATAAATGTACGACATATGTTTTGATTGCAAGATTACATGTACAAGACATCGACTCCACCTGGATTCACAGGTTTGAGCGTGTCCATTGCCCAATAGAATAGTTGATTGGGAGGTAGTAACATGATTTCCTTGTCAACCACAACCCTAGTCATAGTGTGTCGTCAGTTCTTGTTTTGGTCATACTTTGTTCTCATATTGTCCTTGTTTTCCTTGTCATTTAATTATTTTGTAAGGTATGCTCTATGGGAAATTAATGTTAATTAATGTTTATAATGTTTTAAATTGATTATTTATTTAATCATGATTTATGTTGTTAGAAGTTTTAAATTAGATTTAATTTATTGTGTAAAGTAATTTAATTATTTGGATTAAATTTATTTTATATAATGATTAAAATTAATTAGATTAAATTTGATATTTAAATTGTTAGATTATAAAAGTTTTATTTAATTAATTATTTAAATTAATTAAATAAAGTTTTGAATTTAATTGAATGGATAATTAAAATTAATATTTGATTTTAAATTATTAAATAAACAAATATCTTATAAATATCTAAGAGGAAATATCTTGGGATTTGATTTGGAAAGATATTTTGGGATTGTGACATGAGTTAGAAAATTGAAAACTGGTGTTGGGAAATAATTCACAGAGAGAATCATTGTGTTAATAGAAAGATGGGAAAGAGGCTATTTCACGAGAATGAAAATGGTATTTTGGGGTTGTTGAAAATTAGAAGTTCTCGGGATATTGGCTCTAGTTTTATTTTCAACTTTTTGGAAAAGAGGATTATTTTGGAAGAGGCTTTGATAATTTTGGAATCTAAAGGTGAGGCTCTACTTCAAACTTCAATTCTTCAAGCATCTGAAACAGGTTCTTTATTCTTTTTTATTTAAATTCAAATTGGAAAAGATTGCATGTACAATGGAAAAAAAATTATTTATTTTAAATCTTTAATATGTTATAAAAATTGGAAAGATTGTCGTGAAAGCTTTAGAGCCTCAGATTAAATTCTTATATTCTTTTGAAAAGATGAATTGTTTTAAAACAATAGAATTCCCAGAATGATTATATAGAAAATTTGGAAAACCTCTGTAGGAATTGATTTCTATCTTCTTGTTAAAATTTGTAGCAAACCTCTTATTGTATTGGAAAAGATCTTCCTATAGAATATTATTGTTTTTTTTCCAATTAGATTTATTCGGCTTGGAAAATTAAAAACCTCTGGTAAATTTGCAAATATCCTCCTGTAGATTTTTTTTGTAAAAATTGCTTATCTGGAGCAATCATTTTAATATATATATATATTGATAAATACATATATATTTTTTTATGTTCCTGTTAAAACTTATTTTGAAAAAAAACAGATTCAAAATCGTACGACAATTTTTAAAGAAAAATAGCAATAAAATTTTTGAGAATTTTTTTTGTAAGTTTAAATATGTGTATGGGGGGGGAATTGGGCTGCCCCACAGCCACCCCCATAGGGAAGGTGGCTTTGTGGAGGCAACGCCCAGTGCTGCCTTCACAGGCCGCACCCCCATATGGGGAGTCGACTATGTACAACCTAATATAATGTTGGCTTCAAGAACTTCATTTGCCCTCTGTAATTCGATTTTGTTTCTAATTTGGTTTTTAAAATATATAAAATATAATATATATTTATATATGCATAAATATATATGTAATATATATATATATATATATATATATATTATATATATATGTATATATATATATATATATATATATATATTTATATATATGTATATGTATATATATATATTTAATATGGTTTGGAAATTGTTTGGAAAATTGAATTTTTTTTTTAATATTTAAATAATATATTTATATATATCTAATTTTATATAAACATATATATATTCAAATATATATTTAAATGAAGTTTATAATAGGTGCATGTAAATGAATGAATTATATGTTTTTTTTTTTAAATGGAATGATTTAAAAAAGGAAAATTATTATTTTTATATAGATGTAAATGGGATATTGAATTAAATAATTAGATTTAATTTCTTTATTGACTATAAATGAAATTATATTAAGCTAGATTATTTTGAGCAAGGTATTATTGTTTTCTTGGAATGGAAATTAGATTAAGGAAATCATAATGATAGTTTTATTACTTGCCTGAATTGCTTATTTAATTATGATGTCTTTTGTTCACGTAAGTTGGGAAATTTGTTAGTTGTGAATGTGTAGGCCTTCCAGATGTTGTAATATTATGTGGGGGTTGTTGTGATATTTTGTCCAACCCTTTTTTTTCCTTGGGTAGTGTACCTGGTCGTGATCCAGTTTGAACACCTGGTTACTACGAACGAGATGTGTTTCCTCTTGCATTATGGTTGGGATTTAATATCCATTTTTGTGCACTTTGTTTACCCTTGGTTTATGGATTAGATCCTTGTGTTGTCAGTAGGTGAGTGGCTCTCAATGGGGGTCAATGTACAAAGTGGTGTCGAGATAACTCATGTGAGAGTTAGATAATTCAATGGAAATTAAATAAAAGTATTAGGTGAAAGGGTAACCTTAAAACACTTAACTTGTTAATTGTGCCTCGCTCATTGGCTCAAGGGCTCATTTAGACTTGAGATGAGACGGGAAGGCCTGGAATGGCAAGGTCATTATCTTGTCTCTTTGAAAGATATTTGACTTTATATCGGTTTGCATGTGGGGCTGGGGATTGTGAGAGGCTACCAGGATATCCTAAGATGGGGGTCAGGGCCTAGGAAGATCTACCAAGATAACCCATGCAACTTTGTGATGACACTCCTCCTATGTCAATAGTATTTATTGTTCAATCGATGTACTTGATTCTTTTACTGTGGAAGCAATGTAACCTTCATGTTATGTATTGTACTTGTATAGTTTAGTCTTGTGGTTTCCTGTGTCTTGAGGTTGTTGGTTATACCTAGGAAGCCCTTTTACTATCTCCTATAATGGGGGGTGGGCCTTTAGGTTCCACATGGGTGGGTGGAATGTGCACCTTACACCGTTGGGCTTCCACTTCATGTTCATGATAGTAGGATCTTCCATATTGGAGAGCTCGCATGTTCTAGTTGCTCTATACCATCTTTTGTGTTCTATTAGATCAGTTGGATGCTTATGTATATGTACTACTCCTCCTTTGTATTTGAAGAGAATCCTTGTATCATTGTAATTTTAATATTGTTTGTATGATCTACCTCATTTTGGAAATGAGCCTTGTAACTACTATATAGAATGAACACAATCTTGTATGGTTTTATTATGTACTTTGTATCTTATGAAATGAGTTTAATGTTATTGGATATATGTTCTTTATTTCATGAGTATAATTTGTATGCTATGGATTAGTTTAATTTTGTATGTTATGGGTTTCAAGTGTAAGCGTTATTGCGTACCTTAGAGGATGTATGTGTTAAGTGTAGTTCACTTTACTTATTGTTAATTGCACTTTCAAAAAAAAATTATTACGCTCTTGTTGTATTTGTGTCATCCTCTAGGGTTACATGGTGGGGTGTTACACATGGTATCAGAACCCAAGTTTAAACACTAGGTGCTCTAGAATAATGTTGAACCCATTAAGTTGTTACATGCGTAGGATTTAAGTTTTTGTTACCTTGTCTTATACCTTGGTATGTATGTGTAGGATCATTCCACCTAGGTGAGATTGTGGTAGAGGTCATGGATGAGGCTGAGGTGGTAGCCGCAGAGGTAGTCAACAGGACTCACCTCCCCATGTTCCCCATGACTCAGATCGTGAGGAATGACAAGCTTCCTAGAAGGCTTCGGGATGTGATGAATAGAATTTGGATCCACTAGGGATCGAGGACGCTTAGTTGCATCGATTGTTAGAGGAGACTCTTGCTCACCTTGGGCCGAGGTAGGATAGAGACCAAATAAATATTGGTGACATAGAGAGATCCCCTAGATGAATAAAGGTTCCAACATAGCAGGAGGCAGTCACAACTACTCATATGAGAGACCTACTTAGAGCCCATCTGCCCACTTTTGATGGTTCTGGCAGTGGACTAGAGGCTAAGACATGGTTGATAGACTTTAATCGATGTTTTGATATACACCCTTATGGTAGCAATACCAAGGCCAAATGTGATATCATGCACTTGCAAGACTTTGCATCTACCTAGTGGAGATTAGAGGAGCAGAAGCTCCACATTGACATTGATTCAATTTCTTGGGATATGTTCATCGAGAGATTTAGAGCCAAATTCCTATCTGACCATTGGCGACAGCATCGTGGAGATGATTTTCACTCTTTGTGATAGATGGCCATGTTAGTATAACTAAATGAGTGTAGATTCTACGAGCTCAAAAAGTACGCTAGTATTGGTGATGATGAGGGAATGCTATTTCAACACTTCATTAGGGGCTTAAATGCTCAGATCAGTGGTGGTGTTCGAGTTTTCAAACCCAAGACCATGGAGACAGTAGTAGAGAAGACCGGACTGGTGGAGGAGAATTTGGTGATGGCATTGGGTGGACATATTGGAGTACAAATAGGCAGTGCTTCAACCACAGGACCTAGTTCACATAGTGGGCAGGCTCAGAGAGCTAGACCACCTAGGACATAGCAGGTGCCTACACAGGGTGGTCAACATTATTATTCACAGGGGGAACAAAAGAATTTCTAGCCTAGACAGGATGACAAATATCAGTTAGGGGGTGACATATATTGGAGGTGGGTCAAACACTTCAATTATGAGTAGTCGGAATAGAGTACACAATCTACCTATAATAAGGGTAGCATTCAATAGTCGAGCATGCCTTCTAGAGGTAGAGGATTCAACAAGGGTACAAGATGTTTTTCTTGTGGCCAATAGGGTCACATAGCGTGATAGTGTCCCAATAGGGGCACATCAGGTTATACTCAGAGGCCAGTGACATCAGAGCTGATTGTTGGAGATGTAGGTAGAGGTCATCGAGTATTTGTTGTGGTTGACAACTATTAGGTTGTTCATCAGAGCACAGTGGTAGAGACTTCGGGTATGTTACAGGGTAACATGGTTACCATTTATTTGATTCAAGAGCATTAGATTCATTTATTTCATCATTTATCATAGCACATTGTAGACTGAGGGTAGTTAAGCAAGACATTAGGTGGCAAGTTGAATTGGCCTTTGGTGTTAAAGTTGCAATGCATTCCCTAGTACATGATTATAGATTAGAGATTGAATCATTTTACACTATAGTAGACCTCTGTATTATATTGTTGGGGTTGTATGGCATTGTCTTAGGGATGGATTGATTAGAGGATTATAGAGCTGTTATTGACTATCGACGCAAGTCGATTTGATGCATTGATGTATCTAGCAGGGAGGTCGATATATTGGGATTTCAGAGACCCATATCATTGAGGATGATTTCAGCTATGTAGCTGAGGAGATGTGTACGTCGGGGTTGTCAATTGTTTGAAGTGATAGTAGATGACTTGGATTTGGGAGATAGTGAGGAGAAGGTTTCTCTTGATATCCACCCCATACTTCAGTAGTATGTAGATGTATTTCCTAGTGAGATTCCAATGATGCCACCTCAGTGTGACATCAATTTCAAGAGCTTTGTACCATATGAATACACAAGATCTTAAGGAGCTCTGCTTGTAGCTGGATGATTTGCTAGCGAAGGGTTTCATCTACCCTAGTGTTTCACCTTGGGGAGCACTAGTAATTTTTATGAAGAAGAAGGATGGATCTCTCTGATTGTGCATAGACAATCGTCAGCTGAATAAAGTGACAATCAGGAACCGATATCCCTTACCTAGGATCGATGATTTGTTTGATTAGATCAAGGGTTCTACGGTCACTATGAGTTCACAGTGGTACCGTTCGGGTTGACGAATGCACCATCTGTATTCATGAGCTTGATGAACAGAGTCTTTTATAAATATTGATAGGTTGTCATTAGGTCCCATTACTTTAGAAGATAAAACACCAATATGTCAACTAGGGTAGTGTCCAAGGTTGTTTGCAATAGAAGGCGGCTTGACTAACTCTCTTATATTTTCTATCTTTTTATAGCAACTGAAGTTAATTTTAACCTAAGGTCGTTTAACTAGTTGACAGAAAATTAATTTATCTAGAAAGTTGGGAAGTATTTAAGCTAGAAAACACAAGATAATTAATTTAGAAAGCATGATAACTAAACTAGAAAACACTGAAATAACTAAAATAAGAAGCATGTAAACTACAGAAGTAGAAAAATTTGTTAAAAAACTATGAAACATCTAATTAATAATAGTAAAAAATAATGATTCCTAATAGTTAATAGAACTACAGAATGAAAGACAGCGTGTGCTCTGAAACTTCAGACTTTAAGATGAAAGACTTAAGGAATCTTTACAATATTATCATAGAGAAACGACTACATTCATAATTATTATCCATGCAATAAAAACAACATAAGTAAGATACTCATCTATTTAGTCTATTCTCCCTTGAGTAGCTAGCTTGTGGGTTCCTACGTTATCAAATCACATGCATAGTATAATTGAAAGCTTCCCTATTAAAAGTAATCTTCATCCATAATTTCGACAACTTAGAGATTGATATGAAAAAGTCTCTTTATTCATATATATTCAAAAAACATGTCAACAACATAATAGTACTATTCTGCATTATCTTTTGCTTCTAGAGATTACATATTTATAGAAAGTTTCTGACTAGATCCTATATTTTAGATGGCTTAGATTACCATTGAAAAAGTCTGCAATATATTGTAAACAAACTTTATTTCTTTAAATGCTCATTACATCAATATTAAAGAGGCTCGCGTTGAGCCATGAAGTCTTAAAACATAACATAATTTTAACTAAAAGAAATTATGATTTTGGTCCATCATCCTAGAGTTTTGGAGCATGTTCCCAATGCATATCTTCAATCTGTTCTAGAGCTCGTGTTGGTTGAATGCTTTTAACTGTTGTACGATGACAAATTATTACCCTACAAATTACTTAAAACTACCCATTAAATCTGCATTGGTAAGATATTTCAATAAATCACAAGAAATAAAGTTTTTACTATTTTTCTCAAAAGATAGCAATTATTATTCTTAAAGTTTAATTAATTGGCAGAGAATAAGTGTTTTGCATCCACGAGGAATGGTTTTAGTATGTTATCATGATGAGGTTATTTTTACCTCATCACTTCCTCCCCTTCCTAATTTTTGCAAGTCCTCCTGCCCTCTGCTATGACCAATGCCCTCCTCTGTTCAATTCTTCATATTTAGCACTAATATCCTACAGATCATTTGTTGTTTTATCCATCCTTTCAAGTTTGTCTAGGAAGCCTTGATGATAAGAAACTCCTTTTTTCCACATGTTGAAGACTCCATTATCTTGATTTCTATTAATATGAAAATCAGGTGGTGGAAAAAACAATAGGGGAGGTTTGTATCTCATCCCCATCCAATTTGTTCTGAGGTCTTTTAAGATTTTGGACAAGGCATTTTCTCTTTTGTAGGACCATTTAATGTCAAGAGGGGAGATCCCTTCTCTTTTCTTCAAGTATGCTGGTAGTGGGGTGTATCTCTCTTCACAAGAATTCCAAGCCTTACCAATCAGTTTTGGCCCATGTTCTATGAAATGATTCTGGCATAAATGGAGGTTGTCATCATATCTCTTATTCATAGTTTCTTCCACTTTAACGGCTAAAAAGTGTGCTTTGAAGGTTGAAAGTTTCCTATTGGGGTGTCTCATTTGAAGACCCATGTTATTTTTTGTCTGGGAGTATTCTCTGGTACGTTCTTGCCAGTGAACTTGATTACACATAGTAGATAACAAATATCTCAATTGCAAGTTTCTCCAAAAAAAAAGGTTAATAAAGAAATCAATATGTGTTTCTATCAGCAAATTGTGAACAAAAAATTCACATAACATGTCTTATTGTTCAGGAATTGATTCTAAAAACACTTTAACAAATTTTTTGTCATCGGGGTCATGTGGCTGATTATGATAGATTCTCAACAATTTCCATCTCAACAATTTTTCATTTAAAAACATAGAATATAGCCTTGATGGTCTCCTACATGCTAATAGAAATTCTCCTATTTGGCATGCATCTTGTTTTTCCCTATAGACCCTATCAAATGACTCTTTTAGTAGTACCAACTCATTTTTCAACCTGATATTTTTAATTCTAGCATCGTTCAAGAAATAACATCTTTCCATCCATTTCATTAATAATGGGGGAATTCAGACTTGGAACCATTCCATTGTAGTTGGTTCAGTTTGAGTTCCCTTTGATTCCATTATTGGTATATTGATGCTTTCTTGTAAATCCTATTCCAGTTCCATAATCTTACTAAGAGAAACATTCAGTTCTTTACTCTATTTGTTCTTTTCTTCTCAAAAGCTTGAAACATCTAAATATATTTGTTTTTCAAACTTTCAATTTGTTTATCCCTATCAGAAAAATTAGCATTATGTCTTATTTTCTTGATTCCATTCTTGAATTTGTATCTACATTTCATTAATAAATATATCCTTCTTTTCTATCTGCAATTTTAAATCTTGAATCTCCTAATCTCGATTCCTTATTACAATAATGTGTACCACTATTTCCTCTTGTTGTTGTACAATATGTTCTTCATTTTTTTGCAATTGATTTCTTAACACATCCATTTCCAATTTCAAACTTTCTAACTCGACATTGACACTATCATTTCCAATTATTTCAATAACTTTATTTACAATGCAAGACAAAATTTCCAAAATATTATCCTCAATCTCCATAAAAGGTGGAGATTGTTCCCTTTTTTCTGTATTTCATCAACAAGGGTCTCTTCCTCTTGTCCTATGTCAGGAGATAATTCTTCATTAGGGATCTCTTGTTCTTGTTCTATGTGGGAAGTTATTTCTTCAACAAGGGTCTCTTCTTCTTGAAACTGACAAATCTGCTCCCATGTTTCGATTATTTCTACATTATCAATAGGGTCCACTATTTCTATTGAATTTTTTTGTTTCCTAGTCTCTTTTTTCTTTGAAACACTTCCTATATCCTGAACTGGGGTTTCTGTAGACTCATAGGACAATCTCTCGGTTCTCCTCAAGAGAGGAGTGTTTTGAAAAGTAACAGTTGATCTTCTTTTCCTCTTCCTAGAGGGAATTATTTCTACATCTGTATGAATAATTTCAACATCCCTTGACTGGTCTAGGGTTTTCAATTCATTGGCTAGAGATTCTAGCACTTCCTTACTGGGGGTTTTAGGAATTTGAGCTTCAGAAGCTCTTGAAGCCTCAGGGGAAGTTCCTCCGGAAGGTGAAAGAATTTTCTTAGAGGATTCCCCTTCTATTTTTCTCTTGGGTATAGATTCTTCAAATTTCCGAAGGAATTTTTCCCACTTTCAGGATTCTTTCAAAAATGATATTTACAAATTAATTGAATTAACCCATGGTGTTTCAATGGACCTAAACTAGTTTTATACCTTTCTATGGAGGAGATAACAGATTCACTCAAGAAGTTAGGAAAATTGACCCTAAAGGCGGGGTTTTCTTTCCCATGATGCAAATGTATCAACATACAAAATGCAGGACCTACCATAGTTGTAAGTTTCCCTTCACAAGTAAAATATTTTATAATCCATGCAATAGCTATTCCCAAGGGTTCTAATATGGAGTTCCTTCGAAACCCTTTATTTTGTCCTCTAGTACTGATAACTATCATAGGTTGAGGGTCTCCCTCTCTAATAAATAATTCAAATAACTTTTGATATGTAATTTGAGAAGTTTCAGATAATTTAATACCAGAATTATCTACACTAGAGAGGCGAGAAATGATTTTCAAACTCACCTGAAAACACTTCCCATGTAGTACCAGCTGGCCGTTGGAATAATTTTCTACAAATGCATTCACCAACTTCTCATTATATTCCTCAATTTTTTTGATAAAATCTAACCATGCCACTTCCTGAAATAAACTTAAAATGTTGCTCAATCCTAGTAATTTATCCACTAAGGCCAGCTCTGATTTCTTCTTCGCACCTCCCATTTTTGTCTTTGCTCTATAATTCTGCTAAGAAATTCAATAGTGTGAGAAGCTTGCGCATAATTGTTTTGAAGATTTAATTACAAAGCGATTATTTATTTATATTTTTTTAAAACTTACTGTGCAATGATGTTAATTTGCATGGAGGCGTGCAAAAAGAGCACCGTACTACCAATTAATCGATGAGTGGCCCAAGTTACTAAATTAGGAAGGGAGAAACTCACGCCAATTAATTACACCTTATTCAAAAATAACTACTTAAGCAAAAATGTGTACTTACTTTGATTTTATGATCACCTAAAGATTGCGTACCTTTGTTGATTTAACAAGATGATGGGATGGTATTGGCATATTTATTATGACATGAGTGAGGCAGCTTGTGAATGACGAAGTCATAAATGATGACAAGCTGTCATAATGGCCTTTGTTTATGATGATAAGATGGAAAAAATTGGGATAACCACATTGTGTGTGGATTATTGATGTGACAACTAAAAAAAATGACTTGGTAGGAAGGCATGTGTACATGGGTTTGAAAAATAAAAGCATCAGAAATAAATTTATAAATTTTATGGAAAAAGTCGGCGGAATGGTGATGGATAAGTTTTGGAGCACACTTTTGAGCACATGCTCAAAAAAAATGGATAAGTTTCAGAGCACGCGTGAGGCATTCATTCAAAACAAAGAAGATGAATAAGTTCCAGAGCATCGAAGCACCCAAACTTGATAATTTTCAGAGCATCGCCGAAAGATGCAACCGAAGCAGCAACAAAAGGTAAAGTTCTAGAGCATCGTCAAAAGATGCAACCAAAGCAGTAGCTAAAGGAAGATTTTAGAGCATCGTTGAAATATGCAGTCGGAGCAAAAACCGAAGGAAGATTCTAGAGCATCGTCAAAAGATGCAGTCGGAGAGGCAACCAAAGGAAGATTATGGAGCATCGTCAAAAGATGCAACTGGAGCAGCAGTCAAAGGAAGATTCTAGAGCATCATCAAAAGATGTAGTCAAAATAGCAACCGAAGGAAGATTCTAGAGCATCGTTGAGAGATGCAGTCAAAGCAGCAACCAAAGGAAGATTCTGGAGCATCATCAAAAGATGTTGTCAGAAGGAAGAAAAATGGATGTATGTGTGAACTTGAACTTTTGGAGCCTTTCTTGACCAATCACCATTCTTCAGGAACAAAACTTATGATGTGATGAGTTGAAATGCAATTTTCGGAGCATCTAGGCATCAAAGCTCATGATTTCTGGAGCATTGGGGCACCGAAACCAACAAGTTCTGGAGCATCGTTGCAAGGTGCTTCAGAAGTTGCTTTTGATTTATAAGAAATCCTACATAATACAGACAAAATTTAGCCAAGTCAAATTATTTAAGAATTAATGAAGAATGCTTTGAAATAAATTTGTACATATGCCCTTTTTATTATAAATTTTCATATATTTATACGATTTTTTTAATATGCAATTGGATTTCCCCCTATATTTCTACTAATTTTGTAAATTCTGCCTTGTTGATAGGTTTATGGTAGATACATAGGCGATGACCATTTACCAAAAGAGTTCATGTATCACCATCAATGGGTTTTAGTTGAACTATGCCATTCAAAAATACCTCAAAATTTTCATATGGACGCAACCAATGAGTTCTGAGTTTTCCCTAGTGATCTTTATATCTAGAATCGAATAGCAAGGCCCAGTCACCATTATGGAACTCTCTTTCTTTAATGTGCTTGTCATTCCAAATCTTTCGTTGTTGTTGAACTAGCTCAATTTGATGGACAACATCCAAACAAAGCTCATCCAACTCACTTAACTGTAAAACTTGCTCCACTTGGGCTCACTTTAGATCTAGACCCTGTTGGATGTTGTGGTTGCATTGATGATATGTGGTTGTCACTGATGTCAACACTATTAGCATTGGTGATGCTTAAGGCTGTATATGTAGAGGATATTGAGAAAATTGTAAAAAATAATATTGCAGGTAGCCAGTGAAGCTAAGAAGGTCAGAATGGTGGAAAGAGTTGTAAGTTGGTAATCTAAAGGTGCGCTTCAAAGGGTTTGTTGTTGAAGCTTTCTATTATGTTGTTCAAAAGTTTCATAGGTTTGAATTAAGATTTGTGGAAGTTATAAAGATCTGTGTTCCTACATTTATTCTATTTTTGTAGATGGTGTTCTTCGATGAAGAGGATGAAATTATGGTAATTTGAGTTTTTGCACATGTACCTGTGACATTCATGGATGAGTTTAGATCATACTCTATTCTTTTTGTGTGTTCCCATTGATCGAAGTGTTTGTGATCGGATATTTTTTTCGATGTGTGCTCGAGTTTTCATGCTCTTGGCTGACATGATGGTGGTAGCGTGTTGTGGATCCATGGAGTTTAATCTTTTATTGTTTGGCATGTTCTAAGGTGTTTTTTTGGATCCTCACTATGTTTTGACCGACTTGTGTTGGTTCACATTAAAATTTATTCATGTATTGAGGCTGATAGTTGTAATCTATTCTTTATTTTAGGCCAACTGAATATTGGATGCAAATTCGTGTAGCGGATATATATAAGTGATTTTTTTCCTCATTTAGAGGAAATTCTTGGTGTGTGCAAGTGATGTACATGTGTGAATAAAGGTCAAATCATTCAAGAGCATAGCAGAGTGTCAAATAGATTGAGCAGAGTGTGCAAGAGTGTGTAGAAGTTTTTGTGTGCCTAATCGAAATTGTCATCAGGCTTTCGTAGAAGTTATTACTTTAGTTCAAACTCATTGGATGGACTTAATCTGATTATTGTATGTAAGGCAATGAGCCTTCCTCTAAGCAGTGTGCTTGAATGCAAGTGCATTCCCTTTTCATTCTTCATTATACTTCTAACAGGGTATAATCTTGTAGACTAACATCCATCGTGGTTTCTCCCCTAACAGGTTTTCCACGTATAAAATCTTGGTGTTCATGTGTCTCTAATGTGTTATTGATATATGCTTGCACTGTTAATTATCAAATCTAATATTTAAGGTTGATTAATGTTGAAAAAGTTTGATTTTGCAAACAACTGATTCACCCACCCCCCCCCCCTCCCTCAGTTGTTTATCCTTATTTTCCAAAAATTGGTATCGGAGCTAGTTCCTCTGAAGAAGTCTAACAACTTGAAGTGATCCGAGATGGCATCATAGAAGGAGGATAGTCCTAGATTCAATTGTACAAATGAATTTTTATGGAAAGTCAGAATGGAGTGTCATTTGAAGTTCATTGGAGAACCTTTCTGGAGGATTACACAAAGTGCATAAACTATTCCTCAGAATGGTCTATCCTTTGAAGATGAGATCAAGCAAGAAGAAGCTAATACTAGGGCTATTGAAGCATTGTTGAGTGATTTGATAGATTCAAAGATGAAAAATGTGTTAGGATTGAAGACTACATATCAAATCTGGAAAATGTTGGAAACATTGTATGAAGGAGATGCACTAGTGAAAAGTGATAAGCTACAAAGTTTAAAAGGCAAGTGGGAATACATGAAGATGAGTGAAGATGGGAACATCCTCTCTTTTCCTCAAAAGATTAATGAACTGGTGATGAGCATTAGATGTGTCGATGGAACCTTGGATGAAGAAGAAATTGTGGCTTAGATACTTAGATTTGTGCCTCCCTCCTACAAAACAAGAGCTCATGTTATTGATGAACTCAGGACAGTGACAAATATTATAAGAGACATGTTGATTGTAAAACTTGTTGCCTTTGAGTTAAGTGAATTTGGTGAATCTACTCCTAAGACTGAGTCTACATTCAAAGCTACTATATCCAGAAAAATACAACAGAGATACAATCCGGGAGAGAGTTCCAAAAGGACATTCAAATATGAAGATGATATAAAAAAGATTGAAGATGAAGAAAAAGAATTAGAAGAATTGGAAGCACTGATTGTGAAAAGAGAAGCCAAAGGTCATGGTAAGTACAAAGTAAATTTACCTATCAAATTTTTTTCTTGCAGTAAAATAGGTCATTTTGCATCTAGATGTCTTGAAAGAGTTTCAAAGTACAAACCTGAGAAAACTAGATTTCAAAGGAAATGCTATTATGTTGAAGAAGATGTAACTGATGTTGAATCTGATAAAGAAACTAGAAATGAAGATGAATGGGTATTTATTGCTATCAAAGAAAATGGTCAGGTGTCTACTGAATCTACTAGTAATATGAATGTTGAGAAAGCTCTTGCAACAAAAATTGAAGAAAAGGATGAGTGGGTAATTGACAACGGATGCTCACATCATATGACTGGTGAGAAAAGAAAGTTTGTAAGCTTGGAAGACTATGATGGTGGTGTTGTAATATTTGGAGACAACACTTTTGTTGTGATTCGTGGAAAAGGCACTATTTCTTTTGGTGGTAAGCACAATACTGATGATGTTCTTTATGTAGAAGGTGCAAAGCATAAATTGTTGAGTGTTGGACAGATGTTAGACGAGGGTTACAATCTTCAATTCAAGGATGGTAAGTGCAGAATAAGGGGAAGTTCTAGAAATATGATTGCTTCTGGTACAAAGACAAAAGGTAATATCTTTCATTTGAGTGTTGCTAGTGAAATTTGTTTAATTGTTCATATTGATGTAAGTTGGTTATGGCATAGGAGGTTGTGTCCTGTGAACTTTGATAACATTTTCAAGATAAGCACTACTCAAGCAGTCAGAGATCTTCCTAAGTTAGTGAAGCCTACCAACACTATGTGCAAGGAATGTCAGATGGGAAAGAAGACAAGAAATTATTTTCGGAACAAACAATATAGCTCTAATGGTTTAGTGGATTTGATATATATTGATCTATGTGGTCCATCTAGAATCAAAATTCTACAAGGTGAAAGGTATTTTATGTTGCTCATTGATGATTATTCTAGAATGATATGGGTTGCTTTCTTAAGAGAAAAAAATGAGGCATTAGAAAAGTTTCAAAGTTTCAAAGCTATGGCAAAGAATGAGATAGGCCAAAAGATCAAATGCCTAAGGTCAAACAAAGGTGGTGAATTCGCTTCCCAAGAAGTCAATTATTTATGTGAAGAGCATGGAATCCAAAGACAACTATCTGCTCCCCGAACCTGTTGTGCAGTCTTTGCACACACCCCCCATTAAAGTAGGGACCCTCTTTTTCCTACCCCTCTTTTGTGCTTATCTTTGAAAATCTTGGGTGTTTTGGACTTTGGTGCTTGCTTTGGTTTAGGTTTCCCTTTTGGTTGGGTTCTTGGTGGCCTTGGTATCTTGTGGATGTCCTTTTAGGTGGTCTTCTTTTGCCTTTTGCTTTCCCCTTGTGTTGTCTTTGTTTGGGTCCTAAGGGTTGTAGTTTTCTCCCATAGCTTTCCCTTGTTTCTTTTCCCCTTGTTTTCTTCTGTTCTACAGGAGGCGGAGCCGGGATGGAATTTGATTCTGAACTTTTCACAAGTTCCGAGACCAGTTTCAATTCTGGCTCCGGCTCCACTTCCCACTTCCCCTTTTTGTCTTCATGTTGCCTACTTTTGGTCTAAGGGTTGGTTCCCTTAGTCTTTTCTTTTGATTCACTTCTTTCATTGTTTCTTTTGTTCTGTCGGGATCGGAGCCAGGATGGAATCGGATTTTGAACTCTACCAAAGTTCGAAGTCTGGTTTCCTTTCCCTCTCCAGCTCTGGCTCTAGCTCCCATCCTTTTGTCTTTGTCATTGATTTTCCCTTGTTCCTGTTGCTGGCTTTGCTTTCCTTTCGTTGGTTCTTGGCGGAGTCGGGTGCAAAATGGATCATCGCTGGGAACTTTTCCAAAGTTCCCAGTCCTGATCTGGTTCTGGTCTTGGTTCCACCCCGCTAGTTTGGTTCTTTCTTCGTCGGTTTCATTTTTGGGTCATTTGGCTCTGGTTTCCCCATGTGTGCTTCATCTTCTCTGTCTGCGTTCATTGAAGTCGGGCGCAGAATGGATCATGACTGGGAACTTTTCCAAAGTTCCCAATCTTGATCCCTTTCCCATTCTCGTTCCCGCTCCAGTTTTGCCTAGCTTCTCATGGGTTCCCCTTTTTGGTTCCCACTCTGCTTTCATCGGGGTGTGTTTTTTTCCCACCTATCTTGGCCCTTCACCTGTGTTCTGTTTTGCCTCCGGTTCCGCCTATCTCCTTTTGGGTTCCCATTTCAGTTCCTGTTTTGGTTCCGCTTGGCTTCTCGTGGGTTCCCCTTTTTGGTTCCCACTACACTTTCGACAGAGTGTGTTTTGTTCCCACCTGTCTTGGCCCTTTGCTTGTGTTCTATTTCACCTCTGGTTCCACCTGTCTCCTTTTGGGTTTTTTCTCTCGTTTTCGCTTCGCCCCGTCGAGTGGGTTTTGGCTTTATTTTGCCTGTTCCCCTCTTCTTTCTGCCTCTGCCTTCTCCTATTTCTAGCTCCGCTCCCACCTAGACTACTGCTTGGTTCTTCGACCTTGGATTCTCTGCCTTGCTTGATTTTGATGGTGTATTGTGTATTGATGATGTTTTGTTTGTGTGTAGTTTGGATTAATGATGGACGTTGCTGGAATTTTCAAGTGTGTACATTGGGGATCTAGGCATGATTTGCGGCCGCGATAGCATGGCCCGTTCCTGCATGAAGGGTCGTTGCAGTTGGTGGGACATGATGGGAACTTCATGGTTGGCATCGAGCTAGGTCATTCATTCACATCTTTAACCCAATTGATGGTTGGCATTCCTTCTGGATTTCGCACATGTTTCCATTCCTCTATTCACGTGGGTGTTCATTCATGACGGGTGTGGCTCGAGGATCTACCCCTTGGTTGCGTACGACCCTATATTGATTTGATGACATCCTTTGTTGCATATATTATTGGGTGGTAGGTTATTGCTTTTTGTCGGTCTGATCTGGTTGGTGGCCGTGAGTTTTGTAACCCTAACTTTGTTCTCGCGTGGGCGATTTTCTATATATTTGGGCACTCTACCTCTTTTAAAAGGTTGGAAGATATAGAGATTAGAGGACAGAGTCAGTAGAGACTTGTAATCATCCATAGGTTAGTAGTAGGATAGCATGTTAGCATATTAGAAGAAGCTTTCATGTTTCAAGCATATGTCGTAATAGACCAGGAATGTTGTAAACATGATGATTTAATAAAAGGCATGGACATTGTGTTATGACTGGTGTCTCCTTTACATTAAATAATCTTGCATGTTTCTTGTTTCATCTTTCAAAATTCTTGGAAATGTTTGAATATAGTTTAGATTCGATTTTGTAAGGCTTATGACCTAATATTTGAAGTGTTGTAGCGATTCTTGGTTCATAGCTTGGGAAACTTCTTGCTTATGGGAATGTTGTGCAAGGTTAACTTATACCCCCGTTCATGTGCTTAGTTCAGCTACATTTATTCATTCAGCCTCATTGAGTGAATACTTTCAGCTTGAAAATCTCTAAAACCTTAGAAGATTGCACTATTTTCTGCAAGATTGCAAGTATAGCCTAGGTCGACCAGAAATTAGTTTCAAGGGATTGGTCCATTTCAGGTTTTCTATCATTTTCATGATTAATGTTAGAGATAGTTTTAGCAATTAAAACTTCTGAAGCCCTTATCTTTTGTTGTTTCTTTATGAAATGATTATGAATCAAAGTTAAAAGTATCACTATGTTTAAAATCTGATGAGTTTAGAAGCTCCTAGCATTCATGTGTAAGGCCCCTTGTGATTACCAACATCTTCACATTTTATCACTGAGTTTGTTCTACTGCATTGTCATGACCTGACACCTGAGAGACCTTGGGGTTATCTCTTTGTTCATAGAGATCAAACTTTCAAGAGAGATAGGATAACTTTTATTCTATCTAAGTTGTTGCCATGCAGAAACACCAAACAATAGGATTGGTGCTAGATGGAGGGCCATCAAGCAAGCTGGAGAGCTTTCTGAATGCCATCTCTCCTGAGAAGCTCAGAAGGAGAACCAGATCCATGAAAAGAGAAGAAGAGTTCAAGGAATTACCACCTCCAACCAGGTCAAGAAGGACTAGCAAAAGGGAGGAATCATCATCCAATCCATCACTTTCACTGCCTTCACCCTCACCCACTCTGTCTTCATCTGATTCTGAGGCTGGTTCCATTCCACGACACCAACCAGTCATCCATATACCATCACCATCCTCATCGATGGATTTCTTGGCAAATAACCCATCACCCTTGACATTCAACAACTACAATGTCATGCCCAAGAACCCCGAGCACTTATGGTCCAAGTTTCATACGAATCACCCAAATAGGACAACAGAGGAACACATTAGAATCTTTCATACTTGTCTAAGAGACAAAAGGATTAACCATGAGGATGTTTCATGTAGACTCTTCCCCTATTCCTTAGGAGAGGAAGCCTTCTATTGGTACAACCACTTACTTGTTGCTTCCATTCATGACTGGGCTGAGCTTGAGGTTGCGTTCTTGCTAAAATTCAAGATTCCCACTAGTTCCAATGAGCTATATATGCAGTTTACTGGGGTAAAGAGAGAAACCAATGAGCCTATAAGATCATTCAACAATAGGTTTCACCGAGCATACACTAGACTGCAAGCACCTTATGCTGGAAATGAGGCCACTACCCTAGAGGTTTATTTTGAAGCCCTTGATAGTCTCACCTCTACCTTCCTCAAGTGGAGGACTAATCCACCAACTACCTTGCTCACCGCATACATAGAGGCTGTTAAGGTCAGCACCAACTTGAGACAACACTTTTCAGAACCCTTTCCATCACTAGGACCAGCTACTCACCCAAGCCAAGTCCAATCTCTCAACCAGACTTTGACCAATCACACACCTATCATGAATCTTGTTCCATAGTTGCCTCTGGTTCCTCAGCCGGGTCATCCAATAAACCAAGTTCATCCAATGCCTAGTTATCCCCAATAGACTGCTAACCATCCCCTCCATTCACAGCCACATGCTAATTTCTCCACATATTTGTAGAACTCAGAAGTTTTGAATCAATCTACTGGTTCTGGAGGAGTGTCGGGGTATTCCCCAAACAGTGTGAATCCGGTCCCTTACAACGATCCTGATAAGGAAAGGTTGGATGAACTGGAAAAGCAAGTGAAGAAGTTGAACATGGAGGTAACTCATCTAAGAAACTAGAACAATCAGCTCCAAGCCAATCAGAAGAGCATGCAATCAAATTATAATAAAGGGCAGCACTATGATAGAAATCAAAATTTTGAAAGAGGACAAGGTTCTAGCTAGAAAATTGACAGAAACCAACAATGGGGACAAGGATTTGAAAGAGGACAACCACCTAGGAAAACCGGGCCATGGAATACTGGGCCTAACAATGGGGGAGTTCCCACTCCACTGGATCAGCCTTCCAATCAAGAAAAATCTCCAAGTGGTGTATATCTAGCAGAGGCTACTTTGTCTCGATGGTGCAAACTTCACAACAAAAATCAACATTTTGAACTTGACTGCCCTCAATTTCAAACCGTTGCTTCCATCTTTCAATGTGAAGTTGGAAATAACTCCACCAGATGAGAATTGGTGCCCTCGAACCCCTATGATTCCCTAGTTTTAGTGTTGAACCATGCTCCTTTCTCTAAGGATAAGGAGAATGAACCAGAGGAAGAATCAAGCAGCCAAGGCGGAGAGGCTGAACAAGTACTCAATGAAGATGAAATCTCTCAGCTATTTGATGAAGAAACTGAGAATGACAATGGCCCATTGGATGAAGAAGAGGCTGATGTTGAAGAGGTTCAAATGTTTCAGCAACTTGTCAGAAATTATGATTTAAGAAGTAAGCCCCACAGGAATCCACAAGCTAGGGGACCGTTCACTACATCTGCCCCTCCACACAATTTCACTACTCCATCGGATCCACATGCCAATAACAATCCATCCCACCCTCAGACACCTACACAATACCTAAAGAAGGAGGGACAACCGGATGTCTCCAAGGGAGGCATTGTTGATGCAACAAAGGAGAGGAAGGTTGGCCATTCCAAGGAGCTTCACACCGACCTGAATGTGGAATAGCTGGGAGAATATATTACCAAGGAACTCAAAAGGGTAAAGGTGAGTCTTTCTTCTTTCGAATTATTAAGAGTTCCTGAAATCATAAATGTGGTCTTTGGGTCCTTTAATTCAAGTGTGTCAACCCTAGGAGTAGCTACTAATGAAGCAGTCGCAAGATCCCCTATTTTACAAATACCCAAAGGTCCTAGTCCTTCACAACCCAAGGATAGGGGTAGAGAAAAGGATAAGAGTCAGGTTGCCCAAGCCGACTCACAGTTGAGTTTATTCCAGGGCAAGATGGAAATCCCTCCTTTCCTAATTTCCATTCATATGTTTGGTAAAAATCTGCACAATTTCTTGCTGGATTTGGGGGCATCCACAAATGTTATGCCATTTGTTGTTTGTAGGGCTCTTGATATTACCCCTGCTGTTTCTCAAAAGAAAGTCATCCAATTAGACAAAACAGAGGTGAACATTGTAGAACTAAATATGATTCCCATGCAAGTTGCCTCAGATCCTATAGTGCAACAAGTGCTCAATATCTAGGTGGTGGACATCCCTGACACCTATGGTCTGATCTTGGGTAGAGATTTTACCAAGGCACTCAGTGGGTACACATCCATAGATCACTCCCATATGTGGCTCCCCTAGAAAGGAGTCCCAAATCATATCAGAATTGAGAGGGAACCAAGAATGAAGTATGTCATTACTGAATATCAGAATATTTCAAATGAGGTATTGGTGGCAGGAGTCAGTATGGGAAACTATGTCCTAGCCTCCCCTTCTTTGGATGAAGAAGAAGTCTTGATGCTGCAAATCTCTTTTGGTGAACCCACACCCGAAGCCTTGGGCCCCAAAGTAATGCTTGACCAAACAATAGGATTGGTGATAGGAGGGGAACTTGAGGACTAGGAAGAGAAGCAACTTGGCCTGCTCAATAACTTCCAAGAATTTATCCAAAAATGTGTAGAAAATCAGGTTCAGTTAGGTAGACACATGCACTTTGAAGAATTGCTTCTTCCCAATTGGTGTCAGGTGCACAATGCTCCTCATTCTGAATTAGAGTGTTGCTTGTGTCAAACTGCAGTAGAAAAAATACAAAGACACATCAACACAACCCCAATTGTTGGGTCAGGTGTAAAGGTCATTCAAAGTAATCAAAAGGGAAAGGATCCAAAACCTCTGGATGAACCTTCGGGTGTCGGTAAGGACCAGGGTATTTCAAGAAAAGCAAGATCTAATGATTGTTGGGTATTGAGTTTTGATGGATCCAAATCAATGCAAGGTGCTGGAGCAGGACTTGAGCTGATCAGTCCTAAGGGTAAGACCTACTTTGCTGCTCATAGACTCCAATTCCAATGCACCAACAATGTAGCAGAGTACGAAGCTCTGGTTCATGGGATACTAATGGCACATAAAAAGAAAGTCAAAATTCTACAAGTATTCAGAGACTCTAAGCTTGTGGTCAAGCAAGTAAGAAAGCAATACTCATGTCATAATCGAAGGATGACCAACTATAGGCACAAAATTTGGAACCTTATTTAAGGATTTGATGCCTTCAACATTCAACTGATTCCTCGGAGTAAGAATCAAATTGCCGATTCTTTGACATAAGCAGCAAGTACATTGTAGCCATTATCACTTTCAAGCCTAAAGAATTTCACTGTGGAACTTGTTCCAACACCCTTGGTGCCTGACAACATCACCAACTTTCAAGTATTTGAAGATGATAAGCACATTCTTGATTTTATTACTAGCTGCGATGTATTTGCTTCCCAAGTAATTGATGAGGTCGAGCCCTAGGAGGCAGAAATTGACTTGGAAGGAGTCCTCAATTTGAAGAATAATAATATCCCAAGAGGCATGGTTCAATTAGAAAGGATCTTTGATTTTGATAGGATTAAAGATCAAGGGCAGAAAATGAAAAAGGAATCCCTCAACTATCAATGTGAAACATACAACATGGGAACCAAAGGTGATGTCAAAAATGTCCTTATTGGTAAGGTGTGCACTCTAGAGGAAGGAAAGGAATTATCGATGCCTTGCACACATATCACGATGTGATAGCCTGGAGTTATGATGAGTTGAGAACATATGCCACTTCGGTCATTACACACACCATTCCCCTCAAGTCTAGTGTCAAGCCATTCAGACAAAGACAAAGACCAATCAATGCTTTGTTGGAGCCCATTATTCAAAAGGAAGTGCAGAAGCTACTATTAGCACGAATCATATTCCCAGTAAGACATTTGACATGGGTCACTAACTTAGTTTCGGTCAGGAAGAAGAATGGGGAAATCAGACTATGTGTCAATTTTAGGAACCTGAACAGAGCATCAAAGAAGGATAATTATCCAGTCCCTTCACTGGATGAGGTGCTTCAGGTTGTCAATGGATCCCGAATGATGTCCTTTTTGGATGGATACTCTGGATACAATCAAGTCATGGTTCAATATGAGGACAGGCACAAAACTGCCTTTACTACAAAATGGGGAACCTTTCCTTATCGAAGAATGCCCTTTGGATTAATCAATGCTGGAGCTACGTTCCAGAGAGCAATGGATATTGCCTTCAAGGACATCATTGGAAAGTGCATAATCATCTACATGGATGATTTGATAGTCTTTTCCAAGAAGAGAAGTAATCATGTTGCAGATTTATGCAAAGTATTCCACAAATGCAGAGAGTTTGGTATTTCACTTAATCCAAAGAAGTGCATTTTTGGATTCACTGAAGGAAAGTTGTTAGGAAACATCATTTTGGAACAAGGTATTTCCATTGATCCTGAGTGAGTGGAGGCAATTCTGAAAATTCCACCCCCTGCAAGCAAAAAGGAAATGAAGTCCTTCTTTGGTAAGATTAATTTTGTCAAAAAATTTATCACTAGATTTGCAGAAATAGTCAAGCCACTGAATGCCATGATGAAACAAGAAGCAAAAATTGAATGGAATGTAGAAGCTAAGGAGGAATTTTCAAGAATCAAGAGAGCTATTATTGAGGCCCCTATTTTGGTAAGTCCCGATTATGCTAAGTTGTTCTACATCTACTCATTTGCCTCTGATCGCTCTTGTGTTGGCTTGCTGACACAAAAGTCTAATCAAGGGAATGAACATCCCATAGAATTCATGAGTGCACCTTTGAAGGATGCTGAACTGAGGTATCCTAGTGTTGAAAAGTAGGCCTATTCCTTGGTCTAAACTGTGAAGAAGTTTAGGCACTACATACTGAGAAAAAAGGTCTTTGCTATAGTCCTTGACCCTGTGGTCAAGTTGTTGCTGATGCAAAATGAGTTGGGTGAATGTAGAGCCAAATGGGTGACTATGTTACAAGAATATGACATTGAAATTTAACCCAAGAAGTTGGTAAGGGGCCAAGGACTGACCAAGACAATGGAAGAAATGGGTCCTGACCTTGTGACTCAGCATTATAATCTTGAGGATGTTTCTCCAGGGAGCTAGTATGATGACATTTTTTACTACTTGTTGCATCAGCAATATCCCAAATACTTGAATTCAATACAAAGGAGATCCCTACGTTTAAAGAGTGGCAGTTACATGATGAAGGGAGTTGTTTCATATAAGAGAAATCATGAGGGTGTCTACCTGAGATGTCTAGGGAAAGAAGAGGCAGGCAAGGTGATGGTTGAGTTTCATGATAAATATGGCACAGGCCATGGTTCAACATCTTCCACTGTGAATCAAATTATGAGGGCAGGTTACTATTGGCCTACCTTGTTTAAGGATGTACATAACCACATGAGAATCTGCCATATGTGTCAAACCGCAACAAGCCGGGAGAGGTGTGCAGCTCTTCCACTTCGACCTGTCATAGAGGTAAAACCATTTACACAATGGGGAATGTTTTTCATAGGTCCAATCAACCCACCTTCATCTACAGGCCATAGGTATATTCTTACCATAATTGATTATTTTACTAGGTGGACTGAGGCTCTTGCATGCAAACAATGTACTTCCGAAGTAGTAATCAATTTCATGGAATCGGGTATTATTAATCGCTTTGGTTGTCCATTAGTTGTAGTTTGTGACGATGGTTCTGCATTCGTATCTCTAAAGTTTTCTAATTGGGCTTATGACCACGGGATTACCATCAAATTTGCATCTAACTACTATCCATAGGGGAAAGGTTTGGCTGAGTCTTCCAATAAAAACCTTTTGATAGTCATCCGAAAAATATTAGACAAAAACCTCAAGGATTGGCATACCCAGCTTAGATTTTCTCTTTGGGAAAACCGCACTAGACATAAAACATCCATAGGAACCTCTCCTTATCACTTAGTGTATGGTTTGGAACCCATTTTTCCCATCCAGCTGAAGATCCCTACCCTGCAACTCATCAATGAATATTATGAGGGAGAAGATAAACGTGAAGCCCGCTTAGCTGAATTATTACACCTTGAAGAGAAAAGAGATGAAGCCTTAGAAAACTTTTCCAAACATCAGGGTATTGTGAAATGATGGTTCATCAGGAGAGCCAAGGTGAAAGCCTTTATAATCTCTAACTTGGTTCTTTACTGGGATAAATCCCATGACAAAAAGGGGGAGCATGAGAAATTTGACAGACTTTGGCTCGGCCCTTATCAAATTTTGGAGATTCTAGGAGATAATGCCTTTCATTTAAAAACTCTCATTGGATAAAATATCCCACTACCTGTCAATGGGTAGTATTTAAAGCATTATTTCCAATTTTGAGTTGTTTTCAACTCACTCCTTGTAAACTAATAGGTTAGGTTTCCTTCCTACTATCTTGTTTTTGTTCCGCTTTGGTTGGAGTGGGGTGTCTTTTGGTTTTGGCTCTCCTTGTCTGTTGTCTCTCTAGGGTTGTCCTCCTTCATTTGGGGCTTGTTACATCTGTACAATTGGTTTCTTGTCTGGGGGGCTTCTCTGGGATTTCTTTTACAAAATTTATCATCCTTTTGGAGTCATTCGAGCTGGTAGATTTCCTTCATCTGATGTTGCACAAGCTGGGAATTGGAGTCACTTGTCTAAGTTAAATTCTAGAATATATTTGGGTCTTATATCTTCGCACATATCTTAAGAATTCTAAGGTTGCATGTGGTCTTTAGGAGGTCTGACTTGGTGAAAAATCTTAAATTTTGCTCCAGTGTCGTTGTGGTTCTCGTCCTTGAGTGTGGGCTTCATTGTCCACAAGGTGAAAAGTAAAGCTTTAAAAGAAAATCTCAAAAGAAAAGAAAAAGAAAATGTTGAAAATCAAAAAGGTTCACCTTTTCAAGGACATCCTAGTATCTCTATCGGGCCTATGGATGCCTGATTGGCAATAGAGCTATGCTAGGGAGAATCACAGTGATAACCTCACCGAGGCTATGGATGCCTGACTGGCACTGAGGCTCTATCCAAGTTGCTTTTGGAGTTAGAACCTTTACATAGCCTTGTCAGACTGAATTTAGTCCTTGCTACAACTTAGGAAATAAAATCAATGCATATGCACACACTTTGACCTTGGTAGAGGAAAGGTTTTCTTGCTTGTGATGTCTAAAACCTTGTCTAGGTGTAACCTGATGCTTGGAAAGAAACCAAAGATTCTGAGTTCATGATGACAGTTTGTCATCAAAATGCTCTGGAGCATTTCCCCAATGGAGTCGCCATTTGTTTTGCAGTCTTTGCACACATGCCCCACTAAAGTAGGGACCCTCTTTTTCCTGCCCCTCTTTTGTGCTTATCTTTGAAAATCTTGAGGGTTTTGGTCTTTGGTGCTTGCTTTGGTTTTGGGTTACCTTTTGGCTGGGTTCTTGGTGGCCTTGGTGTCTTGCGGATGTCCTTTTGGGTGGTCTTCTTTTGCCTTTTGTTTTCCCCCTGTGTTTTCTTTGTTTGGGTCCTAAGGGTTGTGGTTTTCTCCCTTACCTTTCCCTTGTTTTCTTTTGTTCTATCGGAGGTGGAGCCGGGATGGAATTTGATTATGAACTTTTCACAAGTTTCGAGTCCGGTTTCGATTCTGGCTCCGGCTCCACTTCCCACTTCCCCTTTTTGTCTTCGTTTTTCCCACTTTCAGTCTAATGTTTGGTTCCCTTAGTCTTTTCTTTTGCTTCGCTTCTTTCATTATTTCTTTTTTTTTGTCGGGATTGGAGCCGGGATAGAATCGGATTTTGAACTCTACCAAAGTTCAAAGTCTGGTTTCCTTTCCCTCTCTGGGTCTTGTCCTTTTGTCTTTGTAGTTGCTTTGCCCTTGTTCCTATTGTTGGCTCTGCTTTCCTTTCGTTGGTTCTTGGCGGAGTTGGGTGCGAAATGGATCATGGCTAGGAACTTTTCCAAAGTTCCTAGTCTTGATCCAATTTCGGTCCCACTTCTGCCCTACTGGTTTGGTTCTTTCTTTGTCGGTGTCATTTTTGGGTTGTTTGGCTCCAGTTTCCCTGTGTGTGCTTCGTCTTCTCCATTTGCGTTCATCGGATTTGGGCACATAATGGATCAAGACTGGGAACTTTTCCAAAGTTCCCAGTCCTGATCCCGTTCGGGTTTCCGCTCTAGTTTTGCCTGGCTTCTCGTGGGTTCCCCTTTTTGGTTCCCACTCTGCTTTCATCGGGGTGTTTTTTTTTCCTGCCTGTCTTGGCCCTTCACCTGTGTTTGTTTCACCTCCGATTCCGTCTATCTCCTTTTGGGTTCCCGTTCCAATTTCGCCTGGCTTCTCATGGGTTCCCTTTTTTGGTTCCCATTTCGCTTTTACTGGGGTGTTTTTTGTTCCTGCCTATCTTGGCCCTTCGCTCGTGTTTTGTTTCACCTCTGGTTTCGCCTATCTCCTTTTGGGTTTCTGCTCCCGTTTCCACTCTACCCCCGTCGGGTGGGTTTTTGCTTTGTTTTGCCTATTCCCCTCTCCTTTCTGCCTCCGCCTCTGCTTGTTTCTGGCTCCACTCTTGCTTGGACTACTGCTTGGTTCTCCAACCTTGGATTCTCTTCCTTTCTTGATTTTGATGGTGTATTGTGTATTGATGATGTTTCGTTTGTGTGCAGGTTGGATCAATGATGGACGTTGCTAGGATTTGCAAGCGTGTATGTTGCGGATCTGGGCACGATTGCACCCGTGGTAGCGTGGCCCGTTCCTACACGAAGGGTCATTGTAGTTGATGGCCATTAATGGCTAGTTGGTGGGACGTGATGGGCTCTTCATGGTTGGCATCGATCTGGGTCATTCATTCACATCTTTAACCCGATCGATGGCTGGCATTCCTTCTGGCTTTCACGTGCATTTCAATCCCTCTATTCATGTGGGTGTTCATTCATGACGGGTGTGGCTCGAGGATCTACCCCTTGGTCGTGTGCGACCTTGTATTGATCTAATGGTGTCCTTTGCTGCATTTATTGCTAGGCGGCGGGTTATTGTTGTTTTTTGGGCGGATTTGGTTGGTGGACGTGAGTTTTGTAACCCTAGCTCTGTTCTCGTGAGTATATTTGGGCACCCAACCTCTTTTAAAAGGTTGTAAGATATAAAGATTAGAGTACAAAATCGGTAGAGACTTGTAATCATCCATAGGTTAGCAGTAGGATAGCATGTTAGCATATTAGAAGAAGCTTTCACGTTTCAGGCATATGTCGTAACAGACCAAGAATGTTGTAAACATGATTTAATAAAAGGTGTGAACATTGTGTTATGACTGGTGTCTCCTTTACATTAAATAATATTGCATGTTTCTTATTTCATCTTTTGAAATGCTTGGAAATGTTTGAATATAGTTTAGATTTGATTTTGTAAGGCTTATGACTTGATATCTGAAGTGTTGTAGCGATTCCTCATTCATATCTTGGGAAACTTCTTGATTATGGGAATGTTGTGCAAGGCCAACCTGTACCCCCATTCATGTGCTTAGTTTAGCTGCATTTATTCATTCAACCTCATTGCACTGTTTTCTGCAAGATTGCAGGTATAGCCTGGGTTGACTAGAAATTTGTTTCAAGTGATTGGTCCATTTCAGGTTTTCTGTCATTTGCATGATTAACGTTAGAGGTAGTGTTAGCAATTAGAACTTTTGAAGCCCTTATCTTTTGTTGTTTCTTTATTAAATGATTATGAATCAAATTTAAAGCATCACTATGTTTAAAATTTGATTATTTTGAAGCTCCCAGCATTCATGCGTAAGGCCCCTTGTGATTACCAGCATCTTCAGATTTTATCACTGAGTTTGTTCTATTGCATTGTCATGACTTGACACCCGAGAGACCTTGGTGTTATCTCTTTGTTCATAGAGATCATCCTTTCAAGAGAGATAGGATAACTTTTATTATGTCTGAGTTCTTTCCATGTAGAAACACCAAACAACAAGACCCCTCAACAAAATGGAGTTGTTGAAAGAAAGAGCAGAACCGTTCTAGACACTACTAGAGCCATGATGTTGGAAGAAAATATTCCTCATTTATACTGGAGAGAAGTTGTAAGTACTATTGTGTATACCATTAACAGGGTGAATGTCAACAGTAATTCTGGTAAGACACCTTTTGAGCTATAGTTTTTTTATAAACCTACTGTCAAGTATTTCAAAAAAATTGGAAGCAAATGTTACATCAAGAGAGATGATGATATAGGAAAGTTTGATGCTAGAAGTGATGAAGGAATCTTTTTGGGTTACTATACTAAAATCAAATCTTACCGGTGCTTTAATAAGAGGTTAAAGAAAATGGTTGAGTGCAAATGTCAAAGTTGATGAAGATATTGTTAGACCATCTAGATGTAATGGATATGACTCAGATGATCAACATGACAATTCTAACAATGGAAATAATGTTCAGATACAAACCAAGGGAATCAAGAGGCAGAGACTAGAAGAAGTACAGAAGAAAGAACACAAGAACAAGAAGTCAGAGAAAATCCTAAAACTCCCAAATATGTAATGTGAAATCACTCTGACAGTCAGATCATAGGAGATAAGAGAAAAGTTGTGCAAACTAGAAGAAGAATTTTGGAAGAGTATTGTCTAATTTCCAAAGCTAAGCCTACCAATATCAATGAAGCATGAAAAAATGAATATTGGATGGAAGCTATGAAAGAATAACTATTGCAGATAGAGAAAAATGATACATGGGATCTTGTTCCCAGACCTCAGAACAAAAATGTGATTGGAACCAAGTGGGTGTTTCAAAATAAGCTGAATGAGCAAGGTGAACTGGTAAAAAACAAAGCAAGACTGGTTTGCAAAGGGTACTCACAGATGGAAGGTATTTATTTTGAAGAAACCTTTTACCCTATTTCTAGAATTAAAGCTATAAGATTACTTCTTGCTTATGCTACTTTCAAGAATTACAAAGTCTATCAGATGGATGTAAAGTCAACATTTTTGAATGGTGAGCTAGAAGAAGAAGTCTATGTTGAACAACCAGATGGATTTCAATTGACTAATGAAAATGACACGGTATGCCAATTGAAGAAAGATCTATATAGACTTAAGCAAGCTCCTAGAGCTTAGTATGCTAGATTGAATAAATACTTGTTGAAACTTGGATTCAATAAAGGTACTGTTGACAACAATCTATATTTCAAGTTGGATCAAAATAAAGAATTGATCATTGAAGTCTTTGTTGATGAAATTATTTTTGAAGGTGATGATGATTTTGTATGAAGTTTTCTAATGAAATGAAAAGTGAGTTTAAAATGTCAATGATAGGAGAGATGAAATTCCTTTTAGGACTGCAAATCACTCAGTTAGCTGATGGAATTTTCATATCTCAGTCTAAGTATGTTAAAGAGCTATTGAAAAAGTTTGGCATGGAAGATTCAAAGCCAGTTGGTACACCTATGGTGACCGGATGCAAACTTACACAAAATGATGATTCTCCTAAAGCAAATCAGACAAGATACAGGTCAATGATTGGTGGATAACTCTATTTGACTCAGACCAGGCCAAATATAATGAATTTTGTATGCATGGTTGCTAGATTTCAAGTTGATCCTAAAGAGTCTCATGTGACTGTTGTGAAAATAATTTTTAGATATCTGAAAGGGACAATTGATCTTGGTCTTTGGTATCCTAGGGATGATGATCTTATCCTAAGTGCTTTCATTGATGTTGATTGGGGAGGAGATGTGGGTGACAAGAAGAGTACTAGTGGTGGTGCATTATTCTTATGGAAGAAATTGGTATCTTGGCTAAGAAAAAAGCAGAATTATGTTTCATTGTCTACTGCTAAGGAAGAATATATTGTTGTTGCAAATAGTTGTACCCAGGTATTGTGGATGAAGCAAATGTTGAGAGATGTTAGAATTGAGTATGAAGAACCCATTGCCATATTCTGTGATAATTCAAATGTCATTAATATTTCCAAGAATCCAGTGTTGCATTCAAAAACAAAGCATATATCCATCAAATATCACTTCTTGAGAGATAAAGTGACAAAGAAGTTATATTGGAGTATATACCTACCAAGGATAATATTGTAGACATATTTACTTAGTTGTTACCTAAGGATACTTTTGATTACCTCAGAGGAAAGTTAGGGGTGATTTCCCCTCCTAATCAAAACTAAGATGTAGGTCTTTGCATTAGTCTGTGAATTCATAGCCATATCTTATTCTGGATTGATGTTGTAGTGGTGCTACTCAGGGGGAGTAGTCAGATGATTCAAATATGTGATCAAAGTATGTGTACCTTTTCCATTAATGTCAAAGGGGGAGAGAAGAACAATTTTTTTAATTAGAGGAGAAGAAGGAAATAGGAAAAGAGTGCAAATCTCAGGGGGAGATTACTAGAGAATAGCTAGTTGTGTTGATGACATTATTTTTCACATCATGTATTGCCATCAATACCAAAGGGGGAGATTGGTGGATTCTGTGGTTGCATTTTTGATATGTGGTTATCATTGATGTCAACACTATTAACACTGGTGATTCTTAAGGCTGTATGTGTTGAGGATATTGAGAAAATTGTAAAAAATAATATTGCAGGAAGCCAGTAAAGCTGAGAAGGTCAGAATGGTGGAAAGAGTTGTAAGTTACTAATCTGAAGGTGTGCTTCAAAGGGTTTATTGTTAAAGATTTCTAGTATGTTTTCTGAAAGTTTCAAAGGTTCGCATCAAGATTTGTGTTCCTACAGTTATTCAGTTTCTATAGATGGTGTTCTTGGATGAAGAGGATGAAATTCTAGTAATTTCAGTTGTTTTGCATGTACCTATGATGTTCATGGATGAGTCTATATCATACTCTATCCTTGTTGTACATTCTCATTGATCGAAGTGTTCATGATCGAAGATTTTTCCTATGTGTGCTCGAGTTTTCATGTTCTTGATCGACATGATGGTGGTAGCATGTTGCGGATCCATGAAGATTAATCTTTTATTGTTTGGCATGTTCTAAGGTGTTATTTTTGGTCCTCACTATGTTGTGACTGACTTGTGTTGGTGTGCATTAAAATTTATTCATGTATTGAGGCCAACAATTGTAATTTATTCATTATTTGAGGCCGACTAAATAGTGAATGTAAATCCATGTAGCAGATATATATAAGTTATTATTTTCCTCCTTTGGAGGAAATCCTTGGTGTGTGAAAGTGATGTAAATGTGTGAATAAAGTTCAAATAATTCAAGAGAAAAGTAGAGTGTGAAAGAGATTGAGCAGAGTGTGGAAGATTGTGTAGAATTTTTTGTGTGCCTAACTGAAACTATAATCAGGATTTTGTAGAAGCTATTACTTCAATTCAAACTCATCAGATGGACTTAATCTGATTATTGTCTGTAAGGTAGTGAGCCTTCCTCTTAGCAGTGTACCTGAATGCAAGTGTATTCCCATTTTATTCTTCATTATACTTGTAACAGGGTATAATCTTGTGGACTAACATCCACAATAGTTTTTCCCCTAATAGAGTTTCCAAGTATAAAATCTTGGTGTTCATGTGTCTCTGATGTGTTATTGATTTATGCTTGCATTGTTAATTATCATATCTAAGATCTAAGGTTGATTAATGTTGAATAAGTTTGATTTTGGAAACAACTGATTAACCCCCCCCCCCTTCAGTTGTTTATCCTTGTTTTTCCAAGAGACCCACCTCCATAGCCGTTCTCAGATTTTAAAATTCAAACTCGATGGATAAGAGAGGCTTCTTTCTGAAAAAAAGCTCATAGGGGCTAAACCCGGTGGTGGATTTCCATGTGTTGTACACCCAAACTGCTTCAGGAAATTTCCTAGCCCAATCTCTCCTCCTAGAAGAAACTATTTTCATCAAGATGTTCTCTAACTCCCTATTATTCGCCTCCACTTGACCATTTTCCTGAGGATGATAAGGAGATGAATTCTTATGACTCACTTGAAAATGATTTGTGAACGCCAAGAGAACTTTGGACATGAATTGGGCCCCCGATCCATAACAATGGTTCTAGGAGCTCCAAATCTGAGAAAGACCTTATTATAGAGGAAATCAACGACTTGTTCCTACCTAGCAACTCACAGGGCCTAAAATTTTTCCCATTTAGTCAGGTAATCAGTGCAAACTAGTATATATTATTTCCCTTGAGAGGAATTATTTATGGGACCGATAAAATCTAATCCCCATTTCTCGAATGGTTCAAGGAATACTTGTGGTTGCAAAAGGACTACCTGTGGTTGCAAAAGGACTACCTGTGGTTGCAAAGGAATTTCAATAGAAGTTGTTGGTCCTCCTACTCTTTGACATTCATCACAATGATGAACATACTTCTTGACATATTTATGCATTGAAGGCCAATAATACCCAGCGCCCAAGATTTTAAAGCTCTCTTTGCAAAATAACGACCCCCAGAAGGATCATCATGACATGCTCTAAGGATACTGTAAGTTTCATCTACCCTGACACATCGCCCCAAGACCATATCAGGGCCACAATGGAATAATATCCCATTAATACATTTAAATGGGACACTCTCTCTAACAAGTCATTTCCTTTGTTTTGATGTAAAACCAGGTGGTACTTCTGAAGTGGCTAAATAGTTGGAAATGTCAGCAAACCAAGGAGTCTTTGTAGAGATAGCAAACATATTTTCATCTCGAAATTCATCTTACACAAGTGCACAATCATCATCTTAATGTTTAATTCGAGACATAAATTTTTCCACTACATTAAATTTCCTCAGCTTGTCAAGTATTGTTACATTGAACTCTTGAAGGAGTAGTAACCACATCATTATCTATCCATTTACTACAGGTTTATTCATTAGATATTTAACAGTTGAATGGTCTATATAGACAGTAAATTTGTACCCTGTAATGTAATGGCATAACTTTTTAATGGCATGTACTACGGCCAAGAATTCCTTTTATGTTTTTGTGTAGTTTCTCTCAACAGATGTCATATTTTTACTAATAAAATATATGGCATATTTACCCCCATTCTCATCTTCTTGCCCCAATATTGCACCAATTGCTTCATTTGAAGCATCGACATAAATATGGAACAGAATATTCCAATTTGGCCCATGCAATATAGGCGCAAAGACAAGTTTCTCCTTTATTGTTTCAAATGATAGTTAACACTCTGGTGTCCAGTTAAACTCCACATCTTTATGGAGAAGGGAAAACATAGGGGACACTATCTTACCGAAGCTTTCTATAAACCTTCAGTAATATCCAGCATGCCCAAGGAAACTTATAACATCTGTTTACATCTGAGGAGTAGTCAATTTTTGAATGAATTCAATTTTCTTGGGATTAAACTTTATTCCTTCATAGGAGATATGATGACCTAAGATTATTCATTGTTCCACCATTATCAAAAAGAAATTGTGGCTAAGGGATAGTCGGTGATCCTCACAAACCTCGAAAATCCTATCCAATTTTTGAAGGGTTGTATCATAGGTTGACCCATAGATAGTGAAGTCATCCATATAGACTTCTACACAGTCATTGACAAGCTCAGTAAATATAGCCAAAATGGCTCTTTGGAAAGTTGCAAGAGTGTTACAAAGTCCAAAGGGAATAACACGATATGAAATGTTCCCCATGGACAAGTAAACGTGGTCTTTTCTTGGTCTTCTGGTGCTACCTGAATCTGAATGTAACCACTAAACCCATCTAAAAAGGAGAAATACTTCCTCCCAGCCAAATTGTCCAGAACCTAGTCTACAAATGGTAAGGTAAAATAATCTCGGTGAGTGGATTTGTTAAGTTCTTTGTAATCCACACATATTCTCCAATTTTTATTTTTCTTTGGTACTACAACCATAGGTGACACCCACTTACTATTAGAAATGGGATAAATAAATCCCACTCAAAGGAGTTTCTCAATTTCAATTTTGACAAGATCTTTTAATGCAGGGTTGAGTCTCCTCTGTGGCTGACGTGCTGGCCTTACATTAGGATCAATATAAATGTGATGCATATAAAAAATTGGATGAATTTCTCTCATGTCTGTATAGTCCCAAGAAAAATCCTTAGACCTTTTTACCAAACCATTAAATAATCTATCCTCTTCTAATTTTGTCAGCCAACTATTGATGTTCAATGTTTATCTCAATAGTAACATAATTGTTTTGTTCCCGAATGGGCAAAAGTTACAATATATATTTGTCGTAACAAGGTATTGAGAGGATAGCTATGAGGTAGTAGTCGGTGAAATTTAGTAATGTCTTCAAAAAAATGGCTAGTTATGGGAATCATATTGGTCAAAGGACAAGGCATTCCCATAGTAGTGTAATTTTGTTTCATCCCGTGTACATCGATTGGTTGTCCTAAACATTTTTACGTATCCATCATTTCCTCCTCACTTGAGCTTATGGAAAGGCATGCTATATCATTTACTAACTCATCCTTAGATTCTTCTCCATGTTGTTTAATAACTACCATGGCTAATGAGGCCAAATTGTCTTGACAATTAGATTCTTCTGGTTCATCGACCCAAACTTTGTTATTTTTGGTAGTTTTAGCAGGAAGGTACAAGAATAAGTGTTTACTATCTGGACCATGTGAAATGGTCACTCCCCCCTCTCTGCAATCAATTTTATTTGTGAAAGTGGTCAACCATGGTCTTCTGAGAATTATAGGATAGTTGTCTTTGGTTGTAAGTGACTGAATTACCTGGAAGTCCACTGGATATTCCCATCCATCAACTTTGACAACAAATTTTTCAATAACACCCTTGGGAATGGTTATGAACTAGTTTTCCATCTGCAAGACTGTCCTTGTGGGATGTAAATTAGTGAGACCTAATTTTTCCATCACGTCCACCATCATGACGTTAATGGCTACTCCTAGATCCACTAATGCATTAGGTATTGCTACTTCATTAATCATGAAAATTATAAGTGGACTATCGAGATCATCATATTTTGGAGCAATGGTCTTTCCAGACAAAAATTCAGCTAAATAACCATCGATGTGCACAGTATTTATTTTCTTTGGTTTCCTCCCCAGGGTTTTAATACACAGTTATTTGATCAACTGATTCAACTCCAAAATCTCTTTTATTGCTTGTAGCAAGGGAACCTCTTTTTTTAGTTGTTTTATTTCTTGTATTAATGTAGTTTCAGAGGTCAAAGGCATTTCTGGAGTATCTTTCAAAATGGTCAGTTTCAGACGCTTCGAAAATGGTGCTTGAGTTTTCTCTTTTGGGGTGGTATCCCTCCTAAGATCATTTGGAGACTGACCTTCCTCCTCCTCCTGAGGTAAGTCAAAAGCTCCTGCTAATGATGATGACATAGTAGAGTTTGTGGTAATAGTTTGGTTAGGTGGAGTGGTCTTCTCGAGAATTTTGGAAGTGGGTTCATCCACAATTTCTTCAATGGTTGGTGGTTGAATTGTTTTACCAGAGCGCAACTAAACATTTCCATAATGTATGGCATGAAGTCCAGTGACATTGTCTTGTTCAGTGGATTATACTATAGTATTTTGTCGATTGTTCTTAGGATTGGGAAGTGGTTGCGCTAGGAGTTGAGGTTGATTATTTTTTCCACTCTGTGGAGGATTATTGGGTGGTGGTATTAGATTTTGTTGTTGATTCCTCTGAGGCCCAGTATAGAATTGATTTTGTCCCTGGTTCTATTAAGGAGTAGTATGTTGTGGATACCACTGTTGTGGAGTTTGGTTTGGCCACTATTGAGTTCCCCATGGTTGGTTCGCCCATTCAGAGGGTCTTTAATAGGGAGTTCCCAATTAGGTTGTTGAGGTGGTGGTTGAGGCCGAGATGGAGTCCATAGATTACCAGTCCAGTTGTTTTGGGGTCTCCAAGAAATATTGGAATTTTGTCCATAAGAAAATTTCCCTCCTTGGCATTGATTTACCACATTTATTTCTTCCTCAGTCTATGCAGTCCTTTTCTTGGAATTCTTGAGATTAGTAAGAAGCTCACATTGGTTTGTAGGATGATTTTTCTCACAAAGTTGACAAACATTAACCTTGTCTAGTGGACATTCTCTCAAAAGATGTTTATTTCAATACCTTGGACAATAGATGGACAAAGTCTCAGGGTTACGTGTCTTAGCTTATATGCCATCTAGCGTAGTGTTTAATTGAACAAGTATGTTCGTTTCAAGGTTCGCTATTTATTCTCAGAGCTTTCCTATTTGGTTGGACCCTCTAAAAAGAGTAGTTTTACGGATTCCTCTACGAGTACATGAGAAATTCTAACACAATTTACATATGTCATCAAAGCCCAACTGAGACATGTCTCCTTGTCCCATTAGATCAAGGCTTCTTCTTGCATCCTCATCGAGTCCCTTAAGAAATATAGTCTTGAGAATATCAACACTAATGGTCTCTTCTCCACATCGTTTAGACAAAAAAAGAAACCTATATAGGTACTCCTCTAGACTCTCATCCTCATTTTGCCTAAGTTTGAATAGCTCCTCCTTATGATCACTCACCCTACAATAGATCTGGTGTTTTTTCAGGAAAGAATTCTCCATGTCATCCCAAGATGTAATAGACCCACCAACTAATCCCATAAACCATCGCATGGTCGTATCCCTCAAAGTAGAAGGGAACAAATTCAACTTTTGGTTATCATTTTTATAGTCATAATTTTGATAGAGGACCTTAAATTCAAAGAGAAATTGGTTTGGGTCTTTCGAGGGAAAACCTTGGAAAGTTGGTAGGAAAGCTAGAGAGATATTTTTCATCGTAGTATCATCATCTGCATCCAGGGTGATTGGATAAGTGAATGTTTGTAGAACCGGATGATCATTATTGTTATGGTTGGAATTATTTCAGTTAGCTTCAGCCCTTCAATCACCCATGATGTCTAGAGGAATGTGTTCCTCCTAGATAATTTCCTTGATGATGTTTGTTCTTCTGGGTGACCTTCAAGAAAATAATGGAAAGTCTCTAGTGGACTAGCCTCAAGTAATTCTTCAACAGAGTGATCTTCTGAGCCTTGGTCCCTCCCTATGTATGATTGGAACGTATTTTGGGGGGTCTTTGGTATAAATATTCCGTGAGGGCCTCTTTTCCTGACCATGCAAAAAAGGAAGTCGAAGAGGGTATTTTGGCCTAAAAGAGGTGTTCAAGGTATCTCCTATTAACACTCAAAAATAAAGTTTTCCCTGACAACGGTGCCAAAAAGTGATAGATTTTTGTTAGGTCCCATTACTTTAGAAGATAAAACATCAATATGCCGACTAGGGTAGTGTCAAAGGTTTTCTACAATAGAAGGCAACTTGACTAACTCTCTTATATTTTATAGCTTTTTATAGCAATTGAAGTTAATTCTAACCTAAGGTTGTTTAACTAGTTAACAAAAAAATAATTTGTCTAGAAAGCTAGGAAGTATTTAAACTAGAAAGCACAAGATAATTAATTTAGAAAACATGATAACTAAACTAGAAAACACTGAAATAACTAAACTAAGAAGCATGTAAACTACAGAAGTAGAAAAACTTGTAAACAAACTATGAAACATCTAATTAATAACAGTAAATAACGATTCCTGACAGTTAATAGAACTATAGAATGAAAGACAATGTGTGCTCCGGAACTTCAGACTTTAAGATGACATACTTAAGGACTCTTTACAAGATTATCATAGAAAAACAACTACATTCATAATTATTATCCATGTAATAAAAATGACAGAAGGAAAATACTTGTCTATTTAGTCTATCCTCCCTCGAGTGGCCAACGGGTTCCTACGTTATAACATCACATGCACAGTATAATAGAAATATTCCCCATTAAAATTAATCTTCATCCATAATTTCCACAACTTAGAGATTGATATGCAAAAGTCTCTTTATTCATATATATTCAGAAAACATGTCGACAACATAATAGTACTATTTTGCGTTGTCTTTTTCTTCTAGAGATTACATATTTATAGAAAGTTTCTAACTAGATCCTATATTTCAGATGGCTTAGATTACCATTGAAAAATTTTGCAACAAATTTTAAACAAACTTTATGTCTTTAAATGCTCATTACATCAATATTAAAGAGGCTCGTGTTGAGCCATGAAGTCTTAAAACATAACAAAATTCTAACTAAAAGAAATTATGATTTCGGTCCATCATCCTAGAGTTCTAGAGCATGTTCCCAATGCATATCTTCAATCTATTCTAGAGCTCATGTTGGTTGAATTCTTTTAACTGTTGTATGATGACCAGTTATTACCCTACAAAACACTTAAAACTACCCATTCAATCTACATTGGTAAGATATTTCAATAAATCATAAGAAATAAAGTTTGTACTATTTTTCTCAAAAGATAAGCAATTATTATTCCTAAAGTTTAATTAATTGGTAGAGAATAAGTGTTTTGCATCCATGAGGAATGGTTTTAGTATGTTATCATGATGAGGTTATTTTTACCTCATCACATATCTTGATAGATTTGTACCGGTATTCCTTGATGACATGTTGATCTATTCTAGGATAGTAGAGGAGCATGAGGAGCATATGAGGCAGGTTTTGCAGTGTTTGAGAGATAATCAGTTGTACACTAACCTGTCCAAATGCGAGTTATTTCAGATCGAGGTTAAGTACCTTGGACATGTGATATCAAGAGAGGGTATTGCAGTGGATCCTTCGAAGATCCAAGCAATCATTGATTGGCCTGTGTCCACTAATGTGGCGGATATATGTTGTTCCATGGAATTAATAGGTTATTACAGATGCTTTGTTCAAGGTTTCTCGAGGATAGGACATCCTATCACTTCTCTTCAGAGGAAAGGGAAGAGATTTGTATGGTTAGAGTAGTGTGAGGAAGCATTTTAGACTCTAAAGGAGACGTTGACCAGTGCACCAATTCTTGCGATACCTAATCCTACTAGAGATTTTTTTGTCTGTTCAGACAAATATTTGGAGGGATTAGGAGCAGTCTTGATGTAGGATGGTTGATTTATACTGTATGAGTCTCAAAAACTCAAGGATCATGAGTTGAATTACCCCACACACGATCTTGATTTAGTAGCGGTAGTACACACTTTGATGAGGTGGAGACACTTCCTATTGGTGCACAGATTTGAGTTGCATAGTGATCATTGGAGCCTACAGTACATCTTCACATAACCCAACCTTAATGCCAAGTAGAGGTGATGAATTGATTTCTTTTGCGAGTATGACTTCGAGGTGAAGTTCATCCAAGGGAAGGAGAATGTAGTTACCGACGCTCTTAGCAGAAGAAGACACGAGTTTTCAGTGGTGACTCTTGGTGTGGATTTGAGGAGTCATATCCTTTCTACACTTCCTGCAAATAGTTGGTATCAGGAGGTGAGATTAGAGATAGATACAGACAAGACTCTGGAGGGTAGATTCTCAAGTTATTCTCTAGAGTCAAATGGTTTTTTGAGACACATGGGCTGCATTTATGTTCCATCTTCTGGAGATCTTCGTACCTTGGTTATGACAGAGGCACATCGGGTACCCTATTCAACTCATCCTAGAGTGAAGAAGATGCATGTCGATTTGTGACAACTATACTTTTGGGCAAGTATGAAGCGAGACATCACTGACTTTGTATCGAGGTGTTTGGAGTGTCAGTGAGTGAAGGGTGAACATCAGCATTTGGTAGGACTTCTGCAACCACATTTGGTGCCAGAGTGGAAATGAGATATAATCTCGTTGGATTTCATTGTTGGGTTACCCAACTCTTTGCGATGACATGATGCCATTATGGTGACAGTGGATAGGTTAATGCAGGTAGCACACTTCTTTCCTATTCGTTCATCCTATAATACTTCGTCCATTGCTAGATTTTTCATGGGACATATTGTTAGGTTGCACGGTATTCCTTGTCAGATCATTTCTGATAGGGATCTTGTGTTTACCTCAACTCTTTGGACGTCATTGCACCATGCCATGGGGACGCAGTTGAACTTTAGTTCAGTGTACTAGACTGAGAGGGTCAACCAGATCCTCGAGGATATGTTATGCATGTATGTGATGGACTAGCAGACATGATGGGAGAACTATCTCCATTTAGTGGAGTTTGCATATAATAACAGTTATCAAAGTTTGATTGGTATGCCTCCTTTCCAGGCATTGTATGGATGACCATGTCAGACTCCTCTGAGTTGGGACCAGTTAGAGGACAGAGTTCTATTGGGTCCTGAGATACTTAAGGACATGGAGCAGTAGGTGATCCAGATCAGGGAAAATTTGATTATAGCACAGGATAGGTAGAAAAAGTATGTAGATGCGCATCAAATGGACCGTCAGTTTCTAGTAGGTGACCGATTTTTTTTGTGAGTGTGTTCGTGAAATAGTCAAATCCGATATGGAAAGGGCTTTAAGCTCGCACCTCACTTCATCGAGCCATTCAATATTCTTGAAAATATTGGACCAATATCTTATCATCTTGCTTTGTTGCCCAGTCTCTCACGCATACATGACGTATTCCATGTTTCAGTACTCAGGCTTTACCACCCTAATATATCTCACACCCTTGATTGGAATTCCTTATAGGTAGAGGATGGGAAGCTAGCTTTGGAGCCCATGGTCATCACGTAGCACATGAGACTCACCCTCAGGGGTCGAGATATTGAGCAGGTTAAGGTCCAATGGGATCCGAGAGATGACACATCGACTAATTGGGAGGATGCGACCAGGATGAGAGAGCTCTATCCCTATTTATTTGTAGGCTTTTGGGAGTAAGCCTGATCTTAGGGGAGAGGATGTAGCACCCCTCTAATTTTCTTATGTTTTCAGACAATGCTTTTATTTTGATAGACTATGATACTATGATGTTCTTATTTGGTTGTTGACATTATGGCAATGATGGTTTTTATATTGAGATGTGATGGTACATTATATTGGTGATTATTGATTATGACATGCTCTCTGGTTAGCATAGTTGATTATGCGAGTTGATATTGATATATGATCATTTGTGGTTATTTGATGTTTTAGTTTTGTTGTGACACTATATTGGTGAAGGGGACGGGATTGCATCACTCGCTTGTGAGTGCCCTGCGATTCCACGATTTTGTCTTCATGATGTGATTGTTCATGATCTATATACATGTATGACATATGTTTTGATTGTAGGATTACAGGTACAGGACATCAACTCCACCTGGATTCACAAGTTTGAGCATGTCCATTGCCCAATGGAATAGTTGATTGAGAGGTAGTAACAGGATTTCCTTGTCAACCACAACCCTAGTCACAGTGTGTCATCAGTTCTTGTTTTGGTCATGCTTTGTTGTCATGTTGTCCCCGTTTGCTTTGTCGTTTAATTATTTTGCAAGGTATGCTATGTGGGAAATTAATGTTAATTAATGTTTATAATGTTTTAAATTGATTATTTATTTAATCATGATTTATGTTGTTAGAAGTTTTAAATTAGATTTAATTTATTGTGCAAAGTAATTTAATTATTTAGATTAAATTTATTTTATATAGTGATTAAAATTAATTAGATTAAATTTGATATTTAAATTGTTAGATTATAAAAGTTTTATTTAATTAATTATTTAAATTAATTAAATAAAATTGTGAATTTAATTGAATGGATAATTAAAATTAATATTTGATTTTAAATTATTAAATAAACAAATATCTTATAAATATCTAAGAGGAAATATCTTGGGATTTGATTTAGAAATATATTTTGGGATTATGACATGAGATAGAAAATTGAAAACTGGTGTTGTAAAATAATTCATAGAGAGAATCATTGTGTTAATAGAAAGAGGGGAAAGAGGCTATTTCACAAGAATGAAAATGGTATTTTGGGGTTGTTGAAAATTGGAAGAATTTCTCGAGATATTGGCTCTGGTTTTATTTTCAAATTTCTGGAAAAGAGGATTATTTTGGAAGAGGCTTTGATAATTTTGGAATCTAAAGGCAAGGCTCTACTTCAAACTTCAATTCTTCAAGCATCTGAAAGAAGTTCTTTACTGTTTTTTATTTAAATTCAAATTGGAAAAGATTACCTATATAATGAAAAAAAATTAATTTTTTTTAAAGTTTTAATATGTTTTGAAAATTGGAAAGATTGTCGTGAAAGCTTTAGAGCCTCAGATTAAATTCTTATATTCTTTTGAAAAGATGAATTGTTTTAAAACAATAGAATTCCTAGAATGATTATATAGAAAATTTGGAACTGTAGGAATTGATTTCTATCTTCCTGCTAAAATTTGTAGCAAACCTCTGATTGTATTGGAAAAGATCTTCCTGTAGAAGATTATTGTTTTTTTTTCAATTAGATTTATTTGGCTTGGGACATTAAAAACCTCTAGTAAATTTGCAAATATCCTCCTATAGAACTTTTTTGTAAAAATTGCTCATCTTGAACAATTTTGATATATTTATATATATATATAACTTATTTTGAAAAAAACCAGATTCAAAATCATATGACGATTTTTTAAGAAAAATCACAGGAAATTATTGGAGAAATTTTTTTATAAGTTTAAATATGTGTATGTGGAGGCGGGAGGTTTGGGATGCCCCCACAACTGCCACATAGGGGAGGTAGCGTTGTGGAGGCAATGCCCAGCTTGCCTTCACAAGCCACACCCTCATATGGGGAGCTGACTGTGTACAGCCTGGTATAATGTTGGCTTCAAAAACTTCGTCCACCCTCTGTAATTCGATTTTGTTTTTAATTTGGTTTTTAAAATATATAAAATATAATATATATTTATATATGCATAAATATATATGTAAATATATATATATTTATATATATTTATATATATGTATATATATGCATATATATATATATATGTATATATATGAATATATATATTTAATATGGTTTGGAAATTGTTTGGAAAATTTAATTTAATTTTTTAAATATTTAAATAATATATTTATATATATATATATATAATTTCATATAAACATATATATAATTATACATACATATATATATATATATATATATATATATATAAATGAATTTTATAATAGGTGCATGTAAATGCATGAATTATATATTTTTTTAAATGGAATGATTTAAAAAAGGGAAATTGATTTTTTTATGTAGATGTAAATGGGATATTGAATGAAATAATTAGATTTAATTTATTTATTGACTATAAATGAAAATGTATTATGCTAGATTATTTTGAGCAAGGTATTATTGTTTTCTTCGAATGAAAATTAGATTAAGGAAATCATTATGATAGTTTTATTACCTGCCTGAATTGCTTATTTAATTATGATGTCTTTTGTTCACGTAAGTTGGGAAATTTGTTAGTTGTGAATGTGTAAGCCTTCCAGATGTTGTAATATTATGTGGGGGTTATTGTGATATTTTGTTTAGCCCTTTGTTTTCCTTGGGTAGTGCACCTGGTTGTGATCCAGTTTGAACACCCAGTTACTATAAACAGGATGTGTTGCCTCTTCCATTATGGTTGGGATTTAATATCCATTTTTGTGCACTTTGTTTACCCTTGGTTTATGGATTAGATCCTTGTGTTGTCAATATGGGAGTGGCTCTCAATGGGGCCTGACGCACAAAGTGGTGTCAGGATAACTCATGTTAGAGTTCGATAATTCAGTGGAAATTAAATAAAAGTATTAGGGGAAAGGGTAGCCTTAAAACACTTAACTTGTTAATTGTGCCTCACTCATTGGCTCAAGGGCTCATTGAGACTTGAGATGAGATGGGAAGGCTTGGAATAGAAAGCTCATTATCTTGTCCCTTTGAAAGATATTTGACTCTACATCGATTTGCATGTGGGGCCAGGGATCGTGAGAGGCTACCAAGATAAACCAAGATGGGGGTCGAGGCCTAGGAAGATCTACTAGGATAACCCATGCAACTTTTTGATGACACTCCTCCTATGTCAATAATTTTTTATTGTTCAATGGATGTACTTGATTCTTTTACTCTGGAAGCAATGTAACCTTCATGTTATGTATTGTACTTGTATAGTTTATTCTTGTGGTTTCCTGTGTCTTGAGGTTGTTGGTTATACCTAGGAAGCCATTTTACAATCTCCTAGCATGGGGGGTGGGCCTTCGATTTCCACATGGTTGGGTGGAACGTGTACCTTACACCGTTGGGTTTCCACTTCATGTTTGTGATGGTAGGATCTTCCAAATTGGAGAGCTCACATGTTCCAGTTGCTTTGTACCATCTCTTGTGTTCTATTGAATCATTTGTATTCTTATGTATGTGTACTACTCCTCCTTTGTATTTGAGGAGAATCCTTGTATCATTGTAATTGTAATATTGTTTGTATTATCTACCTCATTTTGGAAATGAGCCTTGTAACTGTTATATAGAATGAACACAATCTTGTATGGTTTTACTGTGTACTTTGTATCTTATGAAATGAGTTTAATTTTATTGGATCTATGTTATTTATTTCATTAGTATAATTTATATTCTATGTATTAGTTTACTTTTGTATGTTATGGGTTTCAAATTTAAGTGTTGTCACGTACCTTAGAGGATGTATGCATTAAGTGTAGTTCACTTTACTTATTGGTAATTACACTTTCAAAAAAAAAAAAATGTTACGCTTTCGTTGTATTTGCATCGTCCTCTAGGGTTACATGGTGGGGCGTTACATTATGGATTGAACTCAAAGTTGGAGGTAAAGATAGTCAATAAGCCACTAGGATTATCTTTTCTATGACTTCAAATTACCCTACAGAATGGAGTAATAACTTGGCTTTCTTTCCAAATGATCTATTGAGTTTTTGTGGGGTCAAACCCTGAACAAAAAATTCTTATAGACCTATTTTTATTTGCATAACTATTTTATCTTATCAAATGTTTCCTTTAACCTATTCCTTATGCCCTTAATATGATTTTTCATACCCTTTAACATTTGAGAACCAATTAAAATTATGTCCTCTAGATTATCCCAACTTAAAGGAGTTCAACACTTTCTTCCATATAATGATTCCATTTAAGGTAGAGTAGAGATAAAAATTGTAAGAAAATTCTACTAGTGGAATATATTCTTCTTATTTTGATGATTGGTCCATACAATAAATGTACATATAAAAGATTTGTCATTGTTTGATTGGTTCTCTTTGTTTGTCTATCTATTTTAGGATAATGTTGTACTAAGGTTTAATTGATTTTACAAAGATGACTATAAATTCATCCAAAATCTTGAGGTAAACCTAACATCTTTGTCTAATATGATCATTAAAGGAATCCCAAGCAACCTAAATATTTTCTTTCTATGATATGAAATGGGTTGCCTTGTTAAGTTGATCCATTACCACTATATTGTATTATATATATACAATGTCATTGGAAATCCTTGTATTAAATATATACTAATGACTTGCCACTTATGATGTGGTATATCATGAGGATATAAAAACCTAATTGGATGGTTATGTTCGATTGTAACCTTTTAACACTCCATATATTTCACCATAAAAGTGTATATTTCTTCATCCATAGCTAAAAGTACACCCTTTTAAGATCAAAGTACATCTTATTTACTCGTGGATGTATTGAATAAGGAACATTGTATGCTTCATTGAAAATTAAAGTCCTAAGTTTTCTAGAATTAGGAACTTATATTCTATTATAATACCTAAGAAACTCATCCTTATCAAATGCATAACCTACATATTTTAAATTTATTGGATTAATATCTAAGACTATTTTAACTTGCTCGTATACCAAGGATCATGCTTTCTTTTCCATTAATACTTGTTTATTTTAAAGTGGTTTTAAATATTTTTATTACCATAAAGTGTCTTATTTTACTTAGAGAACCTACCAATTATTTTCTTAATCCTTAATATATTTAATCTCAAAGTCATAGTCACTCAAAAAATATAATCTGCTAAGAATGAAATCTAAGCTGAAAATTGAAGATCCTATTGAAGGCTAAAAGAAGGATTGCAAAGATATGTGATTTACCTAGTGCAACTTTCAGAAAGGAGGCTAGAAAATTTACTATAGGCTTGATAGATTCTACATAAGTAAGGCCTTCTTCTTGGTCACCCCGGTGAAAGATCGTTGTAAAGTAGAAGTAACTCCATACTCCCTATTTGATCACCACTTGATAAGGGCCAAGTTCTGCTTTAAGGAAGGTTTTGCAAAAGTTTTTGGTTGTGATAATGGATTTTTCCTTAATACCAACCTCCTCAAAGAAAAAGATTGCAGAAATGCCATAGTTTCTCTCAAGTTAATCAATAAATGGATGCACTGAAACTCATCTCCCATTGAAAGATGGGAAATGAATACACAAGGATGGAAAATCTTGTTCAAACCATTGGAAAGAAAAGAGACAAATACAATGGAAGGAGGGAGACTCTCCTTCAAGATAAGCTTATCCAAGTAGAAATTGAGTTGAAAGCAAACCCAGTGATGATCTGTTAACAAACGAGCTAACCATGGAAAAAAATAGCCTAAGGAGACTTCAAAATAACAAGATACAGGGCCTAAAAGTCAAATCTAAAATGAATTGGCTAGAGAATGGAGACAAAGGTACAAAAATTTTCTTTAGGTATATCAAGGAGAAGCATGCTAGAGAGAAAATAGATCATATTACAGTGAATGATATCACTCTGGTTAATCAAGATGAGATAAGAGAGCAATTCTTTCAATTTTACAAGAACCTCTTTACCTCTAAAGGTGGCAGTGAGCCTAGCTCCAAGGCCATGGAATATATAAAGAAAATTGTACCAAGGAGGATCAATGAAGATATGGCATCTGAACTTGGAAAGGAGGTATCTAAAAAGGAAGTCAAAAGAGCCATTCTCTCACTCAAAGATGACAAATCTCCAATAGCAGATGGCCTCCCAACAAAATTTTATAAGATCTTCCTAGATTGGGTGTATGAAGACCTGTACCTTTTGTACAAGGAAGCCATTGAAAGAGGCTCACTGGGCAGAAATATCAATAAGGGAATTATCAAACTAATTCCAAAAGAAGGTGATAGAGCCTTATTCAAAAATTGGAGACCTATTACTCTCCTTAATGTATCCTATAAGATCTTGGCTAAAGTGTTAGTTGAAATATTGGTCGTGATCCTTCCTACCATCATAAATTATACACAAGATGGATTCATTAAGGGGAGATATATATTGGAAAATCTTATCACTAGTTGGGAAGCTATGAGTTGGGCTAAGCAAACAAAACAAGATGCAACAATGCTCCTACTTGACTTTGAAAAGGCATATGATAGAATTGGGTGGGACTTTGTACTTTTGGTATTGGAGGCCTTTGGGTTTCCCAAGTCCTTTTGTCGTATGGTCAAAACCCTCTTCCAAGATGTTGCTCAGGTAGAATTTAATGGGGTTCTTACTCAAGAGATATCCCTTAAGAGTTCAATAAGATAAGGGTTCCCACTTGCACCGACATTATTTATAATAGCTTCAGATGCATTGCACTATGTTTTAAGGGAAAACTCAATAGTCCCAAGAGTGAAGGGCATCATCTTGCCTGATAATAATGAACTCTTAAATCTACAGTTTTTTGATGACACTTCAATTCTTTTGAGCCTAGAGGAGGACAATCTTGCAAATCTAATGGGAAAACTAGATATCTTTTTCCTAGCTTATGGAGAAAAATTTCCCCCTTCAAAATATTAGGGTGGAAAGAAGAACCTCCAAATTGGGTTAATAGATTTGGGCTTAAATCGGGGGGACCCTAGAAGATGGTGAGGTATTTGGGTATCCCCTTTGCTGTGGACCCCAATTTAAAATAAATGTACCTATGGATAAGAGACAAGATAGAAAAGAAAATTGTTAAGTGGAATAGACAATTCCTCTCTTTGGCTGGAAGGCTTCAGGTTTGTCAAAACATACTTTCATCCTACAACATCTATTTTGCCTTTGTGTAGTTTTTCAATTCCTACCAGATTAATGCTATCCAAAAAAGGATAAGAGCATTTCATGTGGTCAGATGGTAAAGGTAAGAGGAAAATGCACTTAATGAAATGGGAATGGTGCACTATAGAAAAATCCAAGGGTGGCTTGGGGTTAAAAGACCTGGGACTACAAGGTATTGCACTGACAGTTAAGAAGGTGATTGGAGCCTTGGAAGGAGGGGAGCCATGGAAGTGCTAATTAGACAAAATATCCTCAATGTTGTCCCCAAACAAGCAAGAACATGGAAACTTCTACCCTTCAATGATGTTCTTAGTAGTGAATGGACTATGTTACATGCAGGGTCCAATGTCTTCATAACCATTTGGAAAGCTTGGGAAATAATGAAAAAGTGCCTAACCAACTGCCACTTCACCAAAAGTGATAACAAGATCATTCAAACTAATAGATCAATATGGTGGAATTTAAAGCACAAAGGAAAGCCACTAGCATTAATTTAGGGTTTCTCAACAAAAAATTGGGCCCATAAAGGAATTAAATGTTTTAGTAAAATTCTGAAGAATGGTAAGTTGAAAGATTGGAATGACTTGAGCTCAAAGTTCAATATACCTCATTGTAACTAGAGGACTTACACATTCCTCATGGAAGCCTATAGCTAGCTAAAATTCTTAGTGGAAACTAAAAATGATATCTCTCAGTTTAAATAATTTCAATGGAAAAATGGCAATAATGCAATGAGAACCAAAGCTAAATAAATGTACTCCATGCTAACAGATCAAATAGATTTGACAGATCATTTGAATAAAAGTTAGAAACTAAACTTAAATAAAAACCAGTGGCAAAAAATCTTTCAGAATAACTGGCATAAAGAGATGGAGGCTAAGAAAGCTTGTTTTAGATGGCTCTTAATAATTTAGAAACCCTCCTTTAAAATCAAATATGGCATTGATATGTGTAGCTTATGTAGAAAACCTAAGACAATTAACCACATTTTATTTGACTGTATTTTTGCTAAGGAAATCTGGAACATGTTTTGCAATGAAAAAAATATTTGGGGAAATAATGGTGAACCTCTTCTTGAAAAGATTTGATTTAATCATAATATAAAAATGGGGGAAAATGTTGCATTATTTTGGCATTGCCTTTCAACTGACATTGTGTGGGCCATATGGAAAGCATGGAATGAAGACAGTTTTCAAGGAAGGAAGAGGTTGCTTACTGAATCTTACAAAAGACTCGTGCTTTATAATGTTGCTATGCAGGTTTACATCATGGTGGAACTCTCAAAGGAAAATTTTTGGAAGTACCTGGAGAACAGAGAAATAACAATTAACATCCTTGAGGCTAGGTATGGACATATGTGGCCTGAAGGACACCCTACGGTCGATGCATTCTTAAGGGCACTACAAGAATTTCAGAAAGATCTTATGGAGGGTCAAGGCAACAAACCTGATAAGACTTATAACAAAGGTGAGAAGACAACAAGATTTTTTGTTGAATAATTCGCAACAACAGAGACACTAGTGGCAATAAAAGATGTTAATAGGACATAATAAATTCTATTGTTGGACAATAAAGGATATTTTTTATTTTTTTCTCTGTGAACCTTAGTATATATTTGTAAAGGATAATGGAATATATTTGTATAGATAGTATATGATATACTGCTATAACTGATGATAATAGGCTTGAGTATTGTAACAGAATGTTGACTTCATGTAACAGGAGATAGACTAATGATATATTGTAATTGGGGGCAATCTAGGGACTGGACTTTTGAAGAAAACTTCCGAATTTAATCTGGAATGTTGATTCCACTATACTTAATACAAAAAAATATAATCCTCTTCATTTCCTTGAATTTAAATGCACTTGAGTAAAAATATATTTTAACCCTTTATGATCTATTTTTAACTCAAATAATTTTATTAAGAAACAATATCTCCATTTTTGTAGAGCATGCACAATGGCTACCAACTCTATATTCATAAAGTGCATAATTCATTTCATATGATTTTAACTTTTTAGATTCATAAGCTATCATAACATCCTGTATAAGTACTCCCCCTAAGCCTTGTGTAGAAGCACCAATGACAACAACAAAATGACCATTAGGATTATGAAATCCTAGGATTTGAGTCAGATAACTTTTTCTTTAAGGTTTGAAATGCCTTATCACCCTATTTTCTCCATAATAATATTTTATTCATAAGAATATTTTATTCTTTTTTTCCAAAGAAGTAATAGGGTTTGTGATTTGAGAGAACCCTTCTACAAACCTTCTATAATACCTTGCTAAACTCACAAAACTCCTTGCATCTGACACATTTTTAGGAATTTTCCACTCCATTATAGCTTTGATCTTGTCAAGATCTATTGTAATTCCTTATGCAAATATAACATACACTGAGTAATGAATTTTCTTCTCAAACAATATACATTTTGATAGTTTACCATACAAATTGTGTTCTCACAACCTTTGCAAAACTACTTGAAGGTGCACTAAGTGTTCTTCATTCTTAGAATAGATTAAGATATCATCTAAGATCACTCAAACAAATTTATCTAAATAATCATGAAAAATGCTATCAAATTCATGAAATAAATAGGGGCATAAGTCAAGGCAAATGATACAACTATAAATTTATAATTCCCATATTTGGTTTAGAAGGCTATTTTTTGTAATATATTTCTCCTTGATTTTTAATTGGTAATATCTTGATTGAATGCTAATTTTTAAAATAAAAATGATCCCTTCATTTTATCAAAAAAGTATTTGATATTAGAAAATAAATATCTATTCTTTATTGTTACCTTATTTAGCATTTAATTGTCATACAAAACCTCATGATCAAGGTGACACACTTGGCCTTTTTAATCATTTTTTCAAGTAGCTCCTATAATCGCCTTTTAGGTTTAAGCAATTCAATTCCATTCATTCAATAAGGGGTCTTGGACATGAGTTTAGATCTAGGTACAATTTTAATGGAGACGTCAAGCTCTATTTTAGGAGGAAATCTTAGAAAATCCTCTAAAAAAAATCCTTAAATTCTTATGTTTTCTGTAATGCCCCACCACGTAACCCTAGTGGAAGTTGCAATTAACTACTTAAGCGCACAATTGTTTTTATTATTAAAAGTATAATTAACATACATGTTCACTTCCTATTGCCAACAACCTCTAAGGCTACAAGACTTAGATTACTTAAAACCCATGCATACATTATAACACATCTATAACATCTACTTACATAAATAATTAAGTACTCATACATTCCATACATGATAAAATACATCATAATGCAAGAGATACAATAAAGTTCCAATAACATTAATCTTAACAATAAGGTTACATCTCTCATTCCTAAATGAGGTAAATTATACAAATGTAATACATTATACAAAGTGTCCACCTCGAATACAAATGAGAGGAGATTAATAACAAGATCTAACTAAATTAATAACATAACATGGAATGATTACTGGAATCCATGAGCTCTCCAACTGGAAATCTCGCCATCATGAACTAAAGATCAAGGGGAACCCAATGGCGTAGGGTGCACGTTTCTCCCAACCAAGTGGTAACCGAAGGCCCACCCCCCATGCTAGGAGATAGTAACAAGATAACATGGCCAAACCTATAGTCCTCTAGTCACAAGCTGACACATACACTGACTCAACCAATTACATAAACCAAACTAACTCAAGGTTACATTGCTTCCAGTTTACACAATCTTTCAATTCATAATACTAACATACAATTGACATAGGAGGAGTGTCATCACAATGCTACAAGGCATATCCTGGTAAGTCTTCCTGGGTCTCGATCCCCATCCTAGGATCTCCTAGAAGCCTCTAATGACTCTTGGGCCCACATTTAGTCCAAAGAGGAATTGAGTATCTTTCATGAAGACAAGATACCGATCATGCCATTACAGGCCTTCTCATCTCATCCCAAGCCCATACTAGCACAAGGGTCCATGAGCGAAGCTCATTAGTCTTGATTAAGTGTTGAAACTACCCAATCCCTAACAATTTAATTACATTGTATATGGATTACCAACCTACAATGAGTTATCCTGGAACCCCTTTGTGTGTTGGTGCTTCTTGCAAGCTACTCCCCTATGACAACTTAGTGAAACAATTCCACAACCCAAGGCAACCTAGTGCTATTCTAAAAATAACAACCACCCTAAATTAAGGCATAAGGGTAATACTTCCCCATTCGTGGAAACCGAGTAACATTGACCAAATCAAAAGCAATAACCAAGGGTACAGTCACTGGGTTGACTCAAATAAACACACAACCCTATTTCCCTCTTTCACTACTAGAAGTCTTAAACAAGTCTAAACCAATTCCCCATACAAGAATACAAAGGAAATGATCACTAAAGGCAATTGCAAGGAAATAAACTAATTTTGGATATTCTAAATCCATTTCCCTTTCATATTGATTTCACGGCAAAGATAACAATTGCCCTAACAAAATAATTGATAAAAATAATTAATTGTCTTTTCAGTTACAAAGAAGAGAAATACTAATTTTAACAAAAACAAATCCCTGGATTACTTATAAAAGCAACATAAATTCACTGCAAGATAATTCCTTCAATTTCCAACTAAAACATACAACCATTTAAAATAAATGCATTTAAATGAATATATATTTAATATTTATTTATTTATTTAAATATCCTAATTAACTCATTAAAATAATTCCAATCTTAATTAATTTACACATCAAATCTAAAGCATATATATAAATATATTTCCTTGTATATATTCATATACCATATATACAATATATATATTAAATATATACCATATATATATAATATATTCATTATATCTATTAACTTAAACAATTTTTAATTCCCAATAAACAAATATATTCACATACATATATATATATATATATAAATATTATAATCTTCAATTAAAATCAAAATCCACATATCATGAAGGGCGAACGGATTTTTAAGAGTTCACGGGTTGATACATATAAAAATAAAGATACCATATAAGGTGGGGAGGGCGGTTGTTTCACAACCGACCCTCTCCCAAACCTTGGTTGTGCCAAATAAAGGAAAAGGGAGTGGCAGAGGTCTCCCTCCATACCACCTCTCCCATAAGGGAGTAGTGGTGGGGAGGCAGCGCCTCCCCATTTCCCCCCATGTATATACATAAAATAAAACAACGACTCTATAGGAAATAAAATCAACAATTTCCTTAAACATCGATTCCCAATTCGTCATACGACGACTCCTCAATATTATTATTTCAAAATGAATCTAGGATGGTATATATATATGTATATATTTAAAATAATTGAATACATCTGAAATACTAAAACTTCCAAAAAGTGTTTCTACAGAAGCAAATTGACAATTTTACGGAAATAATCCAAATTTACAGAGGAGAAGAAGATGGTAAGGATTTCCCCAAATTTGCTAACAGGTAGATTTTCCAATCCATTTCTATAGAGATTCAAAATGTCTCAATTGTTTCTTCTAATTTTTTCTATTGTTTAAAAACAATTTCCTTATAGAGGTTTTCAATAGTTTTACATAGAAACTTTCAATAAAAAATTTCCTAAATCAAATAATATTTTCCTCTGGGTTTATCCATTGTTTTAACTATGAGGCTCTCTAATTTCACTGTAAAATTTTCCTATATAGGCACTAAATTTATTCAGGGCAAATCTACAAATACATAAGCCTTAATTTTTTTTCCAAAACAACTAAAAGCTTCTACTACAAATATAAATTCTTCTTACACAACAATCTTTTCTACAAAAAATTATTTCCGTTTAAAAACTTTAACTTGAGTACAAAAGAAATAAGGAAGAGAACCTTTATCCAATAATGCTTCTGGAGTAAATGAAATTTTTGGTGCAGAGCCTCCTCCAAAGCCTCCAGCAAAGCTTCCATGGCTTCCTCCAAGCAATTAAATTTCCCGAGCGCAAGAATGACTCCAACACAACAATAATATTTTCCAAATAACTCTAAGAATGCAAAAATGTCCAACAATTTTCTACGACCCAAAACCTTTTCAAAATTTCCACAGCCAGCAAAATCTTCTTTCCCCAAATTTTTAACATGCAAAAATATCTTGTGCTTTGTCGTGAAGAAGCTTTTCGCTTCCTCACCCAAAGCCAAGATTCACTCATGGGAATTAATTTCCCAACCACCTAATTAATTTTTTCAAACTTGCTGGCAATTCAAAAATATCTTTCAACAACCCACTTATATTTCCTCTAAGCCTTTTTGCATTTTTTTTAATAATTTCAAATCACAATTTAATTTCAAAATAAATTTAATTCTATTAATCTATTTTCTTAATAAATAATTTAATTCTATTAATCTATTTACTTAATAAATAATTTAATCAATTAACTTAATTACTTAATAAATAAATTTAACCACAAGGATTAAATTGCTTTACTAAATAAATTTAATTTAATTAATTAAATTAAATAGTAAGCTTCCATCAATATTATCTAAAATTAGTTAAATAAATACTAAAATCATAGAAAGCATTAATTTAACATTTATTTTCATAAAATAAACTTGCATAATTAAATAACAATAGACAAGGCAACGTAGACATGACAAACAAACATACCAAACATGGACCGATGACACACTGTGGCTAGGGTGTAGACCTGACACAAGTTACCTAGTTACTATCTCCCAATCAACTTTACCATTGGGTTGACACGCTCAAACCTATGAAGCCAGGTGGAGTCGATGCCATGTACATGCAAACCTGTAAACGAGATATCAAAGTACATGTATATAAACAACATAGAAATACACACCGTGAAGAGGAAATCACGGAATTGTAGGGCGCTCGCAAGCGAGTGATGTGATCATGTCCCCTTCACCAATACACTTATCATGAATTGACAGTTCCATCATAATCAAATAACTCATGTGCAATAAACATGTTATAACAAACTAACATTATTACACTAATCAAAGCATGTAAATAAAGCATCAAAGAGATACATCACACCACCACAATATTCTATGTCGCTCTATAAATAGCAATCAAATAACACACAACATGATAAAGTGTATCAAAGTATTAGAGTAATTAGAAAACCAAAACATAGCAAAGAACAATGTCTGAGCAAAAAGCCAAAACGGAGAGGTATTACATTTTCATCTAGTGTAAGCATAAATAATTGAGCTCCCTTATTTTTTACTTTCTTTATTTGTATTTTTGAGATAATTTTCATATTTATAGGCCTATATACTTCTTCTAGCTTGAATTTATTTCCTTCACCATCTACACATTCCATTGTTTTGTTATAAAAATTCCACTTTCTTGATGATTAGCTAACCAACTTATTTCAATGATTACATGATATGACCTTAAGGGTGCCACATATATGTTTACTTTTTGTTTCAAATTGAAGAAATTGAATTGAAGTGTGCAACATAATTTTCAAATTTTTGCTCCACTTTGTTCTTTATATTGGGTTGCCTTGCCCTTGGTTCATTGACTATTTTATCCAAATTATTTATCTTGTCTCTTTGTTTAGTTAAAAATATAATTACGGCTTAAATTCATGTATTATTATTTTTTATTAGTTGTTCCTACTATCCATTAAGATCCATCCTTTGGTTATGAGAATTACTATCTTAAAATGCTCTAGTTTTTTTCCATTTAAAGTTTTCTAAAAGCACCATTCTTTAATTAATATTTCGTCATAGTCCATGACAAACAATTTACATCCATTTTATAATGATTGATTAATTTCATGATTTATTTTAATTTTTGTGAGTAGTAGAAAGCTTAACTTAGTTGATAATGATTTAAGCTTGAGTACAATTAACTTAGAAATTCTATGGTGATGATTTTCTTAGCATTAAATTGTCATTAGCTTATTTATCCAAGAAACATTTCCTATTCACTTAGATTTAAATTAATAAGATGTCCTTATTACTCACTAATGATTTAAAAGAGATGATTTCATATACTTCATTGTTGTAACTATGCTAGGCTATAGTTTTAGTAGTTCAATCACAAAATTTTAACTCATAAACATGAACAAGAAGCTTTGTTAATAATACATTTTATGAATGGTTTGGGTTTGCATGACTTGTTTTAAATATTAAAGACTAATAATAATAATATTTTAAGAATATTCAATAGAGTGCTTAACTAAAAGTATCAATGTCATATTTCAAAACATTAAATTAAAAAATAATTAAAGTTTGAAATAAACACTATTTATCATTAAATGAATTGCTAAAATGAAAAAATTAACAATTAATTTTGCTCCCATATTTAACTTGTAAATAATCAACTTATAAAAGTTTAAAATAATTAAATTAATAATTATTTTTGTGCATGTCATTCATAAAACAAACATGGTCCTTCCCTTCATGGAAAACATCATTTGCAATCATTTTCAAAGTGAAAGGATCATTACTATTGAATCAATGTCACAATCAAAGTAAATGTGTAAGAAATCCTACCTAGAATCAACTCAATAATGATCTAGGCTACTAGTTTTTTTTTTTTTTGATTGATAATAGGATTGTTTTTTAATTAATATTATGGGATTTGGCCTGCCCCTAAATAGGGATGGTAACAAGGGAAACCATCTCCCCAAGCAAAGGACACCAGCCGAAAGACATTACATAAAACAAAAAATCATAAACCCCTTATGAATAACCAAAGCCATAAAACTCAAAGCCCCTAACAATCTGTTCAAATGTGTCTTGTGCCTTTAGTCCTTCCTTTTGTATGTGATCAGAGGACCATGTTGAAGGTTTCCTTCTTTCCTTTTTTATCTCATTTACCCTTCACAACTTGCCATCCCTCCTCCAATCTAGCAGCCTCCTTTTGTCATTTATTTGAAGTGTCATGCTACCTTCCATCTTCTCCTTTCTCACCACAAGCCACGAATCCACCCTAATCCTTTGGGGTAATTTGCATCTCCCCCATTTCTTGGTCCTTCTTCAAACCCACTTTCTCCCTACACTTTGGGGTTTTAGCACCCTGGTGGTTTTGTATTGCCACCCCTTCATCCATTCGCACCGTTTCAACATTGTTTAAGACAAGTGCCTCAACATGATATGAACCCCCCCTTTGATCTAGTGCCCTAATTGGTTGATGTAGAACTAGGTTACGCACCGCCTAATAATAGATCTTGCTTTGTTCCTCCTTCTTCTCACCCTATTTCTCCACTACATAATGTGTATGTGACACGTCCTTCCACCAAGTAGTTGATTTAGGTACTCGGGCTTTCACACATTTCGTAGGAAGATGACCAGTTTGGAAGCATCTTCTACAATGGAATGGAACCCCTTCATAGTTTAGAGGTTGCTTCCAACATCCTTTAAAGTGTTGATTGCAATCTCTTCTGGAAGATTCTTTGCAGTTTCCATCTCCACCAAAATCTGGGAATATGTCGAATGCATCAGGTTTGCAAACTCATCATCAACCATCAAAAAATTTCCTATAGAATTTCCAATAGCCTCCAAACAAGACTCAAACCAAAGATGTAGAGGAAAGTTTGGGAGTCTCACCCACAATGGCACTTTGTCAAATGTTTTTGTTGCAAGATTAAAAGCCAAATGACATGGCTTCAGTGACAAAGCAAACTTTTCCTCCCAACTCCAAAAATAGTCACCTAGAACTTTATTTCTGTCATTCCCAGATTTAAAAACAACAATAAAAAACCCTCTTGAGACTGAGTAAATTTGAAGAGATCCCTTCACCACTGGTTCCCAATGTTTAGAGATTCATTTATGCAACTCACATAAACTTGGCCAGAATCCCCTGAAGCGTCCAATCAAACCTAGTTCCAAAAAATATTTAACATTGTGATTTACCTCTTCATTGAGCTCTACTTGCAGAGAAACAGATGCCAAAATGGTCTTTCCATTCTTTCCTGACATCTGGAGGAGATGCCCTACATCAGCAACTTTCGCAACACTTGACTGGAAAAATCTAGCCTTTCCCCTAAAATTTGACTCGTACCCAACAACTCCAAGCTTTTTCTTCGTGTTCCTTGGATGCTTTGTCTATTGTGTAGCACCCGCACCCAATCATTCACCATTTGGAAGTCTGCCACCCACAGAAACCCTAGCGTCTACAACATGCTCCAACGGCTCCTTTCCACGTTCCATCGGTAATATTAAAAATGTTGTATGGTGATCCCAACTGTTATTACCCCAAGTCAGCGGAGCCAACCTGGTCATAGCATATTGACCCTCGCCTTTTCCACTATGAAGGTGAGTTGAACCCGTGTCCTCGAGGGAGGAAATCCCAAGACTCGACCAACCCACCTACAAGTGGCGGCTATCTAGGCTACCAATTTTAACCATTTACTAACTTGGTGTTAATGACACATACAAAGATTAATAATAGGTTAGAACCTTTTTTAATCCATATTACATGTTTTTGATTATAGGAAAAACAGGTTTTGAAGGGGCCCTGAAACCCTTTACATGAAAAGTCGTTGCTTCATCATATAATAAAAAATAGGAAAAAACAACCAAAAAATGGCAAATAGACAACCAGAATAAGGCACAAAAATAGAAGCAAACTAAATACTTTTTAGAATTTTCGTAGCTTCAAGATCACTATCAATAATTTTTTGATTGGCATTCATAACCTCCACCACTTCATCAGCAAGAACACCAATCTTTGCATTAAGCTTAGTCTTGTTCCAAGTACGAGTAGAAGGACCAGTTTCATTAGTGGTTTTATGTTGCACCTCACCTTCAGCTGCCAAGTAATTAGATCCAGAGCTATCCCCCAGCCACTTCCTTGTCTTCTTATTTAGAAGACACAAACCAATAGCCTCATTGCACATGGAATGTTTGCTAACCTCCACAACCTTCTCTAAATTTCCCTCCAAAATAACAAACTTTTGCTCATAAAAAATCTTCATTTTGAGTATTTCATCAGCAACCATCTTAAGAGTATCAAAGAGCTTATTGAATTCAACCTGAACCTTATCAATTTAAGCCTGCATAACTGGCCCCTTAGAAGAGGAAGCCTCATTAGCACTAATGCAAGCTACTCTAACATAGACATTAGTAGAATTCATCTCATGAAAAACCCACTTAAAAATATTAAACATAGATAGGGAGTAATCCTTAACCAGACCAAGATAATCAAGCATGATCTCCCTCCTAAAATTAAAACCATTTTTTTCAATAGCACAATCCTCCTCAGATTTCTCACTAAATGAAGCATTCTTCAAGGTTTCCTTCCCTTTCTGAGCAAAAATTGTCACCCCTTTATCCGCATTTTGATCCTTCACTTGGTTCTCCATAATAGACACATTACCAAGAAACTTCTGGTACTCAACCCTCTCTAAATTCCCCAGAGAGCTATTCCTCTACTGCACCTTTTTGTCTTGCACATCAAAAATAAGGGAGACCCCCGGCTAGCCCATATTGGGTGTAGCCTCCTTGCTCAATTTCTCCATAGTAGGCCCCTTCAACTTTTTACCATTGGAACCTCTCCCAGGATTAGAGTTCAATCTAGGCCACTCGACCTCACCCTCATCACCCATATCATACTCATCAACCATTAAAATCAAAGATTGAGCCTTCTTTCTTTTATTACCAACATCCTTTCTCTTATTTCCCCCCTCTCCCTTCAAAGCTTTTGACTTTTGGGAGGACTTCACAATCTCAACCTCATCAGCAAAATCCACATCTTTGGAGGGAGCAATAGATTGGGGCTTTTTCATTTTCTTACCCTCAGAGCTAACAAGAGACTTTGAATCACCTTCCAAAGAAGCCTCTGACCCAAGAGAATAGTCCTCATCCTCAAAGTTCTCCTCAAAACCAGTAACATACTTAGCATTTTTCTTTTTTTCTACCAACAAAAGGTTGAACAATGAGGATAAATGCTTTAACATAGTCAATTATCATCACAATAAGACCTTCATGGAGGATAGGGTTCTTAGGATTATGTCTGTGATCCCTAATGCCAGTTTCCAACAAAACCAAGAGGTAATATGGAAATGGCACACTTTGTTTATGCCCAAAATGGTTCAATAAAACAAAATGGTGCCCAAAAATAATAGAAAAGTGACCATCCAAAGTGAATTACCTCATAATCTTCTTTGCAACATCTCTCCAAAATTCCTTAAGAGAAGAGCGCAGATAACCACCACATTTCGCCGATTCCAACTTCTTCTACTCATTGTGTTTTAAGAAGACATCCATAACTGGACCAAACTCATTCTTGTATTTGTAAAACATCATTCCATCCATTGGCATTCCAATGATTTCAGCAATTAGTTCCTTGGTGATTGTAACTTCCTTGCCCCCGAATTCCAACACCTTGTTTATGGCAACCCTCCAAAAAATCTTGGGATTTCTTCTTATCAAACCCATGCAGCCTCTCCATGTACGGGGTAACTCCACCCACTTCCAAAATTTCCCTTAAACTCTTGTTCACTTTGACAGAGCCACAAGATTTAGGCTCCAATTGATTTCAGCTTCCACCCATGGTAGCAACATGTGAAAAACCTAGCAGAAGGAAAAAATTGTAGACACACCAGATGAACTTAGAAATCTTACAATGAACAATACGAAACCTCAAGAACACAAAGACTTCTTGGATACCCATAATCTATGTGGATTTGAAAATGTGGTAGAGGGAAATCATTAGAAAAGAGGGCCTAGTCATTCAAGCCAACACACCATACCACACGACCTTTCATCTCAACAAGATATACCTCAAAACAAGCTGCCACATAAGGAACATGTGACAATAGAACATCATAAGAAGGGCATACTCCTCAACACCTTTGAGCATCATGCCGAATAATAGACCAAGCCTCTAGGGGTAGGATATCATGTTCACCCCACACCTTAGCATCATTCACCCCATAATTGGTCAAATAATCAACCAATCTATTTCCTTCTCTATAAACATATGAGATATGTCATTGATCGAAGGAATCCATAATGTTGATAGCATCATTAATTAATGCCACCATCGTCCATGAAGGATATGGTAACTTATTTATATAATTAATGATATTGATGGAATCGCCCTCCAACCAAACTTTATTAAATCCTTTAGATTGTGCCATTTTTAACCCATGATAGGCTACAACATTCATATTACATGTTTGATAGTATTTCTTGAATAAATTAATTAGCATGCTAATTTTCAGTCATATACATGTCATTAGTTATAAAAAATAAAATTACAATGACATTATTATGATTTTAAAAAACAAAATTATGGTTATTATAAATCTTAAGGTTGAAACTCTTTGGTCTTAAAGTTTTGAATATAAACTAAAGAAAAGAAAAGTCAAATTTACATTACTCTCTAAAATAAAATATTTATGATATGTTTTTGAAAAGGTAAGAAAGGTTTTGAAAGGACCAAGAACCTTTTACAACACAAAAGAGATAAGCAAAATTTATAGGGCATCGTACCCTTTACACAAAGAGCCCAAAGGGCCAAAAGGAGACCAACAGTAAAATAGAACCAGCGGAAGCACCGCAGAAAAACCATAGCCAAACAACCCACAGGACTAAGGGCCCAAGGAACCTCCTAGATCAACCAGGCCTCTAACCACCTGCAGCAGATGAACTACAGCAAACCTCTTTCTCAGATAAGGCAAACCCAAGACAAATAAAACCCACCCCATTCTAGAACCCCAAAGCTGCAAGCTCACATGACTGTCAAAAGTAACCAGTCCACAAACCACCTGCACTAGACGGACCACAGTAGAACTTCCAAAAACACAAGTTGAAGCAGAGAAACAATCATTAAAATGCACCAGCCAACTAGACACCAACCCCGAAACCTCCTCTAACAAACAGGGCTCCCCTCTATAGGAGAGAAAGAAGTGGGAACCAACACTATCGAAGAAATCTCCCTCCATAGTAAGCACACACCACCTCAATAGGGACCTACCAAGGAAAGAAACACTTCCTACCATCTCAACAATCACCAAATCCACCTCAATAGGAGATGGCTCCACCATATTCACCTCTATAGTAGGGATAACTTTAAGAAACCCCCCCAGCGAAGGTGTAAAATCATGGTGAATCCTTCCTTATTTTTTGAAAAAACTATTAATTTTCCTGGCGAATTTATACACATTATTAAAAAAAGTTGTCAAATCCTGGTGAATCTTAATGAATAATTGGTAAAAATAATAATGACACTAGCGAATCCTAGCGAATAATCACTAAAAATATTAATTACAATGGCTAATCTCTCCTTTAAAATTTTGCATAGTTGATTGGCGCAATTCCCCCATATATTTTTATTTTTTGTAATATTGAAGTAGGGGCCTGGGGGCGACAGCCACCGGCGGGGTCAAGGGGGCAAAGCCCCCTTGTAGGGGTCAGGGGGGCAACGCCCCCTCACGGGGTCTAGGGACAGCGGCCCTGACGTGCTCCACCAAGCATAAATTCATTATTGAAAATACATTGGAGCACACACAAATTAAGCATTTTTTCAAAATATCACTTTAAAAATAAGAATGAATGAAAATTGAAAAATTTACCATCGATTAGCTATTTAATCGGATGGTTGTGAGTTAATTCCACAACCTAATACATATGTGGACTGAATGAAAACTGAAAAAATTTACCATCAATTAGCCATTTAATCGGATGGCTATGAGTTAATTTTGCAGCCTAATACACATGTGCCTTTTGAAAGGCTTGTTGAGGCCCGAAATTTGTTTTGGACCACACAATTAGATTTAATCATGTGGCCCAAAAAAAATTTTGGGCCTCAGCAAGCCTTTGAAAAGGCACATGCATATTAGGTCACGGAATCAAATCACAACCATCTGATTAAAAATCTAATCAATGGCAATAGATAAAATGCATATTCAAGGCTAAGCTACTAAAGAATCCCTAAAATTAAATAATATTTTATTATTAGTGGCAATATTACCCCAAAATTGATCGAAGGAATATAATATTACTGGCAAATATAATTAATATTTTTAATTATGGTATAAACTACTGGCAAATAATTTCCAATGACACATCGCTTTTATGGTGAATTAATCGAGACAAAATTATTTTTTTGTAAAAAACCTGGCGATTTAGTCTCCTTTTTAGCTTGCACTATTCACCATTTTTGGAGGTCCCAAATTCTATTATTCACCAATTGGCGAAGATTTGCCACTAAAATTTTCCCTGCTCTATAGAATATAGCAAAAGAAGAGCATGGTAGCAAGAAGGAACTTCAGTAGCACAGGCAACCACCTCCTCCCAAGGCATCCGGTCAGAAGGAGCAGAAAGAAGGACAACAACTTCACGGTCAACCTCATAATGAGTCCACAACCTCGAAATACCAAAAAAATTGTCCTTGGAACCAACACCATCTCCCTCAAAGGGCCACCAATAGAGAAAGGGAGTCCCCCTTGACAACAAAACAAAGCCACTCCCAACTAAGCCAGGGTAGTAGGCAATAGAGGAAGGAAACACCTCATCAGGGAAGAAACCCCTCACCCAATCAGACACAAACATCAAACCCACCATTTTCACTAGCCAGGAAGCCTTCCAAAAACACAAAACCTTCCACAACAAAATAGGGAAGGGACGAGAAAAATTTCCCACCAAGCACCACTATTGAAGGAGTTCAAGCACCTGCAACATCACCAAATCATGGAACCATCTCCCCCAAGGAGTAATAGCAACAGATTCGACAGGATCCTCCACCACCCACACTCCAAGCCAAGTGCAATAGAGCCACCGACTCCATACAACCAATGCCAAAGTTACTTGCACATCACAAATATCTGGGTCACTGACCTTCCAATCAACAAAAAACTAGCACCCAACACCAAAAAAAGTTGGGATGCAGCCACCCAAGAGGAAGAACCTCAACCAAAGCCCCAAATCAAGCCAAGGATCAACAACAACCAAGATGGACCCAACATCACCATTTCCATTCAAAATGTTAGAGAAATCTAACCAGCCTAAAACCACAAGAGCTCGAGAGGAAGCCCCAATCCAGCCAAAGGCAAACGAAGCACCCAAGGGAGTAACCCAGTAAATAACCAAATGCACAAAGGCACCTAAGAAAAGCAGCAACCCGCACCAAAACAGACGCTTCTGCACAGTAGGGGAGAAACAAGCACAATGAGTCTGCACACACCCATCACACCCCAGGCCACAAATAGCCAACATAGGTCGAGCATCACACAACCAACCATCCACTCCACCAACGTTAGGATCTCCATCCCCGTCCACAACAGATTCCAAAGCACAGTCTAAAAGGCGATCCCAGAGAAACGCCACCACCACCAAAACAGGGGACACCAATAAGGAAAGGGCCACAAGCAGGCATTCAACACCAATGTCATGGAAATAACTAGCACAAGGAGGGTCTAGGAAAGCATCCACCACATCACCCTCAACTCTGAACCACCACATAGAAAATTTAACACCAAAGATGTGCGCCAGGAGCACATCAGCAAGCGACGAAGGCCAAAGAAACCCATCATGTTAACGCCAGTAGACCACCCACCAAGGATCATCTTCATCTTTGTCTTCTGACCCAACACCATCCTCCTCCTCAACACCAGAGGATTTCAAAAACCCAAGCCCACGCCCATTCCCGTGCAGAGCCGTTGCGCCCATTTTCACTTCTAGAAATAATATTTATGATATGTTTGAAAGACCAAAAAGATAAATAAAATATTTATGGTGCTTGCTACAAATTTAAAAAAAATCTTATGTTGTGAAAATTGTAAAAAATAGACATGGAATTAGAAACATAATTATAATAATATTTAAATATTATTTTAGGTAGCTGTGAGAGGTTTTTTTAATGAGGGATGGGTACAAACTTAGACCAATATAAATAGAAAAACTACCTTCAAGGATATAAAATTCAGATCAATAAGTTAATTATATTCCTAATATTAATAAGAAACTTATATTAAGGAATGCATAACAAACATATCCAATGACATCCAATTGATAGATTAATTAGTTCTCTTATAAGACTATATTTATATAACAAAATAATTTGAAACAAGAATGTAACATTATTTCAAACTTTATTTTGGATTTAATTATTTTTATGTTTTATGGTTTGTCATTCCTTCATAGTTCTAGATTTAGTTTTCCATATATATATATATATAGTAATTATTTGTTTTCAATGCTTGAAATGTAATTGTATAATTTATAATGCTAACATTTGGCTATTGCCACTTTCCTATCTATATGACACATAACTTAGTAGGGATGGTCATCGGTTTAAGGATAATAGGAAAATTAATCTTACTAATGGTGGTTGCCTTTCAAATTATTAGACCCTCTTAGAGTGTTTGGTTGTTGGTATGTTAGTCTCTTTATAAAGGTCTATAAATATATGTTTGAGCACCACCTCTAGAAGTGCATTGTATTAATTCCCTATTAGTGGACTCTTTCGAAACAAGAGTTCACTTCAACTCTCCCTCCAACCTTTCAATAAGACAAGCTACAATTAGAGATCTCTCTCTTCCCATTTCTCAAGTTTCATGCTTAGAATTAAATTATATTCATTTCAATATTAAAAATTAAATAATGATTCATCTTCATCCTATTTTATCAAAAATATATGCAAAGGTCATTATAAGACAAACATAAAAACCTCATTTTAAAATAAAAATGGAACTAGAGAACTTCACTCAACTAGGCTAGCATAAATAGAAGCCCAAGAAAAAAAGATAGAATAAATCCATATTCCCTAACTTTAGTGTTATCCTTGTGCTCTTCTTTCATCCTAATGATGGATCACGGAGTGTGATCCAAAACGTTGATGCAAAAAATTATCACACAATCAAATCCAGAAATCGTTCAACAATTATCAATATAGATTGTGGAAACTTGTTATCTTTGAAAAGTGGTGTAAACAATTATTTTATTAGCTACTTTCAATATAGTCTTAATAATAAGAAAAAAAACTTTTAAAATCAAATGTAATAATGTAGATAATAGAGAACCATTATAGCAACTCAAGAAGAGTCAATTACCTAGAGTTAAAGTTTAAATGATAGTCCATAGAGGAATATGCCAAACCTTCTTAAAGGATTTCTTGAGAAACCTCTTAATAGAGTTATTCTTATTATGGTTGTTGATTTTCATGGATACAAATGAAATAGTTGGACATAACTTACCCATCAATAAATTTTGGACAACACCTATGATTTCAATATTTTAGGAAATTGAGAATGAGCCATGACCCATTCCTATTTTATATTAATGCCTATGTTGGTTTTTGAAAGGAGGATGTTTAAATCCATTTATTTCCTTAAATGCAATTATAAAAAAATCATAAAAATATAAGAGACGCCACTTAATTATATTTTTATAAGTTTTTTTATCATAGAAGATTACTAAATTGTAAGGACTAAATGCATAAATCCTACTTACAAGTATAGTCATTCATTATTATTAATTGTTGAATGTCAAATTACTCATAAGGATAAATAATCCATTAATAGAGTGGTTTTATAAATGAGAATGATCAAATAACATACAAATTAAATTTCATGGTATGAATGCACTTTTATTCGAGATCAAAATATAGATTTACAAATTCAAATCTCATGATTTGGTTTCATAAAAAGGCTCATCTCTAGATCAAATTAAATAGTATATATAATTATTTTCAAACAAAATTAAAATATAAACAATCAGAAAAAGGTGCATGTTTATCTTAATTTTTCTACCAACACAAGTAATCCTATTATGAAAAATATGAATTTTGAATTCATAAATGATAACCAAAAAATGGTGATAGATTTACTTGTAAATAACTTTTACTCTCTTTTTGTATGTGCTCAATCATGTTCTCTTAATGATATTTCTCATATTTCTCATCTCTATTTATAACCTTAAGAATTTTTATTTTCATATTCTTTATTTTTAAAAAAATTATGTTATACTCATATGAGCAATACAAGGTCTTGCAAGCACAACCATGATATTAACATCAGCTCCTTTCAAACAACCACACTAGAAACTACTTATGAAAGATCAAGAGTCACAACTTGGACATCCACTTATTTAGAGATCACCTCCACTTTAAAATCGAACTATGAATGACCAAAATTTACAAATTAGAATTACATATTAGATGTCTCATTGGGATCTAAAAACCTTCATTCTCACTTAACATTACTGGCTAAAAAAAATTAAATTTCAACAAGCCCCTTGAATGATACTAGTCCTATAATTTGACGGTCATTGTCTATCATATGAAAATTTTATGATGGTTTGGTCATTTAATTGTCTTTCAATTGAGATTTTAAAAAATATATAAATTGTAAAAAAAATGTTCAAATTATTGAAATCAATATAAATGCTTTCTAAATCAACTATCCTTTAATTATTTTGTACAAGTTAATTCTATTTTTGATAGTCATATGTAGCCATAGTATAATTCTTGTATCACTTTTTTAGTAACACATTAATTTTTCTACATTATTTGAAGTTCAAAAAATGAATTTAGACTTATTACTATTTATTGTTGGTCCTTTTTTTTGTTTGAGTCTATTGGTTTGAATTTCTCAAGAATCAAGCCAATAAAATCAACCAAACTAATGTATTAATGTATTTTTAGATTTTAATTATATGTGGTCTCATCTAATATTGATGAGACCATCATATTTGATTCATATAGGCATGTAATTTCATAATGTCATCTTTTTTAGAATCATTTGGTTTGATCTAAAAAAATATAGATTTATAGATGCTTGAAATGGAAAGTAGATGAATATGTTCTAAGAAAATCTCAAGTGATTAATATGCATGTAGAGCAATTTTTTTTAGGTTGGGTGGGGTTCGCTTTACTTGGGTGAGATTTTAATAATACATAGACAAGTTTATTTACAATAAATCACTTGACTCAAGCCATGGATGGCTAGACAATGACTTCTATTGAATTTACTACAAAACATAAAGACAATTCTAATTTGAATTGAATCTACACCAAAAAAAATTAGTTTTTAAAAAATATTATTTTAAAATTGAACAAAATTAAAAGCATGGTCTAGTAATGTGAGAAATTGAGATATAAGCAAATAATTTATTACCACAAATATAATCCTTATTGGTGGTTTTATTTATTTTAATTAAAATAATTAAATCAAAAAATTAAAAATAAATAAAATCATGATTGTGTTACTTACATGTTATAGTCTAGTGATAACTCTTCTTGACCTCTTTGTGATTTTATTTACTTATTATGTTGAGAGGCGTATTACAATGGCATCCACCAAAAAGCAATGTATAAGGAAAAACTCTTTAGCTAGAAATTGATGTTCAAATGACATGCAAATCCATTTGGCTTAGAAATATTTTTGTTTGGATCTTTCTTTTTAATATTTCTCTTTCTAGTGATAAAATCTTGTTTGTACATAAAATAAAAAAGTTTGGATAGAAGCAAAGATGAAAATGCCTCTTATTTAAATTAAAGAGATCTAAATCAAAAACTTTCCTATGTAAATGATTTTATAATTGTTTTTAAATGAATTTTTAAGTATCATTTTAGATAATAAAATGATTTACATTCAACCGTGTAGTTTCGAGTCAAAGTCATTGATCCAGGTTTCATGAGTAGTGGTTCACAAGAACCCATCTCTCATGATAATGAATGGTCCACTTAGCACTCATTGCACCTAGGTGCAATGAGTGCTAAGTGGACCATTCATTATCATGAGAGATGGGTTCTTGTGAACCACTACTCATGAAACCTGGATCAATGACTTTGACTCGAAACTACACGGTTGAATCCTGATAGCAATATCATAATTTGACGTGTTGTGGAAAATACCTCCTACTTATCAAAAACAAAATAGAAAGATTGTTTTTATATCTAAATTTAAAATGAATATGAAATGTTATTTAATTCATTTGTATAGATAATCACTACAATTTAATTAATTATTTAAAAAATAAATAATTTTTTTTTAATAAATTGTAGAAATTATAATTTAATTTAATTTTAGAATGAAATTTAAGTTTTCAAAATATTGTGGTGATTTCTCTTGCAAATATATTAAAGAGATTTAAATCAAAAACTTCCCTATGTAAATTATTTTATGATTTTTTTAAATGCATTTTAAAGTATAATTTTATTTTATAATTATATTAAAAGAAAAAAGAATAAAAAAATTGATTTTATAGATACATTTTAGTTCATGATTTATTCTAACATTATAATTAGTAATTGTTGAATTATTTTTAAATGAATATTTAATTTTACTTAATTTTTTTGTATTAGATATGGTTATTGTTTTTAAAGCCATAAAATCTTCTCAAATCACTCTCTACTTCCACCTAACCACACAAATCATCCTCTAAATAAATAAATAAATTATTAGGAAAATAAAAGAAACATTGAAATTTGTCAAAAAAAACAATTGGACAACTAAGAGGTGTTGTAGGTATACACGACCTTCTATTTTAAAATCGCTTTTATCTTTGATCAACCCATTATAAATGGCTTCAAAGCCTTTTATATAACATAGATATTCATAAGTTTCTCTTTAAGTAATTATACTCTTGCAATGGCTTCCATGAGACTTGGAATGGTTGTGATGATGATAATAGTATTGTGCTTATTATCTAAGACCCACTCTGCAAATCCATCCTAGGCTATGGAAATTATTGATTTTCAAACCAATGCAACTGTTCTAAAGCTGGTGGACTATGCTCTAACAGACTATAACCCTTTCCATGTAATGACAATTGATTATTTTTCACTTTTTTTCTTTTCTTTTCCTTGATTTGAAAAGTTTGGATTTGTGTTATGAGCTGCAGTAGTTGGGATACATATAGTATGTTCTAATGGCCAAAGTATTTGTGTAATTGTGCATTAATCTTGAACAATTGGTTTGGTTTTTTTGTTTGGTAGCATGTTGGACTTGTATTTCAGAAAGTGGTGGGAGAAAAAGTTGAAGGAACATCAAACACAGAGGCTACCTATTATATCTTGATTCAAGTTTTGGATGCCAACAAGTTTGTGGATGTTTTCAGTGCTCAAATATTGTATAGGGAAGACACTTATCCTTGGGTTCAGATATTCACCTCTTTGCTTGTACCTACACCTCTCTAATTATTGGATATGCCTTTTGAATTTGACAAAGTATGGAATCTGTATATTCTTTAAAGTTTGGACATGACTTTTAAAAATTGATTTATCAGATATGAATAATTGAATTCAACATATATTGAATAAGTGTATTCATTAAGGAGTTGCATGGTTGGTTCTACTTATATTGTTTTGCATGTCTCTACAATATTTTTGTATTCATTATTATTCATTTCTCTTTCCACAAGTTCATTCTTTAATGGGCACCATTTCGACTCGTTCGCTTCTTATTTTGCACTATCTTCATGCAATAAAAAAGAAGAATTTGATTGGAAAAAATAAATTGAAGTTTCAAAAAAATATTTTGTTTAATGTTTAGTTTAGCATAATATATAAAGTATTATGTCTATTGTTAATTTAAAACATAATTACGCCGAGAGGCGTTCTACAGTGAAAGAAAAGGATGTGTGTACATTTTTTGAAGCTGTGTTTAATTTGACGTGCATTACTGGCAGTTTTAATCTACTCGACTATAATGCACAGTAATGACATTGCATTGTTGGCAGTTTTAATCTGCTCAACTATAACAGACAATAATGATATTGGAATGGAATCTGCATTGTAACCGATGGTAGTGGAATTGACATAAATCACCACTCTTCAGCTCAACGCTTCAACACTTCAACAACATGCAATATAAACATCTATGTCTCAAATGAAAATATGCTAACGAAGGAGGAGATCCTCCATTCTCATACAAATATCAGTTGTTTTCTTTCGATTATATATGGGACTGGTTGATTCTGCTAATTAGCTCTATGGAAGGACTCGTGGGTTACTTTGTTCAATGGTTGGTGGTGCCACAGGATTCGACCCTTGCCCTATTGGAAGGTAACATTTATATGATTTTTCAACCTTGGGTTTTTTTATTGTGTAGGTGATAATGGGTAAAAGAAATCTCATGAATTTTCTAGACAATTTGTTGTAGTCATTTTGTTATGCAGAAAAACTCTTGTAATCTTGGACAATGATATCATTTAGTTTTTTTTTAATTTTTTAGTTTCTATTATGTTATGTAGCAGCATTGTAATGGGTTTTTGGCTGATGCAACTCCTTGTTAAATTTTCTTAGTTGGCTATGGGTATCGTCCATGATTTCCTTAGTCCCTGCAATGAGTGTGCTTTTCTCATCAAGCTGGTGATGCCCACTATGCTTGGCATGCCCTTCATTTCCTTCATTTTTGGATTCATAGTGGTGAGATTTCTCATCAGATTCTTGCTTGCATCCTTTATGTTGTGCCAGTACTGGATGAGTTTCATGTTTACTACTAATATCGTGGGCCTCCATAATCCATGACTTTAATTATTCCAATATTTCCTGTGTATTTTTATTTATTTTTAATAATTTCATTTGATCTTTGTGGTGTTTGAAATGTAGGAGCCTCATCGAACAAGAACAAATGATTATCATCAATACACATGAAATTATAGGGAATAGGTAATGAATCCTCTAACTTTATTAGACAAAAACTATATAGTATTTTTTTCCCCTATTATCTTAGGAATTTTTAATATGTTACAAGTGGTCTTAGATTGCTCTATGCTTCCTAGGCAAAAAGATAAAAGAAATGCTAGAAGCTTTCTACCCTATTGCTTCTTATTGGGGGATTTGTTGTTAACATTTTTTTTCTTGGTTTAAGAAGGTAAAATATATTTATGCTTTGTTACAAAATGAGAGATTTGAATGAAGAGGAGAGGAATTTCATGCGTTCAACTATTTTTAATGTAGATGTGGCAATTCAAAGTTTAAAATGTGTGTTGCTCTAGATGGAGTTTCCAGTCGTTTTCTACAATCATCTTTGTGAAAGTATTATTAAATTCTTAAAATTTATTGATTAATCTAATCACAGAATTAGAGGTTGTCGATAATTTTATGTCATTCTACATCATCACAGATGCATGCATTTCAATTATTTTATAAACTTACATGCTCCATAGAAATACAAGGGTTTACCAAGGATAAAATTATTTTTTACATAAATATTCTTTTTTGAGCTCCTTACCCAAATTTTGACCATCTCTTTGAATATTCAATAGTTAATGGCATTGCAAGACTTACAGGAAGTCTAGATATTCAACTTTGCAAATTGAAAACTTCTACAAACAACTTATTTTCCCCCATTTTGGTCATTGTTGGGAAGACATATTAAGCTATTAATTGATTATAAAATGCAGTGTATGATTTTTTTATAATCATTATTTAGTAATCTAGTATTAAAAAATTAATTATGAATTCTAAAATAGTTTTCCAACTCATTTTTGGTTCTTCAAAAATGTTGTAGATTGCAAAAACTTTCAGATTTAATTAAAAAATTATATCATTTGAAAGAATTAATTATTCATTTCTCCTTTCTGAAGAGACAAAAATTACTTGCAAATTTGAGCAATCTTAAAACATTGAAAATTTCTAGTGTGCTAGTAAATGGAGTATTGGTTTTCAACAATAGTAAAGATTTATAATTATTTATTTATATTACATAATTCTAACATTATATCTTGATTGCTTGGGAGGAAAGAGAATTAAAGCATTTCTATTATATATTATAGTATAGTATAGTATAGTATAGTATAGTATATTATTTATTATTTATTATATATTTTATTATATATTTTATTATATTATAATATTTATTTTATATGATTTATTATATAATACAAAATAGTATTTGATTACTTAATTACATAAGTTAATTTAGATTAAAAAATATAATATTAAAAATTAAATTATATAAAATTAAATAAAATAAAAATAAAAGATATATATAGAAAGAATAATATAAAATCATAAAATAATATTAAACTATATAATATAATAAATTTTAAATTATATATATTATAATTATATTCTATAAATATTAAATCTATATATTATTATATAAATATTCAATCTATATATTATAAAGTTATAAATTAACAATAGATTATATTATATGGTAAATTATACAAAATATTACAAGAAGAAGAGTTGAGGACCTTACAAAAGAAAATGGAGGAAGGAGATGACAGTTAGCGGACTCACAGCCAGGAAAGGGGAACCAGGATGGAATGGGAACGGGTTCTCAAAAATGAGGAAGTCTTTTGGAAGCAAAAATCTAGAGTCTAATGGTTGAAGGAAGGTGACAGGAACACCTCTTTCTTTCATGTGTCATCCATCAAGCATAGGAAAAGGAATCAAATTTCTAAACTGACTAATGATTCTAGTGTGGTGATTTTGAATCTTGCCCAAATTGGCCTTTATGCTGCTGACTACTTTCAGGACACTTATTCGGCCCCAACTGAGGCACCAAACCCGGCTTTGGACAATGTGCTACTCAACCATCTACCTACCATCATTTTCCAGGAAGATAATAAGGGGATTCTCAGTGTTGTTTCTCTAGAAGAAGTTTTGTTGGCTACCTTTAGCATGGGGGATTTTAAAGCCCCGAGCCCTGATGGTTTTCCTCCTGCCTTTTTTCAGATTTTCTGGGATACTATGGGTGGGGACCTCGTGCTAGCGGCCAGGGATTTCTTCAAATCTGGTAAAATCCTTAAACAACTGAATCACACATTCATTGCCCTTATTCCTAAGATTCGTGAGCCTCAATCCATGACTTATTTTTGGCCCATTAGCTTATGTAACACATTTTATAAAATCATTCCTAAGATTTTAGTGAACCGTATCAATCCCCTTCTAGATAAAATCATCAGTCCTACCCAAAAAGGTTTTGTCCCTGGGCACCATATCTTGATGCTACTTTGACCACCCACGAGCTGCTCCATCCTATGGATAGATATAACAATGTGGGGATGGCCCTTAAATTGGACATCTCTAAATCTTATGATAAATTTTTATGGGATTTCATCCCAAAGGTTTTGGCTAAGTTTGGGTTCAACAATTCGGTTATCAAACTCATTATGGAGTGTGTTAATATTATTAAGTACTATGTTCTTGTTAATGGGTCCCCCTTTGGGTTCTTCTCTATTGGAAGAGGGATTAGACAAGGTGACCCCCTATCTCCCTATATCTTCATCATGATTGATGATGTGCTCAGCAGGTACTTTACTGTTCTGCTATCAGAAGGCCCCATTATGGGCATCAGAGCGGCTTCTTCCCTAGAACCAGTTGTGGTGCAGCAATTTGTGGATGACACTTTTATTTTTGGGAAAGCCTCTATGGTGGAAGCCAAGAAATGGAAAGCATGCCTTAACAATTATGCTTCATGTTCTGGTCAATGCATCAATTACAATAAACACATGATCTATTTCTTTAACAATGCACCTAATTTGCAAACCAAAGTGATTGTGGTTCTAGGATGTGTTAGTGGTTCCCTTCCCTTGGTCTACCTTGGGCTCCCTCTCATAGTTAAGGAGGTTACCCCTGAATTCTGGAATTTGATACTAGAAAGAATCCAAAGAAAGTTGGATGGGTGGAAAGGCTCCATCCTAAGCCATGCTAGAAAACTCCAACTACTCACAGCATCCCTTCAAGGTATAACAACTTATTTCCTTTCTATATTTAAGATGCCTAAATACATTGCTGATAAGTTTGAAAAAATTCAAAGGAATTTCCTCTGGTCTAGGACTGGGGATAAGAAGAAATTTTCTCTGGTTAAATGGGAAAAGGTTTGTCAAGCCAAAAATTGTGGTGGCCTAGGAGTTAGGACTATTGTCAACACTAACAAGGCTCTGATGGCCAAGGTTGGTTGGGATCAGTTAAGGAACACTAAGGATTGGTGCAAAATTTTGAATTCCAAATATCTTCAGGACAAACCTTTGATCAATTGCCTCTTAGAGTTTTACCCCCAGGGCTCCTTGGCCTGGAGGAGCATATGCAGCACACAAGGTCTGCTAAGGAATGGGATTAAGTGGAAAATGGGCAATGGAAAGTGGATCAGATTCTAGGAAGATACATGGCTAATTGAGACCCCTTTGGTTTGTTCTGATTTTAGGACTCTTATGGGATCGACTCAGAGGTATTTTGGTATCCATATCAATGATTATGTTTTTGGACCCCCTGGGGCTAGGGCTTGGAAGGACATAATCCTCTATTATCCCCAGTCTCATGACTTTTGTTGTCTAGTCCGGTCCCTCCAGGAGATCCTCTCTACCACCAGCTTTCACTCTTATGACAGAGAAGATGAGTTTTTTTGGACCTTTGACAAACAAGGGGATCTTTCTGTTAGGTCAGCGTACAAACTACTGACAAACTAGGGTACTACAAAGGAACCTTGGAGGAAGATATGGAACTACCACATGATCCCTAAAATAAATTTCTTCTGGTGGACGGTCTGCTATAACAGGATTCTTACCCAGGACAATTTGAGGAAGTGGGGATTTTTTATTCCCAATAGATGTTTACTTTGTAAGTGCGGCGAGGAAACTGTTAGTCACCTGTTGTTACACTGCCCATTTGTTGCTGAAGTTTGGGGGCTAGCCTTTGAAAAATTGGGAGTCTCTTGGGTGATGAGTAAGGATCTCTTATCCTTCATCCTGGGCTAGAGTGGTCCCTATTCCCATCCCCTGCCTAGTGAAATTTGGAATCAGGTTCCTCCTATTTTGGGCCGGTGTCTGTGGAAGGAGAGGAACAATAGGGTCTTTAGGAATATTAAGAGGAATCCTAGGGATGTTTTTGGCATTAACATCCGGCTCATTGAGGAAATCATATCCCTCTTTAATGGGAAACTCCCAGAGAGGGGACCTCTTGATTACAAAATTAGAATGGCCAAGGCTTGGCACCATGGGTTAGAGGCTAACTCGTTTAACAATTCGAAATCCTTAGCCAGAAAAAATACCAGATGGGAGCCTCTAGATAGAGGTTGGTTTAAACTCAATTTTGATGGGGCTGCTAAGGGCAACCCAGGCAGGGCTAGTATTGGTGGTGTGATTAAAGACCCCGATGGGATTATGGTTGCGAGATTTGATGGAGGTATTGGTTTTCAGTCTTCTATTGTGGCAGAAGCTAGGGCGCTGCTCATGGGCCTCCAAATTGATGTCTCTCTGGGGATTGCTAATCTCCACATTGAAGGAGACCCAAATTCCATTACTGATGTTGTGAATATGGACAAACTAATTGGCTAGAATACTAAGGATATCTTGTTGGACACTAGGTTCCTTTTATTCAAACTTAGGGGTAAAAAAGTGACACATATATTTAGGGAGGGCAACCAAGTGGTGGATGCCTTGGCTAATCTTGGCACTTGTTGGGGCTACTCTAAATGTTGGAGGAAAATGGAGAAGATACCACCAAAAATTCAAGATATCATCTTGAGAGAACAAAGCAACCAATTATCATGATGAATTCAAATCTTCAGGTGTTGGGTGTTGGATGGGGGGTCCACTTGATTATCTTTTGGGTCTGGTGGATGAGCGCTAACACTGAGATGGTCGACAAAAAGAGGGATTCTAACTTTTTGAATCATTATGTGTTTAGAGATCTTTGGGTGTTGGGTGTTGGTTGGGGTACCCACTTGTTTGTCCTTTGGGTCTGGTGGATGAGCTCTATTACTGAGGTGGTTGATAGGTGGTGGGGTTTAAATTTTGAGGTTTGTAATATGAATAAAAAGGCAGCTTTATGAAGGGCATAAGAAAGTATGTGACTTTAATGAATTTGAGAGGTCGTATCGTACGATCTCTCCTCTTTGGGATTGTGCGATATCTTGTTTTAACTCATCATAGCCTTCGTAAGACTGTGATTTTAAATACTGATTTGACCCCTCATTATGAAGGAATGCTTCCTTCTAGCACTTCGTGCTTGCTAGTTTAGTGTGGGTCTCATTTTACACTCATAGGAATGTTTCTATTTTTAGCCATACAACCAACTTGTCTTATTTTTCATGCGCTTACTCCAAGGCTAAGGAACCCTGCATGCCCACCAATTCCTGTTTCGTTGGCCACAACCTTCCCAAGATCCACTTTTACTCTATTGTCAAGTCACCCTATGGTGATTTTCTCTTCCATGCATGTGACCTACACACTGGCGTCATTACCCATCACTGCATTTCTCTCCTAAATGACCTTGTGATGAATATTTGTTACCCTATTGGCTTTTACAATTTGTGTCTTCTGCAAACTCTTTGGTTTTTTGTGCAGGTGGATAGTATGGGTGGCGACCGCATTTGAACTGAGCCAGACAATTGTGATGAATTCTAGAAGAATCCGTTAGTCTGGCACATTTGTGCTGAAGGTGGCATTGCTCCTCTCATGGAGATTTTGGTTGGCCATGACCCTAATTTGTCTAGCCAGCTTGCTAATTCATGTAAGGACCGAAGGGTCATGATAGGCAGTATCTCATTTGAAGTTAGTGAAGAAGTTATCATGAAAGCCACCAAAATGTTATGTATTGGGAAAAAATACCCTAAGCATACTAAGAAGCAGGACAATGAAAGCTTGAAAGCTTTCTTCATGGGGAACGAGGAACCGGTGAGGAACTAGTTGGGTTTTGAGTGAGAAGCTCTTCCGGAGCCTTGGGACCAGGTGTGCTTAGCGTTGATGAAATATGTCACCTTGGAAGGTAGGTTCAAAACCTATTTCTTCTATCATTTTCCCCTGTTAAATCATTTAAGACATAAGATGTTGCTTAGCTTTCCCTTCATTTTGCTTATGGACCTGGAAAATTCGGTCGACAAATGCAAAGAGCTAACCAGCCTTAACCCCAATGACCTCCTGCCTCTTCTGCTCCATCAAGGGCTCATCCTGAGACTTTACCACTTCCACATAGCCCTTTGTCCTCCCAAAGCCATCTCGATTGTGTGTATTGATGAAATCGAACCCCTGACTGTTGTGAACATTTCCCCAACTGAGTCAAAAATCCCTCCCCAGAAATCCAATCTGGGTGTCGTGAGAAACCCCAAAGCCAAACCGGCTACCAAAAAACAAAAGGGAGGGTTGGGTAATGCACATGCTTGTGTAGCTGCCAGCCTCTATGATTTGAAGTCCACCCCGGCAAAGTCTGCCTACAACGCCAACACTGCCAAAAAAGGAAAGGATGGTAAGAAAGGTATGTCGGAGTTGAGAGTTAGAGAGGGGAAGGGAAAAAACATAATAAGGAAATACTCTAAAGGAGATACTATTGTGGAAACCACGGTAATGAAAGGAAAATAAATGCATATGCACACACTTTGACCTCAGTACAAGAAAGGTACACTTGCTTGTGATGTCTGAAACCTTGTCTATTTGTCACCTACTGCTTGGATTGAAACCAAAGATTTTGGGTTCATGATGACAGTTTGTCATCAAAATGCTTTGGAGCATTTCCCCAGTAGATTCACCATTTGTTATGCAGTATTGCATGCACGCCCCTCTGAAAGTGGGGACCCTCTTTTGGTTTGGTCTTTTGGCCCATACCTTGGCTAGCCCCCCTCTTTGTACTTATCTCTAAAAATATTGAGGTTTTGGTCCTTTTGTGCTTACCTTGGTTTTTCCTGCCTTGGTGTTGGGTTCCTGTTGGTTTTGGGGTCTTGCGGATGTCCTTTTTTGGGGTGGTCTTCCTTTATTTATTTTTTTCTCCCTTGGTGTTTTCATTTGGGTCCTAAGGGTTGGTTTTTCCCCTTAGCTTTCCCTTGTTTTCTTTGTTCTGCCAGAGGCGGAACTAGGATGGAATCAGACTTCAAAATTTTCAAAATTTTGCGATCTGATTTTCGTTCCCATTCCAGCTCCGCTTCTCGCTTCCTCACTTTTCTCCACCGTGTTGTTTGTTTTGTCCTAGGGGTCACTTTTCTCCCTTAGGTTTTTCTTCACTTCGCTTTCCCTTTCTTTTGTCAGGAGCAAAACCGAGATGGAATCAAACTCCAAAAAGTTTCAAAGTTCACGATTCCTTTCTTGTTCCCATTCTGGCTCCGCCTCTCACATTCTCATTTTCTTCATTGTTTCGTTTGTCTTCAGCCTTCAGGTTGGTTCTCCGCCCTTGGGTTTTCTCTGGTTTTCCTCTTTTGTCGTTTTGTCGGGGCCGGGACTGGGATGGAATTTGGCTTTGAACTTTTCCCAAGTTCATGATTCCTTTCTTGTTCCCATTCCATCTTCGCTTCCACCAACGTGGGTTTTGCCTCTGCTTCCACCTAGTTTCCCTTTGGATTCCTTTCCCGCTCCCATTCCAACTCCACTTCCCACTTTGTTGTCTTTGTTGTTGTTGCTTTGCTCACTTTTGTCCCGATGGCAGTTTGTTCTGCTCTCCCTTCATTTGCCTCTGGCAGAGTCGGCCGCGCAATGGATCAGAACTGGGAACTTTGGGGACCTTTCCAAAGTCCCCAATCCTGATCCAGTTCCGGTTCCGCCTCTGTTGGGTGTGTTGTTCGTTTTCAGTCCCGTCGGTGTGCTTTTTTTTCCGCATTGGTTTCGTTCCTATTTTGGTTCTGATTCCATCAAGCTTCTCTTTGGTTCCTACTTTGGTTCCCGCTCCACTTCCGCCGGGGTTGGGTTTTGGTTCCTATTCCGCCTGGTTTCCTTTTCGTTCTTGTTTCACCTCCCCCTCCGCCTGTCTTTGGTTCCACCTCCGCTTGGGTTTCTTTTACGTGATTCTTTGATCTTTGGGAATTCTATGGACCTGCTTAGATTTTTAGGATGTATTTGGTATTAATGGTGGCCTTTTTGGGTGTAGGTTAGATCGAGCTGGGTGTTGCTGGGATTTGCAAGATTTACTTTGAAGATTTGGGAATGATTTGCAAATGCAGTGGAGTACATTTTTTATGGCTACAGTCATGAAGCCCATTCCTGCATGCTAGGTCAGTGTGTTTGGTGTTTATTAATGGTGGATGGACAGGGTTGGTGGTTTCGATCGGGTTTTGTTTGATCTGGACCATTTGTTTGCCATGTTCTAGATTTGATCGGTGGCATATGTTCCTCCTGGTTTTCACGTGCGACATTGTTCCTCTATTCACATGGGTGTTCATTTATTGTTGGGTGTGGCTCGAGGGCATGTTCCTTGACTTCGTGCGATCCCAGGTCAATCTGTTGGCGTCCCTTGTTGCATTCATGATTGAGCGATGAGTTATTGTTGTATGTTGGGACTGATTTGGTTGATGGTTGAGTTGTTCATGACCCTAGCTCTGTTTCAGGCAGGCAATTTTCTATAAGTATGGCATTCTGCCTCTTTTGTTTGGGGGTTAGTTGGGCTCTTTCCCACTAGTCGATCAAGTAGACTAAGTCAAAATATTTGTAATCAATAGAGTAGCATGCTAATAGATTAGAAGTAGCTTTCATATTTCAAGCAAATACTGTAACAGATCAGAAATGTTATGAATATGATGATTTAATACAAAGTGCAGACATTGTGCTATGACCGATGCCTCCTTTGCCTTAAGTAATCTTGCATGTTTCTTGTTCCATTTTTCAAACTGCTTGGAAATGCTCGAATGTAGATTAAAATTTGGTTCGTAGTGGTTGATGATCTAATATTTGAAGTGTTGTAGTGATCCCTGGTTCATATCTTGGGCAGTTTCTTGACTATGGGAATGTTGTACAATTTCAACCTGTACCTTATATTCATGTGCTTAGTTCAACTGTATGTATTCATTCAGTCCCATTGAATGAATGCCTTCAGTTTGAAAATCTTTAACACCTTAGAAGATTGCACTATTTTTTACAAGATTGCAGGTATAGCCTAGGTCAACCAAAAATTAGTTTAGGGGATTGGTCCATTCCAGATCTTTCTGTTGATGGTAAAAATGACACAAACAACGTTAAAAAAAAATATGTATACTCTATTTCTCCTGAAAAAGAAAGACAACATATAGTAGCCTAACTCCCAAGGTCCTAGTAGTTGGTTCTCAACTGTCTAGTGTCACTCAATCAGTCCATGCAACTATAATGTTCAAGGGGCCTATGCTGGTAACAAATAATACAGGCAATGACTTATTCATTGAGCTACTTTAATAGGGGTTTTAAATAAAATAAAAAGATAGGTCAGAGGGTAAGACAACAAACATGAATAAAACTCATCTAACATCCAGACATATATCTTCAACAATGAATGTTTTCCAACAGATCAAGAAAACCAAAGCCTGATACAATTCATAGAATAATGTATACCATTGTATACATCTAAGGTTCTTATTTTAATTCGCATATCACAACTATTTCAAAGATTTCAAAAAAGAACACATATTCATTCATTGCCAAGATCATAGATCAACAGACTTCAATAAATTCAATTCAATGATAATCTAACAAGATAATCCTTAAATCCGGCTTCTTCTAATGAATTTCATCACATAAGAAATAATCATGCTTCAGCACAATCACTGGCATATAGATAGATTATAACTCATTAACCTTATCAAGTAAAACTTAATTCTAACACCATATTGCGTAAACCTATAATTTTATTTAACTGTAAAAAAAAATCAAGTAACAATGTATCTCTGTAATCACTATGAACAAATCTATCTCCTAATATCAGGTGGCCAATTCTATTCTCTATTAGCCGACCCTTACAATATGATACCCAAAGGGTATTTATAGATATACAAAATCTTAAGTCCTCTTCTATTTTAAGTCGACCCACCCTTTTAGGGATTACAATTATCTTTGGAAACTCAGTTAAACAGGAAGAAAAGAGAATAGAAGAGAAGAAAATCCATGCACTTCAAAAACTATCAGTGCTACATGCAACATGCGAAGAAAAAAAAATCCATGCATGCATGATATTTATGCATGCGAAGTTTTCTCCATCATGTATTTGTCATAGCTAGAGAAGACTTGTTGTAATGTGTCTAATTCAGGCCCATCCACCCAGCTGTCTTCAAACTTAATTTGCTCCAGCTTTGCTATAGCAAACCCTCTCATATCCTTCAACTTTGTCAACTCTCTCTTGGCTACTCTTATTTCTTCTTTGATGTCCATCAATCGATCTATTAGCAGATCTTCACCAACATCTCCTCTTTGCATAACCTCTTTAAATCTTTTAGTCCATTTCTGCTTTATTTGGCTTAAAGGTAAGTCTTCTTTTACAAGTACCTCAACATTTACTAAAATAGCAATGATGGCCTCCAACTCCTCAAATTGCTCATTTAGCTCCTTAACAGAATCTTGAACCTCATTTCTATGTTTGAATAGAAAATCTGTTCTAAATCGGAGTATACAAGAAGTCTTTTCCAGAAAATCATTATTATCTTCTTCTAATATCGACTATTCTAGGAGGATACTCTTAGGCAACTTATTGACCTCTTTCAGTTTCTAGTTGTATCCCCTATACTCCTCCTCTTGTGCTTCCAAAGTTTTAACATATTGGTTCATCTCTTCTATCAGCCCCTCAGTCACTTTGTAAACCTCAAAACTGTTTTCTAATACCTCATTTATTTCTTGATTCAATTTACTTACCCACCAATCCAACATTTCTGCCTTGCCCCTCAACTGTTCCAAATCATCTACTTCCTTCTTGCTCAGCAAAACTAGGGTCTCAATCGCAGCAACCTGTTGTGATCTTGGAGCAAAAATATTCTTAAGGAAAACATGCAATTGATCTAGTTGAGCCTTAAGCTCATCCTTCCTTTGTTTATCCTTCAACATCCTTGACTTGGTTGAAGATGCTACCACATCAATTAGATTCATTTGCTGATCTCTGGTAGGTCTCCCCAAATTTACAGTGCCTAGCTGATAGTTAGTTAATTGCATATCTCCTGCTCTTTGTCTATCATAGGTATAGCACACTCAGCCACAATTTCTCCCTTGTTAGTCAGCCTAGTAGAGTGCAGGATCTTGGCCTTCTTTTTAGGCCTTTCTTTTTCAATTTCCTTCATCATATCCTCCCAATTGAGAAGTTGAGAAGGTGTCAGTGTTCTCTTTTGAAGGTCTAATTTCAACCAAGTTGGAGCTCCTGGAGTAACAGTCATCATGGTTGAAGAAGTGGAGGCAGTAGCTAAGGGAGGTTGCACATTTACCTGAGGTTGAGAATCAAACCTCTATTTTTGTTGCTGCTCTTGTTCCACACTCATTTGTGCCAGCTTTTCAGCTTCCTCCTTATCTTTTTTCTCATGTACTCTTTTGTCTTCTTCCTCCTTCTTCAATCTTTCTTTCTCCAATTTTTCCTTCTCCAATTTTTCCTTTTCCAATCTTTCCTTTTCCAGTCTTTCTTTCTCCAGTCTCTCTATCTCTAAAGCTTTAAGCTTTTCTGCATTTTCTTCTTCTTGTTGTTGCTTTTTGACCAACTCTTCAGCCTCTTTCTCCTTTTGCAATCATTCTGCTTCTTCTTCCTTTTTGTGAGCTTCTTCAGCAAGCTTTAACTTGGCTACCATAACTTATCTTTCCCTTTAGTGTCTTGCCTTCTCTTCCTCAAGGTCAATGAATCTTTTGTATCAATTCTAACTTATCATTATCCTCCTTAACCTTGAGCTCATGCTCCTTTTGCCTCTCTACTTCATCAGATTTTGACTTAGCTTCAATTTGTTGTTGTTGTAGTATGGCATCAACTTGTGTCTTGGCATCAACTAACTTTTACTTTTCTATTGTTGCAGCTTGCTCATTAGCAACCTTCTTGACTTCTTCAAACAATGCCCACTGATCCTCCTCTATCATTACCTGTTTCGTATCCTCCTCTAGAGGCATATTTTCTTGTATTCCTTTATCTGACAGAGTCTCATCCAAATATGTTCCAACATCATGAATTTCTACCTCCACTTCTTTTCCCTTTATAGTTTCAACAATATTATGAAGAGTCCCTTTTTGCACTTCTTCACTTTGTTGTTTTGCAAGTGGGATTTGAGTAGAAGACTCACCTGATGTAGGTGTTGAAACAAAATATCCTATTTGAGCATCTCCTTCTTGTGTCTCTGATTCATCAACTATTGCTTCAAGCTCTATTTCTTCAATTTCTAGAGGAAGGAACTTCAAAGGCTCCTTGGGAGGTGTCTTTCTTTTAATCCTTTTATACCCTTTCCCCTTTTTAGGAGTCGGTCCTTGAAGAGTTTTGGTTCTTAGAACCAACCATTGAACACTTCTATCCAAGACTGCTCACCCTATCTGCTTAATGTCAATGGTTTCCTCACTATCCCAGTCAATCAGATCTAGGCTTTGAGTTCCAATGTTTAAAGCTTCATAAGATGGATCCAATACAACTCCATCATCCACCAATGTCTCAGGAATGCCATTTTTGATACCAAGCTCTGACATGAGTGAGACAGGTAATCTTTCATAATTCTTCTTCCTTAGATCATACTCATCATATTGGTCACTCCATAAATCTTCTAATAGATTGAAATGTTTATCAAACACATAAGGCAGCAAGGCATTCATTTTACTCTTTCGATCAAAGTGCTTACTAGATGTATATAAACCTAGTTTTAACTGTATCAACTCACTGCAGACCACCTTTGCTCCCACCAGATGCTGACAACTATACTCACCCAACTTCATGGGGAACTTATGACATCCTATCTTATGTTTCAATCCAAACCGAGCATTAACCCCTAGAGCTTGATATACAAATTCCATTAAAACTATCCTATTATTGCAACATATAGGCAACAAATGTGGATGACCTTCAAAACCAGCTAGCTTGAAGTATGTAAACCTAGGGTATTGAATGTATCAACATCCCCATTCAGTGATAAATGCCATGGCCTCTTTGCTCAGTCTGTACCCTGCATCTTCGTTGAGTTGGTTAATGATCACATATATGAATGCATCATTAACCCTTTTGAATTGAGTCTCAGCAACCTGTAGGGACAGCTAGTTATAATGCTCCAACACCTTCTTTTGTCCATCTAACACTCCCATTATCCCCACTATGTTCAGACCTGGAAAGATACCTACTCGTGTTGTTGCATACACAATGTAAGAAGTCATGAAAAAGCATTTAGTCTCCCTAATGTTGGTCAATTGATCATGAATGGCATCTGATACAATCATCAGCCAATCAAATTGATGGGTGCCATTTAAGATTATCTAGATGAAGGGAAATATCCACTCCTTGAAATGAAAGGCATCTCTCTTCCCAAAGGCCCTAGACAACATCATTATTAAATCTAATACTTCTTTATAAAAATCCGCCCTCTTTGGTTGGTCTGCAAGCTTGGTTAGAGACTTCTTTTCTGTTTTTAACCACTTTTTGTTCAAGTGAGACTTGTTGGATTCCTTATATTTTCTATATTTCTCTAGGGCCTCTGCCTCAGTTAACTACACCAAGTTCTTGGGATCCGAAACACTAAGTATACTTTGAAACATTTGAGGAGTGAGATAAATGATTACATTATCTTGTGAATCCATGCATTGTCGGGTAGCCAGATTGTAAGCTCCTGCAGTTGTCAAGATTAACTCTGGGCATTGGATTGATAGAGGAAACAGGGTGACATGAGCCAAGCCAAACTCAAAAATTCTATGTGTTCTCCCTATTATATCTTTAGCAAACGTTTCTGAATACAGCTCCTCAAAATTGTATTGGCCCAAATTTGTGTCGGTGATGTCTGACCAATCCGATTCCACTTTGCTTACTGTGACAACAAGACTCCTGTGGTTATACCTCAAGGTATAGGGTAACTGTTCTAGCTTGATCTTCTTGGGCTTAGCTGCTGCTTTTCATGTTCTTGCAGGCCGATTCCTTTGGACAGCTTCTCCTAATGTTCCCGACATTCTTCAGCTTTCCTGCAACAAAACCTCTAGTTAGATCCTTGAATAAACATCTCAAAATCATACCTTTCATACATACACTGGAGGCAGAACCAGGCAAAAAACATCCTAAACAATCCTCTTTTAACATACTTCCAGGCTCGGAGCAAAAATTGTTATTGATATTCTACAAACAAGAAGCGGGCTCGGAGTCGGAAGTGGAATAGTGATCGAAACTGAAACCGGAATGGAAACTGATTTGGTTTCCTTCAGATTTTTTGTTTTCATATTTTATTTCGGTTCCACTTCCACTTTCGCCAAGGTTATTGCTATCTTGAAATAAAGCTTCTTACTATAAGCGAAGTCGGAGACAGGATGGAAAATGGAATTAAAACTAATCATAAAAACATGCCCAAAAACCCTAAATCAATTCTGGTCCCGCTTCCGTCTAGGTTGACCATGACGTCATCAATGACTTTAAAATTTTAATGCAAACTTCATAAATAAGGACCATGGTCATATTAAAATGAAATGAGGCTTAAATACAACACAAAATACCATGTCCATATGACCGTCGGGGTGATTGTATTTTAGGGCATCATATTTAATCACTTGAAAATGTGAATATAGAAATGCATAAAACCCTAATCTAAAAATGTGATATAAAAATTAGGGCACGAATTTAACCCTTCCTAATTTAACCAAGTGTATGCGTGACAAAAACCCTACGTAAAAACAAGATTTAAACAACCCTAATTTACTGTAAAACCTTAATTTAATCTAGCTTACTATGGAACCCTAATTAATCTACGCATTTAAAAACAAACATAGGACGACGCGATCACGACAAAACGTGAAAACGATCGTGCCCTAACTCATTGAAAACTACAAACAAAAGCAAAAATGAAATCAAGAACAACAACAAACAAAGAAAGAAAAACAAATCATGCAAACCCACAGAGATGGCAAACCTGTTTAAAGCAAAACGATCTAACAGAAACAAGAAAACACGAAAGCAAAATAAAAGAAAAACGAAAATAGGAAACCTACCTCGAACACAAAAACTGGAAAACCTTTTGAAGAAATCTGCAAGCAATTATCTCTTCCTCTTTCAATCGATTCACTTAGAAGAACTCCGCTGCTACTCTACTTCGCTCTTTGATTTCTTAATAATAATAATAACCGCCCGTTTAATCCCTAATCAAGGTAAAACTTGAAGTTTCTACCTACGCATTGTAGCTATCATTAATGCATTAAATGCAGTAAAGTGGAGTCGGAACTGGAGAAGAACTAACACATCATTGTAGTGTGACTTCAGTAAAAAATTCAACGACCAAGAAACGATGGGAGCGAAATCAGAATGAAAACGAATTTGGAAACTTGAGTAATTTCCCAACTTCGTTCCCGTTCCGGGTCCAATTCTGCCAACAAAACATAAAACAAAACCAAACACAAAATTAAAATAAAAAGAACGAAATAATGAAACTTAAGATAAAAACTTAATCTAAAACAAAAATTCAAAAAGCAGAGTCGGAGACTGGAAGGATTTGGATTTTGAAACTTTGAATAAATACCGACTTAACTTCCACTCCGGCTCCGGCTCCGACAAAGACAAAACAAAAGGTTTAAAAAGAAAGACTGTCAGGATGGGAATTGGAAAGAGTTTTGAAAGAAGTTTTAGAACCCGATTCAATTCTGAATTCGGTTATGACAGAGTAAACCAAAGAAAGACAAAGGGTTGGAAACAAAAGACTCCAAACTTTGTTTGAAAATCAACAAAATATAAAAACACAAAGGGGGACCCATTTTGACCAAGGCAAAAGATGGGGTGGTTATGCAAGGCATAACACTTTCATCATGTGCATGATTGATGTTAGAAGTAGTGTTAGCAATTAGAACTTTTGAAACCCTTATCTTTTGCTCTTTCTTTTATTAATTAGTTAGAAAATAATTTAAAGCATCACTATATCTTAAAATATGATGAGTTTAGAGCTTCCAACATTTGTGTGTAAGACCCCTTGTGATTACCAGCATATTCACATGTATCACTGAGTTTTTTCTACTGCATTGTCTTGACCTGACACCCGAGAGACCTTGGCGTTATCTCTTTGTTCATAGAGATCAACCTTTCAAGAGAGATAGGATAAATTTTATTCTGTCTGAGTTGTTGATGTGCAGAAACACCAAACAATAGGAACCTCAGCCTCTCATTCTTTGCATCCCCCGGTTGATGATCCTGAAGAGATCCTGGGGACTATGGATGTTGGGGAGGATCCTTATGCCTTGGAGAAGGAAATGGACATGCTCAACAAAAGGCTTCGTGGATTGACCCGCTTTACAATGAAGTTGGGCCACTTCATCACTAGCACCCTGTCCACTATTATCAAGGAGGAGTTGGAGGGTAATAATGGCCAGGAGAACAAAGACTAGATTGGTGATGATGTCATGGACCTCCTGTTTAAAAATTGGGATAATGCTAGTTAGTTGTTGTTTGTGCCGGTGTTCTAACTTTTGGCTACCTTTCTGTGGTTTTTGTGCTATCAAAGTGTTGTCTCTGTTACTTTTTGCTTCAATGTTAGCTTTTTAGACTTGTTCCTTTTTGGCCCTTGTGGCTCTTTGTGAGGGGTACATCGCCCTATAAATGTTGCTTAACTTTTCAAAAACATTACTAATATGGTTTAGGTAAATTATACAAAACACTATTAATTCTAATTATAAGAGTAACACTAATCCTAATAATATTAATTATAACTTTAGATTAACTTTATTTTGGAAAGTTATTTTATTTAAATTTAAAAAGAGCTTATAAGATCATTTTAAAATTTTATTCTCCAAATTTAAGTTATTTTGTTTCTTTAAAAACATATTATTTTTAAATTATCATAATTAAAAAAAAAACTATTTTTTTTAGCTTTAATTATTATAATAAATTCACCATTATAAATATGATTGTATGTTTTACTAATATTTTAAATATATAAGATTTTTATAATGATAATTAAAAAAATTCTAAATTTTTAAGTATTAATTATTACAATAAATCCATAAAATTGCATATGATTGTATGTTTTACTAATAATTTAAATATATAATAATTTTATAATGATAATTAAAAAAATGACTAAAATTTTAAGTATTAATTATTATAATAAGTCCATAAAATTGCATATATATTTTACTAATAATTTAAATATTTAATATTATTATTTAAAACATATGTAATTAGGTCTAGAGGATGCGCTAAAGAAAGAGCTAACATATGAAAATAATAAAATAAAAAATAAATAAAACATATAGTAAATAATTATATAATTTAGTAGATAAAATACTAAATAATACTTTTTAAATTAGTGAGGAATATCTATTAAAAAATTAAATAAAATACTACATGATTAAATAATCTAGTAGATAAAATATTACATGATTAAATAATTTATTTAAAATTAGTGAAGAATATCTATTAAATAATAAATGTTAAATTAGTGATGGAAAGAAGACTTTATGGAGTATTAATTAAGTTTGGGGTTCAATTATGTTTAGATTAGGTTTAGGTTTTAATTAGCATTAGGGTTCAATTGGGGTTAGGATTAGGGTTCAATTAAGGTTGTTGTTAGGGGTAGGATTATGACTAGGTTTAGTCATAGGGTTTAATTAGGGTTAAGGTAAGTATGAACTCATTATACTTACAATTAGGGTTAAAGTTTAATTATGGTTAGGGTAAGTATGAAGTCATTATACCTATGATTAGGGTTAGAGTTTAAGGCTAGATTTATAATTATGGTTATAATTAGGATTAGAATTTCAATAAGGGTTCATATTATAGTTCAATTTGGATTAGGGTTTTGGCTCAATTAGGGTTAGTGTTAGTGTTACTATATGGTTAGGATTCGATTAGGGCTAGGGTTAAGGTTTATTTATGGTTAGGGTTAGTGTTAAGGATATGGATAGGCTTAAGATTAGGGTTAAGGTTATGGTTAGAGTTAGTGTTCTAAGATAAAACTTAGGATTAAGGTTAAATTTTAATTAGGGTTCAATTAGACTAAGGATTAGGGTTCAATTAGGGTTAAGGTTAGGGTTAGGGTTAATATTTTAAGATAAATCTTGGAGTTAAGGTTAGGTTTAGGGTTGAGATTAGGGTTTGGGTTATGTTTTAACTTAGGTTTAGGGTTTAATTAATGTTCGGGTTCAATATTAGTTAGGATTAGCATTAGGGTTCAACTAAACTTAGGGTTAGGGTTCAATTAAGGTTAGTTTTAGGAATAAGATTACATTACAGTTAGGGTTAGTATTAGGTTTTAATTATGGCTACAATTCAATTATGTTTAGATTAGGTTTGGAGTTCAATAAGGATTAGGATTTAATTAGATTGTACAATTAGGGTTCATTTTATGGTTACGGTTCAATTAGGGTAAGGGTTAGGATTAGGGTTCAATTAAGGTAAATGTTAGTGTTTGGGTTAGAGTTAGGGTTCAATTAAGGTTTAGATTTATAAGTAGAGTTTAATTAGGGTGAGGGTTAAGGTTAGTTTTCAATTATGATTGGGGTTATGTAGCTATAGTTAGAGTTTAATTAAGGTTAGGGTTAGTATTAGGGTTCAATTAGGATTATGGTTATTTTAGGGTTAATATTAGAATGAGCATTAGGGTTTAATTATAATTAGGGTTAGGGTTGTAGAAAAAAAGCATTACATTAGGGTTAGGGTTCAATTAAGGTTATGTTTAGGGTTAGGATGAGGATTAGGGTTTAAGTAAAATTAGGGTATAGGATTAGGGTTCTACAAAATATTTTGGGTTGAGGGTTAGGATGAAGAATATGGTTCAATTATGGTTAGAATTAGGGTTAGGGTTCAATTAGGATTATGGTTAATTAGGGTTAGGGTTATAATTTGGATTAGGGTTATGATTAGGTTTCAACTAGGGTTAGTGTTAGGGATAGGGTTCAATTTTAGTAAAGGTTAGGATTAGGGTGCAATTAGGGTTATGATCCAATTAGGGTTTTCAATTAAGGTTATAGTTCAATTAGGATTATAATTACAGTGGGGGTTAGAGTTCAATTAGCATTAAGGTTCTAGGGTATAATAAGGTTCAGGATTAGGGTTCAATCATGTTAGAGTTAGGGCTCAATTAGGGTAAGGGTTAGGGTTAAATTCTTATTTAACTAGGTTAGGGTTAGGGTTATTATTATTAGATAAAGCTTGGAGTTATGCTTGGGATTCAAATATGATTAGGGTTAAGGTTAGGGTTAGGGTTAAGATTAAGGTTAAGGTTGGAGTTTAATTAGGGTTAGGATTCAAATTGGGTAAGGGCTAGAATAAGATTATAATTCAATTGGGGTTGGGGTTAGGGTTAGGGTTAGGGTTAGATTTAGAGTTTAATTAGGGTTAAGATTAAATTAGGGTTATAGTTAGGGTTATTCAAATAAAACATGGGGATAAGATTAGTTGTGGGGTTTAATTAGAATTAGGGTTATATTTCAATTAGGATTAGGGTTACATTTAATTAACATTAGGGTTATTGTTCAATTGATTAAATTGACTATTACAATTTTATGTGATTAATTGATTAAAAAATAGTCACCTCGAGAAAGATATCTCTCAGCGTTTTTTATATATATTAATATTTAATATATGTATGCTAGTATATATGCATTTAAATATATAAATATTATTCGGTTTTCAATCTTTTAATAAAGTTGAATGCTTTTGAATGAGTCTATCAGAGATCAAATCTTGTTGAATGCAAAACCCCTAATTGAAAAAGTTTCAACCTAAAATTCTTTTTTGTATTAAGTAGATAAAAAAATTGTAAATCTGATATAAAAACCTTTTTAAAATAAATTAAAAATAAACATAAACAAGATATTGTGTTTTCATTATTACTTGCTTTATCTCTATTTTTTTGGCTCAGATATTGTGGAGCAAATCTTTCTAGTTTTTATAATAAGTAACATTCTATATTGTCAATCCTATTTTTTATATCTTAAAATATAGTTAATAAATTATTATATAGTATATGAAAAATAATCTAGTCACAAATTAAAAATATATACTATATAATATACAACATCTAATACATAATTTAATATACTATTAGTGTATTATGTTATAAAAATATTTTTAATATATTATATATTATATTAATATATAAATATATTAAATTATCATGGAATATATTAATTTAACATTATATTATAATATATATCTTATATAATATGAAACATATATAAGATATAACTCCTAACTTTTGAAATGGCTCTCTCACCCTTTGCTGAAACCCTCTTGCTCTCTGCAGTTGGTGACCCGTTGGATTTTGGTGTGTCATTGGTCTCTAGTTCATCGTTGGCTTCTGGTTCGCTATTGGTTTTTGGTTCGTCGTTGGTTGCTAGTTCGCCGCTAGCTTGTGCGTTGTTGGCTTCTAGTGTACCATCGGCTTTTGTTGGGTCGGCTTTTGTTGTTGGGTTGTGTGTTGTTGGCTCGCGGGTGTGTGTTGTTGGGTCACCATTGCCTGATGGTTCTCAACCTATGCTTGACAGATTTGTTGCTTCTCAGTCCTTTGATAAGGTGGTTGGTTCTAGTGGTATTAATCTTTCCTCTTCTCTTCCCTCTTTCAAGGGTAAACCCTTACGGTGTGATTCTTATGCCCCTACTATTATTTGTGGGTAGGAGGTGTTGGATAAAGAAGATTATTTCTCTCGGTTTTCTCTTATTTGTAGATTTAATGGTTTATGGCCTTCTCTCCCAAATTTTCACAAGTGGGTTTTGGAGTCTTGGATGAATTTTGTTGAGGATAGGATTGAACTCTATCCTTCAACTCGGGGTTTCTTTGTGGTTGCCTTTCAATCTGAGAAGGATAGGGCTCGGGTGTTGGAAGGGGGTGTTTGGTTGTGGGGAAAGCACTCGCTTTCTCTTAGGCCTTGGTTCCCTTCTTTTAACCCTCTTTCTGAACCTATTAGTGTTGTTCCTACCTGGGTTAGACTTCCTAACCTTCCCTTTTAGTTTTGGACTCCTTCATGCTTTGAGTCTATTGGGAATGCTCTTGGTAGGTTTGTTATGGATGATTCGTCTTCTCTTGTCTATGAGTATCCTACTTTCGCCTGCATTCTTGTGGATGTCGATACCTCAAAAGCTTTACCTGGGGAGGTTATTTTGATGGTGGGTACTAGGCCATGGTCTCCGGTTCTTGATTATGAGGGTCTTCCTTTCCATTGTAGGAAATGCTTTTCTACAAATCATTTGGCTTCTAACTATCAGAAATCTCGTCGGAGCCATGCTACTTGGTGGAAAGATGCTCTTCATGAGCATCTTAATGTGGGTGAATCGTGTGGTGATGTTGGGGATGATGACTTGGTCCCTAATGCCATGGCTTCTTTTATTGATGGTTCTCTGCAGCCTTTTGATGTTGTTGATGTTGCTCCTGGATCTCCTATAATTGTTGCTATTGGTATTGGTGGTTCTGTTGTTGTTGATGGTTCGTCTGTAGTTGCTACTATTGTAGACAATTTTCCCTTAGTTGTTGTTGCGGCTGGTGGGGTTGTTGGTAGAGTATGTAGTTTTTGGATTTGACTGTGTAATAGTTTTTTGCGGTTGGTGGGGTTGTTGGTGTTACTGCTGATGAGTTTGTTGTTGTTAATGGGATTGCTAATTGCTCTACTACTCCTGTTGATGTTGTTCCTCTTCTGCCTTTGGTTTCTTGTCCTTCGACTTCCCCTTGCTATATTTCTTCAGAGGATGATCTTTCTTGGATGGTTGTGCAAAGAAGGAAGAGAGGTCTACCTAAGCATAATCTTTCCTCTCAGACCCTTGTTAAATTTGTTCATGGTGGTCGAAAGGTTGCACGTGTGGTTTAGCTGCTTTTCCCATTGTGCCCTGAAACCGTTTGGATGGTGGTCTTTGTTGTTTATCTTTGGTGCAACTTTTTGTATCTTTTATGGTTGGGTGTTTGGATGTTGTTGACAGTCTAGTGGTGTTTCTTTTGAAGCGTGTAGTCATGTTAATCTTTTAGATGTTGATGTGTAGCTATTGTTGTTGCTTTATATTTATAGATTTCCTTCCTTTGTACTAGGTTTCGGGCCCCATCAAAACCTATTTTTTACCCTTAATCAAAACATATATAACATAAATAACATATATAATTTAATATATTATATAACAATTTTTTAATATCATATTATAATTTTTTAATAATGTGATAAATTATTTTTTAATAGTTTAATATATATTGGATTATATACTATATTAAATTAATATCTAATATATTAAATTAATTTTGTGATGAGAGACATTGTTATCATGATTTTTTATTTATATTTATAATAAATTTATTTATTTTTATATTAAAAGAATTATTGATTCAAATAATTCATATGTTTAGCTTAAACATAAAATAATAATAATGAAGAAGTAGAAAATTTTCACTTTTGTTTATTTTTAAATTTATTAATTATATTTTAAAACTTTAATATGTAAAATATCAATTTTTTTAATAAATATTATAAAATCAACTTCTTTAAATTATAGTATTGACATTATAAAAATATTTATTTAAACATAAAAATTATAATAATGAAGTAGATGAATTTGACTTTACTTTAATTATTTAATTATATTCTTAAATTTTAATATGTAAAATATTGTTAAATTTATTTTCAAATTTTTAAATATATTACATTAGATCATTTTTTAAAATTCCTAAGTGCGTGAACAAGATCCTAAATATATGTAATCAACACCTCTCCAAGCACAAATATTAATTCTAAACCATGTTGGCTCTATAAATCATATTGGAGGTAATAGTGGCAGATAGAAAGGGGAGCCTCCCACAAAACTGGTTCCATTATTTCCAATTTGGACAATTTTAATTCAAATCAGTTAGTTTGGAATTGAAAGAAAACAAACCAGGAGCTACAATAACTTCATGCACTTCTAAGAGAAAATGGTTGGTATTCCTATCCATTCATATTTGTTTGGTTTTCCTTCCATTTTGAGTTTCACATTGAAATTTTTCTTTCATGGCAGTATATTTTATTTATTAATAATAGGTACCATGTTCAATTTCATTGGATTTTGTTTCATTTGGATGCTCATTTTTTTTCTTTATGGAGTTCTCAATCAACTAGAACAAGGCACCTACATAATTCAAATGACAACTATACCACCTATCTCCTTATCTCAGTGCATTCCTTGAATCTTGTTGAAATAGTGGAGGCTTGGTTTCCTCGTGAAAAAAATTCCATCTACTTTAGTCTAGGGTTTTCCATTGCTTCGTTCTTCTGGGATAGAAATCAGCAAACTGGTCACCTATTTCATTTAAGTGAACGCTTGGGCATCTTTGCCTCTTGGAAATCATGGCATTGGGTATTAGACTATTTGTTCCTCCTGTAACACCCCATCGTGGAACCCAGGAAATGTTACGTCATAAACTCTAACAACCGAATAATTTTATTTTTTAAAACATTAATAACAACATGTGCTAAACAAATTTAACATAAACGTTCTAGGATTCCACAACTACGCTACTAAAGTAAATAAACATCATAGCACATCAAGAACTAAATATAAATAAATCCATGTGAATAGTCCTACCTAGATACACTACACGAAGAGTTACATTACAATAAGTGGGATTGTGACAAATCTCAAAACAATACAAGTATCATTACAAAGAAACCTCATGCAACATCATGAGGGTGTAAAACAAGAATAAGATCCAGAAAAGATGATGACCATGTCCATGAACTTGTCCGATGAACAACTCTATGAACAATGTGCAATCCAGGATCTTGTCAAGCCCAAACATGTCTCGAACTATATCACCTGCAGGGGACCCAATGGAAGATGTGGCACATTCCTTCCAACTATGTGGAACTTGAAAGCCCACCCCTCGTGCTAGGATATAGAATAGGTCCTCAAGTCAAACTGACAACAAGAAGAACATCACACAATACATGGTCGACATACATGACAAGACAACTAACAAACTCCCAGAGGCAACTCACAAACACAAGTAACTCAACACAAGAGAACTAACAAGTGTACAAGGACAAGAGTGTCATCACATAAATGTAGTAGGTTACCCTGGATAGCCTTCCTAGGTTACCAGCCCTCTACTAGAGTTACCCCGGCAACCTCTAATGACTTTCAGCCCCTATACGAACTTATGTGGCTTTGAAACACTTCTCGAGGAGACGAAGTGTTCGAGTTGCCATTACAGGCCTTCTCAACCTTCTTTAACCTAAACAAGCATTAAAGTCTAAGGCGAGGCAATATTATCTGTATGGTTAAAGTTAACTACCCAAACCCCTAAGAATTATTAAGGTTATCACTTGGTTACCAAATTTCAATAGGTTACCCATGCAACCACTTCTGGGTCTGGCCCCTAATGGAAGCCACTCCTCCTATGGTACAACTTCTCATAAAAATAATAAGCCAACATGCATGTAACTGAAAACTCCTTAACACAAGGAATCATAATCATCGGAACTAAACATTATATATCTCAAAAAGAATCACAAAACATGTGTGGCCAAAATTTCCACCAACAATGCACTTCCATATCATGGAATACAAATGAGTATACAAAGTTGATTAAAATCACAAGAACACTGAACGTGCAACGTTAATCAAGAATCAAAACCAAATCTCAAGTTAGTGCCTCTGGAAGACAATATACAAAACACCATACTTCAAAGCATGAAGTGAGAATAGACCCAAGATAGAAATACCATTTAGATATAATTACAAGTTTTCATTCCAAATTTCCTAACATATAATGATACGAAGAAATCATACCCTAGTATCCAACAAATTCATTATGGCAATAAATAAGTCAAATCATCCATCTAATCTGAATATTGCACTCTATTTAGATAAATAGTCCACATCATTTTCAAAGAATTTTAAGTAATAAACCATTTCACAAATTGATGTAATTAAATTAAAATGATAAGACATTTATAATTGGAAATAAAGAATCTTTTCATAAATTGAATTAATAAATATATATACATATATATATATATATTCTAAACAATCTAAACGCCCTCACTTTCACTATAGGAAAGCTTCAACATAAATACTCACTATATATATATTAACCATATCTTTATCCTATAATAACAAAGAAAAAGAACCTAAAATAGAGCAATCGACTATTTAATCATTCATAATGCAAACTCATATTTAACTTAATCCTATGTTAACAATGAACTTCACTTTGATACCAAGATATCAGATTGAACATAAAGGTCTTATTTTCAATTTCTATTATTAGAATTCAAATGTCATACAACTTATATGAGGATATTAACAGACTGAGGTTCTCCCTAACCGTGCGGTATAATGGAAAAAATAGTGCGAAAAAGAAAACAAACAGACAATTCATACTCTTACAATCGACTCCATGCGAGAACTCAACTCAACACAAAAATATACAAAAAACCATAATTGCTTATTGCATGCGGACTGCATGCACAAAGTTTCTCCGTTATCTCAAACTTCCTCATCCTAACTTGCAGCCGACTGAGCTAAATAAATGAGACTTACTACAAAAGGAAGGGAAACAACTTAGAAAATCAGACATGGGGATTACAAGATCCTACAATCCACACGATGATCTTAGAGACTTAACCAAATTTACCCGTTGTTATCAACATGGCGTAACAAAAAGAAAACCAGTAGTCTAACAATGTTAACACACTATATTATCAAAATCAGCATAAGGCAAAAAGAACCATGCAACCGACCCAAGCATGAAAGAAGGGTATATGTAACAGGCGATGCCTTGGCAAAAAGAAGGTCCAGTGATAGGTCACGATAATTGACAACAACGAATTGAAACATAAATTATAATTTCATTTTATATACCCAAGCGTTTATCACCAAAACCTATCGATGACATTCCTAATGAAGAAGTCGACAGAGATTCTGAAGATAGCAATCTCCTAAAGACTTACAGCTGAACAAAGGAAACCTATAATGGTAATGCAAGATTAAAACGACGGGCGAATACACAGGATGCCAAGTACAACCGGAAGGAAGTTAATTTGCATGAACATAATAAGATGCTAATAGGAAGATAAATTTCAGTGGAAACCACCAAATTATAAGGAAGTATTTAAGGGATTGGTTTACATGAACAAGAATCGAATTCTACTCTGTTATATATGCATCCATCACAATGGATTAGGTGTTTTGGAATGAATACAAGGATCGATAAATACATAATTAAAGAAACAGATCCGATAGGCATAAGATAATTTCCAGAACATAGAATGAAAGAAACTATATCCATGATCCAGAGATATACAAGAAAACCGACAACTTACAAGATGAGCATGGAGTCATATATAGAAGAATGCTATTTAGCAAACGAAACAAAATAAAAGAATTTGGGTGCTATCGACAATCGAGGCCAAAACCAAGGAGATCATAATATAATACAGAAGACATTTAAGCCAAAACTTTCGAATACAAAATCACAGGTCTCCCTAGACTCAGATACAAAGAACTGATCAGATCTAAGGAATCAATGAACAAGAATTTTCAAACTAGAACTCCACTGTCAAAGGTCAAACAAAAATGGTGATTCAACAGTTACAAAATTACGGCCCAATGGTGAATGAAGGAATTCCCATAAAGAGTCTAAACATGCTTGAAGCCGGAATAGAGAGAATATAGATCCTCATCACAATTAACAGGGTCACGAATCAAGTAAACTAATCAATCGACTTGAGCCAACAAGAGTAACATAAATTAATTTTACTGAACTATTACAAAAACTTCATTACAAATTATTTAATTCATTATGGTTCAGGTTTCATCTATTGTATTGATTTCTAATCAAAACTGATATTAATCTTTTCTTTCAAGTGCATGTAGGTTTTGAAGAGAGATTTCCACAAAATTTCAGACAAAGTATTTATGGAAGAAATTTGATAGACTTTCATCAAAACTATAAGAATTCTAAAAGAGAAAAACCTAGTACACTTTCCAAAATCGAGAAACAGTGAAGTGGAAGCCCCAAAATTCAGTCCACAGAACTTTCACAGTGCGTACACAACCTCAAACAATTAATTTTCCAGCTTTTCCATCAAAACCCCAGCAAAATACCAAGACAATATTTTTCCTGTGAACGCAATATTTTTCCTTTTCAAAAATCAACTCCCGTCCATAATGAATCATCTTTCCTATGTTATATTCTTTTTCTCAAATTACAAAGAAAACAATACTTTAACTCATCGTTATGCATGCATATCAACCATCAGTTAACTTTTCAAAAAAATCATCAAGAAAGATATTTTGAAATTAAGAAACATAACTGATTGTTTTACTTTTTCGAAAATATCAACTTGCACAAATAAATCAATTACAAATAATTAACTTTTTGCAAACCATATGTTTTAATATTTCACTTTCAATTCCTCAATAGTCTTAAATAACTTTTCCAACTTAAATATTTCAATTAATTAATAAATTAGCATTACCATTATCATTAAATCATTAAATAATCTAAATCAACATTATGAAAACATGGTAAACACAACATGACGTGACAACAACAAACACATGACAACAAACAACAACATAACATAAGGGTGACAAAAGATACTCGTTCTTTTCAGAACGATGGTTCATGACAGAAGACAAGTCTATCTCCCTTCAACGATTCCATTGGCCCAAGGCACGCTCAGACCTAACGAGCAGGTGAAGTTGATGCCTGTACCTGAAAGTTGCATCACACTGCACAGTCAAATGAACAACATGTATACATATGAAGACACACCATGAAGAATAATCACGATGTAGTAGGGCACTTACGGATGAGTACTGCTAAACCGTCTCCTTCACCGAACTGATGTAAAACATAGCATCTTACATAAACCACATCATAGTATCATCATGTATATAACAAAGCATCATAGATCATCATAATAATGTCATCTCATAAAAATAAATATCACATCATAAGGTAAAGTGTATCATCAACTGATTTTCACAACTGGTCATGTAACCATGACATAATGCATCAAAGTAACATAGTCTCAACATCTAACTACTAACAGTAACTCAAAACAACTGAAATAGAAATGCCCTCATGAGGGTCACTACACCTCCACCTCCTATAGGTGTTGCTTGTGCTTGTTGATCGACCATTTGTGCCCTCAAATATTTTTCTTAACAAACTGAAAAATAAAACTCCAACGAATAAAAGAAATATAGGTTCAGATTATTCGACCCCAAAAAAATTAATGTAGCCCAGATGGTGGAAGGATAATGACATAAGCAAAAATAACTCATGAGTTAAGATTGTAGAGCACAATAGTATAGATTGCTATAGAAACAACCAAAAAAATAAGTTGTAATTTGTGTATTTGAATTCAAAAATGTTTTTTCTCCCAAACTAAACACTATTTCTAACTTCATAGTTATAATTGAAACAATGTTATTTCTAACTTCAATTTGTTTAACTTTACTTTCAAATGTCAGGTATCCACCTTTCCACGCAACATGAAATAGGGAAAAGCAAGCCTTGATTGTTGTAGTAAGTTGCCATGAAAATTTTAATTCTTTATTTCTTGTTACTCAAATTAACATCAGTAATCTCATTAGCATTTTGACATGTGTAAAAATAAATCTTATTTAAAAAAATTCTTGCATAGAGGAATTAGTATGCATGATGCTTGACAATGATTTTTTCTAGTCAAATGACTATAATACTTATGAATGATATCTTACACTGAATATTCAGTGTATGGTTGTTGTAAAGAACAAATAGCTTCAGTTGAAGTTCTCTATCTTCCACTTCCTCACATCCAAATTTTAGATGGATAACACTTAATAGATTATGCAACTCACTGGTAATTGGAAAAAGCTACAAGAGGATAATGTTTTATTTACTAATACCAATCAAAATAATGATTTTTTCTTACATAGTTCTCAACTATAAATCTAGTTCAGTCAGGTGAGAATGACACTTAAGTATAGAAATTTTAGGCTACTAATGTTGTCTACCATAAAAAGTAGAAGACAAGCCAAAATTATCTTGACCTATGATTGAAAAGTGAATAAATTTTGTCCCCCAATTTGTATTCTCCAACAGACTAGCCTCTAAATAGTTCAACACTGAGAGTATATTGACTTTTTTGGGTTCAGAAAAGTGAATCCCTTCTGAAGGATTAAACCCTTGTTAGTAGGAATCTTTCTTTAGGAATCAACTCTTTAGCAAGGTTGCAGAATTTTTTAACATAAACACCAAATGATTCGTTGCCTCATTAACAATTAGAAACTAGGTTGATATCTGCTTGTAGGTCATATTCATTGCTACTAGTTCTAAGGACCCATTGAGTCATTTGTAACCACAATCATTGAAGGGGGAAAAATTATCAAGTATCTGGGTGTTATATAATCAATACATTGATACTTTTCATGGAAAGGTTCATGACAACCAGCAAATGTCTTAACAAATACTATATTGGCCAATCTAAATAGAGGGTAAAAAAAAAAAAGAAATTAGGGCAGAAATCAACAAATTAACAACAAAGTTAAGTGATTATGTAGTCAAATTTGCAGTTGATGTATTCCATAAAACCTGAGCCATGCACTGATGCAGCTAATGAGAAGGGTCCTTGTGTTGATTGCTTTTTAATGAGTTGGGTTATTAAAAAACATGTTCTTCGGATTCTGGTAATCTAGGATATCATCATCCAACTTGACTTCTAAAATTTCGAGAAGCAAAATGAAAATTTCACTAGATACCATCTGAGAGATTCAAATATGGACCTGGGATCCCATAAATTGATTTTGTCATTTTTCATTTTCTCTGAGGCTATTTCAGAGTTTAAGATGCACATCTTCTGACCATTGATGGTTTTGAAAGTGTATCATTATTTTAGGTAGCAACTTTCTTTTAAAATGGATGAAAAATAACTAATTTATTTAAATTACATTGATATGTATTTGTTACTGGCAGGTATGTGTAGGATCATCATGGAAAAAATAGGCCCTTAAGTGGCAATGAAAATTCAGAAAATCAGAGTTGGGCAGCTTGACATAAAAATTTGAATAAGTTATCTATTATTATTTCAAAAATATGTAAGAATAGAATCCATGGAAAATTGAATGTAATTTCTAAACTACTAGGTTAATTTTTGTAAAAAAAAAATCTATTTGGTGAAAATTTGAAATTTCAATGCAGTAGTACTAAAATTTCAGGGAAAAAATAAGAAGTAGGTGTCTATCTGACCACCCTAACCATAATAAAATGATAATATTTTTTTATAAGATTTTAGATATAAGTAGAGGACTCATGCCCGGATGTGATGCATATTTTTTTGTAATTTTTTTTCAAATAAATAATTAATTATGATTTTCTTATTACAACTTTTAAGAAATATAAAAACTCGTATGTCTGACCACCTTAACTTGGTCAAAACTTCATGAATTTTTTTTTTTTAATCCTATAGTATGCCAAGCATAGAATGTGATGCATGTTTTGGATTCAAAAAATGTGATACCATTTGAAAGCTATAGATGTTTTTCTATCAAACTATCAATCAGGACTTTAGTTGTAATTCTAATAAAAAATAAATAATAATTATTTATTAGATTCTAAGTAAAATATAATTTATATTGGTAGAAATTTGAGAAGCTCCTTTACAAACCCTTTTCGTTTCATCAATTTTGGGTAAAATAAAAGTCGTCGGCCACATGGGCGAAGTCTGGAAAAGCAAGGTAAGTTGTTAAACACATTTTACGTGTTGACTTTTTAGGATTGGCAAGTCCGAACCAAATCTCGAGCCTAATCCCTAGGCATTAAATTTCGTGTCAGCATATCAGATATCCGATATCCGATTTGAATTCGATATATGATATGTTTTAGATATGAGTTTTAAATTTTTTATACAATCTTTAATATATGATTTTAAAATGCAATAAATTTTATAATTTAAGATATATAATATACAATAAAGTTTATAATTTAATATATATAATATCCAATAAATTTTATAATGTAATATATTTAATATACAATTTATGATAATTTCTTACCGAATTATGTATTTAATATATAATATATTATTAAATGTATAATATTTAAATATTATTTCAATATTTTAGTTAATCTATAAATATATATATATATATATATATTACCAATATATTAAATATTTAAATATTATCTCTTTCCCTCTCTCTCTCCACCTCTATCTCTCTCAAGTCTCTCACTCAATCACTCCTCTCTCTCTCAATCTCCCACTCTCCCTCTCTCCCTCTCTCTCTCTCCCTCCCACTCTCCCTCTCTCCTTCCCACTATCCTCTCTCTCTCTCTCTCTCTCTCTCTCACTCTCCCACTCTCTCTC
>CM021102.1:96798978-96866445 GCA_007115665.2 Sequoiadendron giganteum
CTCTCTCCCTCTCCCTCTCCCACTCTTCCTCCATCTCTCTCTCCTCTCTCTCCTCTCCTCTCTCCTCTCCTCCTCCTCAACCCTCCTCTCCTCTCCTCCTCCTCACCATCTCTCCACCTCCTCTCTCTCTCCCTATCCTTCATCCTCCTCCTCCTCTCCTCTCCTCCTCTCTCCTATCCCTCCCTCTCCCACTCCTCCTCTCTCCTCCTCCCCTCTCCTCCCTCTCCTCCTCCCTTGCTCACCCTCCTCTATCTCTCCTCCCTCTCTCTCACTCTCCCTCCTCCTTTCTCTCCTCTCCTTCACGCCTCCATATCCTCCTCTCCCACTCTCCTCCTCCTCTCCTCTCCTCTATCCTCCTCTCCCTCCTCTCTCCTCCTCTCCCTCTCTCTTTCCTCTCTCCTCCTCCATCTCCTTCCCTCTCTCTCCTCTCCTTTCTCCTCTCCATCTGGGTCTCACTCCCTCCTCTTTACACACACTCTCTCTCCTCTCCTCTCTCTCCCTGTCTCCTCTCTCCCTCCTACTCTCCCTCCCTCTATCTCTCCCTCCCACTCTCTCTCTCCTCGTATCTCTCCCTCTCACTCTCTCTCTGTCCCCCTCTCCCTCTCCCTCTCCGTCTCTATCCCTCCCTCTCCATCTCTCTCCCTATCAGATTTTCGGATAATAGAAAAACCCCATGTGGGTCATTTTTGTGCATTCCAACAGACCCTGCATTTTGTTTGCAGGTGACAAACTCGCAGTTTTAGATAGGAAGAGACAAAGAATTTTTTTTTGGAGCATCTTGTACTCAAATTTTTCATACATAATGATTTTTTAGCATCTTTTATTTGGTATAATGGGGAGCAACAGTTGTTGGAAGCAAACACGTAAGAGAAAGCTGACAAAAGAACAAATTGAAGGATATAGACAAAGAGATAGAGAAGTTCATAGGAAGAAAAGACAAGGTATGTTAAATATTGGTGAACCTAAGCCCTATGGTCTTTCAAGTGAAGAGGAAAATGAATATGTTCAAGGTGAAAATGTAGAACATGATATTGAAATTGGGAATGAAAATGTTCAAATTGATATTGAAAATTTTCAAGGTGAAAATGTTGGAATTGAAGATGTTGAACATGATATTGAAATTGGGAATGAAAATATTGAAATTGATAATGAAAATGTTGGAATTGAAGATGTTGAACATGATATTGAAATTGGGAATGAAATTACTCAAATTGATATTGAACATGTTCAAGGTGAAAATGTTGGAAATGAAGACGTTGAACATAATATTGAAGCAAGTGTAAATTATGTTTCACCAGATTACACAAGAAATGAAGAACCTTGTGTGGAAGAAAGACATATTCCAAATTCAAGACCTTCAAGGACCCCTAAATGGTTAGTTGAAATTGATGATAACATTATAAACAATTTTGAAGGCAAGAGGTCAACACGAACTGTTCGTTGTGGGCTAGAATACTTTTCAACCAACATTTTAGGGATAAGACATTGACTGAGCAATGCCAAATTTTTGTATAATTGCTAAAGATGCAAAATATGAGACCTTTGCTAGCCAAATTGAAGATTTGTGTGAACAAGAGGATCGAAAAAAATTCTATTATTGTCAAAAATATTTTGAATGCTCTCAAGTCTATTGGAAAAAATAACAAGGAAAAAGATAAGAGAGTTGCTTGGATAGTCATTACAACCGCCCTAGTAAGCCATCAATTGAGAAAGGCTCACTTTATGAGACAAACTTGTATTGATTTTGACTTAAATCGTAAAACTTTGGATAGAGCACTTGCAAGAAGAGAAAGAATAGATGATCCTCTTCAAAATGATACATGGACTTTTGTCGGGAGGCTTCCACATGTTGATAAGAAGCTAACCGATAATGTAAAGTAGGCAATTCAAAATTTTTGGCATGATAACTCTAGAGTATCACCCAATGCAAAGGATGTTTTAAAGTTAAGAATTGGCAGTCGAGACCGTACAACGCATCCTAAACATTTCTTGGAATCAAGCCAAACAATGTTGATCAACAAATTTATTCAAACACATCCAAATATGGAAATATCGGAAAGAAATTTTGAAGGTTTGAAGCCATTTTATTATGTGCCTCTTAAGATCCGTAATACTTGTTGTTGCAAATACCATGTGGAGTTTTCAATGTACCATGAACTATTATGCTATATCCCTTCTACTTTGCATACTAATGAAATTTTGCAGGAGTGTGGTGCAATGCATCTTCCGAAATCATCAAGGGACTTGCTAGATCTATTTTTATGTTCCAGGGATGATGGTTCCTTTTTCTATAGAAATGATTATTTAAATGTGAAGTTCTCACAATGTGGTGGCTTGTCAAATTTTGTTGAATGTTTTCATGAGGGTTCTGAACATGAATTTAGAAAGAATCTTGTTGAGAAAAAGAGATATGAGATAGTCAAATATACTTTGCAGAGTGGAGGTGAAGGTTCTAAATGCGAGTTGGTTACAAAAGAATGCGGTGTTGCTGATTTTATTTCAAATTTTAAGGACAATCTTTTCTACAAATATGCAAGGCATAGTCATAGGTTTCAGTGGTTGGATCAACAATTTAGGATATGTAAGGACTCTTTTCCGATTGGCACTATTATATCAATGGTTGATTTTGCTGAAAACTACACATTGCAACCACAAAATGAGGTACAATATCAGTATTACAATTCTATTCAGATTGTTATTTTTGTCCACATAACGTTTAGACATGCACCTGATAGTACAAAGGAGGATCGAAATATAATCAAAGAGTATCATTTTTATATGAGTGATGATAGATCTCACTCATCCGAGTATGTCCAACATTGTTTCGAGAATTTTTTTGAGTTCTTGCAGGAGCATGATATAGCACTGGGCTGACATCTCAATTGGTCAGATAACTACACAGGTCAATTCAAGAATGCTCGTAAATTTTATTGGTTGAGTAGAATGCATGTAGAGAGGGGTGTACCTAATATTTGGAGTTTTTTTGAAGCTAGGCATGGGAAAGGGGAGCATGATGGAGCAGGTGCATGTGTAAAGAGAGATCTAGTTAAGAAGCAATTGAAGATTTTAGGAGAAAAATTCAATGATGCGCGTTCTATTGTTGATTGCTATAATTCAACATTGTCACAAGGAGGGACACTTGATTCAACAGTACACAAATTATTTTGGTTGGTTGAGGAGGGTACAGTGGGAGGTAGATTGGATTGTCATACAATCAAATATTCTTCAAAGATGCATTCATTTCGAAGCTTGGGTGCAAGGACATGGACCATTTGGACATGGCAGTTGGCTAGTTTTTGTCAAAGTTGTATTCAATGCGAGTGGGATCAATGCGAGTCAAGTGAGTGGGTGGATACATGGGTTCCACAGTATCTAACTACTTTATCTCAAACTATATCCATGACAAATTACACAATGGAAATTTCACTTGATTACGATAGGCTTTCAGATCTACTACATCCAGAACATGTTTTTGCAGTTGTTGCACCGCAAGGGAATGAAGAAAGATCAAAATATTGGTTGGCTCGATGTGTGCGGGTAAAGCACAAGCTAACACAATCAATGGAAGATTATGATGGGTTCGTGTATCTTACAGGTTCAGTTGTGGTTGCAGTAACTTGGTTGCGAACATACATGATTAGAAAGAATGGCATACCTACATTTGAAGACTATGAAAAACACAAAACCATTCTCATGTATTCACACCTTGTTATAGCAACAAATGTTAAGTTGTTGAAGCATCATGCCAAACCAAAGACAAAAAAACTATGGACATTTAGTAATGTTGATCATGAAGTAATATTGGATACTCTTAAGCAAAGAGATGACCCTTTAGGCACACTTGAATAACATATTCAAGAATGGAAGGTACAATGCTTAAGCATCTTTTTTGTTGTGACAATATAGATTTATCTTTTGACAAATTTTGTGATATTCCTGGCACGATTGATCATGGACCTGTTGCAACAATAGCCAGCTTTGATCCTTTCAAAGAGGTATGCGACATATTACAATAATATAGATTGGTTATTCAAAGCATCTTTTATAGTTTGCATTACCAATTCATCATCATTCAGGTTGTTTAGATTAATATAGATTTGTTAGTCTAAGCATTTTTTTTGTTGTGACAATATAGATTTATCATTTGAAATTTTTTGCGATATTCTTGGTATGATTGATCATGAACCTGCTGCGACAATAGGCATCTCTGATCCTTTCAGAGAGGTATGTGACAAATTACAATAATATAGATTGGTTATTCTAAGCATATTTTCTATTGTGTGTAGTTTAACTACTACCTTGATGGTTTGTACATGTGCTTGTCACTCCAAAACGCCAACATACTACTCTTGTAGAATACTGTGCCCTAAATGCCTCAAATAGGCAGATTTTGTAAAAATTGAATTTTGAAATGTGAAACAATGTAAAAAGGTCATAACTATGTATAGGCATAATCTATATCCAGTGATGTTTTTTGAAATACGGGTCAAATGTCTAGCATTGTATAAAGGGTATGTTTAAAATGTAAAAAAGTTTTTTGTACTTAATCGAGCTACATCCAGAGGTTTTCTTCTTGGTTCTTTCCTGTCGGTATGCTCATTTGAACCAGGTTTTGTAATATCTCCTATTTATATATAACAAATTACAGTGGCTTGCCACTTTTTCGAAAAACAAAAATGTAAAAAGTTCATGTGAATTTCATTTCCCATGTAATTGATTCAAGTTGATTAGGTAAGAGTTTTCTAATGCAAGAGCTAGGACTTGCAGAATCTTGATCCAACCTTAAATCTTTTTGCTCCCACATTTCATTGACATTAGCACTTTGGACTCTTAAGGAAAATCGTCGGTCCAATGTAGCTCGGAGTGATTCGGCGTATTTGGGTACAAAAGAGGACCATAACTAGCATAAAAGTACTCATCCAGACGTGTTGGAATAGTCTTTTTGGTCGTATGAGTTCAAGAATGAAAGTTGCACCACTTTGCAACTTTACACTGCTTGCATTTGACAACTTTTCCCTCAACTAAAAACTCATCACCACGGGAAAACGCCTTCGAAATAGAAAAAATCGAAAGAGGTTATTGTAGATGGTCCCAACAAAATCCCATATCCTCAAACAAAGATTCTATAAGTATCACGGTTTCTGAGAAATAGTCCGTCAAAGATTGTTGTCTTTTAGCACTTTGGAATCTTAAGGGAAATCCTCGGTCCAATGCAGCTCGGAGTGATTCGGCGTATTTGGTTGCAAAAGGGGACCATACCTAGCATAAATGTACCCATCCGGATGTGTTGGAACAGTCCATTTGGTCGTATGAGTTTGAGAATGAAAGTTGCACCACTTTGCAACTTTACACTACTTGCATCTGATAACTTTTCTCTCAACTAAAAACTCATCACCACGGGAAAACGCCTTTGAGATAGCAAAAAATGAGAGAGGTTATTGTAGATGGTCCCAACACAATTCCATATCATTAGATGAAGAGTCTGTAAGCATCACGATTTCTGAGAAATAGTCCATCAAAGATTGTTGTCTTTTAACACTTTAGACTCTTAAGGGAAATCGTCGGTCCAATGCAGCTCAGAGTGATTAAACGTATTTGGGTGCAAAATAGGACCATACCTAATGTAAACGTACCCATCCAGACGTGTTGGAACAATTTTTTTTATCGTATGAGTTCGAGATTGAAAGTTGCACCACTTCGTAACTTTACATTGCTCGCATCTAACAACTTTTCCCTCAACTGAAAACTCATCACCAAGAGAAAACGCCTTTGAGATAGAAAAAACTGAGAGATTTTATTATAGATGGTCAAAACACAATCTCATATCCTCAGACGAAGAGTCTGGACCAACGATTTCCCTTAAGAGTCCAAAGTGCTAAAAGACAACAATCTTTGATAGACTATTTCTTGGAGTGATTCGGCGTATTTGGGTGCAAAAGAGGACCATACCTAGCATAAATGTACCCATCTAGATGTGTTGGAACAATTTGTTTGGTTGTACGAGTTTGAGAATGAAATTTGCACTACTTTGCAACTTTACATTGCATTTGACAACTTTTCCCTCAACTGAAAACTCATCACCACGGGAAAACACCTTCGAGATAGAAAAAAATGAGAGAGGTTATTGTAGATGGTCCCAACATGATCCCATATTCTCAGATGAAGAGTCTAGAAGCATCATGTTTTTTGAGAAATATTCCGTCAAAGATTCTTGTCTTTTAGCACTTTGGACTCTTAAGGGAAATCATCGGTCTAATGCAACTCAAAGTGATTCGGTGTATTTGGGTGCAAAAGAGGACCATAACTAGCATAAATGTACTCATCTGAATGTGTTGGAATAGTTCATTTGGTCGTATGAGTTCAAGAATGAAAGTTGCACCACTTTGCAACTTTACACTGCTTGCATTTGACAACTTTTCCCTCAACTGAAAACTCATCACCACGGGAAAACGCCTTCGAAATAGAAAAAACCAAAAGAGGTTATTGTAGATGGTCCCAACACGATCCCATATCTTCAAACGAATATTCTTTAAGCATCACGGTTTTCAAGAAATAGTTCGTCAAAGATTGTTGTCTTTTAACACTTTGGACTCTTAAGGGAAATCATCGATCCAATGCAGCTTGGAGTGATTCAACGTATTTGGGTGTAAAAGAGGGCCATACCTAGCATAAAAGTACCCATCCGGACGTGTTGGAACAATCTGTTTGGTCGTACGAATTCGAGAATGAAAGTTGCACCACTTTGCAACTTTACACCTCTGTAGAGATTTAGGGATGTCCTCTTCAGATCACTCTATTCTAAATAGGTTTGAGGAGCTATCAATGTTAAATCCAAGTTGACTGACTTCAAGAAAATCTGATCTCAGCTGCTAAAGAGGTACTTCAAGAATTTAGCATGTGGCCTTGCAACACTGCAACTGTTACTTATTCCCAACGAGTCATAAAACTCCCTCTTAAGGTTAATTCTTCCTCTTCGAAGAGATGTCTTGATCCATTCACTCAGACTCATAGTTGCAAGCAGTGTATCCATTCTTCAACCTATAGGATGCATCAAGCTCTTCTTGAAATCAATCTTCACACATTAGCATGATATAACTTGCAATGAATAATTCTTAATTCTAAATAATCTTATCCCAGTGATGCCCATGACTAGAGTAGAAATTCACTAGAATCATTTTGGGGAGAGATCTCAATCACATCCGCAAATGAAGCATGTTGATTAGGCCTGGTAGGGAAAACCTTCACATAGTGACCAAACTTGTCACATCTAAGGCATTGAACATGAGAGAGGTCCCACCTCTTCTTGAATGCAAGAGCACCATCTAACCCTTTATCTCCATTCCTTTTGAAGCATCTTTTCTATCCTCCTTTTCCTTCCTTCCTCGAGGATTGAGTGGAAAGAACATGAATGTATTCATTTGTAGGGCTTCATCTAATACCTCTCGTAGCCAACCTTAACTCCTCTTGAATACAGTCAGCCCTCAACCGATCAAACTTGGGAAATTTCGATCTCACGTTGATTCCTTGAATGTAAGACTCCCAAGATGAAGGATGACCATTAAGAGCCAACATGGTCAAATATTTGTCATCAACAATATGACCAATGGTAGAGAGTTGATCTCTCAATTTAGAAATCTTCATGAAGTAGGTGATGACAAATTCTCCTTCCGCCATCTTAACATGATGAAGTTGTTGCTTCAAGGCTAGAGCACGATTTATGTTGTTGATCTCATACATCTCCTCCAAAGTCTTAAGCATTTCTCTCACTGTCTTCAACTTAGAGATGATAGGAACAATATGGTCCTTCATGGAATCAACTAACATCTTCTTCACCTTGATATCTTTCTTCCTCCATTGAACTTTCTCTTCCTCGTCCGTAGGTTCAAAAACTTTTCTCTCCACACTCAACCAATTTGTTTTCCTCCAAAGTGAGCATAATTTTGAATCTCCATGAAGTGAAGTTTGATGCTCCTTTGAGTCTATCCTCAATTTTAAGACCATTCACCATCTTGACTAAGATAGAGATAGACAAAAAAAAAGGGAATAGAGGTATCGCTACAATAACAAATCTGATCACAATCCTTTTCAAACCCACTCTGATACCATGTTAGTGTTTTAATGATTAGATAATACAACTGAAAGCACTCAAAAAATGCAACACATAAGACAATAAACATAGCAAGAAATCTGCTTACAACTCAGGCCCAGCTCATGGCTGAATTTGATACAATGAATAATAACACCTCTTCTAGATGCAAAGATACAATCAAATATGCTTCTCCTTGAAATCGGCCTGCTGCTGAAAGATGAAGCATTGCTACTCAAGTGAAAACTTCTGCTTGGAATGCGAATTATGCTGAATGAACTTGATTGAGGAAATGAAAAAACATCACCTTGTATTTATACAAAATAAGGTGACTCTTCAAGGAGGTCGACCTCTCTTGAAAATAATAAATTACAAAATAATATCAAGGAAGGTCGGCCTCATCCATTTAAATCAAATGAGTATAAATTAAATAGCCATAGGCTATCATTTAATTTATTACAGCTTAATGTGATCGCTATCATGTATGAAAAATGTGGTAGCATAGACAAGGCAGTGGACTATTTGAAAAAAAGCTTCAAAGAAATGTGGTATCATAGAATTCAATGATAAACAAATGCAATTGACAACTTCTCATAGTTTTTAGTTATGCAATGTGAAGTAATTGCATAACTGCTTAGGTTGACTTTGTAAAAACTATATTGTAATTGAAATTTTTTCATCTATGAACATCTAGTTGTTAGTTATGCAATGTGAAGTAATGATTTGAGTTTGAAAGATGTGTAATGTAATGTAATCAACAATATAAATATAAACTACATAATATAACCATTCTTTTTTATGCTATTGTACATTGATATTTAACCATTGCTCAAGATACAAATTTTAAAGAGTTTAATCATGCACATGAGGAACACATTAAATTTCAATTGTCAACTTCTATATATCAAATTATCCAATAATCAAGTGTATGTCCATATACAAAAATGGCATCGACGCCAACTCAAACAAAGTTTTACAAAATGTCTCATATGCCATCTCAATATGTATTCAAAATTTACATGCCAAAATGTCTATCTCATCCTAAACTATTGGTGGATCATCAAAATGGAGCCTCTTTGAAGCACTCATTGGCTCTGAAGGTAGCTACACAAGAAAAATTCAAACCACAATTGAGATTAGTTATACTATATAATTTAAAATCGAATAATTAACATCAAAATCAATATACATTGAATTTTAATTGAACTCTAAAATTGAAATCTTGATTACCTGAAATATACGTCTCTTCAAAGGGCCAGGAGTCCTAGAATATACCAAACCAACTTTTGAAATGCTAATCTATATATGTGAACAAAAACATAAAATTGATCCAAATTAGCATACGATTATTGGTAATAGAAACATATTTACCAAACACAAAATAAAATAAACACATACCTCTTTAGGTTGATCTTTTTCTTTATCTCCTTTAGGTGTTTCGACACCTCCTCCTTGAGGTGTTCCAATACCTACTCCTTGATGCGGTGTGTCACTTGTCAACAACTCTGTATAGCTCATAATTGCCTGTACATAAAAATAACAAGTACATATGAAACTACCAATCTATGTCGATGTATGTATAATCAATATAAGATCTTAAAAATCTTAATTCAATCCAATTTGAGTTCAATTACCTTCCCCTTATCTAACTTTGCACCTCCATAGTCTGGATGAGGTTGCACCTCACTTACACTAGGTATTTCCTACAAGAGGAAAATAAGATAAACATATAAGTTATTATATAATTTCATTAATGACAATTCAAATGACAAGAAAGTATATAATAAAAAATGTAAACGAGTGAGTGCGAAAATATATACTCTGTGTGTGTGTCCAAGCCAAATAAAATGGCCCTAAGGGTGCTATCAGTCACCCGTGTGAGGTCCTCCTCAGACATCAACTGTTAAATAGACCATGTAAATAAATATTAGTACTTGATACTATCTCTTATTAATATTCATTTAAAAACAAATGCAAGTTATTAATTTACAACTTAAATCTTACCCGTGTCACTATTCCAACATCCCCTCTTTAGCAGGAGAGGACTCTGTAGGGTGCGCTCAACTCCCCTGCGACTGATCCATAATGTCCACATCATGGAGGTCATAATCAGAAGTGTCCAAGGGATGCTCAACGGGCTGTACAAGAGGACCCAAGCATATATGGCGACACATAGTGCAAGTATGTGGCACACAAATATGTGGACCTGAGGAGGATGATGCGGCAGCACTTGAGCCTTCGCCAACATCACCAGAATGTGGTTGAGCTACTGTAGAAGCATGCGAAACTAAATGACCACTCAAAGAGTGAATAGCCTGAATAGTCAGAGTGAATAGCCTGAATAGTCTGTGTGGCTGCATCTTGGGTAATCTCTGGATGATATGTTGGAGGTGGTGGAGGAAGCAGAGGAAGGGGAACATTTGGGCGCGAGACTACTCTAACTATCCCTGGTCTATCCTGGGGCGTACCTCCACTGATGCCCTGGAAGGGTTTAATGTCAAAGTAATTGACATGATGCCCTAACACAAACTCAACATATATTTTTTTAATAAAGTAAAATGGTATATCAAAATTATTGTTTGATGGTTTATCAAAAACCAAACACCAACGATCCCAAAAGTTAGCTACAATGTCCCTATGCATGCACCATTTTATAAAAAGTTTTGTTTTATTAACATTCACTGGCAAACCGGTGCGGGGGTCAATGAATAAAGAGGCTATTTGGGCATTGGTTATTTGGAGATCTTTCACATCATCGTAAGACAATCCACATCCATAATATTCCCTCATGTCTTCTCGCCACGAATGAAAGGTATTATGTTGGGTGGAGAGGGTTTCTATATTTTTAATTATTTCCTTCATTGTGTTTGTCATATCTCTCAATCGAGGGATTGTCTTATAAACTTCACAAATGCCCCTCAATTGCTCCAATTTTTCACCAATTAAGTCTTCAATTGGTGGTTGCAGAGGTGGTGGAGCGTTTGGCATTTGTGCATTTTCATTCTCAGCCATAATACGTGATTAAAGTTAAAAACTAATTAATCTAATTAAAATTACACAATATAAATGAAATTATTGTAAAAAAACCCTAGTTTTTAATAAATAAATTTAAAAAAACCCTACTTTTTCACAAAAATCCATAACAAACTCTATTTTTTTATAAAAATACATCAACAACACTAGTTTTTAATCAAAATCCATTTAAAAACATTAATTTTTAATAAAAAATCATTGTAAACTCTAGTTTTTAATAAAAAATCATTGTAAACTCTAGTTTTTAATAAAAATCAATAGAAAACCCTACTTTTGAAAAAAAAATTCATAAAAACTACTTAAATTAAGAGAATCTACTTGAAAAATTGATTACAACATTTAAAAAACCAAATACTTACCTTTGAAATCGGATATCTGATAGAAGCGGATATCGGATTTTCGTTTTTCCTTGTGCGTCCACATGCAAATTGTGAGAAATGAACTTTTAATAGTCAACTATTTTATTTATAATGTATTGACACCCGAACCTAGAAAAGTCAACTTGACATTTCTACATTTTTGAGTCGATCCAAAACGTGATTTTTTTCCCATTGCCACTTTTTGGCCCATCATGATCCTGCACATACCCTGGTGATACAATGATCTCTCTGTTCAAATGCAGAGAAATATGCAGTTTACATATGATTTGCTTATGCTTTCCTTGGAAAAAATCTTTCTACAATTGTGTCACAACTGAATTAGAAAACAAGTAGGTGTTGGAATAGAAAACCTTGTTTTTTGTTGGGCCATAACATGATTATGAACATACAAGGGGATTTCAATTTTGATGAACATACATGGAAAATAGTCTCTTTACTGGCAAAGCACTCAATCTTCAGTCTCTTGGTTGTTGACCCTAGAAGACGACCAACTGCTAAGGAGGTGTGCATTTGTTTATATATTGATAATTTTCATTTAGGAGTTGGACATTTTTACTTATATTTTTTTAACAGTAATTGTTGCTATGAAATATACTTCCACTTCTTCTTTAGAAGGTAATTGCTTGAAGATTATTGTCATTGACTTCATAATAAGGAAATATGATGTTAACTTATGGATAACTAATTTAAGTGAGGAGGAAATGGCTTTTGCAATAAATTTTTATGCTCATAATTATTATAGATTCTCGTGATGACACCATGAACCTTATTAACTACCAATTGAAGGGTTTATACACTGATGCAACATCATTTTTTTGTTTTTTATTATTAAAAATACTTTAATCATGTTATATCAGATAAATATGTAGAGAATGTGGAGTGGATACAGTTGCACATAACAAATTACAAACAAAACTAATAAGTCCAACAATGAGAAATAGTGGCATAGGAGCTCTCAATCTTAACTAAGTTCAAAGTAGTATAAGACAATTTAAATTAACTAAATCTGAGTATGTCAGAACAGTGTAACATAGGCTTATTAAATTCAATAATGCTCAATAAACAATAAATAATGATAATTACATCAGATTTTGATCTCATGGATTCCAGCCTTAGCTTGAGTATTGCTTCATCTATGTTTTGAAACTCTTGAGCTATTTGATCCTTGAGCTCAACATAAATGAACGCAAAACTGAGAATTTCTAATTCATTTCCCAGTTCTTACGCATGACAATTAGCATTTCATATAAGCAGGAAAATGTAACATAATCTTGGGTCATTGTAATAATGCCCATTACTTGAATTGTTGTGCTCTAATTATACATGGTAGAATTTTGTTTCTTCACACATAGCATCCTGTAAGGTCCAATCATCCAATGAGATGAAATACCCCAATAATATTTTTTTCCTCAAATTTTCTACCATGTGGCCATAAGTGTTTTGGAATTGACTTAGAATGCCAATCATAAGCTATAGTTGTACTCCATTAATGTTTTATTATATTACCCCTTTCAACTAGACATGAAAGGTATTATCAGCTTCAGTCAATGTAATGGTTAACCTGCCCAACTCTTGCTTGTATAGTATCTAGGCCTATAGTATCTAGGACTTTTTTTTTTTGAAATCTTTCACATTAAGAGATCTATATTAGAAAAGCTACATGTATGTAACAGTTAACCTATCCTACTCTTGCTTGTATTGTATAAGGCCTATAGTATCTAGGCCTAATTTTTTCTACCTCTTTCACACTAAGAGTTCTATGTTGGAGAGATTGTATCTATGTAACGATTAACTTGTCCTAGTCTGGCCTATACTGTATAGGGCCTATAGTATCTAGGACTAATTTTTTATGCCTTTTTCATATTAAAAGATCTATGTTAAAAATACATTAGTCAAAATAAAATACAGTCACATTTCTCAATATATTGCTTAATCAGTACTGGTCATCCTAACATTTATGTTTTGCACCAATCTGAAGTTCTCCTTCAGTTTCTTATGCTCTCCTCAAGGAAATTGTAAACAAACCCCAAATGGTAATCATGATCCACCTACAGAAGTGTAACTTGTTAAATGCTAATTCCGAGCATGACACCCACTAAAGCAGACAATGTGCAACTGTTTAATCCATTATAAACAAACATACCTTTAGAAAAGGCTCTCATAAAATGAATTTTAGCTTTCATAAATTCATAAAATTGAAAAAAAACATCAGAAGAAATAACCTATGTGGGAAGGTATCAAGTCAAACCAAGAGTGTACATAGGGTGTATGACATCTGCACCAGTCCTTGCACAAAAGTAAGTAATTTAACACCTTGTATTGATTTCTTCTTTGTAGTACTAATTGATCTTCACTTAAATGCAGTAGAGGTATGGCACCTTCTGATTGCCTTTTTTTTTTTTTAAATCTAAGTAAAAGATGGTTAATATATAGCAAATTAAAGCTATTGCTTCTACTTTTGCAAGATCCTAGTGCTAAAAGAGGATAGCGATTAGTCGATCATGTTTCCTATGAAGATGCTTCAAGAATAGCTTCACCAATTAATCATGTACCTTGTGGTCTTGGTCCAATGACTATTGCAATGCTTCTGTCCACTACTCTACAATTAGCAAAACGAGCATATGTGTTCAATTCAGATTTATGGTACTTGATCCAGGCCTTTTGCAATAGACTTCACATTATATGCTTTATGACACTTATAAATGACTTATCTATTACTGAATGAAATAAAAATATGATTACCTATCATAAGGCATTTTTTGGAGACATTAGCCACCTATAAGAGGACTTAGGACTAGATGCTTTCATTTTCTTTTGTGGACAAAACTGTAACATTTAAGCAACTTCGTTATACATGACTCTACATAGAATGAAAGTTTTACAGATCTTTGCTTTTTTAAAAAGGATTTTTTATCATATATGTTGAATGCTTAAGGAAATATTTAAACTCAATAGTATTTACATAATGCTAGCAACATGTACTTAGCGGTTTCTTGATGCAAACACAACAAATACAAACAAAAATATTCTTAAGCATTTTGGCAAGAACTTCGCTACTCTCTCTTGAATATTTAATATATGTATGCTAGTAACTAAAACAAATTAAACAATTAAATGAAAACATTAAAAAATAAATAAAAATATGATTGTACTACTTACTATTTATAGTCTAGCAACAACTTTTGTTGACCTTAGTAATTATAAATTTGTATTGGTAATAAACATATGTAAAAAATGAAGCTATAATTATAAAACAATGAATAACAACCATAATTTTTTAAAATTACACAAATAAAAAATCTTAAATTTACAATTGATTTAAATGTAAGTTTCTATTTGATCTAAAAAAATATTCAAGATAATCTTATATTTGAGTTAAAAATGTAAAAATAAAATAATCATTTATACTAAATTAATAGGTATTTTTATAGCAAATATTATAATATGATATATCTTATAAATTAGAATAGTTATTGTAATGACATATATTATATATTACATCTGTTTATACTAATTTTAAATGTAATTGAACATTCTAATTTTAGGCCTATCAAAATCTTACTGACAATTTCAAAGCATCCTTGATTTTTTTAATAGCTTACTTGACAAGTTTCCTATTTATAACTAATGCATTAAGACTACATCATAAAATATGATGCTATATCAACATGATTTTTGTTGAGGTGTCCAAAAAAGCACAAAAAAAAGTAAAACTGATTGTTGAGCATAAATCATGTTTTATTGGTGCAAATTCAATTATGAGTACTCATGATCAATACTAACAACTTTAAAGTCACAACTATTAATGCTATATTATTATAAATATTGAACATTAAATCAACAAATACTATTACAATTATTGAAACATGCTCCCCTCATAAATCCAATAGATTTTAAAATTATAAAATATAATTTAAAATCTAAAAACTATCATAAACTACCAAATACCAAATTCCAGCCGTGAATGAAACCTTAGTAGGAAAATTTGGGATTACTCATAAAAATAAGCCTCCAATTGGTTTGCTTTGGCGGTTTAGACATGTTTAAAGAGTAGTTAATATATTTAAGATATCTGGGACGTTCTCATCTGTCCACGCCTTGAATTTGGAAAATGGTCCTTGTGGGGAAATGTGCGTGTTGTGTGGATTAGAGGACCAATTACAAATTTACTTCAACAAATGTTCGCCATGTTAAGCTTATATTCACTTTCTTTGTTTCTCCTGATACCTAACCACAGAATGCTCAACTATCCTTTCTCAAACAAGAGTGAGGAGTTTTGGGGGGGTTTGTAGGCCACATCTTTATGTCTGTACTTTTGATAGAGACCCCAATTACGTATAACTTAATACTCACCCCTTTCCTGTTGTTTTCAACAGAATTTTTGACAATTATTATAATCCCATTGTCCCTTGTTTGCCACCCTACTCAACGCTATCCAAAGTTATATCTTAAGGGAGGTTTTGTTTGGGCTTGCATGTCACCTTTTGTCTGCCATAAATGAAGCTGTGTTTTGTATGTTTATTATTATATACTTCCATTCCATCCAGCCTTAGACTTTTCCAAGAATTGGCTAAGGCAAAAATGTCAGAAGAGGTGGTTAATAATTAAAATGTGAATAGAGGTTAGAAAAGAAAAAACATACCCACGAGTGCATGGCATAAAGTGCAAAGGTGTAAGACTTTAGAAGTAATAGAGAGTAATGCATGAAGACGAATAAAGCTACAGTTCCCCAGCATTAGTTTAATGGGGAAGACAAAGAATGAAGATGGCATTGGGACTTTTTTACATAGACCAGCAGTAGCACAACTCCGAAATTTGTGTGGTCTTGATAGAAGATATGGCAGAAAGTTTTATTTAAGCGGAATTCGAAAGGAGGGCCCAAATAAGAAATACTGGCCGCATGGTCTATGCAGTCTCCAATAAATTGGTCAAGACCCCATAATACTATTTAAACGGAATTCTAATACTTTAATGCACTTGCCTGAATGGCGGTACTGTTTTGCCGGGGGGGAGAAAGTGGCGGCGAGAGTGGGAGGGAAAACGGCGTTATGGGCCCACTCCAACGTTCCGTCCAACACACAATTAATTGACGGAGATATTCGTGGCAAATCTTACATGCGTATTTTAGTCTTCATATGACGTTCTGGCGGCGCCGCCAACAACACTCACGGCAGGAGAGAAAAGGGGGCACTCGTTCTACGGGTCGCCCAAACGGCGATCCGACGGCCTGGATCGCAGAGGACAACAATATCGACGGGCCTTGATCGTTAGGGTTTCGACTGTCAGGGACTGCAGTTGTTATTACGCCCATTACGAAACCGGTGACCGTGAACTCAGCCGGGAAACAGCTTTTGGAAGTCGTTTTAGGGGGACGGGGAAAGTTGTTTACTGGACGGGGCGGCGGCGAGAGTGTGGGGCTTCTGTGGCAGTTCCTTCGTTAAATGACACGGGGAAAGCGGTTTTGGGAATGGACATGCCTCTTGCGTAAAGCAGTACTCATCCACGGCGGTTGTTTTTGACGGCCATGTTTGGTTTAGTGTTGCGTTTATTTTGCTTTATTTATTTTTGAGTAGTGTGTAGGAGGAGGCGGTGAAGTTTAGTAGTAATACAGCATGAGCAGGTAGATGTTAGAAAAAGGAAGACAGGCGAGGATCTGCAAAAGAAGAAGAAGAAGAATCCTTGTAAGTAGCAGAAGAGTCTTAAGAATAGGTTAGTAAGCAGCGTTTTGGGCTGGGGCATGTAGAAATAGGTTAAGACTTGGTATTTTTTATTTTATTTTGTCCCACTCTGTTGGCCATCCTGGAATGGATGTGTCGTGTCACGCTGTCTATTCGTCGCAGAAGGCTGCTGCATAATAATAATTCTATGATTTGTGGGGGGTAGAGAGTGATTTAGAATGGGGTTTAAAGTTTTGGGTATGTTATGTTTTTGGCTTTGAGAAAGTGTTTTGCGCAGATGCTATTTTGAGTGGCTGTCCGACATTGTTGATTTTCGGGTCTTTGTGTTTTGTGTGCTGTTGTTGCGGGGTTTTCTGTATCAAAAACGCCGGAAGTAGCGGGTGTTCACAGCATGTTCGATGCTTTTTTATAGCTGCGAATTTAGTAAGTCAGTCAAAATAGGTGCGCTCTAGTGTTTTTTATGGGTTTCAAGCAATGCAAGAAAATCTAATTCTGTGGGGGAAAATGTGTGCAGGGTCAGGCGGAGGCGGTGACGAAGATGAGCCTGCCTAGGCTGAATTCGGTTTACAGAGATTGAGGGAGCGTTTTGACGATAACTGAGAGACAAGAGTTATTATTATCATGAATCCAGCGGCTGCGCGCGCCTTGCCCTCTGGTCATTTGGACCCATGTGCCCAGGAGTTTACGCCTGGACCCTACTCGTTTCTCCGCGCTCCTCCTCCCCCACCTCCTCCCCCGCCTCCGCTCTATTACTCCTCCTATCCGCTGGATGCGCGAGCATACGTTCAATCCACTCCTGCCGCGGGTTCGATTCCTCTAAACCCCATTTACAACAGCTCCGAGTTGGGTATGGCCTATAGTGTTACAGCAATTCCGCAGGTGTGGGAGAGTGCGCTACACCATCAGCCTCAGCAGCAGGAAGAGGCATTCAGGGTTGGAGTGCCAGCGGCCGAGGTTGGCCCAGCTCCTTGTTTTCCAAGGCCTTACAGGTACAATAACAATATGAATATCAACTGCACCGGCAACATTCAAAATACTGCTCTGGTTGCTCGGACTGCAATGGCGGGGAACGTCACGGGTTCCAGTTCCGGGCAGTTATACCATTACCATTACCAGCAGCCTTTCACATCCACGGCAAGGGAGCATCCCTCTCGAACGCTTCTTCTCCGCGCCGTGCCGCTGCCAAGCGAATTAAGCGACGCAGATTTAAGACAGCAATTGGAAAGATGGGGTCCAGTCCGGGCACTGCAAACAGATAAGAGGCAACAAGGGTTCGTCACCGTGCATTATTATGACTTGAGACATGCCAAAACGGCCTTGTCCGAAATCCAGGAGCAGCATTTGACGGAACAAATGAGACTGCGGCAGCACTATACGAACCAGCTATTTTTGCAATCCCACCAGGAGGAAGACAAAGAAGCGGATCGAACCCCTCCGCCGCCACCTCCGCCGGGAGGTTTATCCAGAGGCCTTATCGGAGGGAAGGCAATTTGGGCACAGTATTCGCTTCCCGTTGGGCTTCCCCCGGGCCCAGATAGGCACAACCAGGGCACGCTCGTGGTCTTCAATTTGGATGCGGATTTCGATGTTGCCACGCTCAGATCAATCTTCGAGGTCTATGGTATGCACGCTCCTACTTGTTTTATGTTTTCTTGCATTTTTTAAGCCTGTGATCAATAACCATTTGTGTGATGATGATGGCCTTGTCAATAATTCTCGGCCTGACCGACTGTTTTAATGTCCAACCACTTTTTGCGTCTCGCCAAGCTCCAGTCACCGTTTGTTTGGTTTAATTAACAAGACTTTTACACCTTGATTCAAATAGGGTGCACATCTCTTTGTGTATTGTGATTTTATGACGAGAATGAGTATCATATAGAGCAGCATTTAGCTTGAATCAAACAACGGCATAATTTTAAGCAGCGTCCATTAGCCATTAATGGGATGTATGCTTCACCTGTAATTCTCAGCTGGACTGTTCCGTGCACAAATCTTTTTCTGGTTCTATGAAAATGATCTTTGCAGGTTGATCGTATAGGACTGTTGAGTGCTATATACTTTTTCCACCTCATAAAAAGCCCCAGTCAAAAGTTATTCTGATTGTAGGACTGAATACTTACATGGTGAATCATATACAACAGTGCCATATCTTTTTCCTTTATGAACTTTGTCCTGGCAGCGTGTCCTCTGTTATTCTGAGCGTTAGATAAGATGGATGGCAGGCCTGTGTTGATGTTGTGAGCGTTAGATAAAAATGCATGACAGCTTGTTCTGCTTGTGGTTGCGATGTTGCAGGTGCCGTGAAGGAGCTCAGGGAGACGCCAGCGAAGCGGCAGCACAAGTTCGTAGAGTTTTTTGATGTGCGGGACGCTGCGCGTGCGCTTCAACAGATGGATGGTCAGGAGATTGGTGGGAAGCGTGTGAAGATTGAATTCAGCCGACCCGGCGGCCAAACCAGACGACGTTCTCCGCCTCCACCGCCACCTACTTCATTCACTAGACCCTCTCCCCCCCCGCCTCCACCGCCGCCACCAACCCGCCTCAGAGCCAATGTAATAAACCAACACCACCTCCCTACGTTTATCCACCATCCACGTCAGCAGGGGCCTTATCCCCGCTGGGGCAACGTCACCGACGTCGATTCCACGTACACCGACCGGGTGGGACAGGTCATCAATGGCAGGGCTGGTAGGGGGAGAGGCGGTGGAGCCATTGGTGCGGGCAGAGGCAACGCCACCTCCAAAAACAGTAACATTATCAATAACATCAACAACTGCAATGGTGGTGGTGGTGGTGGATTTTTCATGAGGAGACGGAGAGGAGGAATTGGCGGTCAACATGTCAGGTCGTCTTCCTCCTGCGAGGCAGCCAATGCCATTGGTGGTGCAGATGCATCTTCCAAGAATGGCAATCATAATAACAATGATATTAACAACAGCGCAAGATTATACAACAGCGAGACCGGTTCAAATTTTGCGTTTGACGAGGCCAAGGCGGAGTCCAATTCCAGCGATGCCAGAACCACCGTCATGATTAAAAACATACCCAATAAGTACAGGTAACTGTGAGACCAGCTAAGCCTTCCATTTCTCGTAGTTTGCAAGGGCTTTATATTGTACTAATTTTTAATTTATTTTTATTCCTGCTTTGGATTTCAGTCAACAGATGCTTCTATCGATGCTGGATCAGCACTGCATGAGCTGCAACGAGCCTATCACGGACCCCAACGAGCCGTTATCTGCGTACGATTTTGTATACTTGCCCATCGACTTCAAGTGAGGGCAACCAGAAAAACAAAACATTAAATTAAATTACAGGCATTCAAATTCGCTCTCTAATTCTTGTTATCATTTTCTTAAAAAACTAAATAAATTGGGTAATGCAAATGGTTTCAGAAACAAATGCAACCTGGGATATGCATTCGTGAACATGACGACGTCCAAGGCCACCTGGAAACTGTACAAGGCATTTCACATGCAGCCTTGGGAGGCATTCAATTCCCGTAAGATCTGTGAAGTCACTTACGCCCGAGTTCAGGTAGTTATTAATTCTCACTAGGAAATTTACTCTTTTCATTTCTGCTTTTAGTATATTGACGGAACAGACGTTCCAGGGTCGAGTCGCGCTGGAGGAGCATTTTAGGAACTCCAAGTTTGCCTGTGACACTGACGAGTACCTGCCACTCGTATTTTCGCCGCCGCGTAACGGTGAGCAGCTCACGCCGCCGCTAGTCATGGGAGGCCACATTGCTCCCCATAAAACAACCGCAGCCTCCACCACCCATGTTGAAGATGGCTGGGATTTAAACGCTTCTTCGCCTGTTACAAGCAACGCCGCTGAGCCCTACGCCAATACTAAGTCGTACGATTATCGAAACAACAATCATCCCAGGGGCTATGGCGGCCATGATACGCACAGCATCCCTCGCCGCCTTCAGCACCAGCGCTCCATGGGCAGTGGCGGCGGCAGCAGCGGCGGTAGTTGTAGCACAAGCAGGATTGGATGTGCATAACATATGTATTCGTATGGGGTGCTGCTTTTATGGAAACCTCATTTGGTTTACTGTAATCTCATTTGTTATTATTTCTCAGACATCTTTCTTTCTTTGGCATTCGTTGAGAATATAGGCAAAAAGAAAAAAAGAAGAAAGAAAGCAAAACAACACAACAAAACGAAAAGGCCAATGTAATCGACAAAAATCGGTGCAATTCATCTTTTTTGAAATCTCTCCACTCTGCTTATTGCGAATGCCTTAAGACGTATCAAACGGAATTCTGCAATATACGGTTAAATTCCCATTTTGATTACTGCAAAAATTATGGCCCTAATATCGTATTCTAAAGGAGCACATAAATTATTTGATTTAAATCTTTGGCATGAAGCGTTAACTGGAATGAACATTTTTCAGAGAAATTGTCTCTAAGTAGTTGAGGGCGATGTGGTTTTGCGATCGCTAAGATGCCTGTTATCATTTAGGTTTGAATATTTCGTTTTTCATGTTCTGGCAATCTTTTAATTCCGTTCAAACCACAAGTGGAAATTGATTAAATTCGCGATTACTTAGCACAAGAAGTTCTCGGAGGCAGGAATTTTATGGTCGTTATTTCGACGACAATCTGTTTTCTGACCAAATGGAATTTTTTTTTTGGGCTCATTACAGGTTTTAAAATGAGTTTATCTGGCATCATGGAACAAATAGCTTGTTAAGTTTTCAAACCAAAATAAACACTTTTCATGAGTATTTTAAATTTTTCCTTCATCTTCGGTTTAGGGATGGACCAGAAAGTGTAATTGAGAAACTGTGTATAATTTTGTACTGATGTTTTGAACCACTCTCAGCGATCCATCATCATTTTCGGATGAAGGATTCCTAAGTGTGATGCAAAATGTTAGATACAAAAAGATATTCTTCGATTTCAGAAATAATCTCTTTTTGAATACTAGATAGATTATGGAAAACCTATGCCAACTATTATTAACAGATTTTTCCCGCAAAGCAATACTATTAACAGATTTTTCCCGCAACGCTCTCTGATCTCTGCAAGGGCTTTTAGAATGGACTGTATCATCAGTCAATGAGAAGAGACTGGTTATGGATTTTTTTAACAGTATGTCAGTTGAGGTGCATTATCCATCCTTTTTAGTCAAACATAGACCGCGTTTCACGGACTTAACTCGATACGCCATTAATAACCTTGTTTAAAGGTGCATTAATCTTCGCTTCAGTGCTAAGCACATAAATTGTAAATGATTGGATGAACAATCTCTTTTTTCTCTGACATTAATTACCGCAGAAATCGTTTAAACCAGTGCCTCAAGTTTCTATGATTTCCTTCAACTTTCCGAGTACAGTAGTAATTTAAGTAAAAAACGTGACTAATGAGTAATCACGATAGAGGCATGAAGATGGAAAGCCAGCAGCGATGAGTCATGATGGAAATGGAAATCTCGTACTGCTGTTGCAGGATTACATCTGATAGCTTGAGATTTTCTCCATAAGAGAGTAAATGAGAGATGATTTAATTGCAACCAGTGAAATCTTTGAAAGTACAAATTTATAGAGAACATAAATTGCACATTAGTTTGTAAGGTCAGTGCTGCAAACATTAAAAATGAACGTGACCAGGAATTACATCCTGTACAACACATAAATTTGATGCCAAATAAGTGAAATGCATAATAAATGGGTAGCAGGAGAAGTATGGAGTTGAGCATTCAAATATCTGACCTTAAAACGTATCCAGATCTTAAGCTGAAAGAAATAATGACAGGAACGTAAAACAAATCTTTGAAAGGACAGCAAATCCTTTGGAGCACTGAGACAAGTCGTGGAGAAGTAATTTTGGATATTGGAGTGTTGCTAAAATTTGATATAAAAAATCAGTACACAGATTTATCTGAAAGCTTTTCAAATAGAATATTGGATATTATTAGCCATGCAAATCCTATCTGAGCTTTATTTAATGGGATGGGAGAGTCTTTCAGGGGTTGTGTGGAATTTTTTTAGGAGATCTTTGAAAGTAAAGAATGATATAACAAGTCATCCAATTTTTTGGGTACAATTCTGATTAATATTTATTATTCAAATCTGTTCTGAACTTCATTTAATGGGAGGGAAAGGCTCTCTGAACTGTATTTAAGGGAGGGAAGAGGCTTTCAATGGTTGTATGGAAGTCTTTTAGTTGAAGACTTTTAGGTCTTAGGAAATAAAAGGATGTATGTAAATTCATTTCTTATTATTTTTAAATTATTTAATTAAATAATTGATTTTAAGTTTATAAATATTATTTATTGTGTAAGATAAAACGTAAAATTAAATTATGTAATGTTTAAACAAAATTCATTTATTTAATTTAAAGTATATAGTATTTAGTGGATAGGTTACATAGAGTGTGAGATTTGAGCCTGAACAAGTCTAATGCATGCAAATTATTGTGGGAAAACAAGTTTTAGCTGTTGTTTAATGGTAAATGATCTGCCATTTAATATTAATAGCCTCCAAAATCTCACTTGTCATGTAAAAGCTAGATACATATTGATTTTTCAACTAGATGGGAACATTTTATTTTCATTTGCAATTTTATTTTTTTTGTCCAATTTGACAATTTTCTTTTTTTTCATTTGCATTGTTTTATGTTTTAAACTTGTATGCAAATATTTTAAAATCAAATAATACTTAATTTCTTTAAGGAAAAATCATGTAATGTTTAAACAAAATTCATTTAATTTATAGTGTGAGATTTGAGCTTGAAAAAGTCTCACCTTGCAAACCACTATTGAGTTAGAAAACAAGTTTTAGCCATTGTTTAACGGTAAACCATTTAATGTTAATAGCCTCCAAAATCTCACTTATGTAAAAGCTAGATAAATATTGATTTTCCAACTAGATGGGAACATTCTATTTTCATTTGCAATGTTTTTTTGTCAATTTGATGGCAATTTTTTTTTTTCATGTGCATTGTTTTATGTTTTAAATCTGATTGCAAATATTTCAAAATCAAATAGTACTTAATTTTTTTGAAGGAAAAATTTAGATTTGTCTAAGTTTATTTCATTCCATTATTAAGGGCCTTATTATTAATTGTTTAATCCAACCACATACAAATAGAATTTGCAACTCATGGTATCCATGCATATTCATGCGCAAACATGTACTCTCTAACATATTAACATACATATAGTTTTATATCAAGGTAATCCTTGAACCCTTGAACCTCCTTTAGATGCAAGTGTTAGTTAATATTGTTTTAAGACGAAATAATTTAAATTTTGTAAATTTTAATTAAAAAATGTAATTTTGAAGTACAAAAATATTTATTATCGATTACATTTATATACATTTAAATTTTCTAATATTAAGTAAAAGAACATTGATTTTTTAGTATATAAATATTTAAGTACTTATTATTATTGTTTGATTAAAAAATATAAATTTTGTATTGTTTGATTAAAAATATTATTAAAAAAGTAACTATAAATATTATAATAATATTTTTATTCAAATTTAATTTGTATTAATATTTAATGTTATTTAATGATTTTTTATTATATATATAAAAAAAATCAATATGATATAAAAGATTTTAAAAAAAAAGTGATCTGTTTATTTTAGAAAGAACATCTAATATGTTTATTATAACACCCTAGTGGGGTTTGAAGCTTGATGGAAAAAACACTACCACCACAACTTAATCATTAGAGTATGCCACTACTAGACTCTATTATAATTGTTACCTAAAAAAATAATTATTTTTAATTTTATAAAATTATGTATTATTAATTATTATTTAGATAAAATAGCGATAGCCTTGCCCTTAAAATGAATATAAGTGTATAATTTGTCTGTATGTAACAACTAAAAGGTCTTATTCTAATTGTTCAAACAAAAAGATCAAAGATTATCTAGAACATGACAAAAATAAATTTAATTAAAGCAAGTATTAATGTAAACCAATGACTTGTCATTATTCAATTTGGTGTGTGATTTTAGCACCATTTACTACAACACATTTGTTTGCTTTTATTATTTTTATTTTCACCATTATTTATTCATGCTAATTAGGGGCAATATGAGATTTCTATTGTCGTTATTTCCAATTGTTGAGGAAAAATATTTTTTGGAGTCCAAAAGATCTTGCAACTCTGGAATATCTTTTGACACATATAATAATTTTAAAAGCTCTAAAATTTCCTCTTGATCTATCTGTTGGACTACTTTCCTTTCCAAAGAAGATTCTTCTCATTGTTGCAATTCCTTATCCATTTTCCTATATGCTTCTTTAGTTGCATTTACTCCTTGCATTGACATCTTTACCTTTACATTGTTGCTCTTGTTTCCTTTGCTTCTTCATTTTCAACCAAAATCCATATTGTAGGTGTAAGTGCATGCATTTGTGTTTTAGGCAATAACATTAAAAGTTTATCAATTGTATCTCTTGTATATTTTAAAGTTGAATCAATCAAAATTTTAATAGGAGGTTCACCATTCTTATCCAAATAGATGGTATTTAAAGTTTTCCTTAAGCAAGTTGATCTCAAGGAACCAAGATTTTAGTAATATATAAGTTGAATACTAGCTTAAAGATCCCTTCTCTAAAATATTTGATCAATCCACCTTCAAATCACACACAATTACAAAAGATCCTTTTGCTCAAAGATTAGAGCTACTACTTCTAGAAATGGTAGATATGGTTGCTTCCACCCATTCACATTTTAGGGAGGCTTGGCCATATCATATTGAATCTCTGTGGGAGAGGCTTTCAATGGTTGTATGGAAGTCTTTTAGTTGAGTTGACTTTTAGGTCTTTGGAAATAAAAGGATGCATGTAAATTCCTTTTTTGTTATTTAATTATTAATTAAATAATCGATTTTAAGTTTATAAATATTATTTATTATTCAAGATAAAAATTATATTTAAAATTTTGTAATGTTTAAACAAAATTCATTTAATTTAAAGTATATAAATATTTAATATTTTTTAAAGATTAATTTAAATTTTGTAACTTTAATTAAAAATATAAAATTTTGAAGTACATAAATATTTATCATATTACATTATGTATACATTTAAATTTTCTAATATTTAATTATTAGCACTTGCATCTAAAGGAGGTTCAAGGATTACATCTAGAGAAAACCATATTGTATGTTAATATGTTAGAGAGTATGTGTTTGTGCATTAATCTACAAATTTTAGTTGCATGTGTTTGGATTAAACAACTAATAGCAAGTGCGAAATAATGGAATAAAAATAGATTTAAAATAAAATAAAATTAAGCATTCTCTTATTATGGATTAAACAATTAATAATAAGTACTAAATAATGGAATAAAAATATTTAAAATAAATAAATAAATTAAGTATTTTCTTATTATGAAATATTTGCATATTGATTTAAAACATAAAACAATGCAAATGAAAATAGAAAGTTGCCATCAAATTGACAAAAAAACACTGCAAATGGAAATAAAATATTTTCATCTAGTTGTCAAATCAATATTTATCTAGCTTTTATGTAATAATTGAGATTTTGGAGGCTTTTACCTGATATTTTGGAGGATTTTACCATTAAATAATAGTTGGTTTACCATTACATGATAGGTGAAACTTGTTTTTTGATGACTCAACAATGGTTTGTAGATGTGAGACTTGTTGCAGTCTCAAATTTCACACTATACGTAACCTATTAGTTAAAAAGAACATTTTTTTTTTTTAAAATATATAACTACTTAAATACTTTATATTGTTTAAGATTAAAATATATAAAATTTTCAATGTTTAATTAAAAACATTAATAAACAAGCCAAAAAATATATTTATTATAATTGTTACCTAAAACTAATAATTATTTTTAATTTTATAAAAGTATGTATTATTAATTATTATTATTTAGATATGATAGTGAGTGTTTTATAGCCTTGCCCTTAAAATAAACATAAGTGTAATTTGTCTGTATGTAAAAACTAAAGGGTCTTATTCTAATTGTTCAAATGAAAAGATCAAAGATTATCTAGAACATGACAAAAATAAATTTAATTAAAGCAAGTATTAATGTAAACCAATGACTCGTCATTATTCAATTTGGTGTGCGATTTTAGCACCATTTACTACAACACATTTGTTTGTTTCTATTATTTTTATTTTGACCATTATTTATTCATGCTTATTAGGGACAATACAAGACTTCTATCATCATTGATATTCCCAATTGTTGAGGAAAAAGATTTTTTGAAAGAGTCTAAAAAATCTTTGCAACTTTGACATATCTTTTGACACATACACTAATTTTAAAAGCTCTAAAATTTCCTCTTGATCTATATGTTGGACTACTTTCCTTTCCAAAGAAGATTCTTCTATTGTTGCAATTCCTTATCCATTTTCCTATCTGCTTCTTTAGTTGCATTTACTCCTTGCATTGACATCTTTGCCTTCACATTGTTGCTCTTGTTTCCTTTGCTTCTTCATTTTCAACCAAAATCCATGCTGTAGGTGTAAGTGCATGCATTTGTGTTTTAGGCAATAACATTAAAAATTTACCAATCTATCTCTTGTATATTTTAAAGCTGAATATATCAAAATTTTAATAGGAGGTTCACCATTCTTATCCAAATAGGTGGTATTTAAAGTTTTCCTTAAGCAAGTTGAACTCAGGGAACCAATATTTTAGTAATATACAAGTTAAGTACCAACTTTAAGACCCCTTCTCTAAAATATTTGATCAATCCACCTTCAAATCACACACAATTACAAAAGCTACTTTTGCTCAAAGATTAGAGCTATGGTTGCTTCCACCGATTCATTCATTTTAGGGAGGCTTGGTCATATGGTATTGAATCTCTCTATTAGGATCATCTCTTTATAATGCTCCATCTTTGCTAGTTTATCTTCTTCCATTTCTAAAATGGGCACAACCATAACTTTTAACTTTCCTTGATGTTCTTCACACTATATTCCATATTCAATGCCTTATTCACTACATTTCCCCCTTGTTTGTATGATTTGATAATGATATATCAAAATGACATGTAGGTATGATAGCTTGATAAAACATGTAATATCTCAAGAGGATTTGATGAAGGATGAGAGCCTCTAAATATAGTCTTGAAGAGGCAAAATCAATGGCTAAGAATGATTGGTGATGGATGACTAAGACTAAAGAAGGATTAAGGCTTGGATCAAAGATGTATTCATGTGACAGGTGACACATGAGGGATAGGATTTAGGTTTAGGGTTAGGATAAGGACAAAATCCTTATGTGAATGGCTAAGATTAAGAGGTTTAAATGAGATGAATGTATAAGATGAAAAATTAGTTTCTTTTAGGGAGGTATCCAGGTTCAATGAATCTAGACAAAGAGTTAGTTAGAAATGTGAAGGGGGCACCTGTCACATGCTTACAAATTTAGATTACGGTTCATGTAAACAAGATAAAAGGCTATGATTAAATGGATAAAGATAGAGGATAAAAGGGAATTGAATAAATATTAATTAATGGGATCATGATGAAGGAAAAATAATTAAATAAATAGTAAATATTTGTTGAATTAAAGGATAAGCATAAAGATGGGAAAAGATGAAAATAATTAATTAAATAATAAATATTTATTTAATTAATGGGCTTAAGATAAGATGAAATTATGTGTGGTTGGGTAAGGTTAGATTTTAGGTGTCTACAATAAATACAATAGTTGTTAACTAAAATAGAATAACTTTTAAGTAAATAAAATAGTTCAAAATTGAGATTTATTGGTGCTTTTAGATAGATGTATTTAATATATCTATAATGTTGATTAGTATTAATATTATTTTTATTATTCAATATTAAATATTTGAATTGCAATGATTATCAAATTTGAATTAAAGGGATTTTATTTACATTTCAGTGGTCATAACATGAGACTCCTTGATGTATAGTAGAATGCCTTTTGGCGTAATTAATAAGTTGATATGAAATATTATGTTTATAAGTTTTTTAAATATTTATATGGCCCACCCAACTCCTGTTGGTAGGTAAATTATATTTACATTCTATTATTTTAATTAATAATAACTTATTTATTTATAGGATTTCTTAGGAGGCCCTTTTTTAACCAAATTTCCTCTAGTGTGTAGTGTCCTCCATGATACCCACTTGATATTGAAACATTAGTATAATTGTATGTACACTTATTAGGATAAAAATAATTTTCTATGGAAGCATCTATAAGATCAATACATGAAGTATAAGAATCATAATCCAAATCATACCACAACAAAGCTTCATCAAGTAGAATTTCTTTAAATGATTACTATAGAAATAAGTCATCATCAATATGAGCATGATAGATGTGAAAAATATTTAAAATGAATACATATATCTCTATGGAAACTGTTCTTATTACAACTAAAGCCATCAACCCATGCATATCTAACAATATGATAACTATAAAGCAGAGGATCCAAAACACCATGAGATAGAGAAACATTTTCAACATGTGTATACCAGTTGAGAAACACAATCAACATTTGTAACATAATGTAATAAATAATATAAATCATCGTCATCATCTAAAAACACATCATGAAGATACTCATTAGTTAAATCATTCAAAGAGAAGTCTATGAGACATCATCATAATTAGTTGTGAAAACATCATGAGTTAAAAACACCATATTTGTTAAGATAGTTTAGGACTAAATCACTAGGTGCAAATAACATAAGATCACAAATAGTGTGAATTAGAAACAAAAATTATTTCGTCTTTAAACAATAAAGTATTATTAGCATCAGTAATGTTACCATAAAGTAAAGAGGCATTAGTTACATCATGCAAAGATACATGACTATTAGTTAGGTCCTCACAACATACATAATTAATAAATCATTAGCCAAAAGATAGAGAAGAATATTGATCACTAGTGGTAGAAGTCCAATGCAATCACCATACAAAATAGTTTTAGAAGTCGTTGGATGTGTTGAAAATGAAGGTAAATTTGTAGCTTATAACTTGTACAACTATCATATTGTAGGTCTAATTAAGTGTTCTTTGGTTCAATTCTTTGTGTATGATTAATCTGTTTAGATCAATTTTACCAATTGTAGAAAGAGACAGAGGATTGTAGAAGAATTTAGACATAAGATAGAAGTGACACAACATATAAGTGGAGAAACCCTTTCAGGAAAAAACTCCACCACCAGAATCAATAGTGCTTGTATTATTTAACCTTAGAAAAATATTACAATAATACTATATCAATCCTATATTGATATGCTTCCATGCCTTCAATAATCCTTCTTCACAACCTGCAATAAACTCTCTTTGAATATCATTGAACTCACATAGAATTCTCATACACTTGTTGCAATTTATAGACAATTCCAAGCATGTAAAATCACATAAGAGTTATCAATACAAGAGATAAACTCTACTCACAAATATCTACGCCCAAATTGTGCAAGTAGAGTTTCACAATGTAACTTGAAGCCAAAACCAAAGTCTCCTCAATTTAGGCATCCCAAACTGAACACTTAACTGAACTTTGGATAAGAAGATATCTTGGAAGCTTCACCTCAAAGTTGGTGCCTAAGAATGGGCCCACTTAATTGAACCTTGTAAATATGTTTTCATGCAAAAGGTGTTAACTCAAAGATGCCAACTTGGGTGCCCAAGTTGGGCCCAATTCAATCTTAGTTAACTGAAACATATCTCTCCATCAATTTATGCAAACAACATACATGATTGATCACCCCCACTTAACTAAAAGTATCCACCTGTTATCTGTCATGCAACTAAAGTTATTAGTCATACAATTCAAGTCAACTAACATGCAACTCAAAGTAACTACATACAACTCAAGTCAACTAGCATGCAACTGAAGATAATTGAACCATAACTGAATTGATAGTGCCACTCCACTGATGTAAATATCAATCCCTATTTTGTAGGACCAAGACATGCATTCCTAAAGTGTTATCATAACCTCCAAACAGTTAACTGAAGCAAGGTGGGTTCCAACTTCCATGTGGGTGCCCCATGTGCTCCTATCTTGTAGGAGCTCAAAATGGATGTCCCCACATGTTCCTATTATTTAGGAATAATTACAAATGTCAATTGACATGTTCATTTCATTCAAGTTTAATCTCTTTTTAATCCTAGTGTTGGTGAACACTTTCCAAGGACTTAGGAGATACATGAAATATGTTAAGGATTGCAATTAAATGGCATGATATTCCCAACAGGATGATCCCCCAATAGTGTGTCATAAGTGTAAAAAAGGGTAAAAAGAATGAGCCCAAGGTGTCAAAAAGTACAAAACACCTTCAAATGAATATATCTTTGAATTAAGGACTTTAATTCAAAGGTGATGAATATATATTTGAATCAAGGACTTTTTTAATTTGAAATATTTCATGTTTAAAATACTTTATGGAAGGGATCAAGTGAAGGCACCTTTGAAAAAACACAAACCTTCATTTGAAGGTCCTTTTGATGCCATCCTTCTACAACTTACATATTTTTTAGAAGAAATTTTTGTTTCAAAGCAATGGTTAAAGTATCAAACAAAGTCATCAAGACATGAGATTTGTAGGATTGTAGCCCTCAAAGAAAGGTTTCCAAAAAGTATAATTTCTAACATGTTTATTGAGTTATTATATTTATTTTTTTATTTTTAGCAAACATTTTTGAATACAAAACATAAAGATATTTTTTTGTTGTAGTGGAAAAACAAAAAAGGCAACATCCTTGTTTTGAAAAATATGTGTGCACTTTATATTGAAGTCCTTTGAATGAAGGTGCCTATTAACAAGGACAAACCTTTTTTTTGAAGGCTCTTTTGATGCTATCCTTTTTTCATTCATAATTTTTTCAAAATAAATTTATGTTTTGAAATAAGGGTTAGATCATAAAACAAAGTCACCATGTCATGAGATTTTACAAGATTGTATCTCTTAGAGTATGGTTTATAATTTTTTTTTTTAATATATTTTATTAATTATTATAGTTATTTTTTATTTTCAAGTGAACATAAGTTATTTACCAATAAAAATTATTGTTTGATACAAGTGGAAAAATAACAAAAGGTAACACTTTTTTTTTAAAAATATGTGCACTTTATATTGATGTCCTTGTTTCAACTAAAAATAATAATTGGTTGTTGCCACAATAATGTGTCCCACTTTTGGGACATTATGATTTTGTTTTAAATTACATATTTTTCTAAAAAAATTAATGATTTAAGACCTGAGGGGTTCCACCTGAAATGGTGGGAAAATGGTGCACATGAAATGAAATGGGGGTTCACCAATTTTACTATAAATAGAAAGGAAAAAATGGAGTACAATGCACCAATCTCCCACTATCTCATTGGGAAAAATATATACCTTAAGCTAAGGTTGAATTTCAACCCTTAGGTGAGTCAACCTTTAAGGAGACCTTGTTGTTTTCCTTATGATCTAGGACAGGGTAAGTCTGCTGAAACAACACTTTTGGGAGAAAGATTAAAAATAGCAAATAAACCCAAAAATGCAAAGTAAAACATGAAATCAGAAGATTAAACCTTAATCTAGAACCTACAAATTTCAAATAGATCTGAGATGGTTTAGTATTTTTGCACCTGTCATCAAAATGTTGTTGCTAAGTGTCCTTTAGGACTTATTCACCAAAGGGTGAATGGGTCTTTGTAGGGCTTCCTAAAATCAGTTTTTGGGTCCTTTGGTCCTATGTCTGCACTCTTGAATTATCTGAATTTCACAGTCGAAAGTTTGGAAATAAATCCTGTAGGTGAGTTTTTGTGGCTTGATGACACTTTGACAACTTTTTGCAACTTTTCCAATTTTGCTCTTTGATAGATCTTCAATCCTTTTTCAACCTAAGATCTGCAAAACAAACACAAGAGGGAAAATTGTTTGTTTTTGGTGAATGGGGTTTGCCTTGGTCAAACCTCGTTTGGATAATTAAACCTTGAACTGAAATAATAAAACATGAAAGGAATAATGAATGAACAATTGTTATGTTGCAACTCACCAAACCCCTGATTTGAAACCCATGAAGGACTACAACTTAGTAGAGCTCTCCAAGGTCCATGTATTGCATGAATGGCTTGATTGATGATGTGATCTTGATGCTTGAAATTTGACTTAAATGCTTGAAATCTACATCACAATGTTAGCTCCAAAAAACTGCATGATGCTTGACAACTTTGACATGCTTCTTGAGATCTTGAGTGCTCCAACAAATGCTTGAGAAATATGCTCTTGAACACCTTTGACGATAATCTTTTCTCTTGTGAAGTTGCTCTTGAAAATCTAGAATTTGAATTGATAAAGATCTTGTTTTTATAGACAATTTTTGAATTCCCCAAAAAATTAAACATTAGAAGCCAACATTTAAATCTTGAATTTAGGGCATTAAGTTTCCACCAAAAAACATGTTTAAATTTTGAAATTGTGATCTAAAGGGGGGCCCATTTGCCCCTTGGGCGAATGGGTCTTGACCTAAACAATCAAGACCTATTCATTTCTCGATGTTAATAATGATAAGTGCATTAATTAAATCACAACTCCCATTTTAAAATTGCAATTAATTAGGCTTGTAATGCAAAATTTAGGCAATTAGAGGCTTAATTAAATCCAATTAATTAAGGGACCCAAACATAGTGTGAAAATATAAAGGAGTACATTTTTTGACACTACACCACCTAAAAGGTTTTAATTGAAGAGGGTTATATCAAACCCCTTTGGATAGAACCCCTCTAGTCTTAAATCATACCCACAATGGAGTCTCCTTGGTAAGTATGTGCCCTTATTATTAGCTTTCCAAAAAGTATAATCTTGAATGTTTTTTAATTTTATTATTATATTTATTTTTCATTTCTTGTGAATGTAGGTTTTACACCAAACATCAAAGTATTCATTTCACACATGCGAGAAAGTAAAAAAAGAGAAAAAAAATTCTAAAAAATATTTGTACCTTAGGTATTGATGTCCTTGTTTCAACAAAGAAAATAAGATTGAATTTCACTACGTACAAAACAAGTTATGTGTTACTACATACACTTATGTCCAAATTATAATTACTTTGAATTTCAAAATTAATTAAAAAAATATAATAAAAATTATGAGAAAATATTCATGCACTAGATATTGATGTTAAACATCTATATTTTTAAAATTATAATTTTATCCTTCTATAAATTTTTTTATGTGTTATGACATAAACGTCACTTTTTAAAAATGTTGTTTACTATGAAAAATAAGTTATTAAAAGTTACAATAACTATTTTAAATATATATATATATTTAGAATCTATGCTCAAATCCTCACAAATCGCTAGTTCACATCATCTCCAAATTATTAATGGTTTAGTTGATATAGATTTCTTACAGTGAAAATTTGGTGAAAAATGTTGATTTCAATGTACTATTTTGGCCAAAAAGTGGCACACAGTATTGTGGGCTGACCCAATCTGAATGTACAAAAAAGTTGTTTTTGAATATAATTAATTTAAATTATTTTTAATCTAAATTCAAAAATTAATAATAAAAAACATGCATGCACTCAATATCCATGGTAGTGATCTATGCTTAAAAAATTGTTAATTTATCTTATTTCTAAAAAAATCCATTATGGAATAATATCACCCATTAAAAATATTATAAAATATTATGAAATATAATATGCAAGTTATAAAAAAAAGATCTACACATAAAATATCAAAAGTCACTAGTTCACATTATCTTTAAATTCATAATGATTTTCTTGTTATAAGTGACAAAAATTATAATTTAGTTAAAAATATTGCTTTAAATGTCTCAATTATGTCAAAAAGTGGAACACTCTATTGCAGGTCCTTTCATAATTAGGTGGTCCTAATGGGAAATCATGAATATCAATAGGAGGCCAATCATCATCAAACACATCAAAGAATCCTCAAGGAAATATGTAACAAGAGAGGCACATGTAGGAGAGTCCATATATACAAAGGAATAAGTGTCATGATATGTAAAAGAATATGCTCATGAGGTGTAACAATATCAATTGAATCAATACATCTTTTTGTATCAAATACATATAAAACTATATCATAAAGCATAGTGTTGTAGAAAATAAATGTAGATAGGAAGGTAGGATTTCATTGTTGGGTGTTTAAGGAATCTAGAGGTAGCTAACAATGAAATCCAAAAACATAATCAATTATATAAAATGATAAAACACAAGTGAGGGTGGATTTAAATTCAAATCAAATTAGAAATTAAAAAATGTATAAAATTAGGAAAATCAAACCTAAAAATTAAAGATACAAAGAATGTCAAAACCCAAAGGTAAAAGACTAGAAGGTTTGAATGTTATGTTCACTAATTTTATGTAAAAAAATAAAACATCCCTTATCATAAATATCGGGGTTAATAATGTAATAAAACATTAAATAATAAAATCACCCTAGATATAAGAGTTGGATTGAAATGCATACCTAAGTACATATGAAAACATACTAAAATAATAAATAATAAATGTATATCTTGTTGAGAAATGTGACTCAAATTTACTATGGCTTGATCGACTTCCTGGAGTAGTTGTGTTCTTCCCTTATTCGGCCTGTATGTTGTGGGATTGCTGAAAATCCTAACTTTGGAACTCATGTCACGGGGTTGTGGAAATTCATAACTTTCCGACAAACCTATCACTAGATCGCATAAAGTTGAAACTTTGAAACCTATGTCGCGGGGTTCTGAATTTTCATAACTGTTTGACTTAGTGACATTGGGGTTCTCATGCTTATAGGCATGTCACGGGTTTTGGGAATTTCATAACCTTCGATGGAGGTTGCGAAGTTTGGTTTTTTAGCGACATAGAAATCTTGAGCGGGAATTGTCTTATCAGTAGTGACGTGGATGTCATGGTGACTGTAGGGACCACCATGTATCGGTTAAAGGTGATCTTGATCTACGGTTGCGATGTGCTTGATCCACCGGTGCTTGTTTATTCCATGCTCCTTTGTGGTGAGGATTGATAGACTCTTATGAAGTGAGCAGAACTGACTGACGATTTGACACCTATTGGCTTGATCAATGATGGTTCAAATCAACGATGCCCGCTAGCCCCACACCTCTTGTGGTGGGTCCCGACAAACTCCTGCAGGGTGTGCGGGCTTCAAACATGTGTCGTGGTGGACCAAATGGTTCCAAGTGGTTATGTGGTACGGTGGTTGTCTCGGTAACTTATGAAGAGTACCTAGGTGGGACCTGATGGATGCTGAGGTGGATAGCGATGATCACATGATGTCATGTTGGGAGTTAAATATTTAAGTCTTTTTTCGGGAGACTTGTTGAGAATATTGTAGATTCCCTTTTGATTCTCCAAAATTACACAAGTGATGTACACATGTCTTGGTGGACCTTGGCCACAACAAGCGGTATATGAAGGAGAATTGACAATTAGAAAGTGATATTGGTTGGTTTTTGATTGTTGACGGATTAAATGACAATTGACTCAACATATTTGAATTCTATTGTAACCGTTTATCTATGGAAGATTGAGCCAAACCATTCCTTGTTGGAATGTTGTAACTAGGGTTAGGGTTAAGAATGAATGTTATAAAACAACGTCCTATAATGAAAGAAGAGAGGTAAGATTGAAGTAGGGTTATGTTGTCGGATTCTCTCCAGATGGAACAAGATGTAAACTCTATAAAGGCTTAGAGCCTGAATTGTATTTGTAAATATATTTTGTCGTTGAATAATACAATGGCAATCTAAGCTTTTGGAGTGTGGGGTATTTTACCCGAAAGGGTTTTCCCCACATAAATATGTGTCCATGTTTTTTGTTCCATCTTTGATGTTTAATGATTCTGCATGATTGAATCTGTTTAATCGTGTTGTTTGGAATTAGTTTAATTAGCATTTATTTTTCTCTAAGGGTCAATGTGGGAAATGAACAATGTCTGGTTTCACCTTGTGGCATAGTAGCTCGTGTCTTTGAGGTAATCTGATGAAATATAAGCTACCGAAGGCACTTCTGATCTTGGATGTTTCTTTCTGATATAAGCTAGAACAAGCAGGTGTTAAATTCGGTGAAATGTAGCACCGAATTTTATGCCATATTTATTATTGGCTTCTACATCAAGTTCAACGCCAAATTTAGCGACAAGTGTGACATCCAACTTAGCACCAAGTTTTCGTTGAGTTTAGCTCTGAGTGTAGCACCGATAATAAAACCTAATTATGCACCTATTTTGGAGCATACTTTAGCACCTAGTCTACCATCGAGTTTAGCGCCGAGTGTAGCACTAGAATGAAATTCATTAGAGTAAGAAACAAATATCACCAGAACACATCTTGTTGTCTCCCCGATAGCCCGAGCAAAGCATATTGGAGACACCAAAGTATCTCAAGGAAAGATGACATGTTGTCTCACCGATAGACCTATACAAAGACATGATGAAGATAGTTATTAATAAAGTACACAGTGGTATTGGTGAGACACAAACCTATCGAGCTGAAAAAAATCACGATTTCCCTAATACAATGATGAACTTACAAAAGAAAAGGGTATCGGGAGGAACAGTTGCTATCTGCGGAATATAAACAAAGTTGCCCTGATGAGCCGATAACACAAAGAATGTCATAAGTGATTAATTACACGCCTAAGGTACAATATCAAAGAGACTAAGTGAAGGGAAAAACGGGATGGATCTATTGACCCAACAGTGCGGAATACATTCCCTTAACACTAATACAATAGAGGAGAAGACCATAAACTGGTTCTTAATAGCTTCTAAAACTACTTGAGATGAATACAACCAGTAAAATGATAACAAAAATAAGAATTCATAGATTGACACAAGATATACGTGGGAAAAAATTTTCAAGTAAAAAACCCACCACACAAAGTCAAGACAATTGTATTACAGTAATGAAAAAATTACATACAATGTTCAGTATTCTTTGATCAACTCACAACAACTTAGTTGTTATTCTCACTGTTGCAATGTTATCTTTTAACATACAATTCAAAATATTTTTTCTCTAAATCAAAACTGAACCTTTTTACATACATATATCTGGTTGATATATACAATCATGTACTCGACTAAGAAAGTCATACACTGCATTCAATTCTATCAACCAATCGCCAACCATCAGGTTCATGAACAAGACACCCAATCATGTAACTGATCTGCTCTGATAGATATCTTCATCATTGAGCCACCCAGGCATTCAATGCCTTTCCATAATCGGGTTTCAATCCCTGTCGAACAAGTCTGCATTAACTGTCATTTACTACATTGGCCTTTAGCCAATCAAGCTGTTGTCAACCTACCACATGTCCTTCCTGCATTCGCTATCGCTCTTTGACTTCAAGTCAAACTCGATCAAAACTGGCCCCGATCTTGTTCGAGCTCTCCAAGTCTTTACCGCTCTACCGCTGAGCTCGTTCGTCCTACTCACGGTATGGTGGTGAGCCAACTGAGCTCTACCAAGCTCTTACCATGCTACTATAGCCAGGTTTAAGTCATCCTATGGTATAGCGGTGAGCTCATCTGAGCTCACCAACGACTTCATCGAGCTCGCCTGCCTCACCTTCGAAAACACCACCACGTTACCGTTGCAGTCATCGGACAGGACCACAGTGTGGTGGTGACCAGTCTACAGGACCGCTGACGGTCTTACCACGCTACCGCGGGGGTTGACAGGCCACCTTGCGGTAGGGCGGTGACCGTTGGCGGTCTTACCACAACCACCACGGTGAGAAAGCTCATCATCTATGGTACTGTGGTAACCACCAGACCCAATCGCAGATGGTCTCACCGCGGCCACCATGGTGAGTGGACCTACCACCTGCGGTATGGCGGTAATCGCCAAGACCACCGCAGGCGGCTTCATTGTGGCCACTGTGGTCGATTGCTTAACTGCCCGCAATATGGCGGTGACCGACGAGGCAGACTGAAAGATGCTAACCACGACCACTATGGCTAGGGAACAAACATCAAGTGGTAACACGGTAAACTGCCAAGGCCTTCACCGCGGTACCGCTAAGGCAGGAAAAGAGCTAGGCACGGTATGGTGGTAAACTGCAGAAACACAAAATTTTCGCCAAGGCATGAAAATAGGGACTTTAAGCTGAGACACACTTTCTCAACAAGCTCCCACTTGGAAAACACTTCCAGCTCCCTCATGACTTCAAAACTTACTGTTTGTTATAGGCCCCAAGGCCCATCGATTCTGCGCACCATCTGAACTTGTCTGTGCTAACCGGCTTCGTCAAAGCATCTGCAACATTCTTCAAGGTGTCAACCTTTTCCAAACTGACCTTTCCATCTTCAACCATATCCCTCACGAAGTGATATTGCACATCCATGTGCTTGGTCCTGACATGAAAGTTCAAATTCTTTGCCAAACAAATGGCACTCTGACTGTCATAGCAGATTAAAACCTGTCCAACATTAAATCCAGTGTCTGAACACAAACAGTTTAACCAAACATCTTCCCTGTAGGTGTGAGTTGCAACCATGTACTCAGCTTTTTTCATGGATAAAGTAACTACAGCCTGTCGCTTTCTCATCCAACTGATTGCTCCACCATTAAGCATGAAGGTGTATCCACTGGTGGATCGCCTGTTGTCAATGTCCCCTGCCTAATCTGAATCAACACACCCACGAATGCTGAGCATCCTCTGTGATGCAACCAAACTGCCATGGTAACATAGGGCGTAGTCTGAAGTTCCCTTCAAATACCTAAATACTCTTTTCACAGCATCCCAATGTGATCTTCTTGGATTTTCCATAAATCGGCTTAGAACTCCCACTGCTTGGGCAATGTCTGGTCTTGTACAGACCATAGCATACATCAAACTACCAACAACACTTGCATAAGGCACACTGGTCATGTCCTCCATCTCAGTAGCAGACTTTGGACAGTCTTCAACATATAGCTTAGGTCCCTGCATGACTGAAACAACTAGCTACTTGCAATCATCCATGCTAAACCTCTCCAGAACTGTTTTCACATACTTACTCTGACTAACCCAAAGATTTATGCTTGTTCTATCCCTGGTTATCTTCATTCCAAGAATGTACCTTACTGCACCAAGATCTTTCATTTTGAACTTTGCAGACAACTGAGATTTAAGATTAGAAATCATAGACTTTCTATTACCAATGAATAACATGTCATCCAAGTACAGAGTAATAATAAGTACACGATCATTATCAAATTTATAATAAATGCAATGATCAGATTTTAATCTCACAAATCCAATTGACAACACAAATGTGTCAAATATCTGGTACCACATTCTAGGAGATTGATTTAAACCGTAGAGAGATTTATTCAACTTATAGACCAGATTTTGTTTACCTCTTTTAACAAAATGCTTAGGCTAGGACATGTAGATTTCTTCTTCCAGCTCACCATGGAGAAACGTTGTCTTCACATCCATCTGCTCAATTTCAAAATCATACACAACTGCCAATGACAATAAAAATCTGATAGATGTCAGCTTTGCTACAGGGGAAAAAATCTCTCCATAATCAATTCCCTCAATTTGTGAAAATCCCTTTGCAACCAGTCGTGCCTTATACTTCTCAACTTTGCCATCAAGGCCTATCTTCTTTTTGAATATCCACTTACAACCAATAAGCTTTCGCCCTTTAGGCAGTGGTACCAAATTCCAGGTTTCATTCTTTTTCAAAGAATCCATCTCTTCATTCATGGCTTCCAACCAAGAATTTGAATCCGCCATGCTGATTGCTTCTTTCACAGTCCTAGGCTCATCAATGCTAGTAATTAAAGCATAGACACGGTTCAAATCTAACAAAGAGAAACCATACCTTTTTGGTTGCCTTTTTTCTTGTGTAGATCTTCTTAGAGGCTGAGGTTGTTCTTCATCATCAAAATTTCCAGAGCTGCTTGAACTCTCCTCAGTCTTAGGTATATCATGCAACTCTTCCCTTTTTGGAGTTTGTGGGATTTCAACTGCATCCTTCTTCTTGTCAATCTGATCTGTCTCAAGCTGTTGATCACTTATTGACAGTTTCAACTCTCGAAATATCACACTTCTATTGTATATAACCTTCTCAGTAATAGGGTTTCAAAGCTTGTATCCATTGACACCAACTCCATAGCCGATGAGAATACATTTAACAACCTTGTTATCCAATTTTCATCTTTTTTCATTTGGCACATAAACATATGCCTCACAGCCAAAGACACGGATATGCCTCAGAGAGGGCTTCTTACCAGACCATGCTTCCAAAGGTGTCTTGTCAACAAGAGCAGATCAAGGAGATCTATTTATTAGATAACATGTTGTAGCCACGACCTCAACCCAAAACTTCTGCTCCCAGCTAGCGCCACTCAACATACTCCTTGCCTTTTCCATCAGTGTCTTGTTCAACCTTTCAGCAACTCCATTCTGTTGTGGAGTGTAAGGTGTGGTTTGATGTCTTTTAATTCCATGATCAATGGAATTCCTTTCAAAATCTATGGAACAAAATTCACCGCCATTGTCTATCCTCAAACATTTAATTTTTCTTCCTGTCTGATTCTTTACCAAAGATTTAAACTCTTTAAACCGACTGAACACTTCTAATTTAATTTTAATGAAGTATAAAAATGCCTTTCTCGAACAATCATCAATAAAAGAAACATAATATCTGGACTTCGATAATGAAGGAACATTAACTGGACCAAACACATCAGAATGAACATAATCCAGTATACTAGAAGATTTATGATGACTAGAATAAAATGAAACACGGTGTTGTTTTCCATAGATGTAATGTTTGCAAAAATCAAACTCAAGGTTACAATCATCAAGCCCTTCTACAATATTTTTATTCTTCAAAGTTTTTAAACCTTTCTCACCTATGTGACCTAGTCTATGATGCCATAGCATAGTCTTCTCAGCTGGGAGTTTTACCTCCATAGCATTTGCAGATAGAGAAGAGTCTTCATCTTCCTCTACAGGAGCAACATTGCTTGACTTTATAGAGGCACTGTTACATTGAACAAGACGTGCATCCAACTTGTACAGAGTGCTAGTACGAACACCCTTAGCCAACACCATTACACCTCTAGCCATTTTACATCCTTTACTAGAGAAAGAAACTTCTACACCAGAACCATTTAACTTGCTGACAGAAAGAAGATTTTGAGGAAGACCTGGAATGTGCAGTACGCCACCAATACCTTTGACTCTTCCGTCAGGAAACTGAATTATGACTCTTCATTTTCCAACTATCTCCAATGTTGAATCACTTGCCAAGTAAACCTTTCCACCGCCATACTTCTCGTATTTAGAGAACCATTTTCTATTGGACGTCATGTGAAAGGATGCACCTGAGTCAACCAACCAGACATCATATGATGCCTGAGTTGTCAAGGCTGCTGCAATGAAGGCATCTACATCACTTTGAGAAGATTCATTGTCAGAATTATTATTCTTCTTCTTCTCCTTGCAATCCTTCTGGATGTGACTAGGTTGCCCACAATTCCAACACTTTACCTTGGAATTTTTACTAGGAGACTTTGATCTCCCTGAAGATTTGGATTTTGCCTTCTTGTCCTTCCTCTTTCCTTTCTCCTTTGGTCTACCTCGAACAACAAGAGAATCTTTGGCCATCTCAGAGGACTTCCTTCACATTTCTTTAGACATAAGCGAAGCAACCATGTCATCCATCTTGAATGCAGTGGTTGTGATTCCAATAGCCATCACAAGATGATCCCAACTGTCAGGTAATGAAAATAATAGGAGCATGCAACGATCCTCCTCCTCAATCTTTACACCTACAGATGCCAGCTGAGTAACACTAATATTAAATGAGTTCAGATGGTCTACAACAGATGCACCTTCTTCCATTTTCAAGGAGTACAACTTCTTCCTTAGGAATAGCTTGTTTACCAGAGACTTTCCCTGATAAATATCACCAAGCTTCTTCCACAAAGAAGTTGCAGACTGCTCCTCATGGACGTTCAAGAGAACAGAATCAACAAGACTCGGTCTTATCAAACCTCTTTCTTTTCTATCAACAAGATCCCAAGCCTCTTGTGTCACACTTTGTGGCTTAGTTCCAGACACTGCAATCCAGAGGTCTCTATCCACAAGCAAGTCTTCTATCTTGAGTTTCCATAACTCAAAGTTGCTGCCATTAAACTTTTCAATATCTACTCTACTAGATGTACTCGCCATCTCAAACAAAAACAAGTTTTAACAATGCAAGGCTCCCACTGAAACAATATTAGCACAAAAAAATGAGATTTCTCTCAAGGATAACACAACAAGCCAGGCTCTGATACCACTTGAAGGGAAAAACAGGATGGATCTATTGACCCAACAGTGCGGAATACATTCCCTTAACACTAATACAATAGAGGAGAAGAGCATAAACTGGTTCTTAATAGCTTTTAAAACTACTTGAGATGAATACAACCAGTAAAATGATAACAAAAATAAACATTCACAGATTGACACAAGATATACGTGGGAAAACCTTTTCAGGTAAAAAACCCACCACACAAAGTCAAGACAATTGTATTACAGTAATGAAACAATAACATACAATGTTTAGTCTTCTCTGATCAGCTCACAACAACTTAGTTGTTATTCTCACTATTACAATGTTATCTTTTAACATACAGTTTGAATTATTTTTTCTCTAACTCAAAACTTAACCTTTTTGCATACATATATTTGGCTGATATATACAATCATGTACTCAAATAAGAAAGTCATACACTGCATTCAATTCTATCAACCAATCGCCGACCATCAGGTTCATGAACAAGACACCCAATCATGTAACCGATATGCTCTTATAGATATCTTCATCATCGAGCCACCCAGGCATTCAATGTCTTTCCATAATCGGGTTTCAATCCTTATTGAACAAGTCTGCATTAACTGTCATTTACTACATTGGCCTTTAGCCAATCAAACTTTTGTCAACCTGCCATGTGTCCTTCCTGCATTCACTATCGCTCTTTGACTCTGAGTCAAACTCGGTCAAAACTGGCCTCGAGCTTATCTGAGCTCTCCAAGTCTTTACCGCTCTATTGCCGAGCTCGTTCGTCTTGCTCGTAGTATGGTAGTGAGCCAACCGAGCTCTGCCAAAATCTTACTGCGATACCGCAGCCAGGTTTGAGTCATCCTGTGGTATAGTGGTGAGCTCATTCGAGCTCACCGATGACTTCACCGAGCTCGCTCACCTTGCCTCCGAAAACACCACCGTGCTAGCACTGTAGTCATCGAACAAGACCGCGATGTGGCTGTGACTGGTCTGTAGGACCATTGACGGTCTTACTATGCTACCGTGGGGGCTGACAAACCACCCCGCGGTAGGGTGGTGACCGTCAACCAGACCGCTGGCGGTCTTATCGCAGCCACCACGGTGAGCAAGCTCACCGTCCGCGGTACTATGGTAACTGCTGGACCCAACCACAGGCAGTCTCACCGCGGCCACCACGGTGAGTGGACCCACCACCTACGGTATGGCAATAACTGCCAAGACCACCGCAAGCGGCTTCACCATGGCCACCGCGGTCTGTTGCTTAACCGCCCACGGTATGGCAGTGACCGACAAGGCAGATCGAAAGATGCTAATGGCGGCCATCGTGACTAGGGAACAAACAATGAGAGGTAATACAGTAAACCACCAAGGCCTTCACCGCGGTACCACCAAGGTAGGAAAAGAGCTAGGCACAGATGGCGGTAAACTGCAAAAACACAAGATTTTTGCCAAGGCATGAAAATAGGGACTTTAAGCTGGAAGTTGAGACACATTTTCTCAACACTAAGGGGTGTTGAGGAGACATCATTTGAGATCTCATCAATACCTTGAAGGTAAAAAACAATGACATACATTCGCTTCATTGGGAAATATGGATATCAAACAGAGTAAAATCACGGTTCCACTGATACAACAATAATGATTTCTTTTGAGTGATTTGACAACCCGAGATATCGAGGAGATATTCAAATTAAATGTTCTCCTTCATGACAAGATTGAGAGAAAGTGGGAAATTAATGAACCAGAGCCGAGCAAAATATACCTTAAAGTTTATTAACAAGAGTTAGTGACATCAAACTTAGTAGGGTGGCATCGAATAGAAGGGTGGCGGAAGTACAGTTCCCCAAAAGAAAATTAAATGCCACCCTGAGGGAGCCATATGAAATTAAGAGGCAAAAAGAATTAATGGACTTACATGGATTTTCGATCGTTGTAAAGCCAAGCACATATATCAAGCGATGAAGCGTTAAGAATCGAGCAGATAGCCTGAAAAATGGACACTCCGATTAAGTTATGTTGCTCAAAAAACCAATCTGCTTTCTTAGGCTTCATAACAGATCAAAGGCTCAAGAAGATATGCTTGAACAAAGACATCTTGTGTTTGGAAGCTGTGTTGATGGTGATCGGGAAGAAGTTCTGCTTCTCCAATAATCAAACAAGGGAAGATTCACACATTGCCTCTCATTTTCTGGCATCATTGCTAGATCTAAACCTATTGAAACTGAGGTGCTTAATCTTGCTCAGGATGGTCTTCAAGGTAGCAATTTTTCTCAATGATGTGGATGTGGTGGTGGTGGCACAGTTGGAAGTTGGAGTTCCATTACTAGATGACATTGAAAAAATGTTTCTACAAGGTGTAGAGGTGGAATGGCATCCCTTCATCATGGACGTGAGAGCTAAGGGTCTGGAGTGCCACAGGAGATGGGCAATGGTTGGCTACAACTTCCTGTGCAGATAGCTAGGATTGAATGAAACGAAAGGCTTTGAATGGTTTCATGTGTTTGCAAACATGGTGGAATCCACCAAATTCTACGATGAAGAAGAATGAAGGATGGTATCAGGTGGGGTGGTTGTTGGGTGTTTAATTTGTCTAGTGTTTTGTCTAGTTTTTTGAATCAATATAGACTTGTTTGGCTCGTTTATCGAATTTGCAGCCTATGGCGGTGTTGGAATTATGTGCCTCAATCCCACTGGCTTAAACCTCTAAGAGGGAAATGTCAATGTGACCACTAAGATGTCTAGCCGATCCGATTAAGTGATCCTGAACTATCTGTGAGATCAATGTGACTGTTGAGATGTCTGGCCGATCTGAGTTCTTCGGGTGAAGCTTCTTCATGACCATATTGGTGTGACATCTGGTATGTCTCAAGTGGTGATGAAGGTTGTCAATGTGACCCAAACTATCAGTGCAAGTTTCCTAACTCGGTTCGAAAATAGAAGTTTGGTCGACATCGATGTGACCTTTGGTTTGTCCTACCAACAGAAGTGGTCGGCGTGACTTGAACTATCGTTGTGTGATCTCAGTTTGTTGTCGATAGTGGTGCTTTGGCCGGTGGGTCTGGACATCGGTGAGACTCTAGACGACAATGATCGGTTTGACTTAAACGGTTGGTGGAAGTTCTCCATCTCTCCTCCGATGGTTGAAGTCAGACTGACAGGTTTTTGATCAGCGAGAGTTTAGCCGATGTTTCTTTGTTGGGCTAGCCTTGGTTCTCAGTGAAGCCTGGAAAGGTCAAACCGATGAAAAAAGTCAGACCGATGGGTTTGGGAATGGCATAAGCCCTGTCGATGGCTGACGTCAGTGGAACTTGGGTCTTCAACCTAGCCTCGGATGTTCATCCCGACTGCTTTGGTCTGCCCAATGGTTGGTGATCGGCGTAAGTCTCCTCGATGTGATCACATGCTGGAAAAGTCATCGATGGAACATGAACTGTCAGAGGAGCTTTGGAGAACTTCCTCCGAGGAAAAATATCAACTTGATGGTCTTTTGTTCGATGAGACTTCACCAAGTCAGAGCAATGAAGCAATAGAAGACTGTGCAGTAAGCAATTGTCAAATGATCAGTTGGAATCGGTGAGACATAGACTCTATCTCACCGATATGTGAATATAGATTGAAGATTTTGACCGAATGACTATCCTACATGGATTGCTTTGAACCAATGGGAGAAGCAAAATGTAAACTATTGGCAGTTGGAATATTGTGACCATTGAAAGATCAATAGACCGTTTGAGAGTGTGAACATAATATAATTCTCTGTAATGCTCGTAGGTTGTGCTGGGGCAGGTGAAGGAGAATGAGAATGCTATTATGAAGGAGGTAACTTCTCCTCTCTTTGTGTGGATCAAATTGGAAACATCTCTCTATGTAAATCTACTCTGTATGCTATGAGAGAGTGTTGTAATAGAGTGAGGTTTGTAAACACTCAAGAGGTTGATCAGAGGTTCATGAGAGAGAGGATTTACACTATGTGTTGTATGATGGTATTGTAACAATGTGAAGATCGTATAAGGGGTTATGCTGTCCAATTTGTCTCCACAATGAAACAAGATTTAATCTTTGTAAAGGCTTAGTGCCTAAGTTGTATTTGTAAATGTTCTATTGTATGAATAATACAATGGTGATCTGGGCTTTTGGAGTGTGGGGTTTTCTACCCGAAAGGGTTTTCCCCATGTAAATCTATGTGTTTTGTCTCATCTTTCATGTTTCATGTTTCTTGGTTAGAATATGTTAATGCTTGTTCTTGAAACTAAATTTCCATGAGATTCTCTTAGAAGGATTAATGTGGGAAAACAAATTGTGTCTGATTATGCTTTGTGACATAGTTGTACATGTTTTTGAGGCAATCTAATTGAAATTAAAGTTACCGAAGGCACTACAGATCTTAGATTCTTATCTAAGATGACCAAATTTCCCAACAAGTGGATCTTGTTAATTTTGGATTTTTGTAAGGGTGGTCATGGGCACTCAGTGCCATTCGAATTTTCCCAAGTTAATTACTAGCTAGGCTAAAAGGATGTAATTTTTTGTAGTACTCAATATAATGCATGCAACTCTATTACTTATTACGAATCAAAAGAGAGAGTAATGCATAACAAATGAGATAACATGATTTGATTAATATTATTTTTTATGATTTTTTAATAAATTTTATTTAAAATTATTTCTTAGATAATTTTTTTGACTGAATTCATGATTGATTGGTCCTATGTGCATATCTTAGGGATTAAAACATATTAAATAAATAATATCGATGGAAGGGAACACAATGTCCCATCAATGGAGTGATACATTATACAGTAACGAAGTTCAACATGTGGTGAAAGTATATCGAGGGAACATAAGGCTATCGGGCCAACATAAAATCTGGTTCCCCCAATGCAACGATAAAAGGATGAAGGCATTAGAGGAAGTGACACTTATCGGTGGAAGGCTAACAAGGGTCTCCTCGATGACCCAATAAGACCATGAAATTCCAAGTACATGTTAAGGAAGGATATCAGAGGAACTAGGGCACATCAGGGAGACATTATCTGGCGTCCCACCGATACCCCGAAAGGAAGGAGTTCGCCGATGAAGAAGGTGGTTATCGGTGAAAATGGAATCATGGTATCGTCGATCCAATGATGATATTTGTTTTTGATTGATGTGATGTCTCATTGATATCGTTGAGATATTCAAAATAAATTATCTGCCTGATGACAAGATTGATAGCAAGTGGAGCATTTATGAGCTAGAGCAGAGTGAATTATACCTCAATTTGATCACATCTTTTCATTAAGACTTGAAAAGGATTCGCTGGATGCGGGAGCACAAGAAAGGAGGTTGGTAATTTTCCATTACTGCACAACTCATAATGAGTGAAAGAAAATCCAAGTAAGTATACAAAACCGACTAAGAATTTACTTCTATAAAGACTTATAATAAAATTGAACAATGGAAGAAAGCTCAGAAATGCCAAAAATTAAGAAACAAAAAAAGAGAAAAGACTTCTAAATGAGGACTTAATTGACCAATGCCTGGGGTCAGGGCCAAGACCTAAAAGGAGTGCACTGAAAAATCCTTCCATGGATAAGTTATGGGACAAGCACAAAGGTTTAGGAGACATGTGGAAGCCACAATGGGGATATGAGCTATTCATATACCATTATAGGAAATAGTATAGGTTTCAACCAGTTTGCAACCTATGGAGATTGAACCTAGGAAGATTAGTGGTAATGTGTTTGTTAATACAGAGCTGATTAAAGCTCTAGCCAACAAATATGACCCTAAAAGAAGAGCTATTCAATCACACGATGGGTCTGGAATTCTCATTATTTCCAAAGATCTCATATCCAATGTTTTTCAATTGGAATGCTCTCTAAATTTACTATTTACAATCAAATACCTTTTAACAAAGTACCATCACATGGACACGAGCTATAAAAGATGGAAGCTACCACTACACAGGCCCAGGGATGAAGGTAGCCAGATCATAAGCTTTTCTACTAATGAAAACCCTCCATTTCATGAGGCTTTATTTGAAGAATATTTTTTATATATATATTATTCAGTTGGACAAGTGTTAGGAGTAGAGCTCCCACCCCTCATGTCAATTTCCCCAATGGTCCTGGCTGCAGACATAAAAATAAAAGATGCCAGACCATTTGAATATGCTGGTTATTTAAACAATTCTCTGAACTAGGGGATGGGAAGGATCAAAAGCAACAGTGATAGAATTCATGTTTTCAAACATTACTTTTTGTTTATGCATTTGCTTCTACATGAAGGACAAGTTAGAAGATTCTGGGGAGAAGAATTAAAGATAAGAGATGTAGATGAAAGTGGGAATTATAAACCTATAGAAATGTAGAATTCCATATGGGATAGTAGATATGGTAGATCACACTATCTATACTTTGAGGAATATTTTGTCAAGACATTGTTGAAATTATTGGGACATCCATGTAATTATAACCTATCCCCTGAAATATAAAAATTCTTGAGACCAAAGGAAAAGGACCCGAGGAAAGAGGTAAATCATAACTGGGGGGATTGGTATGCATTTACTGATTGCACTATGATTAGAGTCTATGGGTTTGAAGGAGTCCCACAATTATTGCCAAAAATAGTTCCAGACAGAATAGCCTATTTGGAAATTGTGAGACAATTGGCTAAATCTGATGCAAAAAATATTAAGAGATACAATAAGTAGTCTATCATGCCTAGAACTTTGTGCTTTGGAGATTTTATAGTAGTCAACAGTAAAGGGTATGAAGAAATTGATACAAAATTGACAAAATACAATTTACCGTTGGGCAATGAAAGAAAGAATTTTGAGACAAAGGGTTTTATTCACAAGGCAAAATTGTCACAAGGAATATCAGGGTATGAACACCAATTCTCTATTGATGATGTAATAATAAATTATGATGAGGCCTCAACAAAAGACAAGATGACTGCATATAACAAAGTTGTGGTTGTTGAGACCTAGAAGAAAGGAAATGTCCCATCATATTCAGGGGCATTTAATGAAGTACATGATCCTTTGGAAATAATTGAACAGCTCATCACTCATGTGGACGAGCTAATAAAAGATGTACCCCTAGATGTCTTTAAAGAACCTCAAACAACTTATTCAAGAATATAGGCTGAGGACATAGAGTCTCTTGATTACATATGCTCACAACCCACTCCAGAAATGAACTTTTTTGTAGATACAACCATGAGTAAAGAAGATGAAGAAGAGAGTGATGAGGAGGATGATGAGGTCGAACAGATAAGCGCCCCTATAGCTACACAATATGAGCCACCTCCAGAATGAAACATTGTCAAATTTGAAGCATCAGATGAACTCTTTGATGACATGAGAGTCAAGGTCGGGCAAGAATTTATTTCTGACAGTGATTTTCTCAAGACTTCTGAATTTAAATTTTTTGTTTATGAGCATAAAGGAAGAATGCTAAGATAGAGGATGAAGGATATCACTCTTGAGTAGGAGGTAACCAACTTCGAAGAGTTGAGAAAAGAAATAGACATAGAGTTAGAATCTATCACCTCTGGAAGGGGAAAATAATTACTTTAAGAGGGTGGGGTACTACTCTTACCAGGATGGGATATCATCTCTGCAATAGTGTTTGACAATTTTAGGAAAAGAGGATACAAAAAAATGCATCTAATGGAAGAGTCAAGTGATAAAATGTACTTAGGATTAGGGTACAACCTAGATGAATCCACCCTGCTAATTTGGGCATTGTATCCTAAAGATAAAAGGAATGTTGTCATCAGTAATCCAGACCAAGTGTTTGGACATCTTTTGTTCCATGGGGTAGGGGACACTAACCCCATTGAAACAACTGAGCTAAATATAAATATTGCAAAATTCACTAAGGCACAAATTGAAAATTTGATAAAAGAAAATGATAAATTGAGGAAGGAGGTGGCTAGTCACAAAGATAAAAACACATTCCTCTTCTAGATCAAAATTATATTCCCCATGGATAGAGAGTGACAAAATAATATTGGATGCATTAGAAGATGTAGGTTATTGGAAAAAATCTCATCAGAAGTCTCAAGAGAAATGCAAGGAGTTGGAAATAGGAATAAAAACCACTAAATATAATGTTGTGTCTGAGATAATCAAAGAAAGATTCCATAGGGTGATGGATCGTGTTGATGAATATTGGAAATTATTTAAACAAACACACACAACACTTGTGGAGAATGAAATATTGAAAGGATGGATGATTGACAAAAGGGATGAGCTCCTAAATAAGAAATCCATGAAGGGTCAGACATTGGAGACATACAATAAGTTGGTGGAATCACACAACAAGTACCACAATAGGCTCAAAGAGGACATTGAATATTTTGATTTGCATCCTGCACTCCATGATAGCCTTGGAAATCCTAGGGAGCAAGATGATTGGAAGGATGAGCTCACCATGTATCTACCTACTACATTGCAAGAAATAAATGATGAAGAGATGGTGTTACAAAATACACATAAACAACTTGAAAAGATGATGCATGTGGAATATGATATGAAGGGTGCAATTTCTGACATGGAAACTTATGCTGAGGAGGAATACACTCGTCATCTCTCCTCCATCAACTTGTTCATCAACCAAACCAGAGATGCAAAAAATACATAGGGGTATCCATTGGAGCTTAAAGACCATCCGACATCATAAGGAAGATACACTCTGCAGGTGGTGCATTATCATGGAGTAGGAGCCTTGAACAGATCTTAAGTGGTTATAGGCACCTGCTGGAAGATTAACGGATCAATGCATTCATGTGCTGAAGTGTTATGTTTTCATTTATGTTAATTAACTATTTGTCATCAAACATCATAACTATTTGTTATAATGCATATTATTTAAAAGGAAATATAATGGAGATGACTGATTATAATTTGCAATCCATTTTCAGTGTTCAATTGTTGTGTCAAATTTCCATGCTTATTTATTGCTTTGCTATCTCCAAAGTGATCTTTTGAAGTTATTTAAGTCTACAACATTTATCAGGGTACATTTGTTGTTACTGTGTGGATGCTTTGATTGGTTTCTGGTTAGGTGTGAATTAAAGTCCTTTCAAATAATATACTTTAATTGGCTCCTATTAATGATTAAAAGTTATTTTAGAGAAATTGTTTTGATTGGTTTTCATCAACTTAAGAATTAAAATTCCTTCCATACTTCCACAATAACTTGAAGGGATAACATTGGGATTATTAAAGAAGAGCACTATAATATCAATTGAAACAATATAATGGAGAACATCTTATTATCAAAGATTCTCCATGACTATGTTATCATTTTGTATTTTTCTTATGTTTTCCATACTTATTTCTTCTTATATTTGAATGAATATCAGTTATTGAGCCTCAATACTATGCTTATGTGAATGAATATGCTGATATAGTAAAGCATTTATTGTGGATGTTAGTAGAGTTGCTATTTTTTTTGAAAATTTAAGCTTATTTTGCCTTGTTACATGTTCAACATAAAAATGGAAACTATTTAAAAATAAAGTTAATAAAGTTGCTTATTTAAATAATTGTGAGTTACGTGCATTAATATTTTATTAACTTTTGTGTCTTCACGAACATATGTTGATACAAAATGAATGGAAGAAGCATCCAAGTAATACTAATTTTTTCTGCCAACAATTCATACCAAAGATTGAACAATTTAAGGATATTGCAATAGGTAATTTGTATAGACACAAATAATATTACTGAAACATTTCAAAGTTTAAGCCATAAGAATTATCCTTTTTTAAACATGCATTGCAAATAATTCTAAAAATTTAGAATTCTTGGTCATTAACATTATTGTCTACTACAATGTCATCCAGTGTATCATTGTTAATGTTCATATGTTCTTTCAAGTAATTAATATTATCATCATCCTCATCTTGATCTGCATTATCTTCATCATCATTGAAATTTTACTGTAGACCATCTATATTGTTACCAGATGTATTTGGATCATCATTTTCTGTACCATCCATATTGTTGTCTTCCATAACATCATCTAAATTTGGATTGTTGTCTTCTTGTGCCTGAACATAACCATCTTCAACATCATCATTGATGTCAATTTATTCAATGTTCTCTAGTTCCTCTCTCTCATTTTGTCGACCATCATTGTCTTGCTCAATATCCACTAATGCATCGTCAAATACATGCCTTAATCTTGGATCATAATGTATGACAAATATCCATTTCGGGTCCAAAATATCTTCATAGAAAAATACCTGCACATGAACGAAATACATATATTACACGTATGTTATAACAACTTTACTGATTAATAAACCCATGTATATATTCACAATAAACTATGAATTAATAGATTAATGATCACTACCGCTTCTTGTTTGAGTTAAAGAAATACCTACTCACAATGAATTGGTAGAACATAAGGCTCCTTATCCACCGATAGGAAGCATGAGGAATCTATAGAAAATAATCCACTATAGGTATCATGTCTTCGTGTCATCTCAAATGCTTCATACCATCTACACTTAAAAATACAACATTTAAAAGAGCAGTAATCCAACTCAATAATTTCTTGTTTTTCCCAACATATTGTAGATTCCCTTCAATTATATTCTATCTTTTGAGCTTGATCGACTGGATTATTTGAAGTCAACCATGATTCCACAATCGAAGGATCATCTCTTTACATCTACACTTTCTACACGATAATGTCAACCATATGCCCATATTGTTGGATATTTCCTCACATGTGAAAGACCATTTATTTCAGTGAAAACAAATATAATGATGAATATTAAAATAGTTAATAGTGTCAAAACTATAAGTAAACAACATTTTTCCAACTATACCTTTCTTTCACATCCTCTAGACATGTTGATTTCATCTTTTGTTATGTCTAAATCTATACCTGCATCTTCTATTTGATTTTGAATTTATTCAGTAAACCATTATAGTGTGCAATATTTTCCCTATTCCCCAAGTAGATCAATGGGAAGTGGATTATTCTTTGGGTTCGATCTCTTAAACAATCTCCTTGCTTCTAACACTTCTTCTCTCTTTTTATCATACAATTCAATCCATTTGTTGATAAATTCCATGTGGTACAGAATGAACTTGTCAAGTATAGAACTTCCATCTACACCTATTACATGTCAACATGTTTATTTCAAACTCCAAATGTCATGCTGTTAATTTGACAAATAAATTATAGAGTAAATTCATGATTGCAAGAAAAATAACCACACTAATTGTGAATTTACTTAATAATTTGTACTTCAACACCATTAGATTGTAGTTTTTCTCCATCAATAATATTTGATGCTCATTCCTCATCCCAGATGCGTGGCCCATCTTCAAAATCCTTACAAAATAATTCACACAGGAAGAAAAAATTATTCATTCAATACATACCCTTCAACCATGCAACCCTCTGGATGTGCCTTTTGTAAGACATATATTTTAAGAGTTTTCATATACCTCTCAAAGAAAAACATCCATCTTGTTGATACGAAACCCACCAATTCAATGTCATCGACTAGGTGTATAAGTAAATGGACTTGTAGGTCCATGAAACTTGTAGGGAGCTCCTTCTCAAATACACATACAATTTCTGCAATTTCCTTCTTCCACTTTGTCACTTCACATTCGTGGATCTCCTTAGAGGTCACCCACCTAATATAAGAATAGTAAATTAGTGTGAACCTTTAGTAAAAAATTAAAATGCAATATAATATCTCAGTCTCTCACATATGAACATTTCATATAACCACATACCTTGTAAATGCCGACAATCGACTTATGGCATTCCTTAAAACAATTGTAAGACAAGAATCCCCCCTAATTTCCAATGGCATGATATGCTATGAAACACATTTATGAAAAGGTCATTAGTAATATTTTCTCACACAACACAGTATCAAAATATATTTAGTACTTAATCAATGTTACCAGTTGTGATCCTAATAAAATGCTACTTCCTAATGTGAGATGTTAGATAAAAACTAATAGTGTAATGTAAAGAAGTAACAAGATAAAAGGGCACCTCAATAAGATCAGCCTAAGAAAATGGACAATATAGAAGTAAGATAAATAAATTGATTGTTGTTATACCTCCATGTTGTTGCTTCCTTGGTTGGCCCTTGACTTTGAAGTCTTGCGTGCTCCTTGGATGGAAATGAAGTTGAATGGATGCAAGATGAATTGATGCAATATGGATTGATGATATAAGTGCTAAAGTGGATGATAGCTTGAATGGCAATTTTGCAAGAGTTTATTTGCAAAAAACTTCCCCTAAAATAGGAGAAATGAGGGGTATTTATAGGCTAATTGGAATTCTCTAGAGAATTCAACGGTTGGGATTGATCCAACAAAGATCAAGATGAAGGGCTATGGTGAGTTGAGGACTCACAAGCCCTCACATCTTGACATATGGAAGGTGATATGTCTTAGGGTGGAGTGATGTGGAAATGAGGTGGAAGGGAAGTACATGAGGTGGATCTTGGGTGATGAGAAGATTCCTTGGAGGAATAAAAGTGAATTAAAAATTCACAATGATTAGAAGAATCTAGTGGATAAGAGAGAGTCTCCAAAAAGCTGGAGATTTGTCACATGTGGGTGATGTGACAAGTCCAAGGTTCTAGAAGCCCTTGGCACATGTGAAGTGACAAGTCAAGGCTTCTAGAATCTTGCATGGGGGATAGGGTAAACCTTGGAAAGATAAAAGTGAATTAAAAATTCACATGGGGAAGAGAGGAACCTTGGGCAAATAAATGTGAATTAAAAATTCACATGGGGAAGAGAGTCCAGGCTAAAAATGGTAAGTGGGAAGGTTGACCAGAAAAGGTAAGCCAAATGTGGCTAATGATTCTGATTAAGGTTGTGCAAACACATGATTAAGATAATTAATGAGGGATTAGAGGCAAGTGGGAGATTATGGAGGATGTGACACTTAATCTTGATTAAGTGGTGCACATCCTAATCACAGATTAATTAATTTAATCCGGATTAGAAGAGGGTTATGGAGAATGTGACAAGGAGAAAGAAAAGAGGAATTAAAAATTGGTTTTAATCCAAATAGGTTAAATGACTAAATTAAACAATTTGTCATGTTTATTTAATTTAGAGAAGACAAGGGGGTAAGGTAAAGTATTTAATTTATTTAATTACATACTTTAGGAACCTTAGGCAGAAAATGAAATAATGATTAAATAAATTATTTAATCACTGTTAATGGAATAGATGAATATAATAGACGATTTTGATCATATGGAAGTAATCAAATTTGGATGTCTACACCAGTAAATGTTAAATGATGATATATAATACCTTCATAAAATTATGAAAATCATGTGTTTTAAATCCTATGATATGTCCATCAATTGTAAAATCTTTAGCCAATGATGACCCATAACCAATAACTGTCCTTATTGAAAAAATGATATTTTTTAGTTGCTCTAGCTCTTATTTTTTCAAAATCCATGGAGCTTTTGCATATGTTTCATTTTCCTTGCTTGGACACAAATGTTTTCTATCAAATTTGGTATGCAAAAGAGAAATATCTCTCCTTGAAGACAAGGTGTCCTTCTCTTTGCTCGATATATGTCAAAATATAGAATTTGGGAGATTTTTGAAGATGTGCATAGGATCTAATAGGTGAGATATTAATAGATCCTTCCAGTAAGGGAGCTCATAAAATATGGATTTCCTTTTCATTCCTTCTGGCCTAGGAACTAGAAATTTTTCCGGTTCTTGAATTGAATCATGCCAATCAAAAAAATCCTCCCGAGCTTTCAATTCAACATCTTCATACTTCTTAAGCCAATCACCTAGACCCATAATTATGGTAGGGCCTCTATTTTCAACTTTTCCATCAAATTGATTCTTCAAGCGATTTCTAAACTTATGATCTAGTTGTAGAAAAACCCTATTGTTTGCATAAACAAATTTATGTATATCTTTAGAATATCGCCCTTGAAATTGTTCTGCACATCTTGTACATGCAAACATCCCCTTTGTTTGATGCCCTACAATTCAAAAATTAAAATTAATAACAACAAAAAATTAGTATAAAACTAAGTATGAAAATTGGGATGAAAATAAATTATGAGTGTAAATACGTAAATATTTTATCTTACCAGAACAAACACCAAGTCCTGGGAAATCATGAATAGTCCAACATAGCACACCATACAACATGAAGGACCTATTTTATGGAGGATGTGATATGTCATACATTCTTATGCCTTTCCATAGCAGTTGCACCTCATCAATAAAAGGTGCAAGATAAACATCCATGTTTTTAACTTGATGTTTTCTTGGAACAATGAGAGTCAACATAAGGTGCTCCTTTCTAACACTCATCCATGGGGGAATATTGTATACTATCAATTTGACTGGCCAAACACTATAATTTGAGCTTAGGAAAGAGAATGGGCACACTTCATCAATTGCAAGACCAAACCTTATACTACAGGGTTCATCTTTGAATTTTCTTAGCCATTTTTCCCCTATGTGTTTCATTGCTTTGGAGTCGGTCGGAATTTGCATGAATCCATATTTACTCCCGTTCTTCGCATGTCAGTCCATCAATTGTGCAAGTGACTTGCAAAAAAACATTTGTTGAAGTCTAGGTCTAATTGGCATGTGACGTAAAACCTTCTTTGGAAGTATAGGACCTTGCACATATGTACGATATCTCTTCTCTTTGCATACAGGGCATTCTACCTTGTTCTGATATTCATCTCTGTATAAAATGCAATCATTTTTACATGAATGAATTTGCTTATATTCAATCCCCAACTCAACCAACAACAAACGCATCTCTCTGCAAGTTGATGGCAACACATTCTCTTCAGGGAATATTTTAGTTTTTAGTACCCTGTAAGATTTCCAGAGATTAAATCAATTGAATGTTTGACTTATGATGAACATGTTTGATATGCCAATATATACTAGGATTGTTTATATACAATATATGGTTCTAAAATTCCCAAGAAATATAAACGAATTTGATGAATGTTTACGAATTATGTACACCAATTAACAATGCAAAGTAAGAAATAGATTTCAACTTACTTTAGTAGGGTAGTGAATCCTTTGTTTGACCAACCAAATAGTGACTTTATTTCTAATAATATTAATGTGCATGCCAGTTTTGAGGTTCTACTTGCACCCGATTTGAACACGGGTGTCTTCGATGCTGGCTTGGTGGAGTCTTTTAGGTTATCATCAACATTGCGTTGGTGGTAATTACCCTTGCTATCATCATTACTGTCAACCATATGATCATTATTGTCATCATTGTTTTCACCCCCAAGGAAATCTGTAATCATTTCATTCAATACTTCTTCATGCTCTGCATTTTCACTATGATGATCATCATCATTAATGCTAGGTGGCATGCCATTAATGTATGTGAATCTCATTAGCTCTTCAAATTTTTCAGGTGGTAGCATTTTCTTCAATCTTGCTCTTTTTGCCCTGGTATGGTTTAAAGGATGGTTTGGATCATCTTGTCCAAATATTAATAACCTAGTTGGATCTTGGGTATGAATATGTGTTTCATCAACATCTTCTACCTATCAACAAACACAAGCATTATTTAATGTTTGGCAACAATTGGATAAATCATAAATGTATCAATTTCAAATAAATATAATCAAATATGGCTTAAAAAATATAAATATAAATTGTATGAACATATATACATCAATCGAATAATGGAACATTATTTTATAGACTACCTTTCTAATACAATAATTTAAATAAAAAACAATTTTGACAACATAGTTTATAAAACATCAGTCCACACTCATTTATTATTCTTTGGTTTTTTTCCCTTAAGAACATCCTTAGGGAGACCTTGATCTTCCATTTTCTTTCACGCAGGAGTTCGTTTTAAAAAGGGATAAACAATCAGTAACTCATCCCCAATGGTAAGGTCCTTAATAGCCTCAACCATTATCAATATATCAACCTCTCTTTCCATATCTCCATCTTTATCATTTATAACCTCAACAACTTGACAATTTGATCTTACATTAGGGTCCCTTCCCTTACTACTATTTATAAATCCTGCAATATTTTTGTGTGTGCATGCACACCCATCTATATACATAAGATTACCTCTATTAATTTATTTTCCACTTTCCAATTGGAGAAGATGTGTATACATATTCGAATTTAGACCATATGTTGACATGCCAGGCTTATATTTTGCTAGCCTTCTCCATTCACCACTGTAATATGATGGGCCATAGTATGGAATTAATCTCCTAGTGGTTTGTTCTAAATTGTTTCTATGCTTAGATCCCACATGTACATTTTGGACAATTCGCTCCATGAATATTGGAGGGTCGTATCATTTATTTGTATCCCCAAAATTGAAACACCTCGTACACTCTAGGTAGTTGTTGATCACTAGGCCAAGCACAATATAGTCGATGGTCAAATGTCTCTTTGTAAATTGATCTCAAACTCAGGGGAAATTCATCATCTCCATCACATTCATTCTCATAGGGTATGTAGTCCACCTTCCCCTTGTCTTTAAGCAAATTATGCATCTTTAAACCGGTTCTTGTTCTGTGACTTGTTTTCATCAATTCCTCATCTTCCGAGCTAGTATATCGGTACATATTTTTGTTAGATGTATAATATGACAAATGACCATTTCCCTCTAGGCTGGAAGTTGGTGATCTAGGAAACTTTAAACCAAGAACTTTATCCTGCAAGTATCCATTGAGAAAAAAATTAGTTATTTAAATAATATAAAACAATGTTTAAACGAAGTATACATGTTATTTATATCAAATTGGAAAATTCCTTAGCAAAATTCCTATTAGATTTGAATTGATTGTAGGAGGCATACTATCGACTGGAAGCTCATCATATATGTAATGTATTTGTACAATTTCTCGTTTGAATTGTTTCTTTCCATGACATACAAAACATCCAAAAACAACAATTTTCTCAAAGTATTCATCCCATGTACTATAGTCCTGAGTCTTCTAACCAACCTCTTGTTTAGTGCGATCATCTATTGTGTCTGGAAGATACATTGTCATATCCTCTTCTACCCACTATCGTCTACATGATTTAATAGTTTTAGGTCCACGTCCATGTACATATCTTCTTCTTTTGCTAGTTGAACGCTCAGGCTCTGTATTTGCTCCAATCTCCATCTAAAATAATCAACAACATGCATTAATTTATGTCAAGATAGGATAATACATTATAAATTTCAATAATACTATGAAAAATGATGGACGTATCACAAAATGCCATCAAATCATTTTCTCCTAAGTTAAGTCAAAATTTGAGTACCTAATGTCCTGCTTCATCTGTTTTGTCCTCATTTGATATGACATGATCTATTGCCATGGCCTCGTCTCACCCCTATAATACACAAAATAGTAAATAATGTTTACTAAACCAATTATATCATTTCAACGAATATGCTATCCAACACAAAACCTCACTTTATTCATATATTTTCTCAACGTATTCATCCCATGTACTATAGTCCTGACCAACCTCTTGTTTAGTGCAGTCATTTGTTGTGTCTTCAAGATCCATTGTCATATCCTCGAACAATCACTATCATCTATGTGATTTAACAGTTTTAGGTCCACTTCTGCGTACATATCTTCCTCTTTTGCTAGTTGAACACTAAGGCTCTGAATTTTCTCCAATCTCCATCTAAAATAATCAACAACATGCATTAATTTATGTCAAGATTGGATAATAAATTATAAATTTCAATAATACTGTGAAAAAAGATGGATGTATCACAAAATGCTATCAGATCATTTTTTCATAAGTTAAGTCAAAATTTGAGTACCTGATGTCCCTCTTTAGCCGTTGTGTCCTCATTTGAAATGACACAATTTGTTTCCATGGCCTCGTCTTGCCCCTATAATACACAACATAGTAAATAATGTTTAGTACACCAATTATATCATTTCAACGAATATGCTATCCAACACAAAACCTCACTTTAAACATATATTCCACATATATTTCACACTTTAGATGACTCATCTAGTTGTATAGGGGTCATTTCTGAGTTCACAAATCTAACCTCTATTAGTTTTGCACCCACAAAATTGACATGGGATAAGGAATATATAAAATAGGGAACTATGATTGCTCCCTTGGTACATATGAAGATGAAGTCATTTAGGATCAATTTATTTATCAACTTCCAAGAAAAATACATCATTTTGCACTGCCAGGTGCTAAATTAGGCATACTTTACGTCGCCTTTTGCATCCCAAACAAATTACAGTCTTTTGGATGAAATGCGACGCTAAATTAGGCACACTTTTCACTACCGACTACTGAACCAAGAACAAAAATTTAAAACTTCCCATGTCAAGAAGGAAGAGATGACAAGAGGAAAAAGATGCGTGAATGAAGAGAGGACAAAAAATGGAAAAACTACGCAAAGGAGGGCTACAAGAAAGTAGATTAGAAATTCGATTTAGTTTACGACACCATAGATAAGGTTAGAATTTTATTTTTTCGTTCCCACAAATATTTTATACAACAATGAGCTCATGGTTTCGAATTGATTGTGCACACACATTCATTTTCTTTCTAATCAGTGGATGTGACTCAAGCATGGGACCTATCTATGTTAACTCTCAATAAAACCACACTCCAAGCCCTTTTTATCCCCCCAAAGATTACCATTCTATACAGGTGTGCAAGTGTTGTTTTTTTTACAATATATTTGTTTCATTTTGCATATATTTATATCCTTTCAAATATATTTATATTCTATATAGGTGCACAATAAATTGATTCATAGGCATTTAAATCCAGAAAGAGATTCATTCAACGTAAAACTTTCATACCATAAATTAGACAAAAACTTTCATACCTAACAGTGTGTACTTCATTTGCCTCCACAGACTAGACAAAAGTAATTTTCCCTAGATTGCCTCAAAATGTCAAGCGATAGAGGGAAGAGAAAAAAGGGAGCAGACTTTGGCCACGATGAGGTAATTCATTATCAATTTGTAAATTTGTAAATGTTTCCCTTGTTTCTTTCATTTTTCATTTTTCATTTTTACTTTTTATAAATTTAAAAGAAGAAATTTATTATATATAGATATATAGGGACATGTGACTAACAAAGATAAAGAGGCATTGGATTCCATATTGGGGGCAGAGGTAGTGAACAAATTGGATGATGTGCGTTGGAAAATGCTTTCTAGATACATAGAAAATTGATATAGTGAAGGCCCTCAAACATTGAAACCAAATTAACTGTGTCAAAGGGAATCAATTGATTCCCCAAGCAGTCCTAGATTGAGAAAAAGATTCAGGAGAAAATCAAAAACAGTAAAATCTAGGAATGTAGAACAGGGAGTTGAGGCTTCCACTGTCCCAACCACTCATGGGATACAGACTTCTTCCACCATGGTAAGTTTTCAATCTTGCATTGGTACCTTCAATACCAAGATAGAATATGATGTGGTTTCAGGGGAAGTCTGAATGACAACTGCTAGAAAAGAGTTTGTGAATAGGTTGAAGGAATCATGCCTTCAATGGTTCAAATACCATCTATATTTTCCATTCTCAAAGATACCCATACACCTACAAAAACAATTATCAATGGCATGGAGACTGAATTTTCCACAGGTTGGTCTGTGAAGAAGGTAAACTATGAATGTCTCAAAATTGCAAGAGATTTCGGTGCAACCAAACAAAGAAGATAAAAAAATCCCTCCCGAGCTAAGGCTCAAAAAAAGGCTAATTGATGTAAGTTTCAAAGTATGGAAAGAGTTTGTAAAAGCATACGAGAATTATGAAGCACAGAGGAAGTCCAGTGAAGAGAGTACGTAGGTATTTGAATTTTCTTATAAGATTATATCAAATTTATTAAACGATTTTTAAATTTTATTTGTGCATAGTTAAATTGAATTAGTATATGTTTCAGGACAAGGCCTTCAAGGCTAGGCTTCAAAAAGTTTGTTCCATGCATTACAATGGCCATAAAGGTTTACATGCCTTGATTTGTCAATTTGTAAGTATATTCAATATGTTAATTGATATTTTTCTTAATTCCCTAGGAAAAAGTAAATGCTTGCATATCAATTAGTTTAACTAGTCCATGGGCCATGTTTTGACAAGAGGAGAAATATGACCGACATCCAAAGCAATTTGAAAAGGAAAAGTTACAAAGCAAAAAGTGGGCTGATTTTTTAATCTGGATGGACAACGAGGTATAAATAGTTGAATTTAAGTTTCAATAACTTAGTTGGATATTGTTGTGTTAATATGTCAATTTGCATTTCTTGTGTTGAGTTATTTATTGATGTGTAGGATGAGTTCTAAAGTGCTTCTCTATTGGCCCTAGATACCACTCAATTGTCCCATTATTTCATGTTGAGGAAAAAAATTATTGTTTTCCTTAAAGGGTAGTGGGTGACATTCATGCCTTATTTTCATAGCATATTTTAATTAATGACCATTGTCTTTTAATATCTCTTAAGTTTCCTCATTTAGGTTATGAGTTGTATCATTTGAGTAACTTAGTCCCATGTTGATTTGATTTATATTCTTTTCTCTCAAACATGGTATCTCAAGGAGTGCTTCCTTGAATTCATGTTGCCATTCTACTAAGTGATCCACGTGCATCTTTGCCATCCTTCCTCATGATGCTGCCATTGTTTTAACATGTAAGAATATTTTGATGCATCTTGGTAGGAATCCTATAGATCTAACTCATCCTTGTAGTCTACATCACTTGGTGTAGCTAACCAGCCACTTAATTTGTCCATCTAATTTTAAAAAAGGCAGTAAATTCCTATCTTCCAAGTTAAAAAAACTCTCTCTGCCTTTTCAAACTCTTTCATTGCTACAGATTGTCTATGGGATTTAATAATTTTTACCACATGGTTGATGTGTATTGAATCCTTGGATCTAAAGGAAATTTCCTTAACATAAATACTACTAGGGAATTTCAATGTTGGCATGTAGTTGGAATTAAAACCGATACCTGGAACATTGAAAATTATCCTTATATAAGAATTCCATCCATCTTATTGGCTTGTAACACTCTTGATGGTGGCTACATGAAATGGAACCATGATGCCATATATGGGTACCAGAAAAACACCATTTTTCATATCAACTTGAATCATGAGCCCTCTAGAAATGGGGATATCATCCATATTTTTGTAGGAAACCATCTTAGTGGATGGCTTGGAAGAGACACGTCCATCTCATGTACCAATGCTCCTTGCATCCAATCTTCTAGCAGAATCCTCATTCTTTTGCCTTGTAAGTTCTGCTTCGTATTGATGATGTTGCTCTTCTTTAGTCATCTCCTGATTATTAGTTCGTAAGGTTTCCCTGGAGATGCCTGATTCTCCTCCATTTACCTCAGCCTTTGGTTTTTGTTTCACTTCCTCGTCTTCATCATCGTCGTTAAATGAGTATGCAACATCAGTGTATCCTTTGGAGCTAACCCCAGTTGCATTTTCAGGCCCTTTATCCTTAACAACCACAGTGTTAGCAAGGAGCAATGAATAATTCTATGTTTTGGGGTTACCAGTCTGTAATTGCAAATTATCAAACCCAAGTGATACATTAAAATCCATTCCAGCCTTCACAATTTTATCATTTCTTGAATTCAAACTTAAACTAGACTCTCGAAATTCGATCCCTATTCCTATTGTTGTAGACTTTGTAAGATGAGGAAAAAGTTCAGGGCCATCTCTTTGAACTACCTCCATAGATTCTTTATATTAACATACATGCACATGATATGATTATATACATGAAAAGGTCACTTAAAAATAATACAATCAAAGTACAAAATCTCCTAAAGAACTATTCATGGTTATATCGAACCATTCGGGGAATGCCATAATTTATCCCACTGATGTTTATCTGTTACATCAACGTGTTTACTTTTGTTGACACTATCATTATATTGAGGAGAGCACCTTAGGAGTCAACCTGATAGGGTATTGTTACTCCTATACTAGGTTGTGAGCTATTTTAATCAAGCAATGAACAGGGCTGTGATGGGGGTTCCGCCGATGAAGCATTGTTAGGATGATGGTATTGAATTTCGCTAGGAATGGGGGAAAGACTACGAGATTTCAATTTTATGGGTGTAATGGAGGCTATAATATGGATCTGGTCACACAAATTTCTACAATTTGTATTGATCATAAAATTAAAGTGTGGTGTATTTTGGTGGTATATGGAAGATAGGTGAGGTAGACGCTAGTCGACAATGCCAGATTTTTATAGTCCCAACACCTTGAAAATTTGCATTGATTTATTTTTCATGTCCCTCTCTTGTTGTTCTTCATCAATTTCATCAGGATCATACATTGACCTTCTTGCCCTTCCTAAATTTTGGACCACATCCATTGCTTCCACATAAAACTAGACATCCTTGGTCTTCTTGGTTCCCACGCCATGATAAGGTTATGCATATGAAAATGAAGCAAAGTAATCATCTCCTTCTCTATTGGTTGGAAGAATGCATGCTTAATGTTTTGATACATGATATCATCTCTCTCTTCTGCTCTCATGGTTGAATACTGAAATCCATTATGGTGGGCCTCCAGAGTTCTAGTCATATTTCTTCCTCTTCCACCAAATGCTGGTCTGATCCACAAGTCTGCTAGCCTAATTGCCTTCATTTTTTAAAGCTAAATTTTCTCTTGAGTCACTAGTCTAGCTCTCTCTGCCTTTCCAGACTCTTTCATTACTACATATGTTCTGTGGTATTTAATCATTTGTACCACATCGTTGATGTGCTTTGAATCCTTGGATCTAAAGGAAATTTCCTTAACATAAATACTGCTAGGGAATTTCAATGTTGGCATGTAGTTAGCATTAAAGCTGGTACCTGGAACATTGAAAATTATCCTTATATAAGAATTCCCTCCATCTTGTTGCCTTGTAACACTATTGATGGTGGCTACATGAAATCTGATTTAGATTCCTCTTCTACATTAGAGGGTTCATATCCTTTATCTGACTCTTCTGAATTATCAAAATTAGAATCACTAGATTCCATATTCAAAATTCCCAACCACCATCTTCAATAAATTTATCTGGATAATTAGTAATAGTCTTCAAAATTGGCCACCAGTTCAAGTTCATTCTTCTTTCATAATACTTTATATCCATGGAGTTCAACCATTCCTTGATTCCATCAAGTAAATATTGAGGAATGGCATCAATGTGGAGTACATCCTGCTTGAAGTCTTTGAAAACAATAGCCATATCAAATGCCATTTTCCCAAGTCCTACTCTCTCAAGGTTAATAATCTCAATCTCTATAATAGTGATTACTAAGAAAGGTTATTCCACCAACTCTTTCTTCCTCTTCCATGAAAACTAAGCTCTCTAAATGGTATATCAAACTCTAGCTCAAAATATTTTAGATGAGGTTTCCCCCATAGTTGTCTTACTCGCTTGACAAATCCTTGAAAATCTGCATTGATTTTATTTTTCTTGTCCCTCTCTTGTCGTTCTTCCTCAATTTCATCAGGATCATACATTGACCTTCTTGCCCCTCCTAATGTTTGGACCACATCCATTACCTCAACATAAAATCGGACATCCTTGGTCTTCTTGGTTCGTACACCATGATATGGTTATGCAAATGAAAATGAATTAAAATAATCACATTTCTTCATCTTCCATGAAAACCAAGCTCTCTAAATGGTATACCAAACTCTAGTTCAAAATATTTTATATGAGGTTGCTCCCACAGCTCTCTTACTCACTTGACAAATCCTTGAAAATCTGCATTAATTTTATTTTGCCTATCCCTCTCTTGTTGTTCTTCCTTAATTTCATCAGGATCATACATTGAGCTTCTTGCCCCTCCTAAAGTTTGGACCACATCCATTACCTCAACATAAAACTGGACATCCTTGGTCTTCTTGGTTCCCATGCCATGATATGGTTATGCAAATGAAAATGAAATAAAGTAATCATCTTTCTTCCTCTTCCATAAAAACCAAGCTCTCTAAATGGTATATCAAACTCTAGTTCAAA
>CM021102.1:96866545-96995902 GCA_007115665.2 Sequoiadendron giganteum
TCTTATATTTGAATGAATATCAGTTATTGAGCCTCAATACTATGCTTATGTGAATGAATATGCTGATATAGTAAAGCATTTATTGTGGATGTTAGTAGAGTTGCTATTTTTTTTGAAAATTTAAGCTTATTTTGCCTTGTTACATGTTCAACATAAAAATGGAAACTATTTAAAAATAAAGTTAATAAAGTTGCTTATTTAAATAATTGTGAGTTACGTGCATTAATATTTTATTAACTTTTGTGTCTTCACGAACATATGTTGATACAAAATGAATGGAAGAAGCATCCAAGTAATACTAATTTTTTCTGCCAACAATTCATACCAAAGATTGAACAATTTAAGGATATTGCAATAGGTAATTTGTATAGACACAAATAATATTACTGAAACATTTCAAAGTTTAAGCCATAAGAATTATCCTTTTTTAAACATGCATTGCAAATAATTCTAAAAATTTAGAATTCTTGGTCATTAACATTATTGTCTACTACAATGTCATCCAGTGTATCATTGTTAATGTTCATATGTTCTTTCAAGTAATTAATATTATCATCATCCTCATCTTGATCTGCATTATCTTCATCATCATTGAAATTTTACTGTAGACCATCTATATTGTTACCAGATGTATTTGGATCATCATTTTCTGTACCATCCATATTGTTGTCTTCCATAACATCATCTAAATTTGGATTGTTGTCTTCTTGTGCCTGAACATAACCATCTTCAACATCATCATTGATGTCAATTTATTCAATGTTCTCTAGTTCCTCTCTCTCATTTTGTCGACCATCATTGTCTTGCTCAATATCCACTAATGCATCGTCAAATACATGCCTTAATCTTGGATCATAATGTATGACAAATATCCATTTCGGGTCCAAAATATCTTCATAGAAAAATACCTGCACATGAACGAAATACATATATTACACGTATGTTATAACAACTTTACTGATTAATAAACCCATGTATATATTCACAATAAACTATGAATTAATAGATTAATGATCACTACCGCTTCTTGTTTGAGTTAAAGAAATACCTACTCACAATGAATTGGTAGAACATAAGGCTCCTTATCCACCGATAGGAAGCATGAGGAATCTATAGAAAATAATCCACTATAGGTATCATGTCTTCGTGTCATCTCAAATGCTTCATACCATCTACACTTAAAAATACAACATTTAAAAGAGCAGTAATCCAACTCAATAATTTCTTGTTTTTCCCAACATATTGTAGATTCCCTTCAATTATATTCTATCTTTTGAGCTTGATCGACTGGATTATTTGAAGTCAACCATGATTCCACAATCGAAGGATCATCTCTTTACATCTACACTTTCTACACGATAATGTCAACCATATGCCCATATTGTTGGATATTTCCTCACATGTGAAAGACCATTTATTTCAGTGAAAACAAATATAATGATGAATATTAAAATAGTTAATAGTGTCAAAACTATAAGTAAACAACATTTTTCCAACTATACCTTTCTTTCACATCCTCTAGACATGTTGATTTCATCTTTTGTTATGTCTAAATCTATACCTGCATCTTCTATTTGATTTTGAATTTATTCAGTAAACCATTATAGTGTGCAATATTTTCCCTATTCCCCAAGTAGATCAATGGGAAGTGGATTATTCTTTGGGTTCGATCTCTTAAACAATCTCCTTGCTTCTAACACTTCTTCTCTCTTTTTATCATACAATTCAATCCATTTGTTGATAAATTCCATGTGGTACAGAATGAACTTGTCAAGTATAGAACTTCCATCTACACCTATTACATGTCAACATGTTTATTTCAAACTCCAAATGTCATGCTGTTAATTTGACAAATAAATTATAGAGTAAATTCATGATTGCAAGAAAAATAACCACACTAATTGTGAATTTACTTAATAATTTGTACTTCAACACCATTAGATTGTAGTTTTTCTCCATCAATAATATTTGATGCTCATTCCTCATCCCAGATGCGTGGCCCATCTTCAAAATCCTTACAAAATAATTCACACAGGAAGAAAAAATTATTCATTCAATACATACCCTTCAACCATGCAACCCTCTGGATGTGCCTTTTGTAAGACATATATTTTAAGAGTTTTCATATACCTCTCAAAGAAAAACATCCATCTTGTTGATACGAAACCCACCAATTCAATGTCATCGACTAGGTGTATAAGTAAATGGACTTGTAGGTCCATGAAACTTGTAGGGAGCTCCTTCTCAAATACACATACAATTTCTGCAATTTCCTTCTTCCACTTTGTCACTTCACATTCGTGGATCTCCTTAGAGGTCACCCACCTAATATAAGAATAGTAAATTAGTGTGAACCTTTAGTAAAAAATTAAAATGCAATATAATATCTCAGTCTCTCACATATGAACATTTCATATAACCACATACCTTGTAAATGCCGACAATCGACTTATGGCATTCCTTAAAACAATTGTAAGACAAGAATCCCCCCTAATTTCCAATGGCATGATATGCTATGAAACACATTTATGAAAAGGTCATTAGTAATATTTTCTCACACAACACAGTATCAAAATATATTTAGTACTTAATCAATGTTACCAGTTGTGATCCTAATAAAATGCTACTTCCTAATGTGAGATGTTAGATAAAAACTAATAGTGTAATGTAAAGAAGTAACAAGATAAAAGGGCACCTCAATAAGATCAGCCTAAGAAAATGGACAATATAGAAGTAAGATAAATAAATTGATTGTTGTTATACCTCCATGTTGTTGCTTCCTTGGTTGGCCCTTGACTTTGAAGTCTTGCGTGCTCCTTGGATGGAAATGAAGTTGAATGGATGCAAGATGAATTGATGCAATATGGATTGATGATATAAGTGCTAAAGTGGATGATAGCTTGAATGGCAATTTTGCAAGAGTTTATTTGCAAAAAACTTCCCCTAAAATAGGAGAAATGAGGGGTATTTATAGGCTAATTGGAATTCTCTAGAGAATTCAACGGTTGGGATTGATCCAACAAAGATCAAGATGAAGGGCTATGGTGAGTTGAGGACTCACAAGCCCTCACATCTTGACATATGGAAGGTGATATGTCTTAGGGTGGAGTGATGTGGAAATGAGGTGGAAGGGAAGTACATGAGGTGGATCTTGGGTGATGAGAAGATTCCTTGGAGGAATAAAAGTGAATTAAAAATTCACAATGATTAGAAGAATCTAGTGGATAAGAGAGAGTCTCCAAAAAGCTGGAGATTTGTCACATGTGGGTGATGTGACAAGTCCAAGGTTCTAGAAGCCCTTGGCACATGTGAAGTGACAAGTCAAGGCTTCTAGAATCTTGCATGGGGGATAGGGTAAACCTTGGAAAGATAAAAGTGAATTAAAAATTCACATGGGAAAGAGAGGAACCTTGGGCAAATAAATGTGAATTAAAAATTCACATGGGGAAGAGAGTCCAAGCTAAAAATGGTAAGTGGGAAGGTTGACCAGAAAATGTAAGCCAAATGTGGCTAATGATTCTGATTAAGGTTGTGCAAACACCTGATTAAGATAATTAATGAGGGATTAGAGGCAAGTGGGAGATTATGGAGGATGTGACACTTAATCTTGATTAAGTGGTGCACATCCTAATCACAGATTAATTAATTTAATCCGGATTAGAAGAGGGTTATGGAGAATGTGACAAGGAGAAAGAAAAGAGGAATTAAAAATTGGTTTTAATCCAAATAGGTTAAATGACTAAATTAAACAATTTGTCATGTTTATTTAATTTAGAGAAGACAAGGGGGTAAGGTAAAGTATTTAATTTATTTAATTACATACTTTAGGAACCTTAGGCAGAAAATGAAATAATGATTAAATAAATTATTTAATCACTGTTAATGGAATAGATGAATATAATAGACGATTTTGATCATATGGAAGTAATCAAATTTGGATGTCTACACCAGTAAATGTTAAATGATGATATATAATACCTTCATAAAATTATGAAAATCATGTGTTTTAAATCCTATGATATGTCCATCAATTGTAAAATCTTTAGCCAATGATGACCCATAACCAATAACTGTCCTTATTGAAAAAATGATATTTTTTAGTTGCTCTAGCTCTTATTTTTTCAAAATCCATGGAGCTTTTGCATATGTTTCATTTTCCTTGCTTGGACACAAATGTTTTCTATCAAATTTGGTATGCAAAAGAGAAATATCTCTCCTTGAAGACAAGGTGTCCTTCTCTTTGCTCGATATATGTCAAAATATAGAATTTGGGAGATTTTTGAAGATGTGCATAGGATCTAATAGGTGAGATATTAATAGATCCTTCCAGTAAGGGAGCTCATAAAATATGGATTTCCTTTTCATTCCTTCTGGCCTAGGAACTAGAAATTTTTCCGGTTCTTGAATTGAATCATGCCAATCAAAAAAATCCTCCCGAGCTTTCAATTCAACATCTTCATACTTCTTAAGCCAATCACCTAGACCCATAATTATGGTAGGGCCTCTATTTTCAACTTTTCCATCAAATTGATTCTTCAAGCGATTTCTAAACTTATGATCTAGTTGTAGAAAAACCCTATTGTTTGCATAAACAAATTTATGTATATCTTTAGAATATCGCCCTTGAAATTGTTCTGCACATCTTGTACATGCAAACATCCCCTTTGTTTGATGCCCTACAATTCAAAAATTAAAATTAATAACAACAAAAAATTAGTATAAAACTAAGTATGAAAATTGGGATGAAAATAAATTATGAGTGTAAATACGTAAATATTTTATCTTACCAGAACAAACACCAAGTCCTGGGAAATCATGAATAGTCCAACATAGCACACCATACAACATGAAGGACCTATTTTATGGAGGATGTGATATGTCATACATTCTTATGCCTTTCCATAGCAGTTGCACCTCATCAATAAAAGGTGCAAGATAAACATCCATGTTTTTAACTTGATGTTTTCTTGGAACAATGAGAGTCAACATAAGGTGCTCCTTTCTAACACTCATCCATGGGGGAATATTGTATACTATCAATTTGACTGGCCAAACACTATAATTTGAGCTTAGGAAAGAGAATGGGCACACTTCATCAATTGCAAGACCAAACCTTATACTACAGGGTTCATCTTTGAATTTTCTTAGCCATTTTTCCCCTATGTGTTTCATTGCTTTGGAGTCGGTCGGAATTTGCATGAATCCATATTTACTCCCGTTCTTCGCATGTCAGTCCATCAATTGTGCAAGTGACTTGCAAAAAAACATTTGTTGAAGTCTAGGTCTAATTGGCATGTGACGTAAAACCTTCTTTGGAAGTATAGGACCTTGCACATATGTACGATATCTCTTCTCTTTGCATACAGGGCATTCTACCTTGTTCTGATATTCATCTCTGTATAAAATGCAATCATTTTTACATGAATGAATTTGCTTATATTCAATCCCCAACTCAACCAACAACAAACGCATCTCTCTGCAAGTTGATGGCAACACATTCTCTTCAGGGAATATTTTAGTTTTTAGTACCCTGTAAGATTTCCAGAGATTAAATCAATTGAATGTTTGACTTATGATGAACATGTTTGATATGCCAATATATACTAGGATTGTTTATATACAATATATGGTTCTAAAATTCCCAAGAAATATAAACGAATTTGATGAATGTTTACGAATTATGTACACCAATTAACAATGCAAAGTAAGAAATAGATTTCAACTTACTTTAGTAGGGTAGTGAATCCTTTGTTTGACCAACCAAATAGTGACTTTATTTCTAATAATATTAATGTGCATGCCAGTTTTGAGGTTCTACTTGCACCCGATTTGAACACGGGTGTCTTCGATGCTGGCTTGGTGGAGTCTTTTAGGTTATCATCAACATTGCGTTGGTGGTAATTACCCTTGCTATCATCATTACTGTCAACCATATGATCATTATTGTCATCATTGTTTTCACCCCCAAGGAAATCTGTAATCATTTCATTCAATACTTCTTCATGCTCTGCATTTTCACTATGATGATCATCATCATTAATGCTAGGTGGCATGCCATTAATGTATGTGAATCTCATTAGCTCTTCAAATTTTTCAGGTGGTAGCATTTTCTTCAATCTTGCTCTTTTTGCCCTGGTATGGTTTAAAGGATGGTTTGGATCATCTTGTCCAAATATTAATAACCTAGTTGGATCTTGGGTATGAATATGTGTTTCATCAACATCTTCTACCTATCAACAAACACAAGCATTATTTAATGTTTGGCAACAATTGGATAAATCATAAATGTATCAATTTCAAATAAATATAATCAAATATGGCTTAAAAAATATAAATATAAATTGTATGAACATATATACATCAATCGAATAATGGAACATTATTTTATAGACTACCTTTCTAATACAATAATTTAAATAAAAAACAATTTTGACAACATAGTTTATAAAACATCAGTCCACACTCATTTATTATTCTTTGGTTTTTTTCCCTTAAGAACATCCTTAGGGAGACCTTGATCTTCCATTTTCTTTCACGCAGGAGTTCGTTTTAAAAAGGGATAAACAATCAGTAACTCATCCCCAATGGTAAGGTCCTTAATAGCCTCAACCATTATCAATATATCAACCTCTCTTTCCATATCTCCATCTTTATCATTTATAACCTCAACAACTTGACAATTTGATCTTACATTAGGGTCCCTTCCCTTACTACTATTTATAAATCCTGCAATATTTTTGTGTGTGCATGCACACCCATCTATATACATAAGATTACCTCTATTAATTTATTTTCCACTTTCCAATTGGAGAAGATGTGTATACATATTCGAATTTAGACCATATGTTGACATGCCAGGCTTATATTTTGCTAGCCTTCTCCATTCACCACTGTAATATGATGGGCCATAGTATGGAATTAATCTCCTAGTGGTTTGTTCTAAATTGTTTCTATGCTTAGATCCCACATGTACATTTTGGACAATTCGCTCCATGAATATTGGAGGGTCGTATCATTTATTTGTATCCCCAAAATTGAAACACCTCGTACACTCTAGGTAGTTGTTGATCACTAGGCCAAGCACAATATAGTCGATGGTCAAATGTCTCTTTGTAAATTGATCTCAAACTCAGGGGAAATTCATCATCTCCATCACATTCATTCTCATAGGGTATGTAGTCCACCTTCCCCTTGTCTTTAAGCAAATTATGCATCTTTAAACCGGTTCTTGTTCTGTGACTTGTTTTCATCAATTCCTCATCTTCCGAGCTAGTATATCGGTACATATTTTTGTTAGATGTATAATATGACAAATGACCATTTCCCTCTAGGCTGGAAGTTGGTGATCTAGGAAACTTTAAACCAAGAACTTTATCCTGCAAGTATCCATTGAGAAAAAAATTAGTTATTTAAATAATATAAAACAATGTTTAAACGAAGTATACATGTTATTTATATCAAATTGGAAAATTCCTTAGCAAAATTCCTATTAGATTTGAATTGATTGTAGGAGGCATACTATCGACTGGAAGCTCATCATATATGTAATGTATTTGTACAATTTCTCGTTTGAATTGTTTCTTTCCATGACATACAAAACATCCAAAAACAACAATTTTCTCAAAGTATTCATCCCATGTACTATAGTCCTGAGTCTTCTAACCAACCTCTTGTTTAGTGCGATCATCTATTGTGTCTGGAAGATACATTGTCATATCCTCTTCTACCCACTATCGTCTACATGATTTAATAGTTTTAGGTCCACGTCCATGTACATATCTTCTTCTTTTGCTAGTTGAACGCTCAGGCTCTGTATTTGCTCCAATCTCCATCTAAAATAATCAACAACATGCATTAATTTATGTCAAGATAGGATAATACATTATAAATTTCAATAATACTATGAAAAATGATGGACGTATCACAAAATGCCATCAAATCATTTTCTCCTAAGTTAAGTCAAAATTTGAGTACCTAATGTCCTGCTTCATCTGTTTTGTCCTCATTTGATATGACATGATCTATTGCCATGGCCTCGTCTCACCCCTATAATACACAAAATAGTAAATAATGTTTACTAAACCAATTATATCATTTCAACGAATATGCTATCCAACACAAAACCTCACTTTATTCATATATTTTCTCAACGTATTCATCCCATGTACTATAGTCCTGACCAACCTCTTGTTTAGTGCAGTCATTTGTTGTGTCTTCAAGATCCATTGTCATATCCTCGAACAATCACTATCATCTATGTGATTTAACAGTTTTAGGTCCACTTCTGCGTACATATCTTCCTCTTTTGCTAGTTGAACACTAAGGCTCTGAATTTTCTCCAATCTCCATCTAAAATAATCAACAACATGCATTAATTTATGTCAAGATTGGATAATAAATTATAAATTTCAATAATACTGTGAAAAAAGATGGATGTATCACAAAATGCTATCAGATCATTTTTTCATAAGTTAAGTCAAAATTTGAGTACCTGATGTCCCTCTTTAGCCGTTGTGTCCTCATTTGAAATGACACAATTTGTTTCCATGGCCTCGTCTTGCCCCTATAATACACAACATAGTAAATAATGTTTAGTACACCAATTATATCATTTCAACGAATATGCTATCCAACACAAAACCTCACTTTAAACATATATTCCACATATATTTCACACTTTAGATGACTCATCTAGTTGTATAGGGGTCATTTCTGAGTTCACAAATCTAACCTCTATTAGTTTTGCACCCACAAAATTGACATGGGATAAGGAATATATAAAATAGGGAACTATGATTGCTCCCTTGGTACATATGAAGATGAAGTCATTTAGGATCAATTTATTTATCAACTTCCAAGAAAAATACATCATTTTGCACTGCCAGGTGCTAAATTAGGCATACTTTACGTCGCCTTTTGCATCCCAAACAAATTACAGTCTTTTGGATGAAATGCGACGCTAAATTAGGCACACTTTTCACTACCGACTACTGAACCAAGAACAAAAATTTAAAACTTCCCATGTCAAGAAGGAAGAGATGACAAGAGGAAAAAGATGCGTGAATGAAGAGAGGACAAAAAATGGAAAAACTACGCAAAGGAGGGCTACAAGAAAGTAGATTAGAAATTCGATTTAGTTTACGACACCATAGATAAGGTTAGAATTTTATTTTTTCGTTCCCACAAATATTTTATACAACAATGAGCTCATGGTTTCGAATTGATTGTGCACACACATTCATTTTCTTTCTAATCAGTGGATGTGACTCAAGCATGGGACCTATCTATGTTAACTCTCAATAAAACCACACTCCAAGCCCTTTTTATCCCCCCAAAGATTACCATTCTATACAGGTGTGCAAGTGTTGTTTTTTTTACAATATATTTGTTTCATTTTGCATATATTTATATCCTTTCAAATATATTTATATTCTATATAGGTGCACAATAAATTGATTCATAGGCATTTAAATCCAGAAAGAGATTCATTCAACGTAAAACTTTCATACCATAAATTAGACAAAAACTTTCATACCTAACAGTGTGTACTTCATTTGCCTCCACAGACTAGACAAAAGTAATTTTCCCTAGATTGCCTCAAAATGTCAAGCGATAGAGGGAAGAGAAAAAAGGGAGCAGACTTTGGCCACGATGAGGTAATTCATTATCAATTTGTAAATTTGTAAATGTTTCCCTTGTTTCTTTCATTTTTCATTTTTCATTTTTACTTTTTATAAATTTAAAAGAAGAAATTTATTATATATAGATATATAGGGACATGTGACTAACAAAGATAAAGAGGCATTGGATTCCATATTGGGGGCAGAGGTAGTGAACAAATTGGATGATGTGCGTTGGAAAATGCTTTCTAGATACATAGAAAATTGATATAGTGAAGGCCCTCAAACATTGAAACCAAATTAACTGTGTCAAAGGGAATCAATTGATTCCCCAAGCAGTCCTAGATTGAGAAAAAGATTCAGGAGAAAATCAAAAACAGTAAAATCTAGGAATGTAGAACAGGGAGTTGAGGCTTCCACTGTCCCAACCACTCATGGGATACAGACTTCTTCCACCATGGTAAGTTTTCAATCTTGCATTGGTACCTTCAATACCAAGATAGAATATGATGTGGTTTCAGGGGAAGTCTGAATGACAACTGCTAGAAAAGAGTTTGTGAATAGGTTGAAGGAATCATGCCTTCAATGGTTCAAATACCATCTATATTTTCCATTCTCAAAGATACCCATACACCTACAAAAACAATTATCAATGGCATGGAGACTGAATTTTCCACAGGTTGGTCTGTGAAGAAGGTAAACTATGAATGTCTCAAAATTGCAAGAGATTTCGGTGCAACCAAACAAAGAAGATAAAAAAATCCCTCCCGAGCTAAGGCTCAAAAAAAGGCTAATTGATGTAAGTTTCAAAGTATGGAAAGAGTTTGTAAAAGCATACGAGAATTATGAAGCACAGAGGAAGTCCAGTGAAGAGAGTACGTAGGTATTTGAATTTTCTTATAAGATTATATCAAATTTATTAAACGATTTTTAAATTTTATTTGTGCATAGTTAAATTGAATTAGTATATGTTTCAGGACAAGGCCTTCAAGGCTAGGCTTCAAAAAGTTTGTTCCATGCATTACAATGGCCATAAAGGTTTACATGCCTTGATTTGTCAATTTGTAAGTATATTCAATATGTTAATTGATATTTTTCTTAATTCCCTAGGAAAAAGTAAATGCTTGCATATCAATTAGTTTAACTAGTCCATGGGCCATGTTTTGACAAGAGGAGAAATATGACCGACATCCAAAGCAATTTGAAAAGGAAAAGTTACAAAGCAAAAAGTGGGCTGATTTTTTAATCTGGATGGACAACGAGGTATAAATAGTTGAATTTAAGTTTCAATAACTTAGTTGGATATTGTTGTGTTAATATGTCAATTTGCATTTCTTGTGTTGAGTTATTTATTGATGTGTAGGATGAGTTCTAAAGTGCTTCTCTATTGGCCCTAGATACCACTCAATTGTCCCATTATTTCATGTTGAGGAAAAAAATTATTGTTTTCCTTAAAGGGTAGTGGGTGACATTCATGCCTTATTTTCATAGCATATTTTAATTAATGACCATTGTCTTTTAATATCTCTTAAGTTTCCTCATTTAGGTTATGAGTTGTATCATTTGAGTAACTTAGTCCCATGTTGATTTGATTTATATTCTTTTCTCTCAAACATGGTATCTCAAGGAGTGCTTCCTTGAATTCATGTTGCCATTCTACTAAGTGATCCACGTGCATCTTTGCCATCCTTCCTCATGATGCTGCCATTGTTTTAACATGTAAGAATATTTTGATGCATCTTGGTAGGAATCCTATAGATCTAACTCATCCTTGTAGTCTACATCACTTGGTGTAGCTAACCAGCCACTTAATTTGTCCATCTAATTTTAAAAAAGGCAGTAAATTCCTATCTTCCAAGTTAAAAAAACTCTCTCTGCCTTTTCAAACTCTTTCATTGCTACAGATTGTCTATGGGATTTAATAATTTTTACCACATGGTTGATGTGTATTGAATCCTTGGATCTAAAGGAAATTTCCTTAACATAAATACTACTAGGGAATTTCAATGTTGGCATGTAGTTGGAATTAAAACCGATACCTGGAACATTGAAAATTATCCTTATATAAGAATTCCATCCATCTTATTGGCTTGTAACACTCTTGATGGTGGCTACATGAAATGGAACCATGATGCCATATATGGGTACCAGAAAAACACCATTTTTCATATCAACTTGAATCATGAGCCCTCTAGAAATGGGGATATCATCCATATTTTTGTAGGAAACCATCTTAGTGGATGGCTTGGAAGAGACACGTCCATCTCATGTACCAATGCTCCTTGCATCCAATCTTCTAGCAGAATCCTCATTCTTTTGCCTTGTAAGTTCTGCTTCGTATTGATGATGTTGCTCTTCTTTAGTCATCTCCTGATTATTAGTTCGTAAGGTTTCCCTGGAGATGCCTGATTCTCCTCCATTTACCTCAGCCTTTGGTTTTTGTTTCACTTCCTCGTCTTCATCATCGTCGTTAAATGAGTATGCAACATCAGTGTATCCTTTGGAGCTAACCCCAGTTGCATTTTCAGGCCCTTTATCCTTAACAACCACAGTGTTAGCAAGGAGCAATGAATAATTCTATGTTTTGGGGTTACCAGTCTGTAATTGCAAATTATCAAACCCAAGTGATACATTAAAATCCATTCCAGCCTTCACAATTTTATCATTTCTTGAATTCAAACTTAAACTAGACTCTCGAAATTCGATCCCTATTCCTATTGTTGTAGACTTTGTAAGATGAGGAAAAAGTTCAGGGCCATCTCTTTGAACTACCTCCATAGATTCTTTATATTAACATACATGCACATGATATGATTATATACATGAAAAGGTCACTTAAAAATAATACAATCAAAGTACAAAATCTCCTAAAGAACTATTCATGGTTATATCGAACCATTCGGGGAATGCCATAATTTATCCCACTGATGTTTATCTGTTACATCAACGTGTTTACTTTTGTTGACACTATCATTATATTGAGGAGAGCACCTTAGGAGTCAACCTGATAGGGTATTGTTACTCCTATACTAGGTTGTGAGCTATTTTAATCAAGCAATGAACAGGGCTGTGATGGGGGTTCCGCCGATGAAGCATTGTTAGGATGATGGTATTGAATTTCGCTAGGAATGGGGGAAAGACTACGAGATTTCAATTTTATGGGTGTAATGGAGGCTATAATATGGATCTGGTCACACAAATTTCTACAATTTGTATTGATCATAAAATTAAAGTGTGGTGTATTTTGGTGGTATATGGAAGATAGGTGAGGTAGACGCTAGTCGACAATGCCAGATTTTTATAGTCCCAACACCTTGAAAATTTGCATTGATTTATTTTTCATGTCCCTCTCTTGTTGTTCTTCATCAATTTCATCAGGATCATACATTGACCTTCTTGCCCTTCCTAAATTTTGGACCACATCCATTGCTTCCACATAAAACTAGACATCCTTGGTCTTCTTGGTTCCCACGCCATGATAAGGTTATGCATATGAAAATGAAGCAAAGTAATCATCTCCTTCTCTATTGGTTGGAAGAATGCATGCTTAATGTTTTGATACATGATATCATCTCTCTCTTCTGCTCTCATGGTTGAATACTGAAATCCATTATGGTGGGCCTCCAGAGTTCTAGTCATATTTCTTCCTCTTCCACCAAATGCTGGTCTGATCCACAAGTCTGCTAGCCTAATTGCCTTCATTTTTTAAAGCTAAATTTTCTCTTGAGTCACTAGTCTAGCTCTCTCTGCCTTTCCAGACTCTTTCATTACTACATATGTTCTGTGGTATTTAATCATTTGTACCACATCGTTGATGTGCTTTGAATCCTTGGATCTAAAGGAAATTTCCTTAACATAAATACTGCTAGGGAATTTCAATGTTGGCATGTAGTTAGCATTAAAGCTGGTACCTGGAACATTGAAAATTATCCTTATATAAGAATTCCCTCCATCTTGTTGCCTTGTAACACTATTGATGGTGGCTACATGAAATCTGATTTAGATTCCTCTTCTACATTAGAGGGTTCATATCCTTTATCTGACTCTTCTGAATTATCAAAATTAGAATCACTAGATTCCATATTCAAAATTCCCAACCACCATCTTCAATAAATTTATCTGGATAATTAGTAATAGTCTTCAAAATTGGCCACCAGTTCAAGTTCATTCTTCTTTCATAATACTTTATATCCATGGAGTTCAACCATTCCTTGATTCCATCAAGTAAATATTGAGGAATGGCATCAATGTGGAGTACATCCTGCTTGAAGTCTTTGAAAACAATAGCCATATCAAATGCCATTTTCCCAAGTCCTACTCTCTCAAGGTTAATAATCTCAATCTCTATAATAGTGATTACTAAGAAAGGTTATTCCACCAACTCTTTCTTCCTCTTCCATGAAAACTAAGCTCTCTAAATGGTATATCAAACTCTAGCTCAAAATATTTTAGATGAGGTTTCCCCCATAGTTGTCTTACTCGCTTGACAAATCCTTGAAAATCTGCATTGATTTTATTTTTCTTGTCCCTCTCTTGTCGTTCTTCCTCAATTTCATCAGGATCATACATTGACCTTCTTGCCCCTCCTAATGTTTGGACCACATCCATTACCTCAACATAAAATCGGACATCCTTGGTCTTCTTGGTTCGTACACCATGATATGGTTATGCAAATGAAAATGAATTAAAATAATCACATTTCTTCATCTTCCATGAAAACCAAGCTCTCTAAATGGTATACCAAACTCTAGTTCAAAATATTTTATATGAGGTTGCTCCCACAGCTCTCTTACTCACTTGACAAATCCTTGAAAATCTGCATTAATTTTATTTTGCCTATCCCTCTCTTGTTGTTCTTCCTTAATTTCATCAGGATCATACATTGAGCTTCTTGCCCCTCCTAAAGTTTGGACCACATCCATTACCTCAACATAAAACTGGACATCCTTGGTCTTCTTGGTTCCCATGCCATGATATGGTTATGCAAATGAAAATGAAATAAAGTAATCATCTTTCTTCCTCTTCCATAAAAACCAAGCTCTCTAAATGGTATATCAAACTCTAGTTCAAAATATTTTAGATGAGGCTGCTCCCATAGCTCTCTTACTCGCTTGAAAAATCCTTGAAACTCTACATTGATTTTATTTTTCTTGTCCCTTTCTTTCTATTCTTCCTCAATTTCATCAGGATCATACATTGACGTTCTTGCCCCTCCTAAATTTTGGACCACATCCATTACCTCAACATAAAACTGGACATCCTTGGTCTTCTTTGTTCCCACACCGTGATATGGTTATGCAAATGAAAATGAAGCAAAGTAATCATCTTTCTTCATCTTCCATGAAAACCAAGCTCTCTAAATGGTATATCAAACTCTAGTACAAAATATCTTAGATGAGGCTACTCCCATAGCTCTCTTACTCGCTTGATAAATCCTTGAAAATTTTCATTGATTTTATTTTTCCTGTCAATCTCTTGTTGTTCTTCCTTAATTTCATTTAGGATCATACATTGAGCTTCTTTCCCCTCGTAAATTTTGCACCACATCCATTACCTCCACATAAAACTAGACATCCTTGGTCTTCTTGGTTCCCACACCATGATATGGTTATGCAAATGAAAATGAAGCAAAGTAATCATCTTTATTCCTCTTCCACGAAAACCAAGCTCTCTAAATGGTATATCAAACTCTAGTTCAAAAATTTTTAGATGAGGCTGCTCCCATAGCTCTCTTACTCGCTTGACAAATCCTTGAAACTCTGCATGGATTTTCCTTTTCCTCTCCCTCTCTTGTTGTTCTTCCTCAATTTCATAAGGATCATACATTGACCTTCTTGCCCCTCCTAAAGTTTTGACCACATCCATTACCTCAACATAAAACTGGACATCCTTGCTCTTTGTGGTTCCCACACCATGATATGGTTATGCAAATGAAAAATGAAAAATTAATCATCTTTCTTCCTCTTCCATGAAAACCAAGCTCTCTAAATGGTATATCAAAATCTAGTTCAAAATATTTTAGATGAGGATGCTCCCATAGCTCTCTTACTCACTTGACAAATCCTTGAAAATCTGCATTGATTTTATTTTTCCTATCCCTCTCTTGTTGTTCTTCCTTAATTTCATCAGGATCATACATTGACCTTCTTGCCACTCCTAAAGTTTGGACCACATCCATTACCTCCACATAAAACTGGACATCCTTGGTATTCTTGGTTCCCACACCGTGATATGGTTATGCAAATGAAAACGAAGCAAAGTAATCATCTTTCTTCCTCTTCCATGAAAACCAAGCTCTCTAAATGGTATATCAACTCTAGTTCAAAATATTTTAGATGAGACTGCTCCCATAGCTCTCTTACTCGCTTGAAAAATCCTTGAAACTCTGCATGGATTTTATTTTTCCTATCCCTCTCTTGTTGTTCTTCCTCAATTTTATCAGGATCATACATTGACCTTCTTGCCCCTCCTAAAGTTTGGACTACATCCATTACCTCCACATAAAACTAGACATCCTTGGTCTTCTTGGTTCCCATGCCATGATATGGTTATGTAAATGAAAATGAAGCAATGTAATCAAATTTCTTCCTCTTCCATGGGAACCAAGCTCTCTAAGTGGTATATCAAACTCTAGTTCAAAATATTTTAGATGAGGTTGCTCCCATAGCTCTCTTACTCACTTGAAAAATCCTTGAAACTCTACTTGGATTTTATTTTTCTTGTCCCTCTCTTGTTGTTCTTCCTCAATTTCATCAAGATCATACATTGACCTTCTTTCCCCTCCTAATGTTTGGACCACATCCATTACCTCAACATAAAACTGGACATCCTTGATCTTCTTGGTTCCCATGCCATGATATAGTTATGAAAATGAAAATGAAGCAAAGTAATCATCTTTCTTCCTCTTCCATGAAAACCAAGCTCTCTAAATGGTATATCAAACTCTAGTTCAAAATATTTTAGATGAGACTACTCCCATAGCTCTCTTACTTGCTTGAAAAATCCTTGAAAATCTGCATGGATTTTGTTTTTCCTGTCCCTCTCTTGTTCTTCTTCCTCAATTTCATTAGGATCATACATTGAGCTTCTTGCCCCTCGTAAATTTTGGACCACATCCATTACCTCCACATAAAACTGGACAACCTTGGTCTTCTTGGTTCCCACACCATGATATGGTTATTCAAATGAAAATGAAGAAAATTAATCATCTTTCTTCCTCTTCCATGAAAACCAAGATCTCTAAACGGTATATCAAACTCTAGTTCAAAATCTTTTAAATGAGGCTGCTCCCATAGCTCTCTTACTCGCTTGAAAAATCCTTGAAACTCTGCATTGATTTTATTTTTCTTGTCCCTCTCTTGGTTCTTCCTCAATTTCATCATGATCATACATTGACCTTCTTTCCCCTCCTAAAGTTTGGACCACATCCATTACCTCAACATAAAACTGGACATCCTTGGTCTTCTTGGTTCCCACGCCATGATATGGTTATGCAAATGAAAGTGAAGCAAAGTAATCATCTCCTTCTCCGCTGGATGGAAGAATGCATGCTTAATGTTTTGATACATGATATCAGCTCTCTCTTCTCCTCTCATGGTTGAATACTGAAATCCATTATGGTGGCCCTCCAGAGTTCCAGTCATCTTTCTTCCTCTTCCACCAAATGTTGGCTTGATCCACAAGTTTGACAACCTAATTGCCTTTGTTATTGAAAGCTGAAGTTTCTCCTAAGTCACCAGTGTAGCTCTCTCTACCTTTTCAAACTTTTTCATTTCTACAGATCATCTATGGGGTTTAATCATTTTTACCACATGGTTGATGTGCTTTGAATCCTTGGATCTAAAGGAAATTTCCTTAACATAAATACTACTAGTGAATTTCAATGTTGGCATGTAGTTGGCATTAAAGCCAATACCTGGAACATTGAAAATTATCCTTATGTAAGAATTCCCTCCATCTTGATGGTGGCTACATGAAATGGAACCATGATGCCATATATGGGTACTAGAACAGCATCATTTTTCATATCAACCTGAATCATGAGCTCTCTAGAAATGGGGATATCTTCCACATTTTTCTATGAAACCATCTCAGTGGATGACTTGGAACAGCCATGTCCATCTACTATACCAATGCCCCCTGCAGTCAATCTTCTTTCAGTCTCCCCATTCTATTGCAAAGGGTTGGCACTTAAGGTTATGTAATAGGATTTACAATTGATAGTTAAATTGTATAACAAATTTTTTATTATTTTTACTAACATTTATTAGAATTGTTGCATGTTTTACATCATTGGAATCACATATTAGCTATAAATTTTTTGAAATTTTATTATGGTATGTGCACTTTGATATGATGTAATATGATTATGGTTTTGTCTCATATGTTTCAATATTAGATATATAACAGAAAAATGAATTATTGCATGAAATAAATAATAACTTTTCATTTTAAATGATTTTTTTTTGCAGAACACGGGTCTTCCAGAAGATCAAGATGATCCCCATCATGATATAGGTCTAGAAAATATTGGTTTTGCTGGTACAGATCACATGCAGAGGATGATGATGACATAGATATAGAAGACATCGAGGCCGATGGCAATGATGATGATGACCACGATGGTGATGATGGTCATAGGGTAGTTGCTGGTAGTAACGAAGAAACATTCATGATCATATAGGTTGCATCATGGATCATTGTTGGTATATCGTTATGATGATCATGATCATGATAGTGTTGATGATGATGAGGTAGTTGCTGGTAGTACATAATGACATCCATGATCATATAGACTGCATCATGGATCATTGTTGATATATTGTTATGATTCCTCTTTTCACGATTACTATCATATGTATCACTTTCACGGCCTACAATACCATATTATTGAGTTGTATTAAATTGAAATTTATCATTTTCACTTATATCATTTGGATATGTATCATCTTGATTTGTATCAATTTGAGTTACATAATTTATCATTTTTACTTATATCATTTGTACATGTATCAATTTGACTTATGTCGACTATTGGACATGTATCATTTTGGCAATGATTTAACTAGCAAAAAAATAAAATAATTATCTTTTTATTTTTTTTGATACGTAAATTTCTTGTTATTTAATCATATGAGTTAAATAATTAAATTACTTACTCTATAATCATATGAGTTATTTAAGAGGCATCATATATTTAACTAATTAAATTGAATTAAAACATATTAAATTAATAAAAGGAAGAAAAACAAGAAGTATTTTTAGAAGATAAAAAGGAAGCAACAATGGAAGCCAAACTAGAAACAAACCAAAAGAAATCTTGGAAGCAAAATTGGTAGCAAAACCGGAAGCAAAACTGAGAGAAAAACAAGAAGCATTTCTTAGAAGCAAAACAAGAAGATTTTTAGAAGCAAAAAAAGAAGCAACAATGGAAGCCAAACTAGAAGCAAACCAGAAGCAATATTGGAAGAAAAACCAAAAGCAAACCTGGAAGCAAAACTAGAAGCAAAGTGAGAAGAAAAACTAGAAACCAATTTGGAAGCAAAATCGAAAGCAAAATTGGAAGCAAAACAAGAAGCAAAACTGGAAGCAAAACTGGAAGCAAAATTGGAAGCAAAACTAGAAGCAAAAATGGAAGCAAAACTAGAAGCAAAATCAGAAGCAAAATTGGAAGCAAAACTGGAAGCAAAACTAGAAGTACAAGCGGAAGAAAAACTGGAAGCAAAACTAGAAGAAAAATTGGAAGCAACATTGGAAGCAATACTGGAAGCAAAACTGGAAGCAAAACTAGAAGCACAACCAGAAGCAAAATCGGAAGCAAAAGTGGAAGAAAAACTGGAAGCACAACCAAAAGCAAAGGTGGAAGCAAAACTATGAGCAAAACTAGAAGCAAAAAGGGAGTAAAAATGGAAGCAAAATCAGAAGCCAAAGTGGGTGCCAAATTAGGCGATATTTTCGGTGCCATTTTCCAGTGCTATTCTCGGTGCCATTTTCTAGTGCTATTCCTGATGCTAAAGAAGGAACTATCACTATGCCAATTTAGGCAATATTTCCAACATCAATTTTTTGACAATATTCTCGACGCTAAAGAAGACGCTATTACTGGCACGAAATTTTTGGCATAAATCCGACACTAAAGTGGATGCTAAAAATGACTCAAAATTCGGAGATGAAACGGGTTTACACTGAATTTTGTGCGTGAGATGGCTCCAATTGATGGACTCAAATACACTAAAATCCGACCCAAAGTCGGAAGATGGAGAAACTTGAGTTGGTCATATTGAACAAATGTGACCTAAAGCTCATGAGTTGCCAGTGGTATAACCCTCATGCATGGGGTGGAATATTTTTGTCTCTATGGTTGTGTTGCATGAATTTTTCATATTAGGTGTCTGTGTGAAAGGCTCCCTGGTGATTTGGAGAATTTTGGGTTGTTGTTTAGTCATGGAGTAATGTGCTTATGCTGGGTGTTTTTCCTAGTATTGGGAGGCATAATTTTTTATGGTACCTTGGTTGCATGTAGGCTATGGAGTTGATCATTGGATGGTCTGGAAGCTTCTGAAATAGCCTATCTCTCTCTTGGATGCATGTGCATGTTGGTGGTTTTGGAGATGGCTTGATATGGGCCTGGAGTTCTTGAACCATTGTTTTTGTTCAAGGATGTGTTGTACTTGCATCACTCAAATTCATGTTCTTTGCATTTGAGGGTTTTATAGATTCTTGTTTAAAGAATTTATGGTTATGCATATTCATGATAATCTAGTTTATACTTTAACCATTATGGTGTTTCAGATGTGAAATGGGTATGGGTGTGCATTGGTGTCCTTGAACACAATGGTTTTGCAGGTTTTACATGGTCAAGAAAACTTGTGGTTTTATGGAGTTGCTATTAAACTATTTTTTAGACCTTGGATTGTTAGGGGTTGTGTTGGACGAGATAGTTGCAATTCTGCATGCAGAATCCATGCATGGTGTGAGGAGATGTGATTCCATCTTTGCATGGGAGTGTTGGTACATTATTAGTCACTCAACATCCTTGTGGTGATGCTTGGTGGTTTCCCTAACTATGGTGCTTAGTGTGGACATGATTGGTAAATCGGATCTGAACTTGATCTAGTGTTTGAGTCATGTTGTCTACGTGGTTATTCTCTTTGAGATCTTAGTTTTGTTGTTTCCAATGCTATGATGAGTTTCCATGTTCATTGTGATTGATCTTCAAGTTATGTAATTGGTGGGTTAGCTACCCATTGGCTGTAGTGAGATAACTTGGAAGTGGACTATCTATATCCACTAGGTTGATTTAGACTTGGTGCAAACTTGTTAGCTAGCCTTGTCTATGGTCACTTGTGCATTGGTGTGGTTTATTTGAGATGAGAGGATGAATGGTATTGAGTACTTGAATATTCAGTTATGGGGACTTGTTTCATGATGTCATGGATAGCTTGGATACACTACTTTGTGTAAGCTTTTGACAATGACGATAATCTCTACTTAGTTGTAGAGATCTTGGTGCCACTTGGTATTGTTGTCAGATGGACATGTTGATGTGTGGACCTGGAGGATTTTTATATTAGCAGATGTTTGTTCTTGATGCTTGGAGAGCTCGAGTGTCATGGTTTAGTGGGAGCTTTAGCAGTGACTATGGATTCATCACTTGGTGGTGAATGATCTTCTTTAGTGTTGTAGATGTTACTAGGAGGGACTCTTAGATCCTGTTGTTGGAGAAGGGTTCTTTCGCATTTGCATGGACATTATTTGAAGATGTGTAACATCCTGGAGCCATGGAGGACTCTTGTGAGTCTTTGGTCGAGGTGTTTGAAGTGCTTGATAGGTGATGTTGGTTTAGAGTTTGTTTGTGTTATTTCATGATATGCTCTTGTTTCTAGATTAGAGTTTTGGCATGATGCATTGCTCTTGAGACCTTTGTAATGTTCACTTGGATCATGGAATATCCTAAGGGGAATGTGTAGATCATGATGTCATGATAAGTTTCTGATTTAGATGATTGGATCTTTTGATAGTGGTCTAGTAGTTCTTTGTGTGTTGGATGTATTGTTCATATGCTTGAGAAATTCATGATAGTGCAACGATGCATTTGGAGTTTACCATGAGATGATCATTTGAAGGTTCCCATGGATACATGAAGAATAAGGTGAGGTTGTATTTCTCTTTTCAGGAAAGAAGTGTTGTTGATGATTACTCTTGATGAAGATTTCAACAGAAAGTCTGAGGAGCCTACACCTTGGTTGGACATGAGTTCAACAGAGACCAACAAGGAGATTTTTCTTGGAGAAGTCATGATGACTTGGTTACCCTAGAGGAGAATTCTCATTCCCAACTCTTGGTCTACTTGTCATTTTATCGTTTGAAAGGTATTTCCCACTATTGCTTTTAGATGTCTTTGTGCTTTGATTCTCATGGAATGAGTTGATTCATGATGTTTGGATTTGGATACTCATTTGAGGATTGGTTTAGCATGTATCTTTATGCTTTCTTTCATGGATATGGATCTTGGACTGCTATTAGATGATTATGAAGGATTCATTGTGAGAGATAAATAGCATGGTTATCTCCTTATGCATTGTGATTACATTCATTCATGTTGAGTTTAGGAGACGCATTAGACATATATCTTGATATGGGAAATGATATAGTTTTGATCTTTTGTGAGAGGCTTACATCCATGTTAATTACATGATATATATGTGTTATGTTTGATCCTGGTGATTGAACGATTGGATGTTGTTAAGGATTTTCTCTTTGGGTTGTGAAGGTGATCATACTTGACACAATTGGCATTTAAGAGGTGTATGTAGGAGGTTTTTTCTACATGTATATGATGTGTAGAGTTTCTCTCTTCGGTCTTGGTTATCTTCCTGGATGTTTGTTTTCACACTACATTGATTGAGATTTGGTCAGAACTGTAGTGATCACTAGCTTGTGGTCATGTTTTTTTCACTCATGGTCTTGGGTGATGACATGGAGGTGGAGAACTTGGGAGAGCTGTGAGGACTTGTTGTGAGACTTGTTCTTACAATTTATTTAATTATAGGTTGTGTATATCATTGTGGATGATTCCTTGAAACTACATGTTTACACTCTCTATATTATGCTATTAGTAGACTTGGTATGCCTTGATCTTGTCAGATTTGAAATTACTCGTGCAGTGGGAGTTTCTGGATGTGTTTTGTCTTCTTCGACTGGTTGGCACATGGAGATTTTATTTGTTGTTGATGGGTTGGTTATGGATTGGCATGAGTTTTCTGATGTGGATACCTTGGAGGTATGTGCAATTGGATAGAGTAGCACTTGCTATGTGTGCTATTTTCAGTCACGTGGTTGATCAATTGGATGGGTGTAGTCATTGTTTTGGTTGTTGTTCTAACTAGTGTTCTATCTTGTTTCTGGAGAATGTCTTCACGGATGTATTCATGTTGAGGGTTTTGAAGTTTACATTGTGATACTTTTGTATATCTTGTGAGCATAGTGAAGTGGTGGTAGTATGTTATATCCTTTTCTATCAAATGGATTTGATGCTTATGTTCTTTAGACTGGTGCATATTCACCATGGCTCGTTCCTTTCCTTTGGAAGATGGCAAGAATTATTGCCTGAGATTGTGGACATCTTAGACATTGGTGCAGGTGTCTTAGTGGAGCATGGAAGCATTGGGTGAGGATCTTGTTGGTTTCATGAATGGTTGATACAATAACTTCTTGCTTTAGAAGGATCCAATAAGTTCTTCATCTAGTAGGAGAATGTTGAGAAATGTAACTCAAATTTACTAGCTTGATTGACTTCTTGGAGCAGCTGTGTTTTTCCATTATTTAGTCTGTATGTCATTGGACTGCTGAAAATCCTAACTTTGGAACTCATGTCGTGGGGTTCTGGAAATTCATAACTTTCCGACAGACCTATCACTAGATCACGGAAATTTGAAACTTTGAAACCTATGTTGCGGGGTTCTAGATTTGTATAACTTTCCAACTTAGCGACATTGGGGTTCTCGTGCTTATAGGCATGTCATGGGTTTTGGGAATTTCATAACCTCCGATGGAGGTTGTGAAGTTCAATTTTTTAGCGGCATAGCGATCCTGACCAAGCATTGACTTTTCAATAGTGGCGTAGATGTTATGGTGACTGTAGGGACCACAGTGTATCGGTTAAAGGTGATCTTGATCTATGGTTGTGATGTGCTTGATCCAATGATTCTTATTTATTTTGTGCTCCTTTGTAGTGAGGATCGACAAAATTATGAAGCAGGTAAAATTGACTGAGTGTTTGACACTTATCGGCTTGATCAACAAAATCAATGGTTTCCGCTAGCATCATGCCTCTTATGGTGGGTCCTGAGAGACTCCAGTGGGGTGTGCGGGCTTCGAACATGTGTCATGATGGACCCGACTAGTGCCAATTGGTTATGTGGTACAATGGTTGTCTCGATAACTTATGAAGAGTACCTAAGTGGGACCCAATGGATGCTGAGGTGGATAACGATGATCACATGATGTCATGTTGGGAATTAAATATTTAAGTCTTTTTCGGGAGACTTTTTGTGAATATTGTAGATTCCCTTTTGATTCTCTAAAATTACACAAGCGGTTTACATGTGTCTTGGTAGACGCTGGCCATGACAAGCGGTATACGAAGGAGAATTGATAGTTGGAAAGTGATTGAACTGAACCATTTCCTGTTGGAATGTTGTAACTAGGGTTAGGGTTAAGAACAAATGTTATAAAACAATGTTCTGCAATGAAAGAAGAGAGGTGAGATCGAAGTAGGGTTATGTTACCGAATTCTCTCTAGATGGAACAAGATGTAAACTCTATAAACACTTAGAGCTTGAATTATATTTGTAACTATATTTTGTTGAATAATACAATGACGATCTGGGCTTTTGGAGTGTGGGGTTTTTTACCTGAAAGGATTTTCCCCACGTAAATATGTGTGTCCATTTTTTTGATCCATCTTTCATGTTTAATGGTTCTATGTGATTGAATTTGTTTAATGGTGTTGTTCGAAGCTGGTTTAATTATCATCTATTTTTCTCTAAGGGTAAATGTGGGAAATGAACTATGTCTGATTCTACCTTGTGGCATAGTAGTTTGTGTCTTTGAGGTAATCTGATGAAATATAAGCTACCGAGGGCAGTTCTGATCTTGGATGTTACTTTCTGAGATGACCCCCATATTTCCCCACATATCTAATAATTAAAGATCAAAAACATCATGACAAGTGTTTAATACTTGGTTTACAGAATTACATTTTTGATGATCTAACTAGAAATATTGAAACCTTTTTTTTATGGTTGTGCACCAACCTAGGTTGATTAGATGTAGAATCAATCTCCATGCCTAAAAAATTGAACCTAATATGCAGAAATGAGCTTTGAGCATGAAAATGACCCTATGACCTATTGAACTTATGTACTTGAAAATAAGTATTTTCTTTAGTTTCTAGACACAATAAAAGAATGGTGGTTTTGACAAACACCTTTGATAGGCTAAATTTTTTTTTGTATTTTTAAAACCTTGAATCCTTTTATGCCTAACTTTACCTATTTAAATTCTACTTTAACCCTATTTTTGCAATTATTAGCTTGTATAAAAAGAAGTTATTAATATTTTTTAGAAGAATATAATGCACTTTAGCTATTGATTTTCAAAAATATTAATCTATTTTGTTGCAAATGGTTGAAACAAAATTTCCTACAGCTAAAGGCATGTGGTAGGCTACATTGCAAGATTTGTTGATTCTGAAGATCTTTGTCTAAAAAACAATTTTGTTATTTTATGTTGACATAGCTAAAAAAGACAACTCGTTATTTTTTTTTTGAATTTTTTGTGCGATACTACGGCCACAGGCCAAGTTTGGATTACCTTTGTTACATTTTGGTTAAGGGCCAAAATAATGTTTTGTATCCTTATATAGTTATGTGGTTATAAGCTATAGGATATATAAATTGTAGCATAAGTGAAGTAAAAAGATGAATAAGGAATATAATTCAACTATTCTAATCTAAGGAAGATTTTTTGCAAGTCATCTCATCACTTGACATACTAAGAGGAGGGCCCACTCTTTGGACACCCAATGATCTTTCTTTGTTTTATGTTTCTTTTTAGATTTTATTTGTGGTTTTTTGTAAATTATTGTATATTATGTTGTGGTTAAACATTCTAAAATCACCACCATAAAAGTGTGAATCATGGATGAGATAAGAGTCAATTTGTGAGGTGTGATTTGTGTTGATATTTCAAGATAATTATCATCTAGATAGATTGCAAAAATATTTGTTTAATTATATGTTTGTGTGTGTTTAGTTTAAATAAGTTATTAGCTTATTTTCTGTAGTAGAATAATTTATATTCATGTAGCAGGTTATGTTTTTCATGTAGCGAACTATTTTGTTCATGTAATACATTGAACCACTCTTGTAGTAGATTTTAGACAAACCATGTTACATAAGACCTTAATTGTTGTAACCTATTTACTGAAGTTTAACTTCATTTCATTTCATTCAATTTATTACCTAAAGCCCTTGAGCGTATAATCGTTATGTCTTTCACAAAATTATTCCCATGATTGGCATAAGACTCAATTGAATTGAGAGTTGCAATATTAATCATTGTTTAAACATAAAATTGAATCAAAAATCCATGTTTTTTCCCAACAACCTTTAGGGGCGTTCTAAATGAGAATCTTCTCCTTATAACAAGTACTTGTTCAATATAATTTTAACAATTTATGATTAAGTTGGAAATGACATGGAATAAATCTAAATGGCACTATAATGATGAAGATGACTTAGAAAAATAGTGAAATAGGGTGATGCAATGATCTAGTATGAAACTAGGGTTTTAGAAACTTGTTAACAAATAGGCAGTGCAACTAGAATATGTTGAAGTATTAGTGTAGGTTTTTATTTTTATTTACTTAAAGGTTATTTGTATTTTTCTTATATGTTTGTTTAACTTGCTTATGTTGTTAAGAGTGGTTAATTTATGAGGGTAAAGCCATATTTCATGAGTGCAACTTCAACCTATTTTTAGTAGTTGGAGTTATTTCTCATTTATTAGTTCTATTTGCCTCCTCTTTTATTTACATGTATCCACTAACCTTAAATTCATTGTTCACGAATTGTGAGCTTTTTGGTTATGCATATTCTTGCTCTTAGCCATTCTTGTCTCACAACTATTGCATTTTCTTTTATTTTTTTAAATATCTCTATTTCACTATTTTGGGGTAAGTGCAAGGTAATAGGGATATAAAATGGCCAAAAAGTGGAATTTTTTCTTGAAGATCAAATCTTGTTATGTTTAGGGTAAATTTTGAAGCACTTCTAGATAGAATATTAACATGGTGTAAATAGATGAACTACATGACTTTGTTTCTAGTTTTGAATATGTAACTTATTATAATACCAAGATGATAAAAGTCAGTTAAGTAAAGCATGTACAAAAGTGACCTTTTAAAAAAGTGTGTTTAAGGCCAAAACATACATATGTATGATCCACATAAAAATAGTAAATTAAAGTAGTTTTAAAAATATTTTTATGGATATGATGTTGAAGTTTAGTTTGTATATATTTTTTAAAATCTTTATCAAATATATATTATTTATTATTTAGTGGGATTAAGGTATAAATTTAAAACCCCTCATATACAACCCACATAACTTGACTTAAAATAATTGTAACATAATTTTTTTAAATGTGTAGAGAATGATATATAAATTGGTCACACATTATTAAAAAAATAGAATAAAAAATTATTAAAAGATAGTAATATATGTCATTTCAAGTTTGTAAGAATTTGTAATTAATTTTGATAAATAAATATAAAAATATGCTTAAAATATTTTTAAAAATTACATATTTGAAAACTAGACATTCTCATCTATAATGAGTTTTAATTTTACTAAAAAATATTAAAAATAAAGTCACTAGCCATATTATCAAAGAATTTTACTAGTAGGTGCTACCATGATATTTTAGTTATAATTCCAAGGCTTAGGATCATCTTCCCAAGCCTACAACTAATAGAAATTTGTGGAGGATTTTTTTTTAATTCAAAAGTATTATGTATCTGCTATAAACATGTATATGCTATTTTATATTAGATATAAATTTATATAATGGATATCTATTACTAAAAAATACCTGTTAGGTTTGGGGTATAGTGAAAACCTTAGGGGGAGAGAGGATTGGAGGTCTGCATAAGCTCTGGTGCCTAGGGTTTTGTGCAAGGTGCAGTGTTTGAAGGGTTTCCAAGTGGGGGAGGTTGTGCCCTCCCCCACCCAGGTTTGTGGTGGAGTAAGTACCTTCTCTACCTTACAGTTTATTTGTTTTTATTGCCTTCATGTGCCAGTTTTTCTTGAAAATATTGTTTTTTTCTTGGTTGTTTCTTGTTTGTGGTGTTGGCTTCACTCAGTGTTAACCCTTCCTTTGGTTTTCGCTAGTTGTTCCATATTTGGCCTTGTGTGGGTTAATGGAGGGGGGTACGGACCCCCTGACCCTAAATTCAATGAGGCTAATGCCTCTCCTTCAGTTAATCTTGCCAAGTCTTTCAAATATATCATCTCTATTGGTGGGCTTAATCTCCCAGACAACGCAAGGTTCTTGGCTAACCCAGGTTGTAGGGAAGGAATTGGTAATCATGAGCTGAAACAAGGTGAGTGCCCTCTCCCTCCTTTGAACTAGAAATTAATGCCAAATGCAGATATGAAAAATGTTGTAACTACTGAAAAGAATATATTAAAAGAGATGATAATTTTTTTGGTGGCTATTGATTTAGATAAAATCCCTCCATGAAATTTAATAGATTCATCGTTTTCTAATGTTTGGGTGAATAAATTTGGAATTAATGATATTTTTTGCAAAATGTTGCAACATGGGTTGTCAACAATTTTTTTTAAAACCTATGAAATGTAGGTTAAGGCCCTCTCTAAACCTTATTGGAACCCGGGGGGTTGTGGTTTTAGAGCCTTGGCCTGGATGCCAACGACCATAGGTGAGGATATTTTGGCCATGTAATTCCCTAGATGGTTGATCATAAAATATTTTCCTCTTGAGTATTGGAGGCTTATTTCGCCTCTCCTAGCCTAGTTTGTGAAAGTCATGCAAGTTGACCAAACTGAGGTGACCCTCTCACACCTTGACGCTAGGGCCCTGGTGTCACTCGAGCCTGGAGCATAAATCCTTGACCTAATCGAAGTGGAAGATGAGGAAAGGCCCTTCATCTATAAAATTGAAATCCTGGGAGGAATTAACGTCTGCTATCTCTACCAAAAGGAGGGGCATATTTGAAAGAATTTACCTCTAATTTAGAAATCTCAGCCCAAGGTCAACCCTAAGCCCCAAAAATTTAAAACCCCCAACCCAATCTCTTCTACTAAAACCCCTAGGGGTGGGTGTGTCATAGTCGATGACCCGGTTACTCCCAATTCGAACTAGGTGACAAAATTTCCCTCAGAGGACCATAGTCTAGACTCCCAAGTGGATCCTAACTCTCCTAATTCTTTGGACCTACAACCTATTATAGATTCTAGTGAATGCACATCAATAGACTTAAGCAAGGCTGAGAATGATGACCCCTCGAGCGATGTTGACATTCATGATTCTCCTCCCACTCCTAACTGGATGTGCCATGACGAGGTGCTTCTCCGTAATTATTTTCAGGCTCTCTCTGGCGGTTCAGCGGCGGAAGGGAACTTGGGGATGAGAGTTCACAAATTGTTAAATCCTAAAATTCTTGAAAACCAAGAGCTACTTGTGAAATTGAATGCCCAACAAATGGCTATGTAGGGTATTAGGAAAAGAATTGAGGATAACCTGTTAAATAATGGAAAACCTAATAGTAAAATTCAAGATTACACTCTCACAAGGGAGAATGGTGGTCTCAGTTTGGATAAAACTAGCCAAGATTTGGATAAAGTTAACACTAATAATTTGACTGGGGATGTAGGATAACCTCGACAAATGATTTTCCTAGCCACAACATTAATGACTAGTCCCTTGGTAATGAGGATTGCAACTCTAAACCCACGAAAAAAAACATGGATCTTGATAGTTGCTCAAATACTGAACTAGTCACATAGTTTAGGAATGATGCACCTGTTGGGGGTATCTTGGACCCCCCAACCAGGTTAGTAGTGTAAACCTAGACACAAACTCTGAGACAACCTCTCTCAAAGAAGTTGCTCAAATTGAAAGAGAAGGTAATCATGCAAGCAATTATGGGGCTTGCTCCCTAGTAAAAGGAATTGAATCTCCCCAAAGCCCCTAATAGTGAGGAGAAATTTGAGTCCATTAGCTACCTAATTAAAGAGAATATCATAGATGAACAACCCGAAAAAATTCCAAGAACAAGGAACATCCCAGGTAGGCCAAGAAAAAATAGCAAATCCATTCTTGTCCCAAAAACTATTCAATTCTCTAAGAAAAAAAGGAAAAAGAGAAGTGTGGTAATTCAACCACCTGAAGCAAAAATAACTGAAGTTGATAAAAAACTATCAAAGTGTTTAGAGTAGTACAGAAAGGACCAAGGGGCTACTCTAATGAATTTTTAAAATGAATCTTAATTGTGTGTCTTGGAACGTCCAGGGGTTGGAATCCCCTAACATGAAATATGTTGTAAGGAGGTTCTTGAACCTTGAGAAGTAGAAAGATTTGGTTCTATTGTAGGAAACCAAAGTGGTGTCTTTACCTTGGAAATCAATTTAAAATTTAATTGGAAAGAATCATGCTCATTTAGTGGCATCCATGAAAAAGGAAAGGGAGGGGCTTCCATACTCCTATCCTACAAATGGAGCTCCTTTGTAACATACCAAGGCACTTCCTCCTGTAATAGGGATTTCTGGGTGACCGTGGACAAAGATGGACAGGTGTTTGGAATATGTTCCATCTATGCCCTTAATGATCATTGGGAAAGGGAAACCCTCTGGTAATGGCTTTCCACCATACTAGAGATACCTCGGATCTTGGGGGGAGATTTTAGCATGGTGGAGCACCAAGAAGACAAATGGGGTGGAGTGGAAATGGCATGGAAAGGCAATGAGAGGCACTTATGGAAAAGGTTAAAAATAAAACCCAATCTGATGGATCCCTTAGAAAAAACAAAAAGGATTTTAGGGGTGTGTGGTTCACTTTATGCAATGCACAAAAAAGGGACAAGAGGATCTATTGTAGGTTGGACAGGTTCTATGTAAACACGGATAGATTTGGTTTCATGCTAAATAGGGAAGGACTCAAAATCTATGTTTATCCATACACCGTGTTAGATCACCACCCAATTAAAGCCCAAATCAGTTTGAACCTTGGCAATCCTCATTACATGAAGAAGAAAGATGGCTTCATTTTTAACACCTTTTTGCTAAAAGACAATTATTTTTTAAGGATGTCATCGCCTCCATAAGGGAAATTAACAGGTGTATGTTGAAGGATAGCAATCCAATTGATAGGTGAAACAACAAAACTAAGGCATGGAAAAATATGTTCCAAACCATTGACAAAAGAGAGCCAAGGACAAGAGGAGGGAGGAAAATGAGCTATAGGACTCTCTCTCTTGGTGGCTAAATCCAGAATCTAGGCCGATCTGGCTAATGAAATATTAAGGGAAGAGCTTATCTTGGCTAAAGAAAAACTCAGGAGAATCCAAAACCACAAAATCCAAGGGTTGAAAGTCAGGGAAAAACTAAATTGGCTAAGTTATGGGGATAGAGGCTCAAAATTCTTCTGTAATTATATTAGGGAAAAAAGATTAGGATAAAATTGAACAAATCTGGGATAATGACCAGTTGGTCACCTCCCATGAAGATATTTTAAACTAGTTCCGAATTTACAATTAAAACATGTTCACATCATAGGATAGTTCTGAGAGCAACTAGAGGGCTAGGAATTTTATAAAAGGGATCATCCCTAAGAAGATTTTAGATGAAGATGCAAAGAATCTAGCCACAAGTTTAACCAAGGAAGAGATAAAAAGAGCTATCCTCTGCATGAACAATGATAAATCCCTTGGTAAGGATGGTATTCCTGTGGAATTCTATAAAACTTGTATGGATTGGGTATGTGATGACTTATTGCGGGTCTATAATGAGCCCTTGGGAAAAGGTTCCTTAGGGATAACTATCAACAAAGGGCTTATCAAGTTGCTACCAAAAGGGGGTGACAAGACCCTTATAAAAAACTAGAGACCAATAACCCAACTAAATGTGTCATATAAAATTTTAGAAAAAGTAATGGATTTAAGATTGGTTGATATACTGCCTAAGTTCATCAACAACACTCAAACAAGGTTCATCAAAGGTAGATTACATTTTGGAAAAATTAATCACAAATTAGGAAGCCATGGAATGGGCAAGGAATTCTAATCAAAAGGTAGTAATGATTTTATTTGATTTTGAGAAAGAATATGATAGGATTGTATTTTTTGAGGGTAGTATTGGAGGCCTTTGGCTTCCCCATCACCTTCTGCAACATGGTGGAGACACTCCTAAAATATGTAGTTTCCCAAGTGGAGGTTAATGGTTTAGTTTTAGAAGAGTTTGAGTTGGGAAGATAAATCAAGCAAAGTTGTCCCCTCACACCTACCCTTTTTGTAATTGCATCTGATACCCTTCACTAATTACTCAGAGATCAAACCCACTCTCCAAGGGTGAGAGGCATCATGCTCCCAAAAAAAATGAACTGATTAGCATTCAATTTGCAGCTGACACTACAATCTTTCCTGAGCTAGAAGAAAATAATTTTGAAACCCTGATGGGCAAGTTGGAGCTCTTTTTCCAAGCATCCACGGATAAGATTTATTTTTCTAAGTCCAATATCCTTGGTTTGGAAGAGTCAGATCCAAAATGGATAAAGAAACTTGATTTATAGTGGGGGGACTGGGTAAGCAAGTTAGATATTTGGGTATTCCCTTTGTAGTTAATCCAAATCTAAAGGAAATGTGGATGTGGATAAGTGGAATAATTGAGAAGAAGATAGAGGGTTGGAACATGCATTACCTTTCATTGGCTGGCATATTTTAGGTTTGTCAAAATATCTTCTCCTCATACAACATTTATTTTGCCTCTATTTGGTTTTTCAATAGCTATCAAGTGAATGAGATTCAAATAAGGATTAGGAGTTTCCTTTGGTCAGATGGAAAAGGTAAGAGGAAAAATCACTCTGTAAAACGGGTTGGTGTTGTTTAGACAAGGCCCATGGGGGTATTGGGCTAAAAGACCAAAGACTTCATGGCGCTGCTCTAGCAACAAAATGGGTTGCCAGGGCCATGGAAGGAAACGAGCCATGTAAAGTGCTTGTAAGGAATAATATCTATCATGTTGTCCCCAAATAGGCTAAGACTTGGAAAGGACTGCCTATCTATGATATTCTCTTGAGTAAGTACCCCATGTCCCCAACCACAACGTTTAGGAGTCTTTGGAAAGCATGGGAACTTGTAAAATCCAATGTTTCTTGCAAAACTAATAATATCTCCCTTGTGAATGATAACAACTTCCTTTCTTCTTGCACTGTCTGGTGGAATTTTTTTCACAACAATAAACCTTTGGCCCTGCTACAAGGCTTCTCTACAAAAAAAAAATTCTATTGGCCATCCATACTTTTAATGATATCCTTGACAATGGTATGGTTAAGAATTGGGGTAACCTAGTCACATACTTCAACATACCCTCATCTAGCTTTATAAATTATAGCACCCTTTCTGAAGCTTGCAAAGAAGCCCATTTCCCCCTTCACTGCATTGGATTCTCTTTGGCATATCAAAGAGCCAAAAAAGGCATGCTTTAGATGGTTAATTTTATCACCTAAATTACCTTACAGACTTAACTATGTGGACGTGGATATTTGGAGCATATGCAAGACTCCTGAGACAATGAAGGATTTTTTTTTTTTGATGAATAGCCAACTATCTATATTAAATCATAAAGATAAAATACATATTCACAAAAAAAGGATGGGTGGTAAAAAGGCACACCGCGAGAGTCACATGGGAAAAGCCCGTAAAATAAGAAAAAATAGAGTCACATGGGCCTAGCCTAGAAGTCTAAAATCATAATATAAAATGGCCATCAAGCGTCCAAAGCAGTGCCAACAGAGCCAGTAGGGTCTTTTCCATCCATCTTTTTTCCCCATACATTAGCGGGGTCAAGAGTGATGTGAAGAGGAGGACCCCAACCATCATCAACTTCTTTTTCTTTCTCTTTATCTTCCTCACGCTGGGGAAATATTGTAAGTGCTAGATGTGAAAAACCTTTTCCAGGATCTAGCCAACCAGATCCATTGCAAGGGCAACCGGAGCTGCTGCTAGGAGTGGTATCAGAGGGCCACCCAAAACCACCACCGCTGCTCCCTGCAGCTCCTCTAGAGGGCCACCCCTGGAAAGTCCATGCAGGAGGAGACCAAGACCATCGAGGAGGGTGAGAAACATGTTGAGGAGGAGGTTGAGATCAGGGGTGAGCAGAGCCACTCCTTTGTCGGCCCTGAGAGGGCGATCGACTATGAGAAGAGGAGGGTGAGGCAGGCACCCAAGCCACAATACAAAGGGCATTGCCCCAATGATCTAGAAGCACCTGAAGGTGAGCCACCTCAAGCGGAACTTTGTTCTCTTGCACTTGGATCTACAAAAGCACATTAGAGAAAATAATAGCTTTAGAATACAAATAAACATTTTTATCCATTTGAGTATGAGTAAATATGCAGACATTTATATCTTTCCATACATTGAAGAGGATTTCCACCCTGAAAGTGTGCCAAAGCTGGGTATACTTAGTCGGAAGCCTGGGAGAATCACCCAGCAGAATCATATGCCAAGAGAAGGGTTCTAGTCTGAAATGCCAAAATAAGTCATGAATCCAAGTCTAAAATTGTTGAGCTCTGGTGCAAAACCAAAAGAGATGCTTAAAAGAATCAGCTTGCCCACAAAAAGGGCATCGAGGGTTCTGAACCCCCAAGTGAACACTTGTTGAGACCCCATAGGCAAGCCTTGGAAAAGAATACACCAAGAAAAGTGGGTGAGTTTTAGCTCAACACTTGCAGACCAAATGGCAAAGAATATTTTTTGCCAGACATGAGTGGAGGATTGGAGAAGCCATCTTTGGTTAAGATTGTCAATCATAGGAAAATACAACGATAGCCACATATAACCAAGCCTAGGCTTGTAATTTTTGAAAGGGGTGTTTGGGTACCACTTCTATTCCTTCCACCAGGGCTTGGACCCATGAATTCCCACCTTGTGAAGACAATCTACAAAAATAACATTCACCAAACCATCATAAGTATCACAATCATGGTTCTGAAGTGTATAAAATGCACAAAAATCCTCCCATGACATAATATGCATTGTGGGTCTGTGAAACACTTGTTACAAGGTTTGAATACCTTTCTTATGGAGCCTTAGCGCCTTAAACCAAGGTGACTTGGCCAAAGGTTGACCATAACTGGAAAAGAGAGGTGACCACCACACATTTTGTTGATTGAGCGAAAGCCCATCACATAAACTAGATCCGACCCAGTGAAGCCAAGGCTTAACCGCCTCCTAGGCTTTCCAAATTCTCTTGGCCACAAAAGTGCCCACGATTTGGACTGGTTCCTTTATGACCATAAGGGTTTGAAATCCAATCCCCTTCCAGGTTGGTCTATAGACAGGAAGGACTGATTGAATGCAATGCCTGAGGAGAATTTTCCAGGCTTCATCTCTAGAAAGGGCTCTAATTATCCATTTAACACACAAGGAAATCTCTTGTCGTTGAGTGGAGATCAGACCAAGCCCTCTAGAGTCTCTAGGAAGGCAAAAAAACTCCCAAGCAACATGATGAAACCCTCTATGGGATTCCACAGAGGCCTAAAGAAAGTCTCGAAGAAACTTTTCAATCCTGGCATAGGCAACTTTTGAAGGGATCCAACAAGAGGAGTAGTAGACATGAGTAGCTGCCAGAAACTTTGAGCACACTTAAAATTTTCCTGTCAGAGAGAGAGGTTTGGTTATCCAATAGGCCAACTTTTGCTCGATCCTAGAGAGAACAGTTTTCCACAACTCAGTTGGAGAAGCTTGAAAGGTGAAGGGAATGCCCAAGAACCAAAATATTTCCCCTGGCTCAATCCACTTCCATCTGTACTGCTGAAGGCAGTGAGGAGTGGACAGAATAGATTGCCTATAGCACAATTTTTTATGCCATTGAATGGTGGAACTAGAAGCATCACAAAAAATTTCAAGACACTCAAGAGTTGCCTTAATATTATCTTCTTCCTCCAGGAGGGTGAGGAAGGAGTTATAAGGGAAATGGAAATTAACAAGTTGAGCCTGGGAGTTAGGTAGACAATGCCTCTAACCCTTTGCTGGGAGACAACATTGGCAAAAAGGTAACCAAAACCTTCGAAAACAAGCACATAAAGAGAAGGAGCAAGCATACATCCTTGCCAAATAGAACGAAAGAGGCCAAAAGATGAATATTGGCAACCATTGATGGTAATGCAAGGAGAGGCATCTACAAAAAGCATTTGGACATCTTGAATAAAGTTGGGCCCAAATCCCAAGGATTTCAACATGGAAAGAATGAAATTCCATTCTATATGATCATAGGCTTTAGCAAATCAATTTTGAGAAAGATGGCTCTCTGGCCTGAGCATCTAGCCCACTCCATATCCTCCCAAATAGAAATAATGTTGTCAAGAATAAATCTAGATTTGATAAATCCGGTTTGTTTCAGGCACACAACCTAAGGCAAAAGGTGGCAAATCTTCATAGCCAAAGCCTTAGTAATGATTTTGTAAGAGACATTGAGAAGCGTGATGGGCTACCAGTTGTAGATGTCTCCGGGATCTCTAGGTTTAGGTATGAATTTTATATTTCCCTTATTGATTATATTACCCATAGTTCTCGAATGAAAATCCTCAAGATAGAATTTATGTATATATCATGACCAACATAGTCCCAAAGGGCCTTATAAAACTCAAAAGGGAAGTCATCAACACCCGAGGCCTTTTCGTCTGCCATAGTAAAAGTGACTTCCTTCAATTCTTCAACAGTGAACAACTACTCACAAAAGGATTTTTGGGTAGAAGATAGACTATTTGGCACAACCGCGAGGCATTTCTGAAAGGGCTTGCTGGTGCTCTAGAGTGTAGTCTTGGGCAGTGAAAACTTTCTCATAGTGCCTAACAAAGGCCTCGATAATATCAAGTAGCTCAGAAAGCACCTACACTCCATCTTTGAATTTTTTAATGCCTAGAGAAGAGTGTCTAGCATGCAAGGCCAGAAAAAATCCTTTGAGGCACGGTCGCCAACTTTTAACCAGTGCAATCTGGCTTTAATTTGTGCACCTCTAGCAGCATAATTATCTGCAACTTTCTTTTTGTGCCTTAACTCTGTCACCTTGACTTGTAATGGTGGGGAGAAAGGGTTGGTCGTAAGAGCCTTGATAGCCTAGCGCAAGTCAACAGTGGTAGCTTCATAAGACCACTGGTGATAAATGGCCAATTAGCACCCATAAATGCAAAGAAACCTAGTTGTGTGAGTGATAGCATCATTCCACCAATTAATCTAGTTGTTATTATGAGTTGACCTGCACTCCAAATTCTAGACTTTGCGAATGTGGGCCGATGTGGGTTGATGAAAAAGTAAAGACATGTTAAAAAAGAACTATGTTTTGAAAGGTCGAGGTTGTCTTGTCTCCCATTCAATGCGAAAAGAAATGGGGAAGTAATCTGACAGAGTGACATCCACTAATGGTTTAACTAGAAGTGAAGAGCTGTCAAAAGAGAAGAAATATTGAGTCAAGATCATGGAACGATCAAGGAATTTAAATATCCTATCAAAGCCAACCCTGTAGTTACACCAAGTGTGCCAGAGGGAATGATAATGGTGGCGATAAATATTGGGATAAGAAAGCCCCAATTTATTGTGCATGTACAACCATGCCTCCTGTTTGCTAGCTACCCATCTAAATAGTATAGTATCATCCACCATCACAACCATGTTGAAATCCCCACACAAAATCCAAGTAGAAATTGGTAATGATTTTTCAATCCAACGCCAAAGCAAGGAGCATTCCGCAAAATCATTAGAGGCATAAACATTAATAATCCCAAAAGAGTGATTATCAATATTGAGAAGGATCCAAACGAGCCAATGTGTGAGGTCAAAACCATGATCAACAACACAAGAGTGCCATCATGGAGATAAAAGAATGATAGTTTTGCCACGTCCAACTTCATGAACAGTACAATACATATGGATGGCTAGCCAAATAGAATGACACGTCAAAGCAAGCAAAAACCATAAATTTGAACTTCTTGGAGATAAAACACTTCAATACCAACATACTTCTGCAAGGTATCTCAAACAAAATACTTCCTAGAGAGTTATGTTAGACCTCGAACGTTTCATGAGAGGAAATTCATGAATGAAACTTCTCCATATCGTTGGAGTCCAACTCCTCCTCATTCAAGGTGGAGAAGAAATTCTGCAAAAAATCAGGTGAGACTAACCTGATTTGAATAGATGGAGAAGAATTTATCCTTTTCTCTTGCACATATTCTCCTTCTTCTAATGGCAGTGAAGGACTATGAGACCATCGTTGAGATCTTGACACAGGAGGAGAAACTTTCGGTTGTGCCATTATAATGACAACAAGCTAAGGTGTACCCTTCGGCTTGGGCTATGCTAAAGAGTTATCAGGCCCTACTGAGGCATCTTTCCCCTTCGTCGAAGGGTTTGAAACAACTTTAGCTGGCTCGGGGCCTTTAGAAACTGACCTAGAGCCACTGGCCTTGTTCTTGTGATTCATAATTATTGTCCATTTTTCATCAAGTTTGGCAGTAGAAGTATCTGCTTGATGGGACTTATTAGATTCTCGTGATGGAGAAGAAGTATGAGCCATTGCCATAGTGAAGTCCTTGAGCTTGTGCTCTTCAGAATGACATCTATAGCACATGTTCAGAAGATTAAAATAAGTAACTTTTTTGGTATGCCAAAAATTTCCAATTTGAATGTCAATGGATTCTTTCAAATCTTGAGAAAGATCCACTTCAACACAGATCCATTTTTGGGGTCGGGCCTGGAAAAATCTATGTGGCTAAATAAAAATGACCTTCCCCAGAGAGGAGGCAATATGGCTCAAAAAAGGCACACAAAGCAAGGGTAATCCTAGAAACTCAATCCAGATCAGGACTCGCAACTTGGTGTCATCCAAGACATCAAAGTCCCAAGTCCACGACTAGAAAACCAACAAAGACGACTTGACATACCAGGGACCATGTTCTAGGATTACCTGGACATGATTGACCTCCACAAAGCGAAAATTAAAAAAACCCTTGGTTAAATTTTGGACCATATCAAGGCAGGCCCCATGAGGGACCAAGGCCTTGTTGACCCATTTTTTAAGCACACTTTTAGGGGGAGTCCTCCCAACAAAATATCCAAAAAGGGTATGTTGTTCAAGCCATTGACAAGCGAAATCAAATTCAAGCAAAGGAAAAACCACATCAGTTGGGGAGTCAAAAGACTTACCTCGTGAAACACTCTCAAAACAAATTTTTGAGGCCATTTGTTTAGCGGAGGAGCCATTGAGCATAGCCGTCAAATCGCCAACACCAGCATAAATTATTGGGTTAGAGTCGATTGAAGGCATATCAAAAGAAAAAAACTATAGTAAATGTGGTCGTACACATAGGAAAAGATGAATTTCTTGTGCAAAGAGCGCAATATGACGCAAGAGGGGCCAAGAGTGACCGCAGACACAAGAAAACCCTAACGAAGCTCATACACCCAAGCCTTGCCGCACTCAATCATTTTTTCTTTCATCAAGCATATTTTTTTGATTGTATGTGTGCTAAGGAAATTTGGAAAATGTTTTGTAATGATTTATTGATTTGGGATACAAATGGAAAAATTGAATATAAGCATATTTTGTTTAATTCTAAAAACTAAGCAAAGAGTTCCAATTTTTCTGGCTTGTTCTTTCTATTGAAATTTTGTGGTTTATTTGGAAGGAAAGAAACATAGATAAGTTCCAAGGTTTCAAGAGGGTACTCGCTGAGTCTTCAAAGCGACTCATAGCTAGCAATGTTGTTATGTAGGTTCTTCATCTGGAGCTCTCAATGGAAAGTTCTTAAGGCTGTTTAGGGAAGGAGCAGTGACAGTGTTCAAGGAAGAGGTAAAATGCGGGCATGCCCATCATTGCAACTAGGAGGAAGAAAATGCCTTTCTAAGGGTGTTAAACGAATTCCAAGGGATCTTCAAACTTGTTGGTAGGCCAAGAGATCCCCCACCACTAGCTCCACGGGATGAGGAAGAGGAAGTGAGATCCAATGTTCAGATTGCAAACATGGACACAGATGAGGCAAAAGACGGCAGTGGTCACAACAATGCCTTTAAATTTTTGGTTCATACTGAGTCATGCTATATTTAGATATAATATTTTTTGTCATCTATAGGCATTCCAATTACAAAAACTCTTAATACATGTATATATATTCATATGTTCATATGTAATAGTTTGCAGTGCTACTCCTGTAAAAAGTTGCTAAAAGGCTCTATGACAGCTACTGGCATACCAATTTTAAAAACTCTTAATACTTGTATATTTTGATAGGCTGAGCATAAAATGGACAGATCTATAATTTTTGACCTTACTACATCTAATATAAAAAAAATACCTATTAGTCACAGATATCTATTTATAATATAGTGATTGCACACCTATATTTGGGATAGTACAATAAATGTAGAGTACTACACTATGCTTTTTTTATTTCAAATTGACAACAATAGTATTTATAAATATTTTTATTCTAGTGTTCTTTCTTGTAGATATTTTTCAAGAATTATTCTATTAGCCTTTTGCAAGTATTTTTCTTGAGAAGCATTAGTAGAAGGAATATTGAAGAATTCAACGATTGATTTTACAATGGATTGAAAGGAATCAAGCATACACATCATTCTTAAAATGGACCTTGAAGGAGAATTTCTAAAAAAAAAATATTCAAACACAAACACTATTTTCAAAAGGGATTTTCAAGCACAATCTCTTTTTTTAAAGGATTTCATACATCATTTTTAAGAGGGGCTTTCAACCACCATTTTAAAAAGTGATATTCAATAGAAGATCTAGATCTATTTGTATTTTAGAGAGTTCAAGGAGAGGATCTACTTTAGAGATCTCTTGGCCATTAAATTATGGAATTTTATAAGAATTATTTTGTGATAATGGGATTAAATAGAAGTTAAAAATGAGGAAGGTCTTGAATCCTAAAGAAATGGAAGGACATTCTAAGGAGGAAAAATGATTAAGAGATATGACACAAGGATTCAATAAATGAATAATGTTGAAGCATCCAATTTGATGATTGTGGAAGTAATAAATATTAAAGAGGAAGAAAATGAAGACATGGACATGGAAGAGGTGAATGTAGAAGAGTCAAATGTGGAAATGGTGAATATGGAAGAGTAGAATATGTAAATGGTGATTGTGGAAACATGTCGAGGTAAGTCTTAAAATATACTCAATGAGGAAATTAATGCTAGTATGGTAAAGGGATGTGGATACTAATGTTGAAATAAATTATTCTAAAAATAATAAAAAATATTTTAATAACATAAATAATGATTTAGACATGAATATATAAAATAGCGAACATGTAAACCACAATTTAACATTGATGTAGACAAAGATGTCAAAACTATTGATCTTGAAACCCCTTATATAAGAAGTGAAAATGAAAATATTTTTACTTGGAGAATAATTAGAAATTATGCAAAAAAATTGTAATATTCAATGAGGAAATTAATGCTAGTATGGTAAAGGAATGTGGATATACTAATGTTGAAATCAATTATTCTAAAAATTAATAAAAAATATTTTAATAACATAAATATATAAAACATCAAACATGTAGAGCACAATTTGACACTAGTGTAGAAAAAGATGTCAAAACTACTGATATTGAAACCCCTTATATAAGGAGTGAAAATACAAATATTTTTATTATCATTGAATGAAATGTATTAGATAATCTTTGTGGTAAAAATATTGGAAAATAATTTAAAATTGTGCAAAAAATTGTATGATTAATAAAAAAGATTAAACATTTCAATGTTAATTACGTAGAAAAATATTTAGAATTTAAAAAATGTGAAGAGTAATGAAAAAATAAGCACATTCATAACAACAAAAAGGGTTTGATTAAACAAATTATCTCAAGTGCTATTAATGTTGTTCAGTTTTTGGAAAGAGTTCCAAAGATAGTAATGTATTACAATGGGTAACAATAATTACTTTAATTAATAAATCAATTAAAAAATGATAATAAAAACAAGTTGAATTATAAATATTAATGATAAAATTTTAAGAAAAGCAATAAAAAGAAGAGTAAGTATTAAATATGGTCTAATAAAATAGTGTTGGGATTTTAGCAGTAGATTCCCAATATTTGACATGAAATTGAATAATGAAACTAGGTGTTTGATTTAAAAATATTGGCATGATAATACAAGGGTGTTGTCTAAAACTATATATGTTTTAAAATTAAAAGCGGGATAAAGAAATCATGAACCTTATCCAAAAAATTATTAGACATGACTCAACTATAATTATATATAAAAAAATGTATGATTCAATTGTAAAAAATAACACAACTCAAAGGTCATTTAGAAATTTAAGCCTTAGTATGTGAAAAATAATAAACAAAAAATACTTGTCAAGCAAAGCATGTACAATTTTGTTATTATTATATTTGTTTTAATATATATGTTCCACTTTACATACTAGGAATGTGGTATTAATAGGCCACCTAAAATAATTAGGGACTTTACATCAAGTTTATTTTGTGATTTTTTTAATGGAAAATTATTTTACTCAAGATATTTCATCTGAAGACAATACTTGATATATGTGGTAACCTTTCATTATTAGGATAATCCATGAATGAAGATGGTTCACATGATTTTGAACAACAATTAATGGACGTGAAGAGGTTATAGAGTATTTAATATCTATTAAAGGGTGAAAATTTTGAAAAATGTTGTTGGGGATAAAGTAGAGTAGTTTAGATGCATTCATCACAAAATTCAAGAATAAAATTTTATACAAACATGTGAAACAAACTCAATATACTTAGTGGATTGATGAATAGTTTCACATAAGCAAAGATATATTTCCATTGGGAACTATACTTTCAATGACATAATTTATAGAAAAATAAATTCTTGCTCCATAAGAGAAAGTTTAGTCTTAATATTAGAATTAAGTACACGTAGCCATTTTTGTTTGTATTGTCTATAGACTTGTAGTTAATAATATAAAAGGTGAATTTTTTTTTGAGGGAGTATCATTTCTATTTTTGAACATCTAAATCATGTCATCATTATGCTATTAGATAGTTTGCACATCAACTGGACATAAACAATGCTTTGTTCAAGCACAATATAATCTAAACTATTGCTCCATTTGAGGTATATCTTATATATACTCACCTATGGATTTCATTGTAATCATTCAAGATTTTATGTTTTGCATTCCTATTCAATATAATACAATTTATTCTATTAATTTTGATTTCTTTTTAATGATTTCCTTCAATCATTTGTATTATGGATGGTCTCATAGCCAAATCTTGAATCATGATATCATTATGAAATTAAGGTAAGAAAAATACAAGATGGGAACACAAGATGGATAAGAGCTTGATGAACCTATTAATATGTTGTATCTTATGTTTTTCATGTTTGAAGGTTCTAATCCTACCATATCATTAAAAAAAGGAAAAACTAGGAGCAAAAGAAAGAGAGAAAAATATCCATGGGTGAAAACCATTTCTATATTGCCTTGGGCAAGTACCATATTGAAAATAAATCTTTGGGGGTAGCGTGTAATCCCCATTATTATCACCTGCCCTTGTCAATATTCATTACATTCTTTTTTTTCTCTTGCACTATAGTGCCCCTCAGTTTAGATTTTCTTTTGGACTACTACTTAGATGCATTTGGACATTATGACACTATTTGATGGCACTGTTTGATGTTACTACATGATGATACTTAGATGATTATGAATCTTGATGCTCTGATACAATGACATGTTATATTTGATGTGATGATGATATCATGCTTATTAGAGTAGTTTAATTGTTTATATGAGTTATCATGAATATGACTGATATATTTTTTTATCATGATTTGTTACCCATGATTGTGTGTTGATGTATGGATGAAGGGGAATAGGATCGCATCACTTGCTTGTGAGTGCCCTGCATGCTATGACTTTCCCTTCAAGATGTGATTGACTATTTTCCTATGCACATGTTCAACTGTGCGATTTGTTGTAGGCTGCAGGTACCAAGCATCAACTCCATTTGAGATACCAATTTTGAGCGTGCCTTAATCCCAACGGAGGTTGTTGTTCAAAGATAGCATCTATTTCCCCACACTAAACCTTTTTCCTCGTCGAGGATGAGTGTTTGTATGTCACACCCCATCTGTAAGGTCATTTCGTCTATGTTGTTGTTATTTTACTTTTCATTTTGCTAGCAGTCTGGTTTTGCTTGAAGGTATGTTGTTTGTGTACTGTGATTGACATGTGCCATTGTTTTACCTTATATAATGATAATTGAAAGGAAATGCATTGGATTAATTAAATAAAAGTTTTATATAGTTTATGCTATAATTAAATGAAATTTATTAAAAGTTCTTAATTGTTTTAATAAACTAAACTTTATAATGTAAAATGGAATATTTAGATAAATATAATAATAATATGGGATTGTGCAAGCAATTTGTAAGAGAAATTAAATTAACAAATTAAATAGTTAATTAAATTGTGAGCAATTGTAAGTTAGGAGTTAGCAATTAATAAATTAAAACAAAATTAATGAATTTGGGAATTGTGGAGAAATAAACCAATTAATTAAAGGGGAATGATTGTATGGTGAAGCATAGTAAATAAAAGGAGTGGTAGTTAATTGAAGGGGGGATTTTGGATTATTTTATGGGGGACATTGTTCAAGGATTCTGGAAAGTTTGATTCTTGATTTGGAAAAGAAAGTTGGAATAGGGGCTTGTAGGGCTGAGAAACTCTGAAGAATTCTATAGCTGCAAACTGGGAAAAATAATCTTGGCATCATTCTTCAACCCAGCTAATCAAATTCCTTTGTGTTTCATCTTTGCTTGCATTTACTTGAAATATGATATTTAAAAGTTCTTGAATAAACTTTTGGAATATTTCTACAAAGTATTGTGTATATTTTGTATAATATTGTGTTCTTTCGAGTTCTTGAAAAGAAATTGTGTTGTCGACCTGTCTCGTTTTCAATAATAAAAAATTAGTTCCTAAAACACTTATTCATCTGGACAAAGCCTTACTTTCCTGTAGTTTTCTTACTTATTGATACCGTAGTCCTGCTTCTGCTTTGAATCTTTAAAATTATTGTGAGCATTTTCCATAATCTTGTATCTCTCTATAGGTTTGATTCTATTTTGTTTTACTCTTTCAAAAGGCTATCTATGCCTTGTATTGGAATACCTTAGTATTTGATGCCTGAGTCGTCTGCTTAATTGTCCTGGCTTAGTATTGTGTTATTGTATTGCTATGATAGCTATTATTCCTGGTGCATAGTTGGGCAGTTTTCTCTTTGGCTTTGGTTTGATCTGAACCTTTGCTTATTGCCCTCAGCCACAATCTGTGAATGCGCTATGCTTATATCCATCTTGGTACCAAAATTTGGTATTTCACTTGTAAATGCTTTGTGACTAGTTACCCTATGGCTTGTATTTGATAGCCGCCATTATGCAATGATGTCGATTAACGTGTCTCATTCATTCGACTATCGAATGGCATCATGTATTCTGATGAAATCCCTTCATACACCTTGTATCGGCCTCCCCTTGCAACTTTCTCAGTCGTTGGAATTGAATTATGAGTATTCGATTACCTGATGGTAATTGCTTAGTTTTAATGCATTAACCATCTATTAGTAACTGCATGCTTCTATCACATGTAAGTCGCCCTTAATTGTTATTCTTCATCGTCGACTGTAATCGATCATTGGAACTTAAGTTATATGTTAAAATGATTTGGCGTACTATGCCAGTATGTCGTCAATGATAAGATAGAATCGTTCGGCTGTATAATTATCCTTATTCAAATATATATATGTATAAATGTGTATATGAATATGTTTACATTGTATATATATATATATATATATATATATATATATATATATATATATATATATATTTATTTATTCGGATATATATATATAATATGATATTATTGTACATTCAAGTTCAGTATTGATTTTAAATCAGATTTTTATTTTATAGACCAATATATATATGTGTGTGTGTGTGTAGGACAACATTGTGATTAAATATAAAAATTTATGACAAAGTTTAAATTATGAAAGCTAAACCAGCATTATAATATTATTTATTTTGATATAAACATACATATATATATATATATATATATATATATATATATATATATTGGTGTATAGCTGAAGGCATTAAGAAAGCTTTGGTGTTTATTTTAATATAAATGATTGTATTTATAAACAAAAGAAAGGGAGAGAATGATTGAATAGAAGAAAATTTGATTATGACATTAGAATGAATTGGTTTATGATAAAATTAATAAACTCTTGGAGTGATAATCTTTCTCATCTTTGTAATTAGTTGTATTGCAAATTATTTATTGTAGATTTGATGTGAAGTTAAATTCCTATTGTGTAATTACTTGTTTTATAATGATGTTGAGTGTAATGTCTTTTATGAGAACCCTTACGTGATCCAATCATGGAGTCTTCCAGAGGTCTTGGAAAGTGTTTGTTTGATGTTGTTATTGTTATCATGGGGTAAATTGATGTTCTTGAGCACTGCACGGTGTATTCTTCATTATTCCATTATGATGTTTATCTTGCATTTTGTGAGCGAATGTTGGTCTTTGGCCTTGCACTTTTTTTTTTCCATGTGGTTGTTGATGTGAGCGGGAAGGGTATGCCTCACTTTAAATGTTTATGGGAATGAACTTTGTGATTGTGCAAGTGACTTTGCCTTAGTTTAATGATGTCTCCATGATGACAGTGGGGGGTGGCTCTCAATGGAGGCTGACGCACAAAGTGGCGCCTAGGTAACCCATGTGGGAGTTTTGTAATTAAGTGTTAATCTAAAAATTAACTAGGTGGTCGAGTAGTAGTTCACATTAAACAAGATAAGATAATGCCTTACTCATGACCCATTGCGCTCGTATAGAATTGGAATGAGTCGAGAAGGCCTAGAATGGAAAATCAATTGCCTCATCCTCATGAGGGGTAGGTTGATTCCACATAGGGTTGAATGAGGGGTCGGAGATCGATAGAGGCTGCCAGGGTAACCTAGGATGGGGGTCAGGGCCTAGGAAGATCTGCTTGGGTAACCCATGTAAACTATGTAATGACACTCCTCCTACGACAACCTTGTCTTCCTTTACTCTTGAGTCCCTTGATGTGGTATGTCTATGGAAGTGTTTCACTATCATTTGATGTTGATCCTTGCATGTACTTTGTTGTCTTGTCGGTGTTGTGTTGTCTTTTGTCATTGTCTATTTGTTGTGGGACCCTTTTCTATCTCATAGCACAGGGGGTGGACCTTTGGGTTCCACGTGGTTGGGTGGAAAGTGCATTGTTCTCCATTGGGTTCTCTCTTCTTTTCGTGATGGTGATGGCTTATCTTGGATTGAAGATCTTTGCTTTGTACCGACTTAGGTGGATCATTACTCTTGTTCTTGTATTGCATTATAATTTGATGTTTCATGCATCCTATATATTTGATGTACACTCCTATTTGTATTCAAGGAGAAACTACTACTCTTGATGTAATTATGTCACATTGTAAATCATTATTAAACTCTCTATTGTATCTGACCAAGTTAATGATGGTAAATTGAATGGCTTCTATAGAGGATTCATTATGATGAATAATGCCACTTTGATATTAGCATGTTGTGATATATGTTTTAATTCAAACAAGCATCATGGTTAGTGTACCTGAAGAGCATCTTGGATAATGTGAAGTACTCTAGATTTGATATCTTGGGGAGTGACTTCTTGGGGTTTCATTATCTCGAGAAGTCACTACTCAAGATATCTAATCTTGAGATACTAATTATACTATATAGTACCCGATGGTGGTTCGTGTTGATATTCTTGGACTTGTGCAAATTCGATCATGGTTATCATTCTTGTAATATACATACTCTTGTTAACTCAATGTTAGATTCATTTGGATTATTGTATATGATAACTAAATTTATGGTTTTATTATTTGTTATTAGTGTTATGAGATGGATAGTTCCTAATGATAAATTGGTTAGATAGAATATTATGAATTTTATTTTTTTGGTATCTATATATGAGAATCCTAGTTACGTAGTCACAAACCTTAGAGGACCTAGTTGATTAGTGTTAAGTATTTCTTTTTCTTTTCTTTTTTAAAAAATTGTATTGTTTTTATGTGTAGTTGTGTGCTATCCTCTAGGGTCCTGTGGCGGGGCATTACATGCACCTTGATAAGGACAATAGAGTCTTGACACGTTTTTTGAAAAAAAGGTTGGTATATCAAATTTTTAGTGCTCTTCCATTAACATAAATATAACATAAAAAATAAAAATCAGAAAACCCAAAAATTAGAAAAATCTTTGAAAAACTAAAAGCTTTAAAGAATTAACAAAACAAAAATTATAAAATCCAACCACAAGCATAAACTAGAACAAAATAAATACAACTCTTGGTTTAGTTAAAGTCCCTATCATTTTAAATACATCATTGCAATTTCATTAGGATTTCTTGTTCCCAATCCAACCTCCTCATATGCATAGTTTCTTGGTGTAAATCAAAACTATCACTATCAACAATGCTTGGATTTTAACTTAGTCAAGCAAAAGAGTTTAGTTTTTTTATTTAGTTTTTTATTCTAGTTTATGTGCATTTTTGTTAGTTTTTTCTTAAATATTTTATTGTATTTCTATCCCTCCTTGGGGTATTTCATTGAAAATGTGTTATTATGGTCCTACATATCATGGTGCATCTTATCATTTTCCTACTTGGATATTTTTCTTGTACAAAACATAACAACTATATCGTCATGGTATTCCATATCATATCACATCCTGTTAGGTGCTATAATAAACCATGCATTACTCAAACATCCAAATTTTTGTGTAAGCTTTGTAGCATTCATCATCACATCATCCAAACTCACCTCCATTTCCTCTTAACTAACTATTTATAAATAACATTCATCCTTTGATTCTAACCCATCCTTTTGTTTCTTTCATTTCATTTCAAGTGTTCATTCATCTCTTTCATCACTACATACTCTCTTGAGGGGGAATTTATCTAACCATTGTGCAACTTAGGATATCCTCTAGTATTTAATTATTTTATTTATTCTACTTTGTTTGAAAAGCCAATGCTTCTTTTTGTAAGGAAGCTAAGGTAGCAAAAAAAAATCCTACACTAATCTTGAGAGGTGGGTTATGATTTGTTTTAGATATTTAAAGAGTTAGAAAAAATAAACATAAATATTCATTCATACTACAACACAATGATTTACGTGGGAAAAACTCTTTTAGGAGAAAAATCCTGCACTCCAAAAGCTGCCCAATATATTATTTAGAAAACAAGATTATGATATAATCACAAAGTAATCTCTCTCAAGAGTATCACAAACCAAATATATGGAGGCAACTCAACCTCTATAAGACTCTCACCTTCAACCTCTATCTTGAGCACCTAATAAATAGGAGATACAACACATGAAATTGTCAAATAGTGTTTACAAAACCATGAGATGAAACCACCCAAAAGGTGGTGCCCAACTTATCTCCAATAAAAAATTCCCTATGATGTGTCAAAAAACACACCAACATGTAACTCCCTCTTACAAATATTTTATGCATCCAACATGTTTTCACATTCCTCAATTTGAGTGACCCAACTTTTTAAGGCCATAAGTTTTATTTTGGGAGTTCAGTTGATAAACCAACCGTTTGAACCATTGGAAATCTTATGAAGTGCTCTATCAATTTATATCTGCTTCACCAATAGTGACCACTTTCAGACACAAAACAATGCCTCTACACGCTTCAAATTTGACTTTGAAAATTTTAAAAAATAATAATTTAATATCTTGAAAACCAAGCAAGAGCTTGGGTCAAAAAATTACTAACATGTTTATTTGGCTATTTCATAGCTTTGGGAAAAATTGTAGTTTCAACCAATGCTCAAATGTAAAATTACTATAAATAGTAACCTTTTGTATTTGGAAGTTTGAGACACATTTTTCCTAACATTCTCCCACTTGTCAAACACCTTGCAAGAGAAAAGGGATTATCAACACCATGATTTAATTGCTAGGGGTTGAGAGGACCATAGACTTTAAACATTTGAACTTCTTTGTGCTCACATGCTTAGTTAAATAATTTTCAACATTCATCAAATTCTCTACTTTAACTAGCTCCACTCTTTCATCCTCGATCATATCTCTGATAAAATGATACTTTAAATCAATGTGCTTGGTCTTAGCATGAAATTTTGGGTTCTTAGCTAGGTAAATCACACTTCAAATTTCATAATAAATTGTCACTGCACCTTGTTTTATTTTGATATTTAAACATAATCTCTAAAACCAAATGTCTTCTTTACAAGCGCGAGTAGTTTCCATAAACTTAGCTTTAGTAGTGGAAAAACAATACAACTTATCATTTACTTGTATACTCATCCAACTGATTGCACTACCAAATAAAGTAAACACATAAGCACTGGTGGATCGTCTTCTATCAACATCACCTGCCTAGTCTAAATCCACATAACCATGCATATCAAAGGAATATCCATCTCCTATCAAATTACCATGATAACATAAGGAATACTCTGAGGCACCCCACAAAAATTTGAAGACTCTTTTAACTCCATCCCAATGAATTCTACCAAGATTGGACATATATTTGGAAAAGACTCCGATTGCTTGGGAAATGTCTTGTTTAGTGCAAACTATAACATACATCAAACTTCCAATTGCACTTTGGTAAGACACTTTTCTCATGTCTTCCATCTCTGATGGAAATGTTCGACAATGTAAAGTAGATAAATTTGTTTCAACTATAAGAGGAACACACAATGGTCTACAATCCTTCATGTTAAACCTTTGTAAAATTGAATTGACATATTTACTCTAGCCAAGCTATAGTTTTTTATTTACTCTATATCTTCTGATTTCCATCCCAAAAATGTGTTTAGTTGCACCAAGATCTTTCATTTCAAATTTAGATTCAAGTTGAAAAATTATTTTTGAGATCATTCATTTCCCTTTAACAATAAATAACATATCATCAACATATAACACAATAAATAGGAAACAATCACCATCAACATTATAGTAAACATAGGGTAAAAATACAAAGTTACATCATGTTTTTATAAAGGAAATAACCAATGTTGATCCAAATTTTAAACTTGAATCACTAAAAAGTGACACATATGTTTTGAATTTTGAAATGACGTAAACTAATAGAATATGTATTTTTTAGTATATTTTGTGCTTACATTTTATTTTTTTTAAATAAAAAATTATTTGAATATAGTTTTTTATGAATTGAAACAATAATTTAGATGTTGATAAAATGTTGAAAAATGAAGCTACACGAGACACCAATCTTTATATAGTAATTTTTTTTTTTCCTTCAATTTTTTTGTGTGTATTTATAACTTGAAACTTTAGTGCACAGATATATTTTTTCCCAATTTTGATAAATATATATTTTAAAATAAATATTAAAATATGTGTTTATTATAACATAGTTTTTTCCATTCAACGTCAACTTTCATATTAAATATTTTTCTAAATAGAAAAAAAATTATGCCATCTTAATATAGATTTTTTTATTTAGTGCATCATGTTTTTTTAGTTTTTATTAAGTTTTAGTACTTTTCCTTGGAATGGTAATCAACCTAATGGGTTTGTGTTGATAACCTACTTTTAATAAAATTAAAAATATATATATAAACAATAATTAAACTATTAAAATATATATTTTTGAAAACTACACTTATGAATCTACAAAAGGGTATTTTTTCTATTTAAAAAAAATATATTTACATGAGTTGAAGTAGTTGAAACACCGGGTTTTTTTTTTAAATTATTTTTTTAGTAAATTGGCCTAAAAGTGGTGCTACATATGCATTTAGCCAAAAAAATTAGTTAGAAAAGTTGTGGACATATCTAACTTAGCTAGAAGGAATCTTACAAGATCATATTTTTGACCAAAATTATTTTTTTGTTAGAAACATTTAAATTCGATTGTGTTGATAAGTTGGTTGGAAGTATGACACAACTTTATACTTTTACCCCATAGTGATCTGATTTAGAATGCTCAAATCCCAAACTCAACAAATATGTATCAAATTTTTGGTACCACATCCTGAGACTCTATTTGAGACCATACAAAGATTTCTTCAATTTATAAACCAAATTAATTTTATCTTTCACCACATAGTGCTCTATATGTGTCATATAAATATAATCTTCCAAATCACCATGAAGGAAAACTATTTTCACATCCATTTTCTCAACCTCTAGATCATAAACAACATCAATAGAAAGCAAGAATATGTTGTCATTTTTACAACAAGATAAAATATCTCATTGTAATCAACACTCTCAACCTAAGATTAACCTTTTTCAACCAACAATGCTTTGTACTTCTCAATACTTCCATATGAACCAATCTTTTTATTGAACACCCATTTGAAACCAATAAGTTTTCATCCTTTTGGAAATGGTACTAGATCTCATGTATTACTCTTTTTCAAAGCTACCATTACTTCATCCATAACAATACTCTAGGAATCTACATCATTCATACCTGATGTCTCTTCAACAAATCTAGGTTCATCTATGTTTGTGCAACATGATCCCAAAGCTTGTATCTTTTCACACCATAATTGTACCTGACAAAGATACATTTTACAACCTTGTTCTCCAACTTTGTTTGCTTTTCCTTTGACACTTGTGCATATGGCTCACCACCAAAAACTCTAAGATGTCTTAGTGAAGATTTGTGACCCAACCACACCTTCAAAGGAATTTATCAACAAGAGCTAATGTAGGAGACCTATTAATTAGGTAGCAAGTAGTGGAAACAACTTCAACCCAAAATTTTTGTTCTAGAACAACAACACTAACCATATTCCTATCCTTCTCCATCAGTGTCTTTTTTCATTCTTTTTGCAAATCCATTTTGCTATGGAGAATATGAATTTATCTTTTATCTGTGAATGCCACAATCTTTATAGGATCTATCAAAATCATTAGAGAAAAATCATTACCATTTTCAATCCTTAAAAAAAATATTTTATTTTTAGTCTACAACTCAACCATTGCTTTAAATTATGTGAATCAACTAAAAAATTCATATTTACTCTTTATAAAATATACTCCTATTATTATACTATAATAATCAATAAATGAAGCATAATATATGAATTTTTCTAGTGGAAGGAATTTCTATAGGACCAAACACATTAAGAATGGACAATATCTAATACACCACAAGATTTATGAGAACTTGAGTAAAACTAAACACAAATTTGTTTTATATAAATACAATGCACACAAATCAAAATCAAGATTGCAATCAGTCAACCCTTCAAAAATGTTTTTATTTATCATGATCTTTAGACCCTTTTATCCAATATGTCCAAGTCTCTAGTGTCAAAACATACTTCTTTGCAGCAATTTTGATTCAAAAGAAAAAACACTCTTGGGTACCTAGAAGCCATAACCATCTACTGAAGATGAAACCATCACCTTTTCCAACAAAGTAGTCACATATTTTCTTTCCATAGAAGTACTATTGCACTCAACAATGTATGCATCAAAAGTATACAATGTGCCAAATCTAACATCTCTCACGATCACCATAGCACCTCTAACAATCTTGTACCCTACATCAGAAAAGACTACCTACACACCCCCATCTGTTAGTTTTCTCACATATAAAAAAAATTGTGCTAATTTAGGAATATGCAACACACCATTAATCCATTTTATTTTACCATCAAGAAACCTAATTCTAACTTTACCACAACCAGCAATATTTAAATAAGAATCATCACCCAAGTACACCTTACCTCCATCAAATTCTTTATATTTAGAGAACCAATCTTTATTAGAGGTCACATGGAAAGATGCACCTAATTCAATTAACAATGCATTATTACTTGCACAAGTGACCAAAAATGTAATGAATGCATCATCATCTTCCTTCTCAGACTCAAAATCAAAATCAAGTTTCATCTTTGCACTCCTCACAAAAGTGTCTAGGATTACCATAATTATATAAAATAGCTTTCCAAATTTTCTAAGAGATTTGGATCTCCCCTTGGACTCAGATTTGTCACACTTCACACTCTTCTCTCATTTTTATTTAGGTCTTCTATGAAAATTTAGTGCCTACTTCGTACTGACGAATACCTTCCTCCTCGTCTCCTTAGAAAGAAAAGAACCCACAACATCTTCAACTTTCAAGACAATAAAATTACTTCCAAGAGCTATAACAAGAGAATCACACAAATTAGGAAATTAACAAAGCAAGATTTGACATATCTCCTCCTCATCCATTTTTAAACCAACCAATGCGAATTGAGCTACCAACATATTGAATTCTTCTAGGTCACCTACAATTTGTCCACCCTCTTCCATTGATAAGGAATATATTTTTTCCTCAAGAAAATAGTGTTCACCAAAGATTTGGCTTGATATATCTCACCGAGTTTCTTCAATAGTTTCTTTGAAGATAACTCTTCATGAACATTGATTAAAATAGAGTCTTCCAAACACAATATGATTAGAACCTTGGCTCTACAACCCATAACATCATATTGAGTAAATTAGAATATGTAGGTCTTGAAACATTTTCATCAACAACCCACGAATCTAGATCAATTAACAAATCCTCCATCTTAAACTTTCATATCTCAAAATTGTTGAAAATACTTCAAATATTTTTAGGCTAATACAATTGGCCAGTTGTTAAGCTGAAGCCCTCAACTTATGCTAGCATCCATGCTACTTGTGCTCAATTTGGGGCTTGTAAGAAGTATGGGCATCCATTGAAGCCTAAAGAATAAATTTCATGAGATATTGATGTTGCATTTATTAAGAAACAAACTAACACACTAGATTAGGAAAGGTCTTAAAATAGGAATGAAGTGAATAATATATTAAAATTTCAAACAATAAATAATATATATTTTTTTAACAAATTATGAAGTCAAGCATATTTCTCTTTTTGTATGTTCCTTTTATATTCCATGTGTGATCACAACTCATACCTTTAGAACTAAGGAAAAGTATAATCCTTCTACATTTCTACTATGAATCTATATATTGCTAGGTTTTCTTAAACACATTTCTTCAGTACAATTTTATTATCTATCAAAAATTTATAATACCATTTAACTAAAACAAATGCAAAATAACTCAAAACACCATTATTGCTTATAACATTCCTTATTGTAGGTTCTCTATCTCTCTCTATACTATTATTTACAATATTTTTATAAATCCCTAAGGAAAAGAAACAACCCATTAAATAACCTACGATTTCAAATTTACAATTAACACTTACGATATTACTAGCGCTTGCACTTAAAGAAGGTGCAAGGATTACACAGATAGAAAACTATATGTATGCTAATATTATAGAGAATATGTGTTTGTGCATGGGTATGTATAGATGTCATGTGCTATAAATTCTATTTGCATGTGGTTGTATTAGTATACATATCTTGAAGATAATCTATATAAAATATGATTTTGTGATTCTGTCCACTGTTTAAATAATTTAAAATATAAATAAAAAATCATTGCACATGAAAATAGAATATGTGGTGCCATTGTAGAGTTACATCAATGGAGGTAATTAATAATAAGTGCTAAATAATAAAATGAAATATATTTAGACAAATCTAGATTTTTTCCTTGAGGAAATTAAGTATTAATAAGTGCTAAATAATAGAATGAAATATATTCAGACAAATCTAGATTTTTTCCTCGAAGAAATTAAGTATTATCTGATTTTGAAATATTTGCATGCAAATTTAAAATATAAAGTAATGTAAATGAGAAGAAAGTTACCATCAAATTGACAAAAAACACTCCAAATGGAAATAGAATGTTCCCATCTAGTTAGAAAATCAATATTTATCTGGTTTTTTATGTGATAAGTGAGATTTTGGAGGCTTTCACCTAATATTTTGGAGGCTTTTACCATTAGTTGATTTACCATTAAATGGTAGCAAAAACTTGTTTTCCGATGACTCAATGGTGATTTACAGGCGTGAGACTTGTTTTAGGCTCAAATCCCAATGACTCAATGGTGGTTTACGGACACGAGACTTGTTTAGACTCAAATCTCACACTATATGTAGTCTATCAGCTAATAAAGAGAAGAAATTTAGATTATTTGCTTGTTCAACTCAGCAAAGAGTTAGAGGGCTACAATGAGTAGTTGGTGGGGTCGGCAGCTACTCTATTTGTCGATAGTTGCGGTTTTTGTTCTATTTCTTGGGTCCCATAGACTGGCTGGTCTTGTGGACGTAATTAAAAGCATTCATTCATTCATTCAACCCTTAAATATGATAAAAATTTTATATGACTTTCTCTATTGTTTGAAAATAACATTACTTAAAAATTAAATATCAGTCACGTATCTTCCCTTAATAAGTACACATTCTTTCAAAATCATATTTTAGGTTTAGAAATGAATGTATAACTCCCATGACCATCCACTTACCTCAACTCTTTATCTGTAACCTCGAGAACAAATGAAGGCACAAGATCCTTTATATATAACAGTATTTAAAAGTACGAGTCAAAATTGAGATATATTTCTCAGTAAACAACCATTCCCAGAGATTGATGAATCAAAGTCATATATAACTAATCAAATCAATTCAAGGAAACTCTAAGGAATGGAATTCTTTTCCAAGTTTAGAAATCCTGAAAAAAAATCAGGCTAAAATTCCCAATGTCAACAGGATCAATTACTTCGAACTACATTTCTAAATCTGTTGCTAAAGGATTTCTCTGCAACTGAACCTAAACTCCAGATCATCATACTAAGCATGAGTTGGCATAAGAACACTTATCCTCCGATTGAAATATTTTTATTTATGAAGTCCACATTACATAGGACAATTTATGAGGAGGAATTTCAGAGGGTAAATCTTCTGATTGTCAAGATTATTATAAAACAAAGGCACTCAGAGGAGGTGAACCACAATTTGTAAGATGATTTATTTATACTAAGTCTGATAGGGTTGGGTTATGGGATAATATGAAGATAAGACAACTTTTTTAAAAACAGGAAAGATATAAGATTCTAATATCATAAGGGATGAGGTTCGGGTCATGTTTCAAGCGATTTTGACAGAATGGATACCTCTCAGTCTTTGACTCTCAGTCATTTGGACATGTGACAATACTAAGGTAAGACAGTTTTTAATAAAACAGAAAAGGGAACAAGACTCTGACATCATAAAAGATAGAGACTGGAATTCTGTTCGGGACAACTTTGACAGAATGAATACCTCTAAATTCTTAATTCTCAACCAAAACTATTTCAAAATAAAATTTGTACTTTTGAATTAAAGGATTCTATAGATTTGATATAAAACCCTAAAAAACAGAAAAGACTTTTTAAACAAGTAAAATTTGTGCTTTTTCATTAAACAATTCTGTAGGTTTAATATAAAACCCTAAAAAGAGAAAGAAAGAACAGAAAAGACTTTCTGAGCAAATACAATAGGCAAGTGTAGCATCTTCCCTGCCTGCAGGCAAATAGGTCTGGAATAGGTATGGATACCCAGCAAAGTGCAAAGGACAGCAGAATTCCGTCTGATGCAACTGGCCTGGCAATGTCATAGACAAGGCACGAACTGTTTGATAATTTGTCTCACAGAAACATTGTTCCGAGGAAAGCGGTAATTTAAAGCAGGCACGTGAACAGTTTGACAGAAAACATCAAACCTCTCTGTCATTCGTTGCAGTATCACCACAATGGCAGTCCGTTTTCTCTAATATCTGTTAGCTCCCCCTTCTGATCACATTCCCCCCTTTTGATCACATTCCTTATTTGATTTCTCGCCTTTTTCAATAATCTTTCTGTATGTGACCATGACTCTGAACTAGATTGAAGCAAACACATCCAACCTTTGGTTTCCTCTTATGAACAGAGAATTTAGGAGGTTTCAAATTCCACAAGGATCAGTTTGTGTTTTAAGTAGGGAATTCTTAATGTTTGGGAAGAGGTTTTCTTTTGTGTTATTCTTGATTGTTTTTTAGGTTTATATGAATGTCTTTTGTGTTCTAAGTGGGGAATCTCTAATGTTTGGGAAGAGGTTTCCTTTTGTGTTACACTTTTGATTGTTTTTTAGGTTATATAAATGTCCTTTGTGTTTTAAGTAGGGAATCCCTAATGCTGGGACGTTTTGTTTTGTGTTATTTTTTATTGTTTTTTAGGTTATATGAAGTTCTTTAATGCAACCTAAAATTGGCATGGTTTAGACTCCACATCCCATTTTATAGTATCAATTATTTGTTGACAATCTTCAATATGCAATGGACAATAAGTAAAAGCTTTTTTGAGACAAATGAAATTAAAAATTGTAGAAATCAAGTTTAAAAAATATATTTAGACATACACCTTATCAAAATATAGATTTCAATTAACTTTTACATTATGATCTTAAGTCAAAACCTTGAGCATCTTTGTATCATTAAATATTGAATATTTTTAAATTTCATAGTTGTAAATAGATGTATCTTTGACCTCTTTGGATGTGTTTCAGAGGCTAGTATGTATTTCTCGTACTAGAAATAGGTATAGAGACATTTCTAGTGGCTAGAAACATCTCACCCATGTTTCCTTCTCCCCCCCTCTAAAAAATCCTTACTTATTAGTGCAATCACAGTAGGAGGGTCCTCAAAGAGAACAATCTGGACCGTGCAACTAGAGTAACACAACAGAAGCAACACATAACATGGAGGCAAATGCAGATACAAATATTCTTATTATCAGAAATGTCGGTTACATATAGTTGGCCACATCTGGGCTTACAGATTCGGCTCACAGGCCTGATACAACATGATCAAAATACAATGCTCATACATGCGAGCGAAAATCTTACAAATCGAATTATATATACATCTTATTATACTTGGTCTTGATTGATTGTTAACCTCATGATTTATTACAAGCTTTATATCATATATGCGGGTCAAGAAACATCTGTGTCGGCCAAAGATCATTACAATCTGCAATGAAGGAAATGTAACATGTGCAAGAACATGTTGGCCTCAAATTTGAATTTCTTCCACGGTAGATGCGCATGATGAAGTGTGAACCTAAGATTAAGGTCGGGGACACTCCACGAAACAGATCAAAACACACCATGAGGATCTGCAAGTTGTGGGAAGGATCCACGATTGATCAAACTAGTCGTTAGGTTTTGATATTATTCTCGAGCCAGTTCCAAAACTATCACTCAATCCAGAAGTGATAACTTGCCGAAAAAAGATCCAATCGAGCTAAAAAATTTGGAGTAAGGCAATTGAACATGTCCACAATGAAACCATAGATCTAGGAGGTCTGGTGAGCAAACACGAAGAAATACCAGATCTACCAACTTGAACAAGAACAAGAACAAAACAAGAACAAAAATTGAATGAAAAAATATTTTTGGTTGATGCAAGATTGCCAAGAACCAAGGATGCTCCTGCATCACTTATTATGACTTTGCCCCCCAAAAGTGTAGAAATAAAAAAAATGAACACCCCTAAAAAGATTACGTGATGTCACTTTCATAGCACACAATAGTAGTAGGATTCATCATTTCCATCATGAGGTTATTTTCATAGCATGTGGGAGGAGGGAGAAACAAGCAATAAGCAAGTGCTAGGTATTAAGTATTAACATTTTGTTTTAATAAGTTACACAACTTGAAGGTAACATGAAAATTGCATCAATAATAAAGGGTCTAAAATCCAACCACTAAATTAGAAGAATGTTAACAACTAATTTGGTTGGCATTTTGCATGATGTTGTAAAAGGAAATCTATAATAATATTATTATGAATGATTAAATTGCATAAAATTGGTCAATACTCTATCATTATTAATATTCATTAATGATTGCAATTTAATTTTTATTAAATTTTAAACTAATAAATCCCATCAAATATGAAATATTATAACTAGTCAACACACCATGATAAATAGGTAACATATTGCACCAATGAGAATTGATTAATAATAGATTCGATACAATTAAAATCTTTATTGATTTAAATGTAAAACGTAAAATTTTAAATAGATAAATCTACTATGTCTTTCAATTGAATTTTTCATTTTTAAAATTTTAATATATTTTTTGTTTAGAATGTCAATTGGAGAGAATTAGGGTTTTTACCCAATATAAAAATAGTGTTAACATTGTTTAGGGTCAAAGGGATCAAGTGGAACAACTACAATCAAATGTAAACATTGTCCTAAGATATTTTAGGGGACTTACTTAAGGGTGAGGGCTCATTTTCTTTATGTATTAGAGAAATGTGTTGAACTTCGTTTGAATGAGCTAGAACAATATGGAGCTATTAGGGATCAAGAAAGGTTTATTTTGAGCTCTCTTGCTTCAGCAATAGGAGCCCAAAATCAACATAAAGAGTTAGAGAGATGTGCCTTACAAGAGACCACACATTAGTAGCCTAAATCCCATTAGAAAATTATTTGATGTATATGGTCAAGATATGATTGATACAATTATTGCATGCTTCTTTTATGCAAATGGAATACTATTTAATATTTCTTCATCACCTTTCCACAAGGAGATGGCGCAAGCTATCAATAATGGACTAGCATGTTATAAACCACCAAGGTATGAATATATTTCACTATTCTAATTGATAAAGGAAATAGCTAGAACAAAAAATTGCACCAATAAAAAGAGTATGGTTTTCCAAGGGACCCGCAATTGGAATGGATGGCTAGATAGATACTAGAACTCATCTAATTCTTAATATCATGGTAACACAATAAAAACTCTTATTTTTTAAGGCAATATATTGTTCAAAGCAAGAAAAAATATAGAGTTACTTCAAAACTAATTGAGTGATGTCATTGAGGAGGTGGGGGCATCACATGTAGCTTAAGTTGTTACAACTACCACCCCTATTTATACAGTAGCAATCTTGTTGGTACAAAAAAGGTACAATCATATACTTTGGACACCATGTTGTGTGTGGTCATTGAATAATGCACTCAAAGGTGTTGGCATGTTTGAATGGATTCTAGATCTCATTGGAAAGGGAAGAAAAGTAAAAATATTCATATGCAATCATATGTAATTAAACTTATTGATACATGTAATTTTCTTCTTATTTATACCCCTTGACCATCTTTATGTAGTCAAAAGAACTTTGTGTTTCACAATAATTAGTGATGCATTAGCAACATGGAGACAATATACATCATATACTATAGTTTAGGTGAGCGGTATAGTCCCTGATGACCTCTTTGGGATAATGTTAATTTTTTATTTCATTTGTCCATATGTGAGTTCATCAAATTTGTCAATTCAAATAAGCCATATTTGGAAGAAATTTACAAAGAAATAGATTCTATGTATGAAAAAATAAGAAAATAACAAATTTTAGAGATATTTCTCCATATTGTTTAATAGATCTCTATATTATTTAATCGAAGAATATTGAAAAATTCTAATCTTTCCAAGGGGTTGAGCTTAGTTGGTTAAAGCATTGAATTCTCAATGTGGAGACCCAAGTTCGAGTCCCAGAGGGACATCTATGTTGGAATTCTAAGTGGTGACTCTTGGTCTTCCTTGTTGGCTTTAGTGGAAGCAGTTTGTAAATAAGTGGATTTCTAAGGTGTGACTCTTGGTCTTCCATGGGTTATTTCTAGTGTGGTTGCTCGAAAGGAGCTATTATGTGTTGTTCTCATGTTGTTTCTCATATGAGAAAAATAATATTGTAAACGATTATCAATACAAAAAAATATATAATCTTTATCCAATGAATTAACATTAAAGCTTTGTTCTCAATTTTTTACATCAGTTGGTGTGATATTAGGTTTGGACTACCACAACATATAAATAAGAAAGTTGTATGCAAGTATAAAATTAAGTATCCTTAGTCTGGAATTACCATGATTAGATCTATCTTTATGATGCTAAAAATCAACCAACATAACATGCTTAACAACACCACTTTATGTCAACTTATAACAAAAATAAGTAAAATATAACATCACCATAAAATAACAACAAAGAGGAACAAAACAACAACATAAAAGCATCACATGACACATGATTTATGTGGAGAAAACATTATAGGAGAAAACTCCACCAAGAAGAGAGGCCAAGTATGCATTATATTTTAAAAATTTACAATTTGTGACACACTTCCATGTTGTCCTCTTTGTTTCCAACATGGAAAAATTTGTGTACCTATGAACAATATTTTTGTGCTCCAACTTGTTCCTACTTAGGTTCTTGTACTTACAATATAATTGTTCCACAATTGTTTCACTTATTTTCCACATCTAAGGAGTTGAATTTATAAAGTTGTAAAGAGGTCTTATGCATTAAACTTGGCACCTAAAGATGGTTGTTCGTTCCAAAAATTATATCCTTTGATTTACCTTGTATGAATTTGTAAGGACACGTGTTTTGGCTTTAAAAAAATTCCTCCAACTTAGGAACCCAAACTTGGAAATGAAACATCACATGAAATGCCACAAATGAAGGAATGTCAAGAGACACTTGTTCCCTCTTTCCAAATGAAAACTTGGAGAAGCCCACCAATCACCTTTTTCATCTTCACTTATATTTTTCTATCAAATTCTAGGTGTCCACATTTGATAAAAGATGAATTAAATATTTATTTGTACATGTCACCTTTACCAGTGCTAGTGGAACTCTTCATCCCTTATGAATTCATTATAAACAATGGTGAGAATTAAATATTACAAATTATTTTCCAAACACACCCTAACTTCCTAGGAACAATCTCCAATGATGTTGGAACAACTAGTAGGAAATAACAATCGTTTAGATACCACCAAGTAAATCCTACCGCATCTTGTCACAAAGAGCTTGCAGACCACAATATTCAAGAGATATCATCTAGGGTAGGGGTAGGATAGATGGGTCATGTATCATCCCATAGATATATGTATAGGGAAAGATATATGATAAATGTATATAATATGTAAAAGGAGATATAAGGAGAGATTAATTTACTCCATTAATATAAAAATATAATGATACTAAAATTCTATCTACATTATGTTGTTTTGGTATTCTATTATATATAGTTAATTAGTCAATCTTCTATCCAAATCAAACCATTACTCCTTTTATATAACCGAGACCGATGTATAAACTACAAAACTCAAAAAGTACTCGGGGCTCAAAAATCTAGTATGATTTTCCCTAGATTCTTGCTAACATTGTTTTTATTGTTGGGACCCTGGTTAGGGTGTATAAAGGTCAGTAATAATATAATTTTAATTTTAAACTAGACATAGAAGAAGAAAGGAAAAAAAAGGAAGACATGAAATTATATGAAATTTTCCTTTTGGTGTTTACCATGTGAAAGGGGATTAGGTGCCAAGGGGATGGAGAATGGAAAGGGGGAGGGATTCTAAAAGGGACCCTCAAAGAGATGTGATCAATAAGAAAAAATATCAAATATAAACCATAGAAAATAATAAAAGGACTAGTGTAATCCCATATCAAGCACACCCATGGGAAAAGGAGATGAGAAAAACATAAGAGAGATTAGAAAACAAATTGAATTAGCAAGAAAAGTGAACATGGCAAGCCCAAATGGAGAAAAGAGAAGACAAAACCATATTGTTGAGAGAGAAGAAAGAAATTGCAGAAGAATGGAAGTTATAAAGAATATGAGAATTTATTGTGCCAATGAGGGTGCTACTAAGCGTGTCAAGGTGGGTGTTGCCAAAGGAAAAGAGAACTAAAATAGAGAAGAATATAAGACCTCACAAAAATCAGATTTATTTTGGGAAAAAGAAAGACAACTTATAACTAGTTTAAATAAGAACATTGATAACTATGAAAAATATAGAAGGTTTTTCGTGGGACCTTGTAATAGAATTAAGACTCCACTCCCACCATAGACCTCCAAAATTCCTACAATCAAACCAGATCTATCAAACTTGAAAATCAATCTAGATGATAGATTTATTGAATTTTTGAAAACTCCAAAAAACTTTCTATCTACTTAAGAGGAATATTTGGAAGAGTTAGTTAATATAAGTATAATGAAATTAAAGGAAGAATAAATAGGAAAAGTGAGGAGATCAAAATTAATTTGGGTAAGGAATTATGTTCATTAACAAATAAAATGCCAATAACAAATAAAAAAGTGAAACAATGTTTTGAGGAGCTGCAACCCTAAGACCACGACCCATCCCCTAAGCCATATAATAGTAGAAGAATTTTGAAAGAAGAGATACCACAAAGTAAAGAGACAAGAGAGAAATAAGGAAAATAACTAGATTGGGAAGAGATACTTGGGAAAGAGTACTTTGACATAAAATTAGAAAGAGATGAGGGTAGATAGTAGAAGACCCATATCGTTAAGAAAGTAAAGAAAGAGAAGGAATAAAATAATAGTCCACAAATATTAAAAATTAAAGAAAAAAGAAACCAGAACAAAATGGAATTATTGATCAAAATCCTAGTATTTGGAAGAGATACAACAGAGACTACGAAACATATATTCTCGTTAGTGTCTTTATGGGAAAGACGGGACATTGAAGATGACAAACCAAATTTATTAGACTTTATATCTTCATTAAGAAACAGAGCCTTGGTTTGGCACAAAAAGACTCACTCGAAGCATGGGAAAAGTTGGAATGAAGTAAAACAATATTTCTTGATAAAATTTGTCACCTCAAATACCCCTACATAAAGTGCTAGAAAAATGAGGAACCTAGTGCAAGGAGAAGAGGAATTTGTGAATACCTATGACAAAATATTTAAGGACGTTTGCCACAAATTGGAGGAGCCTCCAACAGAGCAAAAAAAGATTGAATGGTTCATCTCCAAACTAAAAAAAAGTTATAAAAGAAGATTTAGATGGAAGATATTCAATACTTATACAAAATTGATCACAATGGCATAACACATAGAAGGTCATACATGGTGTAGACCTCAAAAATATGGCATGAAGGAGAATCTAGAGAAACTACAATTGACGGTAGAGAAAATAACCATACAAAATAGTATTTTGGAAAGAGGAGAGGTGAAGAAGGGTAAATATATTTGGTGCACATATTGTTCAAGGGAAGGCCATGTGTGGAATGATTGTTCTAAAGCCCAAGGAGAAACAACTACAACAACATTATATGTAGAATTAAAAATAGTTATGGCCAAGACAAATGCATTATCCTAAAAAACATTCCAGGAATGGGACAACCACCTCACCAAGGACTACCCTGCAAATCAATTTCAACTTCGAAATATAGCAAGTCATCCAAATCCAAGATGCCCCATGAACTACAACTATGAAGAAAAAAATAGATAGAAAAATGTCATGTATTAAGGGGCTTGCAAAAAGCCTTATATATGACACAAGTTATAGACAACCACCATGGAGATATAATATAAGTTCTTATGTACTGTATAATGACCCACCACAAGATTAAATGGGAGATAATAGGCAATCAAACTATAGAGGAGGAAGAGGATGTGGTAGGAACAATTTCCAAAGAAGTGATGCACATGTTATGTGGAAAGATAGGCTACTAGGCTACTAGGCTTCAAAAAAAATTGCATCTAGCCTTCTTCTCCTCACAATTCCTTCATAAATGAAGTTATGATTATCTCCTCCATCAATCGGGACAATCACTCTTTTTCCAACAAGGACTCCCTAGACCTTGAAAGAATGGTATCTATGTGCACTGGATAGAGATGTTAGGATGCCACCATTGTCCTTCTCCTTATCTTCTTCCTCCAGAAGGATATCTTCTGGATCATGAAACTCTTCAACCCATTGGATTTTGATTCTTTTTCAAAGATGACTTCTATATAGTAGTCTTACCCTTTTCCAAGACACATGTGTTTTGGAACCCATGGTTCGCTACAAGAGAAACAAAGTTTCTTCCTTTTGAGCTCATTCTTGGTCTCATAATCATTATTATTAGGTGTAGTAGGGGGAGCCAATTTCTAAGCAATCTAAGGCTTCTTTTGGAAATTCCCCTTTGGATATTCCATATTGAAGGTTTTAACTTTTGCTAAGGAACATAATTCTCCAAATCAAGGGCTTTCCAAATAGTCTCTTGGAGTGTTGAGGGGTGGAATGTCTTCGCCAAGCCCCTAAGTTGTTGTGCCAAGCCTTCTATGAATAGGACTATGAGTCTTCTATTTGAAATGTCAATTACCATGACTAATAGCTTTTGGAAATCTGCAACATATTCCTCCACTCTTCCTTTGTGCTTGAGGTGAGCCAATTCTCTAATATGTTCTTTCAAATCTCTCCTCTCAAATCTCTCAACTAGTCTGTTGTAAAATTCATCATAAGATTTGATCAATTTGTGGCCTTTAGTGACTAGACCATGGTACCACCAATCATGAGCAATTCCTTCCAAATGTAGGGTGGAAAATTTTATGGCATCTTCCTCAGACATTGGCTTGAGTGCCAAATATGCATTAAGTTTTTGTAGCCATGCCCTAGAAGTGCTTTTCTCAAATCCATCAAAAGGGGAAATAGATAGCTTTCCCAATGAGTGCCCCAAATGTTTTGGCTTGAGGAGTGAATGGTAAGTTCCTCTTTTATTCTTCTTCATCACCATGAAATATTTTAAAGATGATATCTCTTTGATTGGAGGGTCCAAAGCCCTATATTCTTCATAAACGCTTGATATGTCATCTTGGAGGGTAGTTTCTTCCTTTGTAACTATTGTCTCCTAATAGTGTACCCTTGCTAAGTAAACTCAGCCTATTGGTGAAACATTGGAAAGATTCCTTGATTGTGGGCTCAAATGTTGGAAGCTAACCTCCAGAGTAAGTTGACTCTTATGATGTTCACCTAAACTACTTTCCTAATGGGAAAGGGGTAAGAAAGACTGCATAAAAATGAACCTACTTTCTAAGGTGATACACCAAATGATTATCTTCAAACTTGCACGGTTGCTTTTACACATAGTTTTAATCAAAAACATAGCTTGACATGCACAACTCAATACCATATTCTTTTGCATCAACATTTCATAAGGAGGGTCTAATGCATACAATCCTAGAAGGAAAAAATGTTTTTCACAACTTGAATCACTTGCATCTAACACAGATTATAACTTGAAAATACATATACTTTTTGCACAAAGGTGCTACTAATGAGACATAAAGACAAGGAATGAGGAAAATTGACAATTAATTGTATCAATCACTCAAATGCACACAATAGAACAGAAGATTAAGAAGGAAAAATCACTTATCTTCATTGATCTCCAAGGTGTAAAAAACTATACAAGTCCATCAAAATGAGTTACAAATATTGTCTTCTATTGAAAAAGGAATTCAAAATTCACAATGTAGACAAAAGAAAATGATAAAAACTAACTTCAAAAATGAAGTTTGAAGTTACTTATTCTTTTCCAAATTGTTGCACAAAGATAGGAACTAGAAACTCCTTTGGTCGTGCATAACCAAAAAGCCTAAAATCTAGCACCTAAATCCACTCCAAAAAGGCTCATGGATGAAGAAAAGGTCAAGCCTTGACCTCACCTATCATAAAGGCAGCTAAAAATGCTCCAAAATGCTCCCAATTCCCTCCAAAACCAAGTCAAAACTACTCCTATATTCTTGGCACTTGTTGGATAACCTCCTCCAACTTCCCCTATATGCTTGGCATAAAACATAAATCTCCAAATATACCTCCTTTGACCTTATCTTGAAAGCAACATATCCATGTCTTGCATTTACATAACATTAACTAAGTGATTTATAACAACATCACTTAAATCAATGTTTTTCATTTCAATTTAATATCAAGTTTCAACCTATGCAGAGATAAAGGAATAATTTGGTCGATGACTTAGGAGACAAGGCAAAAATCATAAGTTAAAACTAAGGCAAAAGGAAAAAGATACAAGGTATTTGGAAATGTTTAAAAACAAAGGCAAAAATCCTTCTGGTAACCGGCCACTTGGCTTTCAAAAAAAACCCTAAAGACAAAGGCTCGACCAATCACTTCACTTCATTTTAGACTTTGCATTCTAGAAATTTTTCTTTACAAGGGTTTTACTACGTCGCCAAGGTCACTTGCATTTGGAGATTGCATCTAAAGGTTTTAATATAAAAAATAATGAAGATCCCAAGTAGGTAGGCCTCCCTTTGTATAAACATTGATGAAATTCTTTTGATTTTTTGTGTATTTACTTTTCACCTCTTTCCAATGCACTGAATATCGTTCCAAAATCCATCAGTGTGTCAATGATATCAAAAATAATCTGGGATTCCAAGAGCAACAGGATTCACTGGAGTATTGAAGGATTCTTCTCTGCAACTGTGATCTAATGCTTTTACTCACTATTTCTTTGAATTCTTCTCCACTAAGCCTACAATTTATAGCCTCTTCCAAATAATCTTTGCTTGAACTTAGATGAAAACCCTCTCATGGTGACTATCGTAATGATGACTTTGTGACTATTCTTAGATCTTCTTTTTCTACACCCATTGATCCATTGCATAGTCTTCAATTGATACCATGAATTGTCTTTATATACCTTTTATATTGTGTTCATTTTTTTGCATGTATTCTAATGACCTTGGCTTGAAGACTTATGTTCTTTAATTTGGTATTTTTATGCAACAACCTTTCACTCCTCTGTTTACATTTCCACCATGATAGTCCTTATGAGTGTCCTCTCAAAAATATGAATTCTCCTCTTAGATGATTTTTCTCTACAACCTTTAATGGCACTGTATTTTCTATTTGCTCTTACATTTGATTCAATGAACACACTCTTAGCATATGTTTTCATATTTCCTTGTGAAAGTTGATCTTAGAACCCTTGTCACTTATTACTATGATTACTTGTAGCTACAAAGCTTTGATTGCATCATGACTGTAATTGTGATCATACTTGTTAAATCTGCAACCTATGCACTTGTATTACTTTTGTCTTAAGTGACACCATATTTTTTCTCATGACTGCATACATATGGATACGTTTGACAAATTTCATGTCTTTAGAAGGCATCCAATCATGAATACCTTTGCTACAATTATTGTTTAAGAAAATGATGAAGCTAACCCTTGACATGAATGAAAGTGCAAGGCTTTGTGAACTACTGCTCCATGACAAAGATCTATCCAGTTAATTACTGCTCATGAATGATTAATCATTGTTGGTTTTATAAAATTGCTTCATTGTCATAATTTGTATTTGCAATCTATGGTATTAATATGCTTGACCACTAAGGTCACTGCTTCAGCCAGATTGCAAAGACTGTGTACTTATGTAGCTATGAGAACAATTATTATGACTGTCATTTATATGTTGAGGTTTTTCCTTCACTTGTGCATCATTGACATTTGGAAGTACAGATTTAATGAATGGCATTGTTCCTTCATAAGTTATAAAACTATCATGTTTTTATATTCTTAACTTAAATGATTATTTTACCTTCATTCAAGCTTTTTGTAACTCAATAGAACCCCATATGACATGACTATAGACTAACTATGTCATTTTGCAAATGTACATTTGATGAAATCTATCTTGAAATATGATGATCTTATTAATCTTGTCAAAAATTTGTCCATGTGATGAATATTGAAACCTTCTTCTTGTGTAATGATGAACATACGCTCTCACTCCCCTCTTAAACCAAGAGGGAAGAATGTTGAGCTCAACCCTTTTGGGATCCCATTTCACTCCACATGCTATAATGTTAAATGAAAACAATCCATCAAAGAAAACTTCACCTATACCTACACAGTGAACAAACATGTTAGATAAAACAGTTAAGCCAAAAGCTTCCAATGATGCTTCATGATGATTGATGATACTCCTCTGCTTCTTCTTTGATATCTGAGATGCTACAAAAAAAAATTCAATGCTTTGTTTGGGGGGGTGTAAATAAACAAAAAAAGATAGAATAGGGCTTAAGACAGGAAAACATGCATGCAGATTTCTTTTTATCCAAACGTATAAAATTCGTAATGAGCATTTCTTTGATTAACCAAAACCATAAACGACACAATCTATAGAATAATCTATACCATTGCATTCACTCACAATGCAAACTCAAAATGTACAACTATTAATCATCACTTTTTTAACTTTATTTTTAAATAAGAACACTTCACCATCTCATTGCTAAAATTCATTGATCAACAAATATGAATAGATCTCATTCACAGATAACATAATGAAATAGTTTTAGATCTAGAATCTTCTATTTATTTTCATCAAATAAGAGAAAATTATGCACAAAAAAATTCATTGGCACACGAATAACTATTGTTCATTAACATTATCATTAAACTAACGAACTTCTGAAACAAAACCAATTGCATTAAAACTGTAAAAGTATTTTTGAGTACTTTGCATAAAAAAGTTGTAAAGTATCCTAAAAGTTGTACAACACAATCCTAAATCTCTCTTAGGTAGCTAAGCCTAACTTCAATCAGTCGACCTTTACAAAGAGGAGAGAATTTCTACATATAGACAATTTTAGCACTAATTCCTCGTATAAAAAATTAAGATCCACAATCTGAGGTTTCAGATCCACAATTATGGGGACACTCAAATAACTCCAATATTTGCCTATGTTGTAATTGTTGAAGCTAAATAGGTACGTCAGCTACTCCTTCAACCAAGATTTGGACTCCAAGTCTTCACTTAGATCGTTGTCAACCACCATAAACTGCTCCTGACTGGCAGTTATGCTCCCTAGTCGTCCCTTTACTCAAAAATCGTCCAAAAAGATATTGTTGTTCACCAGATAATTAAAACAATTAATTTTACTTGTCATCTTCATGCTGGGTCTCAAGGTATTCATCATAATTGGCAAAAAAATTCTTTATTGTATCATCATCTGGTCCGTCAACCCAACTTTAAATTCAGATTCCATGAACTTATTTTCTATTGTATCAACAGTTACTTTCATTTGACCAACATCCCCGGTTGCCCACCGCAAGTCACATCTGAGTTCCAATAATCTCTCCATGTGTGGAGACTCAACAGTATCTCCTTTTGCTAACATCCTATCCAACTGTTTCTCCCATGCATCTTTAATCTCTCCCAACGATTCAAGCCTTTGATCTGGAGGTAAGGATTTATCAATAAACCTTAAAATAATTTCTTCAAATATACTTGTGTGTTCAAATATCTCATGAACACTCTTGAGAATGATTAACCTATGTTCAATAAGAGTTTGTGACTTAAAATAAAATATATGAATAGACTTTGCAATAAATCAAGAATCTTCTTCACCCAAAATCTAGGACTGCATCAACTCTTCATCAGAAATTTTGTCAATTGCTCTAAGCTTTCCCAGATATTGTCTTATTTTCTCGTCTTCTTCCCACCATTCCCTCATAGGTCCCTCTATGGTTTTAATTAATTTAATCCCCCTCAACTAATGCTTAAAAGCTTCATCTAAAAACTTATTCATATCAGCTTTAAAGGTATTTATCCAATTATCAAACCATGTGCCTTTCTTTTTTATTTCAGTCAAACCATCTACCTCTTTTTTGCTCATTAAAATGGGGACCGCCGATGGTGTGGGTTGCTCAAGAGTAGATGAAATTAACTCCTTCAATAAATCTTTCATTTTATTATCTTGAGCCTTAAGCTCATCCTTAACCTATTTATCTTTAATAAACTTGGACTTGGTAGTAGTGGCAACAATATCAATTAAATTTATTTGTTGATTTCTAGTGTGCTTTCCCAGATTAAAAGTACTTATCTGATAATCTTCTGGCTGCAATTCTATATCATCCTTATCAACAATTGGAGTAGTAATTTCAGCTACCAGATCCCCTTCATTAGTAATCTTGGTTGAATGTACCACATGAGTCTTCTTATTTGCCTTTACCTTGTCAATTTATGCCCTCATATCATCCCACATTATTCATTGGGTTTGTACTTGTTGCCTCTTCTCTAGATTCAATTTCAGCCAAGTTGGTGTAACTAGCTAAGTGGCTACTTGTAGAATGCTCAGAGGTGTGGAGGAAATTGTTTTGACAGTTTTCTGAGAAGCAACTTTATGAAGCTCTTCTTGCTCCTTTTTCAACCTTTCTTGCTCCTTCCTCTCATTCTCATCTTTTATCTCTTCTATCTTCCTTATTTCTTCCTCTCATTTGGCAGCCTCTTCTTCATCTTTTTGCCTTTGTTGCTCTAGCTCATTATCTTGGATTTCTTACTCTATAGCCTTTTCTTATGAAACTTTCCTCTCCCATTCCAAGGCCTCAGCCTCAGCCTTTTTTTGTGCTTCATCTTCTTCCATTTCTCGAGCTAACTCCTTGGCTTTTCTTTTTTGTTCTTCTTCTTCGTCAGCTCATTCATCAGCTAGATTTTTTGCATCTTCCATCAATTCTTGTTGTTCTTTCTCTATTAATACATCATTCAATTCCAACTGTTGGTTGTGCAAACTCCCAAGTTAAAATTTTGCTCCTTCTTCACCGGGGTCTTCTTCCACCTTCCTTAAATACTCTTCCCATTCGAGTCCTTCTCCCTCTTGGGATGGAGTTCTTTTGAAATCTGAGGAGATATCTTGAACATTTACCTTAGCTTGTCCCTCTTCTCTGATAATTGGTACTCCCAAATTTGATGGCATGGTAGGAGAACTTCCCCTAGCTTGTGGGGTAACAATAACCTATTTCTTTGTAGAACTCTCCTCACCCGGGCGAACAACGGTCAAAGTTACAACACCAAAACCTGAAGTAACACCTGCAGGAGCTACCTCATAAGTAACCATTTCCTTACACAAAGCATCATTTATTTCCTATAATGTGACATCTTCTTTTGTTTGTGGAGGCTCTTTAGTGACTGCCTCTGTGGTTGCAACACCTTTATTTAATCTCTTATATTGTTTGGTCTCTGCATTGGAAGTGGGTTCACTGTTGGGACCTCTTTTCTTCATCACCCCACCCCTTGGTTGTTTCAGACAGAGTTCTATCAACCTCAAGCTCCTGTTTAACACTACTTGTGATATTTTCCTAATATTAATCTCTTCTTTATCTGCCCAATTGATGGGTGGCAAGGATTTTGTATCCACTTGATCAATATCATAATGGGGATCAAGAGTGATCCCATCATCTGTAGTGTCATTAAGAATATCGGCTTTAACCTAAAAATCCCTCATCTGGGGAATTTTCAACCTCTCATAACCTCTTTTCCTTACCTCAAACTAATCCTGAAGGTTAGCCCGAAAATCCTCAAGAAGAGGAACATGTTGAGTAAAGTGAGAAGGATAAAGTGCATGCATTTTCATCATCGGATCAAAATTCTTTCTAGAAGTATGTTGCTGAAAATTTAAAGCTTGAAATTCCACCATAACTGATTTAGCCATTATTGTAGAAGAACAAGAAAAGAATCCCAATTCCAAGGGAAAATGATGTGTAATAGTCCTATGCTATGAAGAGAAAACAACATTTACCTTCATAGCTTGCCTAGCAAATTCCATTAAAACCCACCTATCACCACAACATCTTGGTAATTTAAATGGATGGCCATCAAATCTAAATAATCTAAAATACGTTGACCTGGGGTATTGAATGAACCAATATCCCCATTCCTGAATGAATTCCATGGCTTCGGACCAAAAAAATCTGAAACCTATGTCCCCCATGAGCTAATTTATAATGACATACAAAAAAGCATCATTTACTCTTTTGAAGTGCTTTTCTGATTCCTTGATCTCCAGTTGGTCATAATGTTCCCAGAACTTCTTTTGATCTAGGCCTTCTTCCATTGACCCTACAGTGTTCAGCCCAAGAAACCTTCCAATTCTTTCTACACAGTATATAACATAAAAAGGCATGTTGAATATCTTGGTTTGTGTTACCTTGAGGAGTGGGTTATGAATGTTGTCTGAGATGATTTTCCCCCAATCCAAAGATTGCTTTCCCTCTAGAATCAATTGGATAAAAGGAAACATCCAATGTTCAAAAGTGCGAGATTCAGACTTGCCAAATGCTCTAGCCAACAATAAGATAATATCTCCTATGTCTTGGCAGAAATCTGACCTCCTAGGATTGGGTGGAAAATTCTTTACTCACTTCTCCTTTTTCAACCACCGTTTATTGATGAGTTATTTGTTTCCCTTCAAATATTTTTTCCATAGCTCAAGTGCTTGTGCCTCATTCATCATCTTGACATCAGGGTAAGGAGGGAGGTCAAACACAAGTTTGATCATGGCTGGAGTTAAATCTATAATATCATTACCCTCAACATCAATACATTGTCTCTGAGTAGGGTTATATATATGTGCAGTTGTTAGGATAAACTCAGGACATTGTACCGCAATAGGAAAGAAATCTACATGATCCAACCCTGACTCTACAATTATTTTTGCACTTGGGGCATCATCCTCTGAAAATGTATCTTTGATGAACTACTCTAAATCCATATGTCCCACCAAAGTGTCAGTAATGTTCACAACTTGAGAGTCAAACTTGGATGGAATTGGATTCCCTTGATACTTGTATCTCATTGTGTAAGGCAGTTGTTCTAGTTTCAATTTCTTGTCCCTGGTCCTCTTTGACGCTACCTCAGATGTTTCCTCAATAGAAAATCCCTCAGTAGATATCTCTTCCTCGGAGTTAGACATTGGTTAAATATCCTACACTACTGGAAATCATTAGATGCAAAAAGAAACATGTACATAACATCATAACATAGGATTTCATAATAAATCAATGTTAAGTCAGAAAGAATCGAGCTCAATAAGTTAATTTGATCATTTTCGGGCTTCAGGCTCAAAAGGTACCAAGAACTTAGCTAATTTTATGCATAAATTGAATTCTTTTGGGAGTTGGGACCAGGTCAGCACCAGGCACCAAAATCATGTTGAAAAATGAGTTGAGTGTTGACCCATGGTTTGATTCCACTTTGTGGTCAAGAGTCAGCATCGGGTCATCATTCAGAACCAGACCTATGTTAAAAATAGTTCAATGCCATCCCAGAACCCGACCCCGCAGTGTTCAGGAATCGGGATCGATTTTAGGTTTTGGCTCAACACTTAGGCAATTGATAGAATACCAGTCAAGTATCAACCCATGGTCCCATCCTTCAATGTGAATGGGAGTCGAGATCAGGTTGTGAAACAAACACCATACCCATCTAGAATGGAAAAGTGTAAGTAGATTTTGGAGTTCCAAACCCGAGAGGATATCGGGTGTCAGGATCGGGTCATGAATAGATCAAGTCTCAAAATGCATGGTGGGGACATGTTGATTTTAGGTTCTAATCCTGATTACAAAGCAAGATTCGGGCTCAGGATGTTGTCAAACCCATGCACCAATTGGAAAACTTAAAGGTTTAGTGTCGAAATAACTCCCAACCCCGATTACAAAGCGGGACTCGGGCCCTGATCAATGAAGAACTTAGTCCTCAAATTTAAATCATACTTACGGTGCTCGTCGAGCCCCTGAATCCGATAGTAATGAGGGGATCAGGGAAGTGGAAGAATCAATACCAAAGAGTAAACAAACTTAAGTGTATGCTTGATTCCCGACCCTGATTTAAAAGCAGGAGTCGAGTTGTGGCCATGAAGGATCACCAAGGCAATATCAAATATGACAATTTCCAATAATATGCCTTTGGGGCTGGGTTATGGATCAAAGCTTTGTTTTCTAATCATTTGGTAATTCAAAATTGGAAATTTAAAGTAACCAAACCGAACATAGAGCAAAACCCTAGGAAAGTAGGGCATAGCAAGATAGACGATCCTGTAGCCAAAAGACAAAATGATGACACCACAAAGAAAAAGAATGCACAATGAACCCAACATAGGTTCAAATGCGAAGAAAAACGCACCAAAAAGGTGTGAATGAAAATAGAGAAGCAAAAATTAAATCGAAGAAATAAAACAAGCAAAAACAAGGTAAATAAAATAAGAACATGGGAAAGAACAAGCAACCAGAACCGAAAGACAAGAAAAATGAGGATAAAACATAAACAAGAAAACCTACCTTCGAACGCACCCAAGAATTTTGGCAGAAAGTTGATAAATTGCGATAAAATCTTGAAACCTTAGCTCTTCATCGCTCTCATCCTCATCCAAAATCCTAAAAGCAGAATGGACAGAAATCGAGGAACAACAAGGTTTAAAAACTTGTTCGCATGAGTGAGCGGTTACGACATTCATGGCGGGTAGGTCATGTCTCGGGATTGGAGCATATTCATAAATACCAAGCATGATAAAGAAGGTAAGTGGAAGTCGAGGTCGGGGATGGACCGAGATCGAATCTCGACTAGGTGCAAAGTTCAATCAAAAGTCTGCAACCCAAACCCGAAGAACAAATGAAAGAACACGGGGCTGGGATCAGGACTCTGGAAGGAATGAGAACTTTGAAGAGTTCAAATTTTAGTCACAACCCAAAGTTTGATCCCGGTAGAACAAAACAAAAATCGGGAAGAGGTCGGACGCCGAGATCGGGTTAGGAGTAGGAACAAGAACTTTGGAAAGTTCTCGGTTTCATTTCCAGCCCGATACCCGAGTCTAAAAAAACAATACGAACAAGACAAAAAGAAACTGGGATCGACACATGGACCAAAACTAGCATCCAGGAAAAGCAACAAGTGCCAGTGTCGGTCCACGACCTAGCCCCGCAAGAACATAGAAAACGAACAAGGAAAGAGACGGGGTCAGGACCGGGACACAAACAAGGCCTAAACCTTGTGAAAAGGAACAAGTGTATGTTCCCTCCCGAGACCCGAGCCCAAAAAACAAAAAAAAACAAATTCATATGAGGAAAGAACAACTCCTAAGACCCGACCAAAAATACCAAGGACAAAACAAAGAAACAAAGGGGGATCCATTTTGGCCAAAAAAAAATGGGGTGGTTATGCAAGGCATAACAAGTAGGAGTGGTAGCATGAATTGTATATCCCTTTATAATTGACATCCATATATCAAACCCTAAAGAGGATAGATACACTTCCATATTGATGCTCTAGAATGCAAAGTTTGATCCATCAAAGAGAGGTGCTTTGTTTGAAGAGGAACCTTCTTGACCAACCATCTTTTGTTCGCTATCCAAGATCTACCTGAGCTAATTAAGTTTCTTCAAAGGAACCAGTGCTCTAATACCAATTGTTGGAACACAACTATCTACTAAGAGGGGGGTTGAACCAGTAGATCAATAAAATTTAACTTATAACACCTCTTAAATCATATAAAATAAACATGCAAAGAATCACACACACACAAATGCTCATAACACCAGATATAAGTGGAAAACCCAATGTGGTAAAAACCACAGTGAGAATATCTGTTAGGATGTACTATCCTAATCTAGCCTCACATAGAACCTCACTGGTTACAATGTTTAAGGGCACCAACCCTAAGGAGACACCAATCCCCTGTTTAGGAGCACCAACTCCAAGGAAGTACCCACACCCTAACTAAGCATCAACTCAAGTTTACAATGAAAATAAGTGGAGCTACAACCCTAGATTATAAATGATTCAAGATTGAATCCAGTTCAATGTTACAGACCTGTTCTGCAACTACTAATATTTTTCTCTACTTATCTACAAGCAAACTCTCTTGTTGCTATCTCAGCATCTCATTTCTCTACACTGCACTTCTCCCCTTTCTCTACTCTTCACTTTGAATTCAAACCCTAGATAATTCTCTATATTTTGTCTAGGGAATCCTCTCTCTTGTATTGCTCACATTCACAACACTTAGACAATTTTTTCTTGCTTATTTTCTCATGCCTTCATTGAAAAGCATTCATACCTCAAGCCTCTCACAACCGTCCATATTTAATTCTCTTGCCATTTTTAGTGTTGGAGTAACTAGGGTTTTTTCTTCATTTAATGTCTTGTCTTACATGATTGATCTACAACAAATCTCTTTTAGATTACTTTGTCAACTGAGCATTAATGGTTTTTTTTATTCCCTTCAATCACCAATGGAACTGTTGTTGGAATGGTTACTTGATTTTTTGTGCAACCTTCTCATTTGTTCAATCTACATGACATTGATCATGAAACTCGCACCATGATCTACCAATTACCAACCAGCCATTATTGCATTTAAAACACAATCATTGATTTGATCGGTTTAAGCCTGAGGCATAGATTTGTATCCTTTGTGTCACAATCTAATACATCTCCTTTAACCTTAGAAAATTTAAAACATGTTCGTTGGATAAACTTTATTTAAACCTGAGCCCTTGATTTCCATCATATTCCTTATGACTATTTCTTTTCGTATGAAACCTCGACTTTAAAACATAGTCGTCTGATTAAAACTCTTTAAAACAATGTCATAGATCTTTACTTCAATCCTCAAGAAAATATTCTCCTTTGATTCACCTTAAGACTTTGTTGACCTCACCAGGGACACGTGTCATCATACCGTGTTCCCGTAATGCTCACGCATGGACCCACAGATCCTCCAACAGAATAGCGAGAGGATGCCACATGTTATCATATCACTCTATTGCTAGTTAAAACTTTGGACCCACCATGCTTTCCATCACATATCATAAGTTTGTCTTGTGCCTAGAGAATGAAAAACACGATGCAAAGGAACTGAGTGATGCAATCACTTTTTGCCACATGTAGTGTTGATCGTTGATTCATTTTAGACCACTAATGACAAGCTCAATCCCACCGAGGATAGATGTCATCATCCCACAATCCCATATGAAAATGATGATGTCACCTCTTGTACAGTGTGGGTGCGTGGTATTTGCTTGATCATTGATTACTTTGAACCCTAGCCGTAGATATCACTTGGCTGCACATCTTATGCAAGGTCCCACTAGGGGCACATGTCAAGACACCATAGTCTTTCCAACTAAAGGGTCAAGTCCACCATGGGTCTTTCAGGATAGCAGGGCAAAGTATTAAGACTCTATACTTAGGAAAATTTAAATTCCTTAATATTATCCAAGCCGGTAAAGCCTAGGTCGAGGGGTCAATCACTGTAATGACTAAAAGGCTTAAGTTATGACTTAAGAAACCGATAAATGCCAACAACTGATCATCAAAATATAAAACCTATTCATCACATGACCTAGAACCTTTTGGGGTGTTGGCCTTCGAGGTTTGACCACTCAACATACTTCACAAATTTGTTACGGCATAACCCTTAACTTCGATCTCCAATGCATGCTACTTTTTCAAGTGTTGAGGTTTGCCCTACCATCATACCTCCTTATTACTTTTTGATAAGGCATAAGCCTTAGCTTCGAACTGCAAAGCTCAAAACCATTTCGGGGTTTGAGGTTTCTTCATACCCTTTGCTTAACATTAAGTTTAAGGCGTAAGCCACAAGCCCGAAGTCCGATGTCCAATCAGACTTGGCTTGATTTGTCTAACTCTTTCCTTCTCTACAAAGCGGTATAAGGTAAGCCCAAGGCTTGAAGCCCGAACTTCTTCAACACTTAATGACTTGCACTGCAACTTCCGATTTATCATTCAAAGTGAGACCACTTGACATAAATGACCATAATTATTGGCCATAAACTCTCTTTTAACATCAATGGCAATCAAATTGCCAACAAATGATAGTAATAAAAGAGATAAGGCTAAAAAGAGTCTCTACTCCAAAGAAAGTAGTGGTTCCTCTAAAGATGAGGAGAATGATTCAAATGATGAAACCCTCTTTATGGCCTTCAATATTGTTGACAGAAAATACAAGGTTAAAAAATGTAAGGAGTCCAGTTTCTTGAGTGATGAGGTCATGTTCTCTTCTGATCCGAATCTAGAATCAATGGAACCTAAAGGTTGGGATTTCAATTCAAATTATTGGAAAATAGGTTTCAAAGGAAAAATTTAGTCTACTCTAAAAGACTTAAATGAAGCAAGGGGACTAAATAAAAAATATGAGAGCTTTCTTGAAAAATCAAAGGAAGAAACTGACAAATTGAAAGCCAAGAAAAAAGAAGGTGAAATCAAATTGAAATGGGCATAAGGCACGATCTCTAATCTAAAAATAAAGGTTGAAAAAGGAAAAAGGATTGAATATTTCTTGTATGTCAGGCTCAATGAAAAACAACTAAATTCTTAAATCTTGAGGAAGAGATTGTCACTCTAAGAAATGCCTTGAAAAGAGAAAAGGAGAAAATTAACAAATGAAAGAAGTATAGACCCAAGGATAGCGCCAAATCAATTGAAAGGCCTGAAACAAAGGAGGAGAAAGCTTGTATTAAAGATTCTGAGAAGAATAGCTCCAAGGATGCCCAGAAATAAAAAGGATTCAAAATTCCTCCATCTACCATATAGCATGCTTCTACCAGGTTCAATCAATCCTTTCAAGGTTACTATTTTTATTGCAATAAATTTGAGCATAAGGTTGTTGATTGTAGAATTAGACAAAGAATAAATGATAACATGGGTAAAAGATCATTTATGCCTCAAAGAAACAAGACTGTCTTCTTCGATGGCTATTACTATATTTGCAACAATTATGGTCACAAGGCTGATGAGTGTAGATCTAAAGTGAAGATGAACAACCTAGTTCTAGAGCACCATATTGTGTGCTACAAATGAAATAAGATGGGACACAAGGAAAATCATTGTAGGATTGGTTTTGTGAAGCCACCTATTCAAAATCAAAAAAGGAATGAGACACTCTATCAACAAAAGAAGGGAAATGAATTGGAAGATAATGAGAAGGATGATTCCACTCTTGTGCACTCTACACAAGATTCGAAGACAAACTAAAATAGTACATCATCTCAAGGGGAGATTTCACTTGCTGAAATATTTTAACCCCTTGAAAAGGAAAAGGTGTTGAAATCCTCAACATGAACAGTTAGTATGCAAATATGTTGTGCATAAATGTACATTTTTTAAAGTTTCCAGTGGAAGTAAAATATGTGTGGAGATTTGTACACTTTTCCTAATTGATATCATTCTAGTTTTTTGTACCGCACATACAAATAAGTTTCAAAAAGGTAAGTTTTAGAATTTTACCAAGACATTCATAGTTCATACTCTTTGGCAGACTAGTCATGATATTTTAGTATGCTTCTCTCCACGGGAAAGGATTTTGTCTTGCAAACTAAATGATATGTTGATAAAGATGTGAATGTGTTGTATCCAAGTTCTTGATTATTTATACCTTTTGGTATAACAACCATAAGTAAAAAAGTGTATGTGTTATGGCAGAGTAAAGTAATGATGAAGGTTTGTTGGAATACTCCACATTCCTTAGGAAAGAATATCTTGTCCATACAATCTTATGGGTATGTTCAGTTGTGTTAAATACATGATACTCCATTGTATCAAATGTTTTTTGGGGTTTGCAAGTACAATTTCAAATGGGAGTGTGCTACAGATAGTTCCAAATGCCTATCTATTTTTTTAAAGCAAATTTTTGGGTCAGTTGGTGTGCAAAGACTATTCACAAGTTGAAGGAATTTATTTTGAGGAGTTTTTTCTTTGGTAGCCAAAATGGAAGTAATAAGGGTGTTTCTTTCACTTTCTACTCATAAAAACTTCAAGGTATATCAAATGGATGTCAAGTTAGCTTTCTTGAATGGTGATTTAGAAGAAGAGACATATTGAGAAACTGAATGGTTTTTAGTTATCAAAGAATCTAGACATGGTTTGTAGACTCAAAAAATCTCTATATGGTCTCAAGAAAGCTCATAAATCTTGGTATTCTAGATTGGATAAGTACCTACATTAGTAAGCATTCAAGAAAGGTAATGCAAATAGTAATTTGTACATTAAGGTTCAGGAAGACAAGTTGTTGATTGTGGTTGTATATGTTCATGACATCATCTTTGGTGGAGATGATGATATGTGTAAAAAAATTGTAGAAGAGATGCAAAAATAATTTGAGATGTCAATGATTTGTGAGTTATGCTTCTTCCTTGGGCTTCATATTGTTTAGCAAGATGGTGGCATCTTTATCTCTCAAGCCAAATATGTGAAGGAAATGTTGAAGAAGTTTGGGATGGAAGATTCCAAACTAGTTGATACTCCTATGGTGACATGTTGTCACTTAAGAAAATTTGATGTCTCTAGAGGTTGATCAAACTCTCTATAGGTCTATAATTAGAGTTTTGTTGTATTTAACTACTTCCAAATCAGATATCATGAATGCAGTATATTTGGTTATTATATTTCAAGCCAATCCTAAGCAATCTCATGACAAAACTATGAAAATAATCTTCAAATACTCGAAGACAACTCCAGATTATGGTTTGTGGTACAAAAAGGATCTAAATTTCTCTTTGAGTTCCTATATAGATGTTGATTAGATAGGTTGTGTTGATGATCAGAGAAGTACAAGTGGAAGTGCATTCTTTTTGGGAGATAGATTGGTCTCATGGTTTAGTAAAAAGAAATACACAGTGTCTTTATCCACAATAGAAGCCGAATACATTGTTGCAACATCTTATTGCACTCAAGTGCTTTGGATGAAGCAGAATCTAAAGGATGTGAAGGTGGTTTATGATGAACCTATTCCTATATTGTGTGACAACACAAGTGCAATTAATATTTCCAAGAATTTGGTAATAAATTCAAGGACTAAACACATTTCTATCAAGTATCACTTTTTAAGAGAGGAGGTTGTAGAGCATGACATCAGAATGGAGTATGTGCCTACCAAGGATCAAATTGTAGATATCTTCACAAAGGTACTTTCAAAGGATACTTTTGAGTATCTCCGACAGAAGTTGGGGGTTATTACCCCTCCTTGTTCTAACTAAATGCATAAATAGTGCATCTTTCTAGGGGAGAAATTCATGTCGCATCATTTTCTCCTTGATTGATGTGTGCTCCAACTTAGGGGAGTTGGTAGTAAGAGGGAGTTTTGATGCAGATTTGCAAGCATTAAAAAAAATTGATCAAAGGGGGAGAATGTGTTGTTAATTCAATTATAGATCTTTTTCCCTTTGTTCTTGAAGTCAAAAAATATCTTCTTGTTTTATGTAGGAGTATATGGCCCCTTGTCCTTGATATCAAAGGGGGAGACTAAGAAATTGTGTTACCATCAATGCCAAAGGGGGATATTGTTGGTAGTTGTTGTCATTGATTTTATTGAGTATAATTTTTGCTAGCAGAGTTAGTTTCATAATGATATATTAAGATGAGGATTAGAAGCACTAAGAAGTATTGTTGACAGTGGACAGATGTTATTGAAGGCCTACAGTATGTATTATACTCTCTCCTAATGTTCTTGATGAATCACGTGTTACTGAAAGAAATATTTGGCTCTGCAAGGTGTAACGCCCCGTCACACAAACCCCATAGGACACAACTACTAACAATAACAAAACAATTTTTTTTAATAACAATAATTACATCTAACATAATTAAATAATTAAACAACATAAATATATCATATAACATCAACCTAGTCCCATGGGATAACATGGTGTGCTACTCGCTAAACCAAATTACAACGTTAAATGAAACCAAACTAAATAAATGATAGAAGCGTGAATAAGAAATAATATAAATATAACATACATCCCAACATGAATAAGATAGATAAATAAAAGCATGAATAACATATTATTACATTACAATTTCCAAGTTCATAAATATATTCGTGGAACATATTTCCATAGATACAACACATAAGATGTCAATATTACATTACAAAGTTGCTTCCCTTATAAAAAAATGGGAAGTGTACATCATAATCTAGAAGAATACAATAATGAAGAATTGATTACATAACATGGTACAATATTCCTCTAAGTGAAGCTTTGAGATCACTGCAACTAGTACATCTCTGCAACATCTCAATCGTCTGTGGGGAACCCAATGGGTGTGTAGCACGTTCCACCCGACCATGTGAACCCGAAGGAACACCCCCCATGCTAGGAGATGACAAGAGGACCCTCACCCAACAAGGTCAAAAACATAAAGGACTAACACCACGCAACACAAAACCACATAAAAACATAAACAACAACAATAAAAATAATACTCCAGAGGAAACAAGAACAAGGGAAGACAATGGGCACAGTGGGAGAGTGTCATAGCATGGACTTACATGGATTAACCAGGCTACCTAACATTAGGAACCACTTCCATCTATGTGGATTAACCAGGCTACCTAACACTAGGAACTGCCTCCATCTATGGTTAACTAGGCATCCTATCTCAAGGTGTCGCCCCATAGGGTGACTCATGTGGATCCACTTACCTTTCATAGAGATAAGGCAGTGACCTTACCAACCAGGTCTTCCCACTCATCCTTATCCTTTGAGAGCACTAACGATAGGGGTGAGGTGCATGTTGTCGTCTTGTTATGTGTTTAACTAACCCAACCCACTAGATACTTTAATTAGGTTATCACTTATTTAAGGGAACTCTTTCATGGACGACCACTTGTACACTGCCCCTATGAAGAGCCACTCTCCCCTACCGTTACCCCAAAAACCAAAGACAAGTAAAGGGGTGTACCTCATCACTCAAACACATAAAGGAGATTCATTAAACAAAACATAGGAGGCATGACCATCTCGTGACTACAAAAAGTATCAAAACCATGAATCAAGGAGGTACCACCCATGCACACATCCTCAAGATAAAAAATAGATATCAAATTACAACAACAAAATGCACAAATGCACAAATTCCCCTAGCCTCTGGAGGTAAGTAAACATCTATCCAGGAACACAAATTACATATTTTTCCCCGAAATCACAAAACAAAATAAATCAACAATTCATTTTCACAATCAAAAGCAAACTCTTTTAATGATACATTAATCCAATTAAAACCATGTTTTAAAATAATATAACTAGACATAAACAAACATATTGCACAACGAATAACAAATCCATCATCTTAAAATCATTTAATATAAATAAACAACTATAAATAAAATGTATTCCAACTTACAATATTCATGGTGGAAATAAAGTAATTTAACTTAAACTATTAAAGTAATTATAAATAATTTGTGACTATTTTAGAAACTAATTTAACACAAATATTTATTTTCCCATTTATTTCTTTTTCCAAAACAAAATATGCTCTAAATCTTATTTTTTCATGATCATTAACTCCAATTTGCATATACATTTCAAAATACAAGTTTAATAAAATAAAACTTAAATCTGAGTTTACTCAATATAATTTTGTTCTTTAATTCCATAATTAAAATTATTTTTGCACTACAATAATATATTTATATCAAAATATAGACACACACACACACACACACACCCACATATATATATATATATACATATCTATATATGAATATATGTCTGACATAAAAGAAATATTAAATTACAATTTTTGTTGATGCATTTACAGCATACCAAAAGAACATAATTAAATAAATATCTATCCATACTAAATTGACGTATATATACATATATATATACACACACATATATATATTATAAAATTAAAACTGCATTTAAAATCCAATGCAAGTCATTGACCTCATATAAAATATAGAGAATTAAAATATTGGAGACCCATATATATTTATATACATATACATATATATAATATGTTATATATAACCCACAGCTAACAAAAGAAGTCACATGGCAACACATAGAAGCACGCAACCACTTCCTTCAATGGTTGTGCACAACAGCCATGGGTTGTTGTGCAGCCATTCAAGGATGAGTGGCTCAGCAAGCACGCCTAAATGCATGGGGTAAGTGTGTGGGGAAGGCACAGGGAAACACCAATGGCGTATAAACACAATCCCCCTCAAACGGTATAAAAATAATGGCCTATCATTACCAAAGACAAAATTCACAGTCCCTAAAGTATATAAATATATATATTTATAATGCATTAGCAACGGATAGGCAAAAATCAATAGCCGGAATACAAAATATAGCCGAATTATAAAGGTCTCTGGCAATTAAAAATTACAAAGAAAGTGACTGAGAAATAACAATGGAAATGGCTGGAAATAAATCCATAAATAAATGGATTGAAAACAGAGCCAAATATACCAGAAACAAAATATACTTCCAGACGATTTTCCAATCAAGCTCACACATCAAAAAAAATATTAAAATAACGATACTAGATAGGAAATGAAGGGGAAAGTGAAATATGAAGACTGGAGATGACATTTTCACAACAATGATTTCACAAAACAATAATTCAAAGCTTCACATAAATGCATAATGAAAATTTGAAATTTCCAATCTTTTCTTTTCAATAGGAAAATTTACAAAGATATTCAATTTTACAGTGCTACCTGGAGTCCTTGGCTTGAATTTAATTTGGAGATGAAATGTTGCATCGTGCATATCCTACCAGCTACGTTCTTCACCAAAATCATAAATCCACAACTTCTAAGGAACCAATATCCAAGACAAACTATGAATCTAAATTCCTTTAACTATTTCAAAAGAGAGAATATAGAGAGAATTACAATTTCAAGACCAAACTCCAAAATTACAAATTGCAGAACAAAAATTGCTTTTTTTCTCTTCTTTTTTTTTTCGAAAAACCCCAGATTTGATATAAAATCCCAAGAAGGCAAAAATCAAAATGTTACTAACAATTTTTGAATTTCACTCCACATGGAAAATAGTCACTTGCCTTCAATTTCAATTTTTGCTAATTTTCAATTAAACATCTTTCCCAAAATTTCCTAACTAACTATTTCTTCCAAAATTTAAACAATATAATTTCCTTGTTAAAATACAATTACCCTTTTAAGACAAATAAATATTATTAAAATAAATGAATAAACATTATAACTCAAGCAATATTTAAATTTAAAATTTAATATTAAACTAACTACTCGATGATAGAATTAGTCATCATAATAATAATTTTAAATAACTTAATTTAAATATTCAATAAAACAATTTATTAATAATTTATATCTATTTAAATTAAATGGCATCCGCAAGATAATTTAAACTATGCAATATTAATAACCAATTAATGTCATTTACTAAAAACGTAATTTAATTTACTTAACTATCCACATCAAAGAATAACATTTGATTAAGGCAATTATTTAACGACATCAACATAGCCATAATCGAAACCTTTAATAAACATTACTAAAACCATGGGAATAATAACTCAAAATAAAACAACACTAATAATACTATCAAAATTGATCAATCAAACAAAACGAATAAACGCCTACATAAATAAACTCTTACCCAATCGACCCAAAGACCCAAGAGAGAGGCACTACACAAGGTGCCTAAGTGTTTCTGGTTCAAGAAGCTACATTGAAGTCTGTCTGGGAGAATGCTCTGCGTTCCACCGCCAATGAAGGTTTGTTCTTGCAGTTGCGGATTCAATATTTGTGCTCTGTGGACATTGCCCTCCTATCTTTTCAAGTCACCTATGTTGTTGAGGAGGTTTTTAAGAATTGCAGAAGGTTGGCAGTATTGTTGGTTGTACATACTACTTTGGGAAATGCTCCACATTTCTCTGCATTGGTGTCTCAGCTCTTGTGGTTTGGTGAATGTACTCTCAATGTTTGTGCATTATCTCAGTTCCAAATTCATGTGATGAAGTGGTCTGCAAGTTATTCCGTTAATGTCATATCTTATGTACATACATTATGTGCTTCCTAAATATAGTTTTTCAATCTTATTTATTTTGTGATAGTTGTTGATGGCATGATAGTATGAAAGAAGTGTATGGAAGTGCTTTTGGATGTTCAGAGAACATCTCCATGTGATTCACATGTTGTTTTTTGGCCACTTTGGTGTTGCTTTAGGTCTTGAGTTGGCTTTCTAGGTTATTTGTAGATATTTGGTTGATAGGGATTGTTTTTTTTTGCTTGCACCATGTGATTGGGGGTCTTTGACAACAATTGAAGATGTGTTAAGTTAGATTTGGGTCCTGACCTATCTTGGTTAGAATTTCCTTGAGAAAATTCAATTGGAAGAATGATTTTGAGTCGACAAGTATGTGCTTCATGTTTCATCTACATGTTTCCCTCGATGTTAACTTAGATTATTGTGTGCCAACATGTGAATTGTTTTGGATCACATTGGAAGATACATAAGTTTTTTTTTGTCCTCTATATCTTTGAGATAGGACCACATTATGTTTTGGTAGCCAACTTGTTGAATTTATTGTTTATCTTCTTTTTGGCCAACCTAATTGAAGTTTTGAAGAGTTGTGGTGGATATAAATGCAAGATCATTTTGAATTGAAACACGATGGAGTATTTTGCAAGTGTGAATAAGTGTGTGTGTGAATGTCATTGAATATCCAACAAAGATAGTGCTTAATTGTGTGAAAGGAAAGATCAATTATTCTTTAATGCCTCAGTCAGCAGAGTGAATTGTTGATAAATATTATAATCTCTTATAAAAAATTGTATCCTACTTTGAGATAGTGAATCTCATCAGGTCCTCTGTATCTTGATCCTATATTTTTTTGGTACTTCAGAGTTGCAAGTCCTTTGTATCTTTCTCTAAGGCAGTGAGTCTTCTTGCAAGTCTTTTTGGTAGTGAGCCTTTATATTGTGAGTTAACTCTCACTGTGGTTTTCCCTCATTGGGTTTTCCATGTAGATATAGTGTTATCCTATGCATGTGTGATCTTTTATGTATCTTTCTTTGCTACTGATCTGATTAGAAGTAGAATTGCTATATCTTTCATTGTTAAGAATTGTTGATCATACTGAGGGTTTAAACTACTATATCTATTTAAGGGTTTCAATAAGAGGGTTGTATTGTGTTGAAAGTTTCAAGTTCTAGAAGAGCTTAAGTTTTTTAGTAGACTGATTCGCCCCCCTCTTAGTCTTCAGGTGTGTTCAACAATAATATTGTTGCCTTATCCTCTTCTTTGATTTTCACCACTATTGAAGCTAACTTTCTTGTAATTGTGTTGAAATCATTAAGATGATATGTGAATAATGAATTTTCATGCATCCTCAAATTATACAATTACTAACATAATAGAATTATATTTTCCAATGAATTTTTCTCGTACATTGTTTTGAGCTTAGTCCACAAGTCATGTACAATTTTATCCTTTGCAATATTGAATAGAATTGAATCTTCTAGAGATAATTGGATTGTTTCTCTAATTATGCTATCATTTTTATCCTGATATGTTTGGGTCACGGTTGCAAGTTTTGGTGTTGCCCCTTTGAGAGCTAAGTCACATCCATCCTTCACCAATAAAGCTTGAATCTTTAGCTTCCATAGAGGGAAATTGGAACCATTAAAATTTTGCACCTCAAATATGGTTTACCTTGCTTCCTATCATTTTTCACTTCGCAAAAATTAAAACATGAAACTCTTTTACACTAAAACGTCACTTTGATACCAATTGTAAGAAAAAATTGCAATGTAGAATTAACGGAGAAAATTAATAAGAACAATACACACAAATTTAGGTGGAAAATCTCTTAAAATTATGCTAGGAAAAAACCATGAGAAAATATTTATAGTATTTAATTATTCAAGAAAAATCTAAGATACAACAATTATCAAATTGTGTAGAAAGAATGACTTCACATCAAATAAGAAATTTGAGTTGCAGAGTCCTTTCCGAAGATAATTTCCTAAAAAGGAATGTATGAATTATGCAACTACATATCAAAAATTTATCGAAATTACCATATCACTTAATGATTAATGGAATTGGCATTGGGCTTTCAATATGAGGAGTTATTCACAAGTTAGAAATTTGACTTCAAGTGGGAGATTGTTGGAATATGAAGTTAATTTTTATGTTATCCCAACAATGATGAATAGTCAACATCGACTTACTATTTATGGTAATTTTGACAAATGTTTGACTTTATTTGCATTAGTCATAATTTCTTTTTTAAGATTTTTTCTTCAAAAAGAACTATGCAACTTGGATTTATTATCCAATGTGAAGTCATTCTTTCTGTATAGTTTGATGATTGTTGCATTTATGATTTTTTCCCGAATAATGAAATATTGAAGATCTTTTCCCACGGTTTTTTCTTGTTATAATTTTATTAGATTTTACACATAAATTTGTGTATATTGTTCTTATTAATTTCCTATGTTAATTTTACACTACAAAATTTTCTTACATATTTGTTGTCATTTAATTATTTGAGTGATAGTTAAGAGACTATTTCATTTATAAAGATTAAGTTAAGGTAGGAAACATATACAATATAGGTTGTCACTAATTTAGCAAACATGTATTTTCCTTACTTGTACTTTGATAGAGATAATTTTGAACCACCACAATTGAAGTGATTAGTTCCAAGTAATTCGATAAGTTGAATTATTAGGTACCTAGGTAGAGATAGACACATTCACATATGGTAGTTGGGAAGCTAATGTTAGTATAGTGAAGATATTTATGAGGGGGTAATATTTCCCTTGTCATTAAAGGCTTAAAAAATAGCTTGGTGAATAAATAATGTTAATAATTTTGCATGTAAGATCAACCTATTTATAAGAACTTTAAGAGGGTGTACAAATGATTAGTACACCAAGCATCACTTAGATGCATAAATATTGATCTAGGAGAGGTCAAAAGGTATTTCTTATAGGATTTTCAATTTCACACCTCAAACACAACAAAATAGTTGTGTTCAAAGAATTAAAAACTAATTAACAAAATCAATTCAAAGGTATGCTCTATTATTCTATATTTGAATCCAAGATTAAAAAGACCATTAATATTGCTCTATAATGAGATTAGTTTATTGGAGGTTTGACTACACATATACAACATCAATTGGTTTAGCAAAATTTTATGACCTAGAAGGGAGTATTTGAGGCTACTTAATGTCTCAAATCTATTGGATATGCATGTGACTATAGGGCAACAATGTAGTTAGAATAAAAAATTGGGTGTCATGGCTACATGTCTGGACCAATTAGCATATGTAAGTGATCATAAATGCAATACATAATTTCTAGAGTGTTTTTCAAAAATACAAAGAGAAAATGGTTGTCTAATGGTGAGAACTTGAGTGATAATATTATTCAGTTCCCTCCTTGCATTCTAGATTGTACAATATCTCATGAGCATCATCACACTTTATCTTATATATTACTCTAAAAAATTAAAATGAATCAGCTCCAACTACTAATGTGAGTTTTATGAAATCTTAACTCGCAACACCAATACTTTTCAAGTGATATCAAATTTCTATTAGCCTAGGGGAAAGAAAACTCTAAAAACACAAAAAAAATTATGGACATAGTATGCAATACATGATAATGCATCACCTTCTTTAGATGTTATGAGGGCACATTAAAACCAACTTGTTCCTTATCCACAACTATATTCTTTCATAGTGATATATTTTGCAAATTCTCTTGAGTTCACTATTGAAGCTTAGTGACCCTTCATGTTGACATCTTCTACAATAGTATCATTCCATATTCTCATCAATCTATTTGTCTTACCCATGTTGATCACCATACATTCCTGGTTTATACACTTGAACCTTACACGGTACTTGATTATTTATTTCAAATTTTATTCTACTTTGGTATCCATTTGGATCCTCATTTGGAGGACTCGTCATCATATTTGCTACATGCTCTACATTAGTTTTCACGTTATTTTTGCATTGTCATCTTCTTCAATTAGGATCAAGACTCTTGATATTTAATAAAATTCTAGGGATTTATATCTTTCTTCCCTCATATTCTTTTCAAGAATGGGAAGATATCCTACATACATTCTATGTATTTTGTTCTTCCTAAGGGGATGAATGTTGTTTAGTAATTTTTGATTGTCTTCAATTTTTATGTCAATCATCCACCATTAGTCTAAAATATTCTACATTCAAGGGGGTCAACTACCCTTCCCTATTCAATCTCTCTTATGGGAGCACTCTTTCCTTGCATGAGGTTTCATCCTTCTCATCTATTAGAGAGTATCATTCATGTTGTTTCTCTCTTTTGGAGAGGAGTTTTTCTTGTGTTTTTTCTCCTTTTATCCATTCATGAGATATTTATTTATACATGGCTACCTCATCAAGCCTTGTAGATGATACATTCTTCTAAATCCTTACCAATTGGCTCTTTCAATCAAATCATCCTTGTCCATGTAGCACATCACACAATATTTTATAGGATATTCTAACAAACTACAAACTAGGGGAAATCAAGTGACTCCTTAGTCACATCACTTATAACATCACCAATGTTATACAAGTTAGCCACCCAAATTTCAAATTAGTCTTGTAATGGCCATTGATAATAAAGTATTTTCTTTGTATTATTATGATGGATGAGATACCTAGGGCCTATTAATACTTTCACATCCTTTATAAAAATTTCTAAGCACATATCCAAATTTAGTAGCTTATCCTATTTTTTATTACACAACATTGGATCAATTTTGTCCCTTGAAAAAATGATGTTATAAGTGCTAATGTAATATTCTTCAATTTAGTCTCATAATTTCAAATATTTAACAACACCAATACCTTCAAGTACAATCGGTGGTTGGTATTCTTGCAATGCTTTAATATTTCTCAACTTTTGGTGAAGCATCATGTCAAGTCTACTTTGTTTCCTAGGGAATTAAGATTATACTTAGTATTGATAATTATATATTTATTGTTAGAGCTCTTAGGATCCACATGTTCAAGATTGGATTCAATGTAGAATATTGCTTCCATTATTACTCCTTAACTATACTCAAACTATTATAACATCCCCATGCATCATCAACTATATGCAATATGCATTTAATCCTATGATTGAATAAGCTACTCACTAAATCTATAACCTTCTTAGATATTTTAGACCTAGCAATTGTTTCTACCTATGTAGGTTTCTTCAAATCTTTAGGTTCAAACCTTTTATCCTCCATTTTTATCTTGCTCAAAAATGTATGATGGATGACGTGATGATTTTGTAGGTCTTGTAGTGTCCCTCCAATTGATAATATTTGATTCAGTTTTCTTTGACTGTTTGTTAGTCATTTAGTTGCTTTGGATACTACATTACATTATTTCAGTATGACATTGATGTTATTTTAGTTGCTATACTTTGTAGATGATACATTTGACATTGTGATCATCTGGTTATTTTCATTTGATAACATTATGATGGACACGTGTGTGTTATGGTTTATGTTGTTTCTAAATGTTAATGATGTTATCATGATATATTTGATGTTTATGATGTTATGATGCATGTCAGTCTTGGTGAAGGAGATAGTGTAGCATTACTCACTCGTGAGTACCTTGCTACGTTGTGACTCTTCTTCACGGTCTGTTTGCCGGTATATTTTGATATGTTTTATAGTGTAGTTTGATGCAATTTGCAGGTACAGGCATCGACTCCACCTACTTGGTCAAGTCAGAGTGTGCCAAGACCTAATGGGAATATGTCGATCAGAGATAGTGTCAGATCCTCTATTGTAAGCCATCGTTCTTGATAGAACAAGTACCCATTTGATACCCGTCTATTTTTGTTGTCTGTTTCATCATGTTAGAAATTGACTTACTTGAATTAGATAAATGATTTAATTAGTAAGTATTGGATTTAATTGTGATTTTAATTGCAATGCTAGAATTAAATAATTATGTTTGATTACATTTTAAATTGAAAGTTTTATTTAATGTTTAGAAGATTTAATTAATTAAAATTATTAAAATAGAACATTAATTAATATTATTATCTTTTGATTGTTCAACTTAAATGTTATTAAATAGATTATTTTCAAAGAAGTTGTTTTCAATAGTGTTTTGCAAAATATCTGTGAAATTGAACTTATAATCAAGAAAGTGTTAACTTGTTCATTTAATCGGTTTAACTGCTCGTTCAATTATGAGTGCATGCAATTGGTCAGTTAAGCTTTGTGAATTGCATTTAATTGTAAAATTAATGATAAAGCATGTTATGCAATTTTGGGAACACGATAATTGGTTTTTGGCAAAAAAAATTGTTTTCACGGTAATACTTTGGGAAGAAGATTTTTTTATTTTTCTCTGGGTTTTTGGTTGGAAAAGATTAAAAGGTTATGAAATTCAAAGGCTTTTCTCATGCTGGGAAAGATACGTTGTCTGAATTCTTGTGTTTGGCTTCAAAAAAATTCCAGAATTCGAAGGAGAACACTAGATTTTTTCTTCTGTAATTATGCTTAGTTTCTTGAATCCAAAACTTATAAATGATGATTGCAGTCTCTGGTTTGCTTCATGTTAAGATTTCTAGTTTGAAACCTGCACAAACCATAGAAAATTAAAACATTATTGATAAGACTTGATTTAATTGAAAGGATTTTAGAGAAATGAAATCTATAATGTGAAACATAGCAGTAATAAAAGGGTAGAAAACTCATAATAGATGGAACCATCATTGTTTGGTGTTCAATCCATTTCTTGTTACTAGATTGGTATCAACTAGGGATGATAGTTCATCCTATTCCCTGTATGCTTAAAGAATTTACCTCCACTGCTTGTATATTGCCCTTTTCATTTCACATTTTTGTGCCTGCATGCAAAGTTTGGAAACTCTATTCTCTCTAATGAGCAGTTGTCATTGAATACGACACTATAAAGTTGTTTGACCATAATGTTGCAATCTTTGTTTTCATTTTCTTTTTTTTGTACCGGATCCTCTATCTTCTGGAACGTCGTTTTGTTCCAACCGCTCATGCATAATTGTTTTATATTATTCTTGTTAGTTTTGTTTTTTCTTCAGTTGTTCATCTTGCAAAATCTTCATTCATTCATTGACCTTGCAAATTGTACGCATACCTAGAGAAGCCTTTGCTTCTTGTTTCTATTCCTCTCTTTCATATTGGTTTGCCTAGAAAAAAGATTGATATCCAATATGTATCTATATCCACTTGGGACTGCTTTTATATTTTTTGCCATTTGTTGGGATTGACATAGTAACCACTTGTATTAATGGATTACTTTATGTTATAATGCTTTCTTGAGTAGATAGATTGATCTATTGAGATCTTATTGTAGTCGAACTCCTGTCCATCCTCTTAAATCATGGCCTTGGTTGCAAACGATTGGAGCTGATAATATTCTGGAACGCATGTTTAAGAATGCATGGATCAATGCATTCAAAATCAGCATTCAATATAATTTAAGATTTATTTAGGTTTGATTAAATGCTTGTTTTGGTTGTGAATTTACACATGCAATCTATGTGAAATCTTGATAGTTTGTCGATGTTGTCGATGGAACTATAGCTTGATATGGTTGTGAATGTGTTTATGAGCTTGCAGCTGCGATGGGATATGAGTTACGGCTTATACCCATTAGATAGCTTCACAAATGAAAGAAATTAGTGCATGCTTTAGACTTTTTGAGTTTAGGTAATTAGGATGGTGGAACTGAAGGTTGAGTGCCTCTTTAGAGTGGAGGATTAAGTTAGCAGCAGTCACCTGTGGTTGCTTTCATGTTAGATGATGATTTCAAATACTCGCCTTTGCATGTAATGGAAAAGTGAAACTCTCTTGAACGCATGTCTATGCATGCACATCTCTTGCATTTGATATAATTATTTTTTTTACAGTGAAATCTATAAGTGTGATATGTATTTATAATGCATGGAATAGAGTTGGGTGAGTGTTTGACATTCTCATTCATATATATATGTTTTATATGTAAACTTATATGTTTATTGTGAATTGATTTATGGGTACTATTCAAGTATGTATATATAAATGCATCTATTGAATTTAAATAATTAACTTTATAATTTTTAAAAGAAATGTATTTATGACATTTTAATGAATATTGTTCATCAAATTATCTTGTTTAGTTTGAACATGATAAATTGATGTTAGTTTTATGTAATTTGTATTAACCTTTTTAAACAATGAGTTCATGATGAAACAAATGACATATATGTTGGAAGGCATTAAATAGGTTTATCTTTTTAGTTTTGTCAAAGTAATATCTTCATTAAAACTTGAATTCATGATGCATTAAAGATTATTATGCGGAGAACCTTATTAGTACTCGTTTATGTATTTAAAAGAGTACTATTGGATTGTTGTGTTTTCAAACTTTTGGAGGCTAGGTAGTGAAATTTGTATCAATTAACATTAAGTGCTTGTACCTTGATGATATTTTTCAATTATGTAATTGGGATTTTTTCATGCACCATGTTCATGTTGACATATGATGGTTATTGTACGTTATGAGATTTGTGTATTATTGGTGTTGTGTATAGTCATGTTTTATTTATGTGCATGATGGTAATTTTGTGTTTTGTCAGTAGTATGTTTTGTACATAGGAGGAGTGGCTTTTGTTAGGGTTTGGAACCCTAAAGAGGTTACCAGGGTAACCCATCAAAAGTAGATAATCCAGTGATAACCATAAACTTAATATTCTAGGGATTGAGTAGTAATCATTTAACAACTCAGATAATGTTTTGCCTCGCCTTGTACCTTAATGCTCATTTAGATTAAGGGTAGGTTGATATGGCATGGAATGGTTTAGTCAATCACTTTTTCATCTAGAAAAGTGTTTCGATACCACATAAGTTCATTTAGGGGCCGGGAGTTGATAAAGATTGTCAGGGTAACTTAGGATGAGGGAAAATAATCTAGGAAGATTCACTAGGGTAACCTAGAATGACTGTGTGATGACACTCCTATCCTTGTACATGTTTGTGGTCTCTTGTGCAGAGTCACCTGTGGTTATGTTGTTGCCTCTGGGAGTTTTTCCATTTCATGCGGTTTAGTTACTATCATGTTGTTATGTGAATGTCATCCATGTGATGTATATTTTATCTTCATTTATGTCTGTTTGACTTGTGGACCTGATACTATATCCTAGCATGGGGGGTGGGCTTTCGAGTACCACATGGTTGAGAGGAGCATGCCTTTTCCTCCATTGGGCCCCCTTGCAGGTGATATAGTTTGAGATGGGATTGTTCTTGACAGGTTCCTGGATTCACATCATTCATAGAGTTGATTGTTGGGCGTGCTCATGAACGTGATTGACAGTTATACTTGTTCTTCCTCTACATTGTATTCAATCATGATGATTACATGAGACTTCATTGTATTTGATTCTAGATGTATCGAGATTTTTCTCAATCTCGTTTGATGTATCTTGAACTTGTAACTTAAATCTCTTTACGATAATGTAATCGAGATATGAAATACTCATATATTTCTTGTATATGGTTCTTGATGTGTTATTCTTCTTGTATTTATTTTAGTAGCGTAGTTGTGGAACCTTGAGAATGTGCATGCTTATGTTACTTGTCACATGTTGGTATTGAATGTTTTAAAAAAAAATCATTCGATTCTTTTGTTGCATTATGTTGTTCTCTGGGTTCCATGATGGGGCGTTACAACTGCTACTCAGGGGGAGTATTTAGATGATTTAGATATTTGGTTCAGAGCTTGTGTACCTTTACCATTGATTTCAAAGAGGGAGAAGATTAATGTGAAAAAAATTGTAAGAACAAAGGGGGAGAAGAGTAATGTGTAAAAGGGAAGTTTGTTGGAAGAAGAGTTAGTTGCATTGATGGTGTATTTTTCACATTATGTGTTGTCATCCATGCCAAAGGGGGAGATTTTTGGATGTTGTGGTTGTGTTGTTGATATGTGGTTGTCATTGATTTCAACATTATTAACATTGATATCTTGAAGGTTGTATATGTCAAGGATATTGAGAAAATTATATTAAATATGTTGAAGGTTGCCTGTGAAGCTGTGAAGTTCAAAGTGATGAAAAATTCAGTATGTTGGTATTCAAAAGTTGCACTTTAAAGGGTTTGTTTCTGAGCCTATCTAATTTACCCTTCAGAAGTTTCAGAGGTACACATCAAGATTGGAGCAAGTTGTGAGTTTTTGTGTTCTTGCAGTTATTTTGTTACTGTAGTTGGTGTTTCTGGAAGAAGAGAATTTAATTATGGTAATTTGACTTGTTGTGTATGATCCTACAATGTTCATTGATGTTTTTGGATCGTTCTCTATCCTTGTTGCACATCTGCGTTGATCGGTGTGCTCGTGATATGAGATTCTTCCTTTGCATATTTGGGTTTTCATGTTTTTGGCCGACATGGTGGTTGTAGTGTGTTGTGGATCCTCGAGGATTAACTTTCGAATGTTTGGCACATTTGAGGATGTATTTTTAGGTCTTCATTATGTTGTGGCCGACTTTAGTTGGTGCGCATTGAGATTTTTTCATGAATTGGGTAGATAGTTTGTATTCATCTATTATTTTATTTTTGGCCGACAAAGTTGTTGATGTAATTCCATGTAGCAGATATATAAGAGCGACTGTTTCTTCATTTTGAAGTGTATGTGAAGTGTAATGTGAATTTTGTGAGTGCTATGTGTGAATAAATATTAGATCATTCGATTGCAGAGCAAAGTGTGAAGAAGTGTTTTTGTGCCTAACCGGAACTGTCATCGGGCTTTTGAAGAAGCTACTTTCTCAGTTCAATCTCTTCAAATGGATTTAATCTGAAAGTTTTATGTAAGACAGTGTGTCTTCTCTGAGCAGTGAGCTCTAAGCAGTGTGCCTGAATGCATGTGCATTCCTTATTCATTTTCCTTATAATTTTAACAGGGTATAACTTGTCGATTAACCTCCATCATGGTTTTTCCCCTAATAAGGTTTCCATGCAAAAATCTTGGTGTTATGTGTGTTGTTGATTTATGATTTCACTGTTATTTATTAGATCTAAGATTAAGCATTAATAAGGTTAAATAAATTTTAATTTATGTGATAACTGATTCACCCCCCTCTCAGTTGTCTATCCATTTTTTCCAACATTAGAGCACAAGTTTCTAACACTCGGTACTCTAGTTCTTGCGAGCCCATTAGGTTGTCCTAGATGTTAGACTCTGTAGTGTGTTTTTTTTCTTGTTGTCTTTACGTCTTTAAACTGAGACTCATCATTGGTATTGTGTAGGAACATTCCTAGACGTCGTGGTAGAGGTCATGGATGAGGTCATGGCGGTGTTCATGCGGCTAATTTCTAGAACACTCTGTCATAGAGTTCCCATGAGAGTGAGCATGGCGAGCAGCCAAATCCACAAGGTAATCAGGTGAATGTTGAACAGAATCTGAATCAGCCCAGTGCGAAGGGAGATCTATTGTGTCCTTTACTTGAGCAAGTTCTTGCTCATCTTAGGCCTAGATGGGAGGCTGAACAGGAAGTGAATAGAGAGTGATACATATCACCACCTCAGAGGGTTGTGGAGACCTTGGAGCAGGATTTCATAGCTGCAAGGCATATGAGAGATTTGTTGAGAGCACACCCTCCCACTTTTGACGGTACTGGTGGTGGTTTGGAAGTGGAAATTTGGTTATTAGACTTGGGACAGTGCTTTTCTATGCATCCTTATGGTAGCAACACCAAAACTAGATGTGCCATCATGCATCTTAGAGGCTTTTCCTCTACATGGTGGTGATTGGAGGAGAAAAAGCTCCATCTAGAGATTGGATCTGTATCATGGGATATGTTCTTGGAGCGTTTTAGAGCGTGTTTCTTATCAAAGCATTGGAGAGAGCGGCATGCAAACGAGTTCCATGATTTGCACCAGATGGCTATGTCAGTTGAGCAGTTTGAGCGTAGGCTCTATGAGCTCAAACAATATGCAAGGATAGTGGACGATGAGGCTATGTTGGTACAACATTTCATCAGGGGCTTGAACACCCGTATCAGTGGGGGAGTCCAAGTCTTCGAGCTGAAAATGGTGGAGATAGTCGTGGAGAAGGCACGGATTGTGGAGGAGAATTTTTCTATGGCTTTGGGTGGACATACAGGTGTTTAGATAGGTAGTGCACGTCCTATAGGTTTTGGCCCACGTGGTGGTCTAACTCAAACAAAAGGTTCCTCTCAAAACCAATAGGCACCCGTTAAGGTGGACAATAGCAGCAACATCGTTACCCACCGAAGAATAAGAGTTCTCAATTTCAATCAGCTAATGGTTCATAGTCTGGGAAGAACTGTAACTGGTGGTGTAATAAGCGCAACTGTTAGGATCAACCAGCACATAGTGCACAGTCTACAGTTAGCAGAGGCAGTTTCCACCAGTCGAATGCACCTTCGGGTGGTAGAGGTTTTGGCAAGGGTACTGGATGTTTCTCATGTGGTCAGCAGGGTCATATTGTGAGGCAGTGTCCGATGAGAGGTACATTAGGGTTTGGTCAGTGACCCGTAGCTTTGGAGCCGATAGTTGGAGATGTAGGTCATTCTCATAGATTTTTTTCTACGGTGGATAACCGCCAAGAGGATCATCAAAGTATTATGGTTGAGGCTTCAGGTCAGTTACAGGGTGTTAGTGTTTCTATACTTTTTGATTCTAGAGCATCTTATTAATTTATTTCTCCATCTATTGTTGAGCGATGTGGACTCATGGCAGTAAGGCAAGGCATTAGGTTGCAAGTAGAAATGGCTTCTAGGGAAAAGGTAGCAATTGAATCTCTTGTTTGCAATTGTGAACTTAGGATTGGATCGTTATCTATCTCAGTAGATCTTTAGGTTACACCTCCTGGTTTGTATGACATTGTTTTGGGTATGGACTAGTTAGAATCCCATAGTGCAGTGATTGATTATTGACGGAAGACAGTATGTTGTTTAGATGATTCTAGTATAGAAGTTGAGATAGTCGGTGTGCAGAGACCCATCTCCTTGTGGATTATATCTGCTATGCAATTAAGGAGATGCATGCGATAGGTTTCTCAGTTGTTTGCAGCAACGGTTAATGACTTGCAAGTAGGGGAGAGTTGAGAGGTATCTCTTGATAATTACCCTATCCTTGGGGAATAAAAACATGTATTTCCCAGTGATATTCTTGGTATGCCACCAAAATGTAATATAGATTTCAGAATCGATCTAGTTCTTGGAGCAGAGCCTATATCTCGGGCTCCATACAGAATGACCACACAGGAACTAGAAGAACTTAATTTGTAGTTGGAGGAGCTTTTGGCTAAGGGTTTTATTCGTTCGAGTGTTTCTCCTTGGGGAGCACATGTCATCTTCATGAAGAAGAAGGATGGATCTCTTAGGTTGTGCATTGATTATCGTCAATTAAACAAAGTGACGGTTAAGAATCGATATCCTTTGCCTAGAATCGATGATCTATTCGATCATATCAAAGGAGCTAATGTCCTTTCTAAGATTGATCTGGAATCGAGTTACCATTAGTTGCACATTTCTGAAGCAGATATTCATAAAACGACATTTTGAACTTGTTACAGACACTATGAGTTCACAGTGGTACTGTTTGGGTTAACGAATGCACCATTTATTTTCATGAGTTTAATGAACGATGTCTTTCGCAAATACCTTGATCATTTTGTTCTTGTGTTTCTCGACAATATTTTGATTTATTCGAGAGATATGAAGGAGCACAAGGAGCACATGAGACAAGTATTGCAGTGCTTGAGAGAGAATCAATTGTTTGTGAATTTCTCGAAGTGTGAGTTCTTCTAGACTGAGATGAAATACATTGGTCACATTATCTCTGAAGAGGGGATTGCAGTGGATCCTTCGAAGATCCAAGTCGTCATTGATTGGCCTATGCCTACCAATGTACCAAAGTTTTATAGTTTTATGGGTCTTGTAGGGTATTACAGACGGTTTGTTCAAGGGTTTTCCAGGATTGCTCATCCTATTACTTCTCTTCAAAGGAAAGGGAAGAAAATCATTTGGTCAGATTAGCATCAGTTGGCTTTTCAGACACTCAAGGAAAATTTAACGAATGCGCCTATATTAACCATTCTTGATCCTACTAAGGACTTTGTTGTTTGCACCGATGTGTCTTTGGAGGGATTAGGAGTCTGTTGATGCAGGAAAGTCATGTGATTGCCTATGAGTCTCGCAAACTCAAGGATCACGAATTGAATTATGCTACTCATGATTTGGAGTTAGTTGCAATTGTTCATTCTTTGGTTTGGTGGAGGCATTTCTTGTTGGGTCATCATTTTAAACTTCACAGTGATCACCATAGTCTGCAATACATTTTCACTCAACCTAATTTGAATGTTAGGGAGAGACGATGGATGGAGTTCTTATGCGAGTATGACTTTGAGGTGAAATTTATCCAAGGGAAGGAGAACACAATGACTGATGCTCTTAGTTGGCGAATGCATGAGTTTTTTGTCATGACTCTTGGACTTGATTTGAGGAGTCAAATTTTGGCATCATTTCCTACAAATAGACTGTATCAAGAGGTGAAGATGGAGTTGGGATCAGATAGACCCTTGGAGGATAGATTCGTAGGATATACTCTCGAGCCAAATGGTTTGTTGTGACATTTGGGTCGTATCTATGTGCCACTTGTAGATGGTTTTCGTACTTTGATTATGTTAGAGGCACATCAATCACCTTATTCAGCTCATCCTAGTGTTAAGAAGATGCATGTGGATATTTGACAGTTGTACTTTTAGCCTGGGATGAAGCATGACATCGCTGATTTTGTTTCAAGATGTCTTGAGTGCCAGAGAGTTAAGGCTAAGCACCAACATCCCATAGGACTGTTGCAGCCTCATCTTGTTCCTGAATGGAAGTGGGATATCATATCAGTAGACTTCATTGTTGGGTTGCCTATGTCATCTTGTCGACATGATGCCATCATGGTTACTATTGACAGGTTGACTAAGGTAGCACATTTATCTCTGGTCCATTCATCCTATAATGCCTCATCCATGGGAAAAGATCTTCATGGAGGATATTGTTCATTTGCACAAAATTCCATGCAAAATCATTTCAGATAGAGATCTTGTATTTACATCAGCATTGTGGACATCCTTGCAACATGCCTTAGGTACTCAGTTGAACTTCAGTTCAACTTATCACCCTGAGACCGACGGACAGACCGAAAGGGTCAATCAGATTCTTGAGGATATGCTCAGGATGTATGTTATGGGTCAGCAGTCGTGTTGGGAGGATTATCTCTACTTGGTGGAGTTCGCCTATAATAATGGGTATCATAGTTCCATAGGTATGCCTCTTTTTCAGGCATTGTATGGACATCCATGCTGGACTCCATTGAGTTGGGATCGACTTGAGGACAGAGTTCTTCTTGGACTTGAGATTCTTCTACATATGGAGTAGCAGGTTGATCGTATTAGAGAGCAATTGGTGGTGGCGCAGGACAGGCAGAAGAAGTATGTCGATGCTCATCGAGTGGATCATCAATTTTTAGTTGGTGATAGGGTATTTCTTTGGGTGCATCCGTGAAAGAGTCTGATTCATTATGGAAAAGGCTCTAAGCTCGCGCATCGTTTTGTTGGACCATTCGAGATTCTAGAGAGGATTGGTCTTGTAGCGTACCATCTTTCTTTACTGCCTAATTTGTCGCACATTCATGATGTATTCCATGTATATATTCTTAGGCCTTATCATCTTGATATTTCACATGTGCTCGATTGGAATGCATTACAAGTAGAGGATGAGCAACTGGCTTTGGAGCCCGTGGGCATTCTATAGCGCAAGAGGCTTGCCCTCAGGGGTCAAGACGTTGATCAGGTGATGGTCCAGTGGTATCCTAGTGATGAGGCTTCAGCTACTTGGGAGGATGTGGCACACATGAGGGAGATTTATCCTTATTTTTTTGCAAGCTTCCAGGAGTAAGCCTTATCCTAGGGGGAGAGGATGTAGTGTCCCTCGAGTTGATACTATTTGATTCATTTTGCTTTGACCATTTGTCAGTCGTTTAGTTGCTTTGGATACTAAATTACATTATTTCAGTATGGCATTGATGTTATGTTAGTTGCTATACTTTATAGATGATACATTTGAGATTGTGATCATCTGGTTATTTTCATGACATTATGATGGACACGTGTGTGTTATGGTTTATGTTATTTTTGAATGTTATGATGTTATCATGATATATTTGATGTTTATGATGCATTTCAATCTTGGTGAAGGAGACAGTGAAGCATTACTCACTTGTGAGTACCTGCTACATTGTGACCCTTCTTCATGGTGTGTTTTCTGATATATGTTGATATGTTTTATAATGGCATTCGATGCAGTTTGCAAGTATAGGCATCAACTCCACTTGCTTGGTCAGGTCTGAGCGTGCCAAGACCCAATGGGAATATGTTGATTGGAGATAGTGTCAGATCCTCTATCATAAGCCATCGTTCTTGATAGAACTAGTACCCGTTTCATACCCGTCTATGTTTGCCATCAATTTCGTCATGTCGTTCGTATGTTCATCATGTTAGAAATTGACTTATTTAAATTAGATAAATGATTTAATTAGTAAGTATTGGATTTAATTTTGATTTTAATTGCAATGCTAGAATTAAATAATTATGTTTGATTACATTTTAAATTAAAAGTTTGATTTAATGTTTAGAAGATTTAATTAATTAAAATTATTAAAATAGAACATTAATTAATATTATTATCTTTTGATTGTGCAACTTAAATTTTATTAAATAGATATTTTTAAAAGAATTTTTCAATAATTTTCGCAAAATATAAGTGAAATTGTACTTATGGTCAGGAAATTGTTAACTTGTTCATTTAATCAGTTTTAACTACTCGTTCAATTATGAGTGCATGCAATTGGTTAGTTAAGCTTTGTGAATTGCATTTAATTGTAAAATTAATGATAAAGCATGTTATGCAATTTTGGGCACACGACAATTGGTTTTTGGCAAAAAAAATTGTTTTCACGGCAATACTTTGGGAAGAAGCTTTTTTCTGTTTCTCTGGGTTTTTGGTTGGAAAGCATTAAAAGGTTGTGAAATTCAGAGGCTTTTCTCATGCTGGGAAAGATATGTTGTCTAAATTCCTATGTTTGGCTTCAAAAAATTGTCATAATTCAAAGGAGAATACCAAGTTTTTTCTTCTGTAATTATGCTTAGTTTCTTGAATCCAAAACTTATAAATGATGATTGCAATCTTTGGTTTGCTTCATGTTGAGATTTCTAGTTTTAAACCTGCACAAACCATAGAAAATGAAAACATTATTGATAAGACTTGATTTAATTGAAAGGATTTTTGAGAAATAAAATCTATAATGTGAAACATAGGAATAATAAAAGGGTAGAAAACTCAAGATGGAACCATCGTTGTTTGGTGTTCAAGCCATTTCTTGTTACTAGATTGGTATTGACTGGGGATGCTAGTTCTCCCTATTCCCTATATGCTTAAAGACTTTACCTCCTCTGCCTATATATTTCCCTTTTCATTTCACATTTTTGTGCTTGCATGCAAAGTTTGGAAACTCTATTCTCTCTAATGAGCAGTTGTCATTGAATACAACGATGTAAAGACCTTTTGACCATATTTTTGCAATATTTGTTTTCATTTTTTTTGGTATCAGATCCTCTATCTTCTGGAACGTCATTTCGTTCCAGCCGCTCATGCATAATTGTTTTATATTATTCTTGTTAGTTTTGTTTTTTCTTCAGTTGTTCATCCTGCAAAATCCTCATTCATTCATTGACCTTGCAAATTGTATACATACCTAGAGAAGCCTTTGCTTCTTGTTTCTATTCCTCTCTTTCATATTGGTTTGCCTAGAAAAAAGATTGATATCCAATATGTATCTATATCCACTTGGGACTGCTTTTATATTTTTTTCCATCTATTGGGATTGACATAGTAACCGCTTGTATTAATGGATTACTTTATGTTATAATGCTTTCTTGAGTAGATAGATTGATCTGTTGAGATCTTATTGTAGTCGAACTCTTGTTCATCCTCTTAAATCATGGCCTTGGTTGCAAATGATTGGAGCTGATAATATTCTAGAACGCATGTTTAAGCATGCATGGATCACTCTGGGATCCCGTAGGATCGGTAATAAGAGGCTGGCTCTGCTCTATCTGCTGCCCTGAGGACATTGATCTATGCCCATGCTCTGACCTATAATTGTGCCCTGATGAGTGTATGTGTGAGCTATGTGATCTATGGCCTGATGACTGCCCTAATACAGTAGACCCCCCAGCACTGGTATGACTACTGCTGTGAGACCTATTGTTGTGTGTCAGGCTACCACTACCTATCCTGCTGTAGGATGGGGACAACCCTGGGTCCCATCTATCTGGTGGAACAGCCTGCTCATTAAAACCCTGTATCGGCCCCTGCTCTCTTCCATCCTAGCTAACTCCCGAGCCATATCCCCTGTCGGTCCAGTGCACAACTCTGGAAGCTCAGTCACCCACTGATCCAACTCTTGCTGTCGGAGAATAGCCTGATCTCTCTCCACCTGGGTGACCTCTAACTCTGCTGCTAGGGCCTTATTCTAAGACAAGGCCACATCAAGTCTGCTTTGTAGGTCCACAATCCGCTGATCAATAGTAGCATCAGCAGGCAAAATGGGTGATCTGTCACCCTCATCATCTTCGGAGATCATGCGCTCCCGTAGCCGCTGATCTGCCTCATCCTCCTCCTCATCTCTCTCCTCTCCGCTCCTCACCTCCTCCACATCTATGTCAAGAGGGTCTCCCCCAACAAGTGGATCTGCCTCTACTCTCTCCTCCACCTCCTCCTCTACAACCACCTCCACCTCCTCCTCACCTCCTTTGACCTCCTCGGCCCTCACCTCTGGCTCTCTCTCCTCCCCCTCCTCCCGAATGGGTGACAATGGTACACCACCCACTCTTTGTCTGACTCTCCTGGGCCTCCTTCGCCCTCTGCCACCCCTCCTCCTCCTCATACCCCTCCCATCTCCTCCACCTCCACCGTCTCCTCCACCTCCCCCACCTCCCCTGTCTCCCCCATCTTGGCCTCCCTCTACCTTGCCTCCATCTCTACCCCTGGCACCTCTGCCATCTCTCCCTCCATCTCTGCCACCCCGACCTCTCCTCGGTATCCGTGGAATGACTAATCTACGATCTATCGACGATGGACCATCTGGATCCATCAAAGGGATAGGCCTGTGAACCTACCACCAGGTGTCAAACTCAGCAGATGTCCCTATATCTGCTGGACCCCCTCTCCATACCCACTAAACGACCACCAAGCTGTCAACCTGCTACTCTGCTACTGTGACTGATATGGGCGGCCCCCACATGGTCTCCCTGGAAGACCGAGCATAGTCTGTCATGCCTACAGGCACAACCTGCTGCTCCCCAAACTGTCATAGTACCTGCTGGGGAAGGTACATCTCAATAATCCATTGTGTCTGTACCGTGCGTCCAATCAAGTATCAGAACTATCTGCAAAAGGATAAGCGGCCATCCTCATCTGACCACTGAGCACAATCTCTGTATGACCCCCAAACAAAGTTAATCATCATATCAATCTAATGACACTAGTACCCGGTATCTCCAACACGAGTCTGGCTAACTGATCCTGCATACAGATAAACATATGGCATCCCATCACCCAACTGCTGCATCTGTACTGGCGGTTGAAAAATGGGAATGCGCTCCCATACCCAAATCATGAGTAGGGTGGTCCTGTAGCTGATACTGTGACCCTGATGGTAAACTACCTTGTGCAACTGATGGTATAACATGGCCAACAAGCATGGCCCCCAAGCAAAAACAATCCTTTGTAATCACATGCGAACAAGAACATCCCCCCATCCAATGGGAAATTCATGACCACGGCGATCTGAGATCAGTAATCCGGCGATCAAGGTCATGAGCATGGCATCAAACCTGGGAAATCGGTCGGCTACAACATCCCAACTGATCTCATAACCGTCCAGGGCCAACTACGCACCATTGACACCCTCATACCTCTCTGTCAAGACCTGTCGCCCTCGGTGTGGATCATAGACCACCCTCTCTCCGCTACTCAGAATATGGAGAATGCGGTAAACATCCTCCAAGGTCATTATCGCCTCTCCAGTAGGCAAGTGAAACGAGCAGGTCTCAAAATGCCACCTCTCACAAAGAGCAGTAAGTAAACCTATGTTTGCTCGAATAATGGGCATATATGTCACATTGTACAGGCCTAGGGCCATCAACCATTGTCTCTGCCTATCACTCAGGCAATCTCTAAAGGCATAAGTAGCTGGTCGGAACTCTCGTGTATAAATGGGCACAAGCCGACTCTACAAAGGGAAAGGCCAAGGATTAGCACATACTGAGCAACATTATGGAAAGTTTTATACTACTGGCAAGTCAAGGGTACATAAGATTTAATCTCAGCACAAGGTCAACAAAAGTCAAATCGAGTCAAACGCAATTGCGTCACGTTGACCACAAATGCATTGCAACAGGTCAAATGCATCATTCTAAATAGCAAATGCGCGATTTAACAATGAATGCGTCGTTAGGCTTGCCAATTGCGTCGCACATTTTCAAATGTGTCACAAATTTATCAATTGTGTTGCAAATCTATCAATTGCGTCTCAAGTTTGCGAATGAGTCGTTCACCCTCGCGGATGCGCAATCGCACAAAGAACACCTAGTCTACCCATTGCACTTGCGTCACGACGCAATCAAATGCGGTGAACGCTAATGCATTTGCGACTTACGCGACAGCATTTGCGTCGCACCACATTTGTTTTCCCCCCATTAACCCCTAATAAATGCATAAAAATCAAATTTTGACAAGACGGATAGGGTACTTACCGGTGCCCTTGCGCCCTCGGGTCATTGGAATGTGCGCACGTGATATCCACGATGTGTATTCGTCAGAATCACCATCATCTCTCAGAGCTCGGGTTTCTAAATTTTCTATATGACAAATGAGAAAAAGACATTTGGTTTGACCTTTTCAACCTATTTATAGGCTGAAAATTAGGGTTTTGACCTAGTAAGTTGTACTGGAGGCTCATTTGACCACTTTTGACCAGCATTTTAGCTACCTTAACATTCTCCATTTCTAAATCGGATTGCGCCATCACTTTCCTAGTCATTAATTCAGCTAGTCAGGATATTTTCCAAATTTTTCTGACCTCAGGTCGAAATTTGAAAATTTTCCCGAGGGGGCATAGGCACTCCGTACCTCCGCTGGGGCATATTCTGGACTTTTTTTTCTTTGCCACAATGCGACAAGCTGCATTATGACAAAGAGGGGCAAATGTAGACACCTAAAAATGACCTAGGCCTGCAAGCACTATTTTACCACCTTTTCGTCCTAACATAATTATGACATTTTAATTATGTTCCTAACCCACATTCAACTATTAATTAAATAAGTCATAATTATTTAATTAATTCATAATCTCTCGTTCTTCACGATTATTAAATAAATAAAACTTATTTATCTATTTAATATGTCACTAATTGTCAAAGTTTTCTCTTAATTAAATAAAATCTTATTTATTTAATTAATCCTTATCAGTAATGTCCTCCTGATTATTAAATTAATATACTTTAATATATCTATTTAATATGTCACTAATTCCTAAATCCTCTCTTAATTAAATTAATTCATTAATTTATTTAATTAATTAACTACTTCTTCTAAATTAAATAATTATTTTAATTATTTATCTATGGCATGTGACACTTCTATATTTTTAAATAAAACAAATCATTTTAAAATATCTCACATGGTTAACTGATTCTTCATTTAGTAATTAATTTCAAAAATCAATTACTTCTTATCTCACAAAATCCCTATTTTGAATTAATTTAATTCAAAATGGAATTATTCCTCTACAAATCAGGTAATTTCCAAAATTATTGATTTTCTAAAATCTCATCCTCTTGTCTTTTGATTTTTACTAATTTCATCTCCACTGTCACATTCAGTCTTGATTTAATTTATTTAATTAAATCTTATTCACACATATGGGTATTTTTCCCTAACCCTAATTGAGAGTTACCTTATTGAATCTTGACCTTTGATTCTAGGGCATTCCTTAAAGCTCTCATCTTGTCTGTTCACAGCTAGAATATAATGCAATCTTGAACGGACAGACAAAGGCTTAGCTAGGGCTAGACATATAGTAACTTGCTCACAAAACTTGAGGGCATCATACTATTACAGCAAGTTTGAGAAGGTGCAATAGAAGTCAGACATGGAGCATAGGAATGGGTGAGATCCTTCTTATTATTAAATTCCTTTATTTACTTCCAATGCATTCTATTGTATGACGTTTTCATTAACTTGCAGGTACAACTAATCATTTGTTGATGTTTGCAGGAATTTAACGTCATTACAGTTCTTTGGGTTCCATGACAGGGTGTTACAGGTCCTTATATTATGAGTGAGGAATGCACTGACCGATATTTTACCCTATCATAATAAAACAATATATTTGTATGTGCCTCTTACAATTTGTCATGTAATATTCTTTTCCTTTCAACTATGAGGATGTCTCCCCATTTTATTCTTTTGACCTCCTTACCATTCTTAGTTAGCAAATTTTGATTAAATCTTTAGTTTCATCATAGTTATGCTTATATTCGTATCTTCCCATATTCTTGCTAATTACATCAATAAAAATTTCAGGATTATATCTCCTACCATAGGTTGGGTGCATCCTATATATGAACAACTTATAATCTAAAAGGCCCATGCCTTCCTTAGGTATTATAATAAAAAATAGAAAACTTAAAGTTCAAAAGGAAGGACCACTTTATATTTTACCTCAAATGACTATTTTAAAAATTATTGAGATGCCATGTGGCCTAAATTAATCCACTCTCTTTGGTACCCATAATGGAAGAACATGAGAAATTACTTATGCCCTATAAACTCTAATTATTGTGTAGTCATTACAATAAAACTAGTCACCCCAATTATGCTTAATCCCTATATCATGAATAAAATTATTTTGTAGTAAGAACCCAATGAATGCCCCAAAAATCCTTTTCCTCTTATGTCCAAAATTCCCAAAATCTTGGTTCACAAAATAATAGTCAAATATACAATAATAAAAATTATAGCTATACAAATACCACATATAAGTCCACCCTTGCATACGAATAGGATTTCCCTATAATGACAAAGGTTTTTAATTTTAAGGAAATTTCCCAATAGTCCTTCCCCAAGTATTAAAAAATATGGAACATTATTGAATACCATTTGAATGAGGTTATTATATTGTTATTTTTTAATAATATTATATCCTTGTGAGTATCGTAAACTAAAAATGAATCAAAATAAAATAACCTATTAAAATGTTTGTGTTGAATGTCAATAGATAACATCATCATATCCATAGGTATTTGGATCTTATAATCAACTCTTAGCACTTAGAAAAGGGTTATGAAAGTCATCCTAAGATAGTCTTCAAACGTGCTTACATTGAAAGTCTCAATTTCTCCAGTGGGAATAGGTACTATTCTCCTAGCCACATATTTAATCCTATGATACAAGAGCCATTTCACCATGTAATTTTTTTCTCCTTTATATTCAACACAATTCATCAAAGTCAATTTTCTGATTTTCCACATACTTTAAGCTAAAAACTTCTCTGATCAACAACTCCTTGTTTAGGGTGAAGACCAAATTACCCTTTCTATCCCTTAATTATCTAGCATTAAGTTCATATTTATTAGATATGGAGAAAATGAGGTTGATTATAATAAAGGCATTTGGCTCTACTAAATTTTCTAGATGTAATTTCTAAATATTGCACATTAGGATGGGTATCTTAGCATGACTAAAGAAATATTTAAACAATTCCCATCCAATTGATGGAATGAAAACACATCCAATGCCTTTAGCATTATCTTGTAATCTATTAAATAAAATTTTGGTGACCTAGCCATGCTTAGCCTTCTTATCCAAGTTAGGAAATTAGTTTAATAAATTATGGTCAAAACTCCTCTTAGGGCTACCAAATTAAGCAAATATTCAACTCATTTTAAGATTATCAAACTTTTTAGGGTCTTATAAAAAGGATACAAATTCGATAATGATGGTGAATTACATAGTTGCAAGATTTATACAATGATAGGATCAAATTTTCATTGAATGCACAACCATATAAACACTACATAATTCTAAACTATTTATAATTTATAGTTGTAGGTGACTTACTTATTACCAATTGCTCTAGTTGCAAAAGCTCGAGTATTCATAGAATTTAGGTGAATAGAAAAGTGATTTTCAAGCCTCTTCCTTTTTGAATCCCTAATATTTTCTTTTGTGTCTAGTAATGGTGTTGGAAAATATTGAGTAGCTTCATAGGATTTAAAAGAAAGTAATTTTTCTCTCCTTAAATTTTGTTTGAATGTTGACTATCAATATCTTTAAGTGAGGAAGATCAATGACTATCACTCATTTTATAATTTCATGCATATTAAATTCCTTTAAAACCATGATGCAAAGATCATTTGTGATGGAAAAGACCTACCAATATCAATTTATGCTTTTTTAATTATATTTGGCCCCAACAAAAAGACTTGTTTTAAGTTCAACCAATAAGAGCATTATATTTGTTGAGCTATATGACATGTGACCTTTGGATATTGAAGTATTTTTCCATGTGCCTTACCAACTAGGCTATTATATGTGGTGTTATTTTAATTTTCTAATACCATCATGCATCATATATATGAAAGTAGAGTCCACTTTCAAAACCATGATGTAAAGAGCCTCTACAATGTAATAATAACTTTTCATCTACCCCCTTCGCATATAACTCTACCATGTTGGAATCCATATCAAAATTTCCACATAAGATAAAGACATAACATATTATGTATATGAAAGTGGGGTCCACATTCAAGAAATCGATGCAAAGGACCAACATGATTTAATAGGATGGTTCTAGCTATTACAAACTAATAGGATTTTTCATAATCATTTAGTGAAGAGTACATCTTGGTATTGATGGGCCAATCATAAACCATCAGCTCAACATGGGAATAACACAACATAACATGAACTAGCAAGTAAAACTCCTTAATGAAGAACACGTGTTATGATATCACTAGCTAACTATTTTGACATGAAGAATTTATTCAAAATCATAATGTGAAGGACCCCCACAATGAAATAATAAATCGACATATGGTATGCTAGTGGCTCAAAATTATAATGTCACTATGACCAAGTGATGTAAGGAATAAGACAAGCATAGAAAAAATTTGGTTAACGAAAGCAAGGAACTAGTGGAACTACATTTAAGCGAAACAAGCTATAAACTTAAGTGAGTAGAGCAAGAAAATCAATCAACATTAAAATAGAATAATACAACAATACCCATAAATACCAAACCCAAAAAGGACTAGGGTTTAAACCATAAAAAATAAAAGAAAACCTAATGAACTAGGATGACTAAACCTAAATGATCTCATTAGAAAAAGCTAGAACACTTCGACAAGATTCAATTTTGATCCAACAATGTTCAAAAGACTCATTATAAATTTGGCGTACCTCATCACCATAAAGCTAGATATCATGTATGTTGTTATTTGAATATCAAGATTTATGGAATCACCAAAACACTAAAATTGACAAGTTCGGAAGAGAATACTGAAATATGTAGTAGGGACAACTAGACATGGAATATTATATTCTACAACTAATTATTTTGATTTGATTATCTATACTAACAATGATTTTTTAGGTAGCACAGTTGATAGGAAGAATACTTTTGGAAATGTTTTTCACTTTGGATCATGTAATTTCATGGACATCAATGAAGTAGTCTATAGTGACAATTTCATTAGCAAAATTAAAGTATGTGGTAGCAACATCAACAAAATGTCAAGCAATTTGGATGGAGAGTATTGATAGATTTATCACAAGAACAAAAGGATTCAACTCTAATATTCTATGATAACAAATCAACAATTGCATTATATCAAAAAGTCATGTTTACACAAGAGGAATAAGCATATTGATACTAGGTATTATTTCATGAGAGAGTTAGTGAACAAAAGAGAAATCTATTTAGAATTTTATGGATCTAAAAATTAATGGAAAAATAGATTTACAAAGGTATTAAAGAAGAATTTTGAGCACCTAAAATAATATTTGGAGGTTGTGGATGGTGAAGTAATTTATAGTAGTAAAAATTAGAGGAGTGTGTTGAAATAAATAAAATAGAATATTAATTTTCCCTGTTGTAATTAAAAGTAATAGATTTTGAAAATAATAATAATAGAATGTAAGATTTTGGATTAAACTGTTTATGTTTTGTATTTTGATATTTCAGATCACACTCAATGATCCATCATAGAAAGAGGAATGCATGCATGTTGAATATTTAAAATAATAATAATAAATAATTATGTGCATATTGAATATTTGTTACGCCAAAGGTGTTCCCTATTTGAAGTGGATGACCTGATTTTAAAAATCAATGGTTGAAAATTGCAGAGAAAGATGCAAGACCATTGAAATGATCTCAACCATCGAATTTTCTAAAATATTAAAAATATAATATAAAATCAAAGAAAATATTGCATTCTTATCGAGTCTTAGCTTTAAACTAGGAAAAGGTTGGATAATAATGTAGCTATTTTTTCTTTTAAAATTTTCAAACTTAGATTTTTAGATTTCTTTCAATTATAAAATATAAAAAATAATAAATATAATGTGTAAATAGTTAATTATATATTTAGAACTCTTCAAATACTATTTTTATTTTTAAGATTTTAATCATTATTATATTATAATATAAAATAAATATAATATATAAATAATAAATTATATGTTAAAAAATATATATTTATATTTATATTTATTTTAATAATTATTTATATATAATTAAAGTTGAATTAAATAAATCAATAAATTAGATTTTTTTATCTTTCTAGTAGGTCTCATTTCATTTTTAAATTTTTAAGTTTGGCGTTGTAATTTTTAATATAAAAGTTAAAATTTTAGTTTTAACATTTTTAATATTTTATTTGAAGTAGGTTTTGTTTATTAAAATTTAATTAATTTAATAATTTAACTATATTTACACCCAATTTTATTTTATTTTTGATTAAGGTTTAAAAGGTTTTGATGGGGCCCCGAAACCCAATACATATGGTTTTGAAGGGATCTGAAACCCTATCTAAAGCAAGCAAGTTCTGAACAGAAACAAATTAGCAAATCATTGGCAGCCAAACAACAACCATCAGAGGTCAACAAGACAACACAAGCTACAAACATCTAGCAAGAAGATAAGGGACCTTAAACCCTAACAACTAGGTTTTGATGGCATAAACCACCTGAATCGATCATGCAAAAATGTAGCCAAGCTGCAGTAAACCATCTACTTAGTAATAGTAACACTAAGCCTAGTAAATCCAAACTTCCCACCTTAATAGGGAAGCTAGAGAGAACAACAAAACACTGATAACCATCCACCTCCTTGTATCTCCATCTCACATGAAAATCCAACCCATTCTCCTCCTCAATAGGAGAGGGCTCCTCTCTAATGGAGAGGGAGAAAAATAAAGCCTTACCACCAAATCCCACCCTCTCATGTGTTCCACCTCAATAGAAACAAGCAATAAAGAAGAGAACTTTCAGCCAAGTCTACAACAACCAAATCCACCTCTAAAGGAGAGGGCTACACCTTAGAAGGAACAATCTTCACCTCCATAGAAGACACGATTTGTAGAACCTGGAAGAAAGAAAGAACTTTGATAGAAAGGGCGGCCACATCCTCCTTTGGCCTGGTAAGATACTAGAACTTGAAAGAAGAAACAACCATCAACATTAAACACAACCGTGATTGTGCCTTCAAAATAAACCATTGTAAAGTTTCAACAACAACATCAAATTTCTTAACAAACAAACTCCCAACCATTAGTAAGCTAGTACTAATCAGAACATAGATGATTAACTAAAAAATGCAGAAAGCCTTCTACCAATAAATAAGAATTCCCCCTATTTTCCTCATAAGCTTCATAACCACAAAGGAGGCCACAACAACTTCCATAAACCATAGAGAATAATGGGTTAATAAAGAACCCAATAGCCAATCATTGGCAAAGCACTCAAAATACAATATCATGCAATCTATGAAATGTTGCAGAGAGAGCCAAGGAGAGCAAGGGGAAACAACGTAGAGAAGAGTTGTAGAAAAATCCAGAACAAGAAGCATACCATCCGCCCCAACATGTCAGTTAGAGATAAAAATAGACCATTCCAATGACAAAACCCCCATAAGGGACCTAAAGCACACATCAACAAGGATTTCTCGTAGCCCAAGTGGCCAACAGAATGTGGGGAAGAAAACCAACAACACCAATGCATCCAGCCACACCCCAGCACTACAGAGAATCCAACAACTAGCCATGGACAAAGCAACAAAATCCCCACATCTTGCCATTCATGACATGCAACAGAGAAATCCCAAGGGGTAAGGGGGAATAAAGCAGAGAAAAATCAGTGAAAAGGCCAAAACAAGAAGAACCCCATCTGCCCCAACACACCAATCAGAGCTAAAGATAGACCATTATGTTGAAGTTGATAAATAAAACCTCACAGAACCCAGTGAACACATGTAAGCAAATAACCTGTCATGTAGAAGATATAACAAAACACAACAATGGTGCTCTACAAGCCGTGAAGCAAAAAATGCATAAACAAGAAGTAAATAATTATAAAGAGATCAATCCTTGAGAAAGGAGATCAAAACCCTAAAGTGAAAATCCTGGGATGTAGATTAAATTAGCATGTGACAAGTGTCAATATCATAATGAACAAGACAACATGACTAATTTAATAATGAAAAATAAAGATTCTTAAGTTTAGCTTAAGTGAAATAAAGTAAAGGTGACTTAATTAATTAATCAACATGATTAAATTAATTAAGTAATTGACCTATTACTCTAACACATTCCACCAACAAAACCCCCACAAAGGGCCCAAAGAACCTGCCAACAAGGCTAATCTATAGCCCAAAAGAAGCACAAGCAACCAACAAAACATGAGGAAGACAAATAGTAACCCCACCCAAGCAACTAGCTGCAACTCAACAACACATAAAGCAATTGAAACCCATAAGCCAACAAACTGCAGTGAGAAATAGAAAAAACCCAGGAGGGCAAGGGGAAATGCAAAGAAGAGTCAGGGACCAGGCCAAAACAAGAAGCACACCATCTGCCCCAACACGTCGGTCAAAGCTAAAGATAGACCAAGCCACTAACAAAACCCCTGCAAGGAGCCCAAAGCACACACCAACAAGGCTTTCCCACAACCCAAAAGTAGCAAAAGCGGCCAACAAAAAGCGGAGAAGCAAACTACTAGCACCATCCATGCAACTAGTTGCAACCCAGAAACCCAACCGTATGTGAACGACAAAGCAACCAAAAACCAAAAGCCAGCCATCTATGTCATCATCTAGATTAGACTCTCTAGCTACCTCTCCCTCTGAAGAATTCAAACCTCCAATCCCACCGCTCTTCCCCCTCTCCATCTGGTCATAGAATGTTTTATTTTTTATTTTTTAATATTGAGTTTATCTTTCAATTAATATTAATATTATTTGTAATATATTAATTATTTTTTTAGGCGCATATTTTATTAATACTTCAATTCTAATAAATTAAAAAAATAGTTTTATTTCTTTAAGGGGTAAACACTTTTTGACCCAAAGCTATGAATTAGTGAGGTCACAAACGGGGGACCTCATCCCTAATTTAAACATTCAACAATTACACCCCAATTGGGTTTAAACCTTGATGGCAAGAACAACACAACAACTTAACCATCATACCATGCCACTATTGGCAACTTAATAATTTTATTATTTATTATCAATTTTTTAAAATTATTATTTTTATTAATATTTGGGTTTTGATATATTTTGAATTTAAATTTAGTTTATTCTATTTTAATTTTTTATTTAGATTTAAGTTTGAAATTTATTTTTATTATTTCTTTTTATGAAATTATAAATAATAATTAAGAATTATTAGAATTAATTTAGTTTATAATTATTTGGCTTATTAAAATTTTAATTATTGTAGAGTAATTCTATTTTTGAATTTTTTTTTTAATTTATATAATAAAATGAATCTCAAACTTAAAATATAAATTAAAAGTTATAAAAAGAGAGGCTATTTTTTATTAGTCATTTTGTGCTAGCAATCCAATGATAGCACATGTCCTTATGGAGTTATGCTTAGGGTATCATGTTGTTTGATTAAGGATATGATAATTCAACTTTAAAACCTCTTTAGTGTACCAATTGCACACTTAAGGAGGAAAATAGATAGAGAGAGAAAAAAGAGAGGAAGAAAGAATAAAGAGGGATGGAGATGAGATATAGAGAGGCAAATAGAGAAAAAAGAGAAAGAAATGAAGAGAGAAATGGATGGGGAGAAAATGACAAAGGATGAGAGAGGAAAATAGACGAGAGAGAGAGAGATAGCGAGATAGAGATAGAGAGAATTAGAGAGAAACAAATATAGAAATAAAGGGATACAGAGAGGGAGAGGGAGATACAAAAAGAGAGAAGATAGAAACAAAGATAGAGATGGAGAGAGAAAAATAGAGAGATAAAGAGGAATATAAAGAGATATAAAGAGATAAAATGGAGATAGAGGTAGAGATATAAAGGAATAAAGAGGGAGAAACAAAGAGATAGAGATAGGAAGAGAGATAAAGAAAGAGAGAAGAGGAGAGGAATAGATAGATATGGTCACATAGAGAGAGGGAGATAGATAGATAAAGAGAAATACGAGACAAAGATATATAGATAGAGGTAGAGAGATAGAGAGGGAGAGAGAGGGGGAGAGAGGGGGGGAGATAAATAAGGATAGAAAAAGAGAGTAAGGGAGAGAGATAGAGTAAGAGAGAAGGGAATAAAAATATAGAGAAATAGGGGAGAGAGAGGGAGAGAGGGATTGAGAGATAATGAGAAACATAAAGATAGGGAGATAGAGATATAAAAATCTCTCTCTTTCTCTTCCCATCTCTCTATATATCTCCATAGATGTACCTCTCCCTACCTCTCTCTCTATATATATAAATATATCCCCCTCTTTCAAACTCTCTATATATAACTTATCATATAGATATCTTTCCATCCCTCCATCTCTCCCTCTCTCTTTATCTCTCCATCTTTCTATCTCCATTTCTCTCTCCCTCTCTCTCTCCATCTCCATCTCTATCTTCATCTCTATCTCTCTCCCCTTTCTCTATCTCCTTATGTCTCCCTACATATCTCTCTTTCTCTATCTTTCCCACTATATATATCTCCCTATCTCTTACTATTTATATCCTTATCTCTCCCTCCCTCTTTCACTATCACTCTTTCTACATCTCTCTACTTATATTTTCTCTCCCTCTCTCTCACTCTCTGTCTATTAGTATATAGATCTCTTCCTCTTTATCTCTAACTCGAATGTCTCTCTCTCTCGCACACACACTCACTCCTTGTTTCTTCCTCCTTATCTCTATCTCTATATCTCTCTCTCACACACACTCTCTCATGCACTCCCTATTTCTCCCTCCATATCTCCATCTCTCATCCCTTTCTATTACTTGTCTCTATCACCTCCTTTATCTCTCACTCTTTCCCCCTTTATCTCTATCTTCCCATCTCTCCCTATCACGTACTATTTTTTATCAATTATTTAATTGCGAATATAAATCATGAGATTTGCATGTTTATGATTAGATGATTATAAAAATGGAAAATGAAATTGAAATCAAAATTGATGATTATTGAAATTTAAATTTAAATGCAAATAAAATTATTTGAAATTCATTATTATGAAATTCGGGGATTGTCATTGTTGATGAAAATTTGAGTGCAAGTGAATGCAGGAACAGGTGAACGAGAATGAAGGCGAGAACATTGTTCAAGTAGAGTCATTTTAGCCATTAGACGTTAACAAGGATGATGGAATCTCACACACCACTTAGTTATTTTAATATGTTTTTCATGATGATTATTATTTTGGAAATTTTTAAATAAGTTTATCTGATTGCTCAAATTTGTGTGAAAATGAATATGTTGCTTTTTGAAATGGAAAGATTGATTTATTTGTGAAAAGTTTAGTCAATTTGATTAAATTATGTTGTTATGTGAAAATAAATTTAAATGAGAGTATAAAAAAATGTTTAAATAAATATATATTAAATTATGTATTTCAATGAAGAGAAGTAAATAAGAAATAAATGATACATTTTAAATTTAAAAATGAATTGAAAATAGTAGAAAACAATTTGAAAACTTTTACCTCTCATTCAATTTCACATGCAATCAAGAAAAATAAAATAACGGTTAACATTGAGTTATGGCCATCACTACTGGAAATTTGGCATAATTTGTGGATCGAAATTAATTGTTAACCCCACCATTTGCATGAAAAAGAAAACAAAAAGAAAATCCATTTTAGAGAAGAAGAGGAAGAAAAACAGAAGTTAAGAAGGATTTAAGAGAGGGAATTTAGGATCCAGATGGCTATCTCCATCATGCGCATGTGAGAAAAGAAGGAGGGATTTTGCAGAACAGGATTAGCTATCTCCACCATACGCATGAGAGGGAGGAGATAGGGAAGGGCATAGCAAGAAAAGAGGAGGAAATCAAAAGCAGAAATCTGCTATATCCACCATGCGCAACTATTAGAGTGGGATATCCTCATGCGCATGTGGAGGTGGTGTAGAGGAGAGGCGGACAGAAGGAGGAGAGATTAGAACAGGAATCTCCCCACCATCATACGCACGTAAGGCAGAGGAGTGATGCATGCAGGGAAATGGTGTAGAGAGAAGGCAAGGCACGCGGGTGAAGAGAGGAAAGGCGCGGCTGAAGGAAATAGGAATAGAGTTTTATTTGATTTCTTGAGAACTCATACGCATGTGAAGAGTGGATAGGGCGTGGCCAGAGGGAAAAAGAAGTAAGGAGTATGGAGAAGGTGCGGCTAGAGGTGTGGAAGTAGGGAGAGAAGGAAGGGGAGAGTGAGTGGAGGACAGCAGATTGATATCTCCCTCGTACGTGTGGACAAAAAGTAAGAGAGAAGGAAGGGAATTGGGGTGAAGCACAGTTAGAAAAGAGGAAGAATACCAGAAAGGAAAGAAGGAACAGCTAATGAGAAAATTGACAAAGGAGACAAATATTCATTGTCAGATTTAGGAAACCAAACAGCAATAAAAGATTGACAGGTCGGTTCAATGGAAACATTATTTTTCCAAATTCACAATCTTAGTATGCTACAACCATTTTCTTTATCAATAAATTTGTCAAATGAAAACATATTGTTGTTTTATCAAATTTAGAAGACAGTTTATACACCAGACCGTATTTTTCATGAAGATAAAGAATGAACTTGAACAGAATTAGAGACAGTAAACTTCGTTGATTAGAGAATGTTATTTTAGCATATTTAAAGATTTGCACAGAAAACAGTATGTTTTAGATTTATTCCATCACATTTGGTAAAGATTATTCACCGAAAACAACATGATTTTAGAATCAGAAAACCACGAAAAGAAAACTAGATTCGTTAACTGCACAGACAGAAAATTGGAAATTACCAGAAAAGAAGATGAAATCATTAAAATAACACAGATTAAAATTATGGAATGTTTTCCCGAATTATAGGATAAAAATAATTATGTGTAATTAAATATACTTGAAAAGTAAAAGTTGATTTTGATAATTCTCAAGGAAAGATTCTAAAAATTGTTTACGAAACATAAGTAAATACGAGGTATGATTTTGAAAAGATAATATTTAGAGAAATATGAAAAACAGAAAAGAAAAGAAAATAGAATTAAAAATATAAAATACTTTGAAATGAAACGAAATAGAAAAGGATTATATTGAAGTGTTATTCAATTTTATGAGTAAATGAACCGAAATAATGTGTGCTCATTTAGTAATATTTTAAATGTACTTAGTTACATTCATGTGTTACACCTTCTTTTATTTAATTTGAAAAGAACATAATGTTAATTACGATTTAAATCTGCAAGATTATGGTATTTGAATGGAACCATGCATGCTTGATAATTGAATGTGCATGACATATGGTTTTGAAAAGATAATATTTATTTTTGAATGGAACCATGCATGCTTGATAAATGAATGTGCATGACATGTGTTTGGAAAGTTACCTTCCGGGATGGGTGTCGAATATGGGTTATTAGAGAGCACAGTTTTGCTTTTCCAAAACTACTATTATTTGTCGTGCATGACATTTTACTTCGCCAAGTAACTTAAGGACCATTGAAATAGATGGAATATATATAACTCTCTACCATATCCTAGTATCAAACTTTCTTGTTTCTTAAATGAGTTAGAAAAATGAAAATGCTTGTGGATTTACTAGTTATACTAGGCACGCATCAGATTCCATCCTGCTTGTCAGCTTCTTTTTGCTAAGCGATTCATGCAGGGTCGGGTATTCTTTGATTGACTAATGAATTCCGGGGAAGCATAAGCTTTGAGGTTGGGTAAAAAAAGTGCCTGAACCTTGTTCTCATCTTCATGTTAGAAGATAAGCTATTGGATTAAAGATCAAATGATGATTTCTTCATATATCTATTATATTTTATTTTTCTATGATCTTTGTAGAACTTAAGGCGACAGAATGCCTAAGTCTTGAATTGTAAATTTCTTTTACAATGTTTTTGTATTATTGATGTCATGAAAGATGACACGTGTTTAAGAATGTAATTGGATGTATTATGAATCTTGTTGTAGACTTTAAAGTCAATATTTGGGATCTTTTGGATTAAACTTATTTATTTAATGGAGTTACGATACTATATGGAATGGAAATGAACTTATTAAGGAATTATAAGATTATTTGGAATTAAAGACTTTCGCTCTTTACATCTGGTATCAAAGCTACCAAGTTCTGCACTAGAACCTATGAGCTCATTACGCAATAATGCGTAAACCTTATCAGAAGATAAAGGTTGAAAAGTTCTTGTGCCAGAACGGCAAGAGAAAAGAACTTAAGGAAGTGAAAAGGAAGATGTAAGCCTTAGTAACTTGTGTAAATTGGGGCTAGTTAAAGATTCGTCCCTGGAATCAGAATTCCTAAACTAACAACTTATTATAAAACCTAGGATTGTGGAAGATTATGCAATCAGATTATGTAGGAAGGTTAGGAAGAATAACCTGTACATACATGACTCTAGGAAAAAGAGAATGAGTAGGATATGAACGAAGGAAGTATCCTCAAGGGTTGGGGAACTCATGACTTAAACTCTTGTGTTAAGATAAAGATCTTGTTAGAAAAGAGTTAGTATTGAGGAATTGAGAAAAGACCAGAATGGTCAAAGGAAACAATCAATGACATGAGCAAGGTTCCTCCAACCAAAATCAATGAGGTTATTGATGTTTTTTGAATCAAACAACTTATGAATAATGGTTCCAAAAGGAAAAAGGAATGGAACATGGCTCTATGTGTCAGGACACTAGAAGTTGCAAGGAAAGCAACACTCTGAGTTGAGAAGTACATCAACAAAAGAGGTTTGTGAGCATGGATATTCCTCCATTAAAAATGATATTAGAAAGAAGATGGAATATTATTTGTTGTTGATTATTCATTAGATCTCCTACTGAATGATCCAATATGTTGAATCTGTGAGATAAAAAAAGGCAATGAAAAATCTAACTTTGAGAAAAGTGTATTTAAGGTATGCCATGAGGTAAGGGAAGGCAATGAAAAGTCAACAAGAAGGGATGACAAACCCTTTCCAAAGAAGCAAGTAAATTTCTAGAAATTCAACGTAAGAAGAATGAAAGTTGCAGAAACACTAAAGGGGGGGGAAGGAAGAGAGTGGATTGACTCAAGTTAAGTACCCCACCCAGCAAAAAAACTTGGTTATGACTTCTTTGCAAGTCATAAGGACAATTAAGTCATACATTTTATGACCACAAGGGAAAAAGGACAAATGGAAAGGTTAAGAACTATGACCTTTATACCTTATGATTATCTGATCTAAAGATCAAAGGATATTATTATAAATGCCTTAGAAAAGGATAGGCAGATAACTTGATCATGATAAGGAAGATCATTGTCTATGGATTGACAAGGAAATATCAAAGAGACTCGTGACTGGAAGAAAGTGTCTCTATACTCCTATATACTTTATATAGAGAATTTAAATAATGATGTTATTTCTATATGAAATATATCCATGTCATGAAACGACTTGACACTGAAGTTCACTATGCTAAGAAACCTATGGACGAAAAAAAAAAGGTTAGCTATTTAAGCCATTGAGATGGAGTGAAAAATAAAGTAAAATGTGAAATTATGTGAACCACACCAAAATCTCTTAATGAGAAAGATTAAATCACTTAATCACTACCTTACTCTTGAATGAAACCTTGGGTTAAAGATAACCTAATTGGGACAAGAAGTTCATTCAATAAAGAGAGAGACCTTATGATGAGACTAAAACTTATTAAGTTGGGTTACGTACTAGATTACTCTTTAACACCTATAAGTAGGAATTAAACTTGAATGAGTTGTACATTGGGTCTTGACTATAACCATATAGAGTGGGGAAATCTATAAACAATTGGACTAGTCAACAATTAAGGATTCCATCCTAAGAATTGGAAGGGAATATTGGGTTTAAGATTTGCCCATGCGGTTGAATATCATTGGAGATAATGAAACTCTATAAGGATAGAAGCATAGGAGGGATGCCTAGTAAGTTAAAGGAAGTCGTATTATTGACAAGACTTTAATTTAAGTAGCTCTTATATTAAAAGAGAAACAATTTCAAAAGGCTTGCATCTATTGTCATGACAGAACATCATATAAATTTTCACCTAGCAAGTAATGTTGAAAATCTTACGGAGAAGAACATCAGAATTGTTACTTGTGCTCAAAATGGATTTATTGAAGTTGAAACTCTCCTATAATTAAGAAATCATGGTGTTAAATGTTCATGCTTGATGATTAAATATGCAATTAAATTTGTTATTATCTAGAGATCAACGTGATTGAACGAGGATTAATACTCAAAACTTAGTACCGGATTAAATCAGGGAAATTAGATCGAGTTAAAAGATTAATTGCATTTTTGAAAATAATCCAAGGACAAAAGAAAATCCACGGTATGGATGTCCTGAGATAAATGGGAATTATTTCCGCAAAACCTATAACCAATTACATGAATATTAATAAAGGTGTAAGATCAAAATAGGTTATCACTTAGTCAAAGGATAGACTATTGTTGGATATAAAAGAACCTATGTGTCCAAAATTTGGAAGATTCAAGAATGGAACGAGGAAAATAATGTCAAAGTAAGGACATCAAAATGACAAAGGGAAATTTCGGATAAGGATCCACTATCATCTGGAAGAAGAAAGGGTAATAAGCTGCATGGAATATAGCAAGGTAACGTCTAGTATGCCAAGAAATGAAGACCATAAGCCATCATTTGTAGGACATGTAACTCTCTTGAGATTCTAGAAGGAAAATGGTAGAACACAAGACAATTAATCTATCAATGTTAGTAGAATTAACATAATGTTCTAGTGGATAGACTCATCAAAGAAACCAACAGTTTTTGGAAACTCGACTTAAAGGATTTTGGTCCTAAATAATTTATATTGTGGGTAAGTAGTTGCTTAGTAAACCTAAAAGGTTATTTCAGTTTAGCAAAATGATAGGGTTGTGTAAACCAAAATCATACCATGAGACATTCATTTGAATAAATGTGCAATATATTATTTTAGTCAAATAAGTAAAATGGTGGACTAAATCTTGAATGATTTGTAAACTTCTAAAATTGAAGTTTGGACCATTATATGGAAAGAAAGGAAACTCTATTAAAGCTGAAAAAGGCTTGGATATAATCATAGACTTGATAAAATGTCAAAAAGGAGTAATAGATTGAATTGATCGATAAAACTTAATTGATAACAAAGCTTAAGTGTGGAGCAATATCAAAATTGACAAGTTTCTAGGAGCAAGGTTATGCTCGAGATAGACAAGTAATCAAGGGAAAGTACTTTATGGTAAGGATAATGAATGTGTAAGTGGCGGATGGACTCGGTTTATGAGTTGTCTAAAAGTGTAAATACAAAGGAAAAGGATTGGACCCACGATGTAGTGTACAATGCATTGACATTCCTCTTCCATTTGGGTTATATTAAGGATAAATTCATGGACCAATGAATTTCGATCACTAACTATAGTTATTATTATATATTGGATGTATTTATGGAATAAAGCTCTCTGGGAGAGTAAGTATGTGTGAAGCATACGAGATTTCCCTATGGGATAGTAAGGACACTTGAAGCAAGGTCTAGAAAGGACAAGATTGCTGCATAGGATGAATGTTTTGTAAATCTTACGTATTTTGGGAAATCATCAAAGTTGGCTCCGAGATTTGTGGGACCCTTTGATGTACTAGAAGTCATTAATCCAGTTGCTTATAGACTAGCGTTAACAGGGATAGTACTCAGTACAAGGTCCAGTGGGACCAATATATTGAGGATAGTGCTACATGGGAGGATTTTGTGACGATTGACCGTCATTTTCCTCATTTGCTTTCTTAGATTATTATTTGGTTAATGCATGAGATACTTGATACTTTGGTTTTTGATTCACATGTTGTGAACTTGGATAGTGTGGATGCTACTATGAATAGTTTATGCTTATGTTTTGAGAACTATGATGTTAGTTATTATTTCATTATGATTGAGATACTATGTTTTACTGATTGAGATGCTATGCTTATTGATTCATTAATAAGACATTGAGACAATGTCTCTTCCAAAAGGGGAAGGATGTCACGTGCTGATTTTTATCAATTATTTAATTGAAAATATAAATCATGAGATTTGCATGTTTATGATTAGATGATTATAAAAATGGAAATTGAAATTGATGATATTGAAATTGAAATTTAAATGCAAATGAAATGATTTGAAATTCATTATTATGAAATTCAGGGATTGTCATTGCTGATGAAAATTTGAGTGCAAGTGAACGCAGGAACAGGTGAACGAGAATGAAGGCGAGAACATTGTTCAGGTAGAGTCATTTTAGCCATTAGACGTTAATAAGGATGATGGATTTTCACACACCACTTAGTTATTTTAATATGTTTTTCATGATGATTATTATTTTGGAAATTTTTAAATAAGTTTATCTGATTGCTCAAATTTGTGTGAAAATGAATATGTTGCTTTTTGAAATGGAAAGATTGATTTATTTGTGAAAATTTTAGTCAATTTGATTAAATTATGTTGTTATGTGAAAACAAATTTAAATGAGAGTATAAACAAATGTTTAAATAAATATATATTAAATTATGTATTTCAATGAAGAGAAGTAAATAAGAAATAAATGAAATACATTTTAAATTTAAAAATGAATTGAAAACAGTAGAAAACAATTTGAAAACATTTACCTCTCATTCAATTTCACATGTAATCAAGAAAAATAAAATAGCGTTTAACATTGAGTTATGGCCATCACTGCTGGAAATTTGGCATAATTTGTGGATCGAAATTAATTGTTAACTCCACCATTTGCATGGAAAAGAAAACAAAAAGAAAATCCATTTTAGAGAAGAAGAAGAGGAAGAAAAATAGCAGTTAAGAAGGATTTAAGAGAGGGAATTTAGGATCCAGATGGCTATCTCCATCATGCGCATGTGAGAAAAGAAGGAGGGAGTTTGGAGAACGGGATTAGCTATCTCCACCATACGCAGAGAGGGAGGAGATAGGGAAGGGCGTAGCAAGAAGAGAGGAGGAAATCAAAAGTAGAAATCTGCTCTCTACACCATGCGCAACTATTAGAGTGGGATATCCTCATGCGCATGTGGAGGTGGTGTAGAGGAGAGGCGGCCAGAAGGAGGAGAGATTAGAACAGGAATCTCCCCACCATCATATGCATGTAAGGCAAAGGAGTGATGCACGCAGGGAAGTGGTGTAGAGAGAAGGCAAGGCACGTGGGTGAAGAGAGGCAAGGCGTGGCTGAAGGAAATAGGAATAGAGTTTTATTTGATTTCTTGAGAACTCATACGCATGTGAAGAGTGGACAGGGCGTGGCCAGAGGGAAAAAGAAGTAAGGAGTAAAGAGAAGGCATGGCTAGAGGTGTGGAAGTAGGGAGACAAGGAAGGGGAGAGTGAGTAGAGGACAGCAGATTTCTATCTCCCTCGTATGTGTGGACAGAAAGTAAGAGAGAAGGAAGGGAATTGGGGTGAAGCACAGTTAGAAAAGAGGAAGAATACCGGAAAGGAAAGAAGGAACAACTATAGGAGAAAATTGACAGAGGAGACAAATATTCATTGTTAGATTTAGGAAACCAAACAGCAACAAAAGATTGAAAGGTCGGTTCAATGGAAACATTATTTTTCCAAATTCACAATCTTAGTATGCTACAACCATTTTCTTTATCAATAAATTTGTCAAATGAAAACATATTGTTGTTTTATCAAATCTAGAAGACAGTTTATACACTAGACTGTATTTTTCATGAAGATAAAGAATGAACTTGAACAGAATTAGAGACAGTAAACTTCGTTGATTAGAGAATGTTATTTTAGCATATTTAAAGATTTGCATAGAAAACAGTATGTTTTAGATTTATTCCATCACATTTAGTAAAGATTATTCACCGGAAATAGCATGATTTTAGATTCAGAAAACCACGAAAAGAAAACTAGATTCGTTAACTGTACAGACAGAAAATTGAAAATTACTAGAAAAGAACATGAAATCATTAAAATAACACAAATTAAAATTATGGAATGTTTTCCCGAATTATAGGATAAAAATAATTTTGTGTAATTAAATATGCTTGAAAAGTAAAAGTGGATTTTGATAATTCTCGAGGAAAGATTCTAAAAATTGTTTACAAAATAGAAGTAACTATGAGGTATGATTTTGAAAAGATAATATTTAGAGAAATATGAAAAAAAAAAAAAAGGAAATAGAATTAAAAATATAAAATACTTTGAAATGAAACGAAATAGAAAAGGATTATATTGAAGTGTTATTCAATTTTATGAGTAAATGAACCGAAAGAATGTGTGCTCATTTAGTATTGTTTTAAATGTACTTAGTTACATTCGTGAGTTACACCTTCTTTTATTTAATTTGAAAAGAACATAATGTTATTTACGATTTAAATCTACAAGATTATGGTATTTGAATGGAACCATGCATGCTTGATAATTGAATGTGCATGACATGTGGTTTTGAAAAGATAATATTTATTTTTGAATGGAACCATGCATGCTTGATAAATGAATGCGCATGACGTGTTTGGAAAGTTACCTTCTGGAATGAGTGCCGAATATGGGTTATTAGAAAGCGTAGTTTTGCTTTTCCAAAACTACTATTATTTGTCGTGCATGACATTTTACTTCGCCAAGTAACTTAAGGACCATTGAAATAGATGGAATATATATAACTCTCTACCATATCCTAGTATCGAACTCGCTTGTTTCTTAAATGAGTTAGAAAAATGAAAATGCTTGTGGATTTACTAGTTATACTAGGCACGCATCAGATTTCATCCTACTTGTCGACTTCTTTTTGCTAAGCGATTCGTGCAGGGTCGGGTATTCTTTGATTGACTAAAGAATTCCGAGGAAGTGTAAGTTTCAAGGTTGGGCGGAAAAAATGCTTGAACCTTGTTCTCGTCTTCATGTTAGAAGATAAGCTATTGGATTGAAGATCAAATGATGATTTCTTCATATATCTATTATATTTTATTTTTGTATGATCATTGTAGAACTTAAGGCGACAGAATGCCTACGTCATGAATTGTAAATTTCTTTTACAATATTTTTTTATTATTGATGTCGTGAAAGATGACACGTGTTTAAGAATGTAATTGGATGTATTATGAATCTTGTT
>CM021102.1:96996002-97041961 GCA_007115665.2 Sequoiadendron giganteum
GATTGGCACTAGAAGGAGGGCCTGAACAAGTAAACTGGAGCGTTCCTTAAATGCCATCTCTCCTGAGAGACTTAGAAGAAGAACTAGATCTACTCCAAGAGTTGAATAATTTGAAGAGTTACAATCCCCTACTAGGTCAAGAAGGACCAAAGGAGGGGAAGAATCATCATCAGCTCACCCACTTCCATCATCTCCATCATCGTCATCTTCATCTAACTCTGAGGGAATTCCCATTCCATAGCCACAACCAGTCATAAATCAACCATTACCACCCCCACCTCCACCAATGGATTTTCTTGCTAATAATCCATCCCCATTGATCTTTGATAATTACAATGTTATGCCCAAGAATCCTGAGCACTTCTGCTGTAAGTTTCATACTCATGACCCCAACAATACGGCAAAAGAGCACATTAGGATTTTTCAGACCTGCCTAAGGGATAAATGAATTAACCATGAAGATGTTGCATGTAGGATTTTTTCTTATTCTCTAGGAGAAGAGGCATTCTATTGGTACAATCACTTACCTGTTGCTTCCATCCATAATTGGACTGAGTTAGAAACTAGATTTCTGCAAAATTTCAAGATCCCCATTAGTGCTAATGAGTTGTACTTGCATTTTGCTAGAGTGAAAAAAGAGATTAATGAGCCCATAGGATCATTCAATGATAGGTTGCATTGAGCATATACCAGACTCTAGGCGCCTTATGATGGGAATGAAAATACTGCTTTGGAAGTGTACCTTCAAGCCTTGGATAGCCTTACAGCCACCTTCCTTAAACAAAGGACTAATCCTCTGAATACTTTGCTCACTGCATATGCAGAGGTAGTAAAGGTCAGCACTGACTTGAGGCAACATTTATCAGGACCTTTTCCATCCTTAGGACTTGCTACTCACCCTAAACAAATTCAATCCCTTAACCAGGCCTTGACCAGTCATGCTCCAATCATGAATCCTATACCGTCATTGCCTATGGTTCCTCATCCAGGCCCCCCTTTAAATCAAGATCAACCTATGAATTCTTATCCCTAGCAAAGAGCTAATCAACCCTTACATCAGCAACAAGTTGGTTTCCCTACATAATTGCAGAATTCAGAAGTCTTGAATCAGACTGTTGGTTCTGGAAACATACCCAAATATTCTTCTAGTGGTAATCCAACACCACCTAACAGTTTGGATAAGGAAAGGTTGGATGAATTATCTGAACAAGTGAAGAGGTTGAATACAAAGGTAACTTATTTGAGAAATTAGAATAGCCAGCTTCAGGTTACTCAGAAGAATATACAATCTAACTATGGCAAGGAAAACCATAATTTTGAAAGAGGTCAATACTTTGACAAAAATCAAAATTATGACAGAGTGCAAGGTTTTGGTCAGAATTTTGATAGAAGGCAAGGCTCTGGTCAGAATTTTGATAGAAATCAGCAAGGGGGACAAGGATTTGATAGAGGGCAACAGCCTAGGCAGAATAGGTCTTGGAATACTGGGCCTAATAATGGAGGGATTCCTACTCCCTTGGATCAACCCGCTACTTAGGAGAAGCCTCTGAATGGTGTATACCTAGCATAAGCATCTTTGTCTGGATGGTGTAGGCTCCATAAAACAAGTCAACACTCTGAGTTAGACTATATTGAATTCCCGATCGAAGCTTCTATCTTTCAGTATGAAGTGGATAATAATTCTATCGGACAAGAAATAGTACCTTCAAATCCATACGATTCTCCAATACTGGTACTTAATCATGCCCCATTCCCCAAACGTGCGGAAAATGAACCAGAAGAGGTATCTATTATGGAGGACGCGAAAGACCAGGTGTTAAATGAGGATGAGATTTTCTAGTTTTTTAATGAGGAGAGTGAGAATGATAACGTCCCTTTAGATGAGGAAGAATTTAGTGTTGAAGAAGTTCAGATGTTTCAACAACCAACGAAGAAATATGATTTAAGAAATAGGCCTAACAGGGGTCCACAAGTTGGAGGTCCTTTCACTACTTCCATCCCTCCTAACAATTTCAATACTCCACCAGATCCACAAGCTAGTAATAATCCACCTTATCCTAATGTGCCAACCCAGTTCCTATCAAAGGGGAACAATGTTGAAATATCCAAAGATAGGCAAGCCAGTGGCTACAAGGAAGCCTAGGCTGATTTGAATGTGGAGCAATTGGGTGAATATGTGACTGAGGAATTCAAGAAAGTAAAGGTGAGTCTTTCTTCCTTTCAATTATTAAGAGTTCCTACCATTAGGAATGTAGTTCTGGGATCATTTAGTTCAAATATAACATCGCAAGGGGTAGCCGCCAATGAGGCTGCTACCAGGTCTTCTAATTCTCAAACACCCAGAAGTCAGGTCCCACCTGTAGACAAGAGGGGAGATAAGGATAAAGGTCAAGTTGCACAAGCTGACACTCATCTGAATCTATTTCAAGGTAAGATGGAAACTCCTCCTTTCCTAATTTATGTTCGTATCTTCGGAAAGAATTTGCATAATTGTCTTCTAGATTCAGGAGCCTTTACAAATGTTATGCCTTTTTCTATTTGCAAAGCATTGGGTATTTCTCCTATAGCCTCTCAAAAGAAGGTTACTCAATTGGATAAAAAAGAAGTAAGTGTAGTTGGAGAATCGAACATGATTCCTACACAACTTGCATCAGATCCTAGGGTGCAGCAAGTGATCAATATCCAAGTGGCTGACATTCCTGATAGTTATGGTTTGATCCTAGGAAGAGATTTCACTAAAGCTTTAAATGGATATACATCTACAGACCATTCCCATATATGGTTACCATGGAAAGGAGTCCCAAATCAGATCAAAATTGAAAGAGAACCCAGAATGAAATATGTAATCACGGAATACCAAAATATCTCAAATGAGGTGTTGGTGTCTGAGGTTAGCATGGGGAACTATGTGCTAGCTAAATCAGTCATAGAAGATGAATAATTTTTTATGCAATAGGATTCTTCAGATGAACACATTCTAGAGAGCAATGGTCCTGAGACATTGATTGAACAAGAGGATGAAACAAGTGACCAAGAGGACGGGCAGCTTGGTTTGTTGGATAAATTTCAGGATTTCATCTAGAAGTGTATGGAAGATCAGATACAACTGAAAGGAAGCATGACATTGGAAGAATTATTGCTTCCAAGTTGGTGCAGAGTCCATGATGCCCCTCATTCTGAGCTAGAATGTGACTTGTGTCAGACTGCTATCCAATAGATACAAAAATGCATTAATCTAGTTCCACCTACTGGACTTAATGTGCAGGAAGAATCAAACAATGATAAAGGTAAGAACCTAGTGCTTCCTGAAAAGCTCCCTATCCCCAGCAAAGAACAAGGTAAATTGAAACCAAAGGAACCTGATGGTTGTTGGACACTAAGATTCGATGGATCTAAATCCAAACAAGGTGTTGGAGCAGGATTTGAATTGATTAGTCCTAAAGGTAAGAATTACTTTGTCACTCACAGACTCCAATTCCAATGCACTAATAATATCACTGAATATGAAGCTCTGATCCATGGCTTATTGATGGCGTCAAGGAAGAAGGTTAAGATATTACAAGTGTTTGGAGATTCAGAGTTAGTAATCAATCAAGTAAGAAAATAGTATTCGTGTCATGATAGAAGAATGACCAATTACAGGCATAGAGTGTGGGATCTCATTGAGGGATTCAATGCTTTAAATATCCAATTAATCCCTTGAAACAAAAATCAAGTTGTTGATTCTCTAGCACAAGCTGCTAGCACCTTGCAGCCTCTATCACTTTCAGGATTGAATAAATTTACAGTCGAACTCACTCCAGTCCCTTCAGTGCCTGACAACGTTACTAATTTTCAGGTATTCGAAGATGACAAGCATATTGTAGACTTCATTACAAGTTGTGATGTGTTTGCTTCCCAAGTTATTGATGACATGGAGCCTTAGGAAGCGTAAATTGACTTTGCAGGAATCATTAATTTGAAGACTAATACTATTCCAAGAGGTATGGTGCAGCTTGAACGAATTTTTGATTTAGATAAGATAAGAGATCAAGAACAATAGACTAAAAGGGAGTCTCTCAGCAGCCAGTGTGAGACATAAAATATGGGGACATCAGAGGACTCGAAGAACGTTTTTATTGGAAAGGTATGTACTCCACAAGAAAGAAAGGGAATTATTGATACCTTACATACATATCATGATGTAATAGCTTGGAGTTATGAAGATTTGAAAACATATGATACTTCAATCATCACACACACCATTCCTTTGAAGTCAGATGTCAAACCATTCAAGAAAAAATAAAGGCCAATTAATGCTTTGTTAGAACCCATTATTCAGAAAGAGGTGCAGAAATTGCTTTCAGCACGCATTATATTTTCAGTAATACACTCTACTTGAGTGGCGAATTTGGTTCCAGTAAGAAAAATGAATGGAGAAATTAGGCTATGTGTAAACTTTAGGAATCTGAATAGAGCATCAGAAAAGGATAATTATCCAGTTCCTTCACTAGATGAGGTGCTTCATATTGTTAATGGATCCCAAATGATGTCCTTTTTGGATGGGTATTCTGGATACAACCAAGTTATGGTGCAGTATGAGGATAGGCACAAGACTGCCTTTACTATAAAGTGGGGAACCTTTGCTTGCAGAAGGATGCCATTTGGATTGATCAATGCTGCAGCTACATTCCAAAGAGCTATGGATATTGCTTTTAAGGATATAATTGGTAAGTGCATCATTATTTATATGGATGATTTGACTATTTTTTCCAAGAAACGAGGCGATCATATAACAGATTTATGTAAGGTGTTTCAAAGATGTAGAGAGTTTGGCATTTCACTTAATCGAAGGAAGTACATTTTTGGAGTCACAGAAGGAAAGTTGTTAGGACACATCATCTCAGAACATGGTATTGCTATTGATCCTGAGAGAATACAAGCTATCTTGAAGATTCAGCCTCCTACAAGTAAGAAAGAGATGAAGTCATTCTTTGGTAATATTAACTTTGTTAGGAAATTTATCACCGGATTTGCAGAGATAGTCAAGCCATTAAATTCTATGTTAAAAAAATAAGCGAAGATAGAATGGAACACAAAAGCTAAGGAGGCATTTGCATAAATCAAGAAGGCTATTGTTGAGGCTCATGTATTGGTGAGTTTGGATTACACTAAGCCTTTTTACATATATTAATTCGCTTCTGATCACTCCTGTGCTGCAATGTTAACTCAAAACTCTAATCAAGGGGATGAACACCCTATAGCCTTCATGAGTACTCCCTTAAAAGATCCAAAATTAAGATATCACAATGTAGAGAAACAGGCCTATGCTTTGGTTAGAGCAGTGAAGAAGTTCTGGCACTATATCTTGAGGAATAAAGTTTTTGCCATAGTGCCTGACCCTGTAGTAAAGTTGTTGTTGATGTAGAATGAGTTAGGTGAATGAAGGGCCAACTGGGTGACCATGTTGTAGGAATATGATATGGAAATCCAACCCATGAAATTGGTAAGGGGACAAGGACTTACAAAGACAATCGTTGAGACCGGTCTTGATCTCACAGCTCAACATTATTACCTTCAAGAGGTATCACCAGGAGACTGGTATGACAAAATCATTTTCTATTTGTTCAATCAGCAGTGTCCTGATCACCTTAATGCGGTTCAGAGGTGGGCCTTACGCTTGAAGAGTGGAAGTTTTATGATGAAAGGAGCTATCTTGTATAAAAGGAATCATTAGGGTGTATACTAAAGATGTTTAGGGAAAGAAGAAGTTGCCAGAGTGATGATCGAATTTCATGAGAAATATGGCACAGTCCATAGTTTTGCATCATCCACTACACATCAAATCTTGAGGGCAGGCTATTATTGGCCCACTTTATTCAAAGATGCGCACCAACATGTGAGAACTTGGCACATATGTCAGACTACAAGTAAGGAAAAACATGCAATTTTTCCACTCCAGCCAGTCATAGAGGTAAAACCATTTGCTCAGTGGGGTATGGACTTTATAGGTCCAATTAATCCTTCATCTTCTATGGGCCACAGGTATATTCTTACCATAACTAATTATTTTACTAGATGGATAGAGGCTCTTGCTTGTAAACAGTGTACTTCGGATGTGGTAATCAATTTTCTTGAATCAAGAATTATCAATCATTTTGGTTGTCCATTGACTTTGGTCTGTGATAATGGTCCTACATTTGCATCACTGAAGTTTTCTAATTGGGCGTATGATCATGGGATTGTTATTAATTTTTCATCCAATTATTACCCTCAGGGTAATGGTCTAGCTGAGTCTTCCAATAAAAACCTATTGACGGTTATCCGTAAGTTGTTAGAACAAAATCCTAAGGATTGGCACACCCAGCTCTGATTTGCTCTTTGGGCTGACCGTACTAGATAGAAGGAATCTATAGGAACCTCTCCTTATCACCTGGTGTATGGTTTGGAACCTGTGTTTCCTATCGAGTTGAAAATCCCTACCCTACAGTTTATTAATGAAAACTATAATGAAGAAGACAAACGTGAGGCCCATTTGGCTGAATTGTTGCATTTGGAAGAGAAAAGAGATGAAGCCCTAGAGAACTTTGCTAAACATCAGGGTGTAGTAAAAAGATGGTTTGATAGGAGAGCTATGGTAAAGGCCTTTAGAATTTCTGACTTAGTTCTCTATTGGGATAAAGCTCATGATCGTAAGGGAGAGCATGGTAAATTTGATAAACTATGGCTTGGTCCTTACCAGATTTCAAAAATTCTGGGAGATAATGTTTGTCGTTTAAAAATTCTCACTGGTGAGGATATCCGCTGCCTGTTAATGGGCAACATCTGAAGCATTATTTTCAACCTTGAACTACTTGTAGTTCATCCTGTACATAGCTAGAGTAGGTTTGCTTTCTATTTTGCTTTGTGTTGGTTTTGCTCTAGTAGTTTAGGTTTGCTTTGGTTTGTCCTACTTTTTTCATTTTTTGTTTTTTGCTTTCAGTTTCCTGGTTTCCTTGGGGTTGTTGCACCTGTGCAATGGGTTATTTTGTTTGGGATTCTTTTGGAAATTTCTTTTATAAACTCCAATCATTTTTTCAGAGTCAGGTGGTGGACTTATTTTATCTGATATCCCTTGTACTTGGAATTAGAATCACTTGTTTTAGATACACTTTGGAATATATTTGGATCCCACATTTTCACACTAAAATTAAGGATCTTGGAGTTGCATTGGGTCTTTGAGTGATTTGGCCTGGTGAAAAATCTTATATTCTGCTTCAGTGCCACTATGTTCCTCATCCCTGAGTGTGAGTTTCATTACTTGCAAAGGTGAAGAAGAGAGTTCTATAAAAAATAAAAAGAGAAAGAGAAAATTTTGAAAATTTGAATGAGCTTCACTTTATCAGGAGTATCCTAGTATCTCTGCCAAGGCTATAGATGTCTGACTGGTAGTAGAGCTATGCTTGGGAGGGTCATAACGATAACCTCACTGGGGCTATGAATGTTTGACTAGCAGCGAGGCTCTATCTAGGTTGCTTTTGAAGTTTGAACTTTTATGTAGCCTTGGTCAAATTTTCTCTTATTCCCATTGCACTTATAGGATAAGAATAAATGCATAATACACACACTTGGATCCTAGTATAGGAAAAGGTCTTCTTGCTTATGGTTTCTGAAACTTTGTTCACAGGTCTTTTGGATGAGAGGATCGAAACCAGAGATTCTGGGTTCTTGATTCTGGTTTATTCTTGAAATTCTCTGGAGCATTTTCTCAGTGGAGTCACCATTTGTTATGCAAGTTTTTTGCACACACGCCCCACTGAAAGTGGGGACCCTCTTTTTTCGCTTTTTGGTGTTTTGGCCCTTCTTTTTCGGGGGTCTTCTCTTGCTTGGGTTCATGATTTAATGTCCATGTTGCCAATTGAAGTGGCACACTTATGAATTTTATGAATTTTATTGAATACCTTCAATTCTGAATTCATTCCAGAGTTTTCACTGCTTTCGGGAAAATCCGCCTGGAACAGATTCTCCTGGTTTTCTTCCGATGTCCTGAGGTTGCTGCCTTTTGACCCTGTTTTCGGGAAAATCCGTATGGTCCGGATTTCCCCGAAGTCTGTCACCTTGTCAAATCCCTGGGTTTTTGTGGTCGTGGTTGTCTTGTCGACCGCATTAATGGCATTTGTGCGGATGTTTTGGGGCTTTGATATATTGGATTTTTGGAGGTTATTGATCATTTGAGTTTATTCATTTGCTATCATTTGAGCTTGTGTCTTGGAGCTTTTGGTGTTTTTCTAGATTTTGGATTTCAAGGCCATTTTGACTGTGCATTTGAGTTTTGTGCGCATGGATTATATCCTACTCGCATTTGATGGTTATCTATTGGCATCAATAGTTACAGCCCTTTCGCTCTCATGGTATGTAGGAATGCTCCTTTACTCTGTTGATTTCGAATTGCTTCACCTCATTTTCTTTCTGGTCCTTTGTGGTTTCTTGATTTCTTTGTGTATGTGCATCATCATTGGGAATTTTGGGGGTTTGCGTTGTTGTACCAGTCCACTAGGTTGGTTATTGATGTTTACTCTCGGTCTAGTATTGCTTCTTGTTTGGGTGTTTGCTTGCATTGGTCTTAGACTCTCCATTCTAGTGTGTGAGCAAGTTGTTCCTGGTTTTAGGTGTTTTCATGGTGGACATTTTAGGGTTCTTGACCTAGGGCATGGCCAATCCTCCTTGAATTGTTGAGGAGTGTTCTAGATTCGTATTTCATTCATTGGAGGTCTAGGTTAAGTTGTTGTCAAAGTACATGCATTAGATCCGGTGTTATTTGAATTATTTTGGTGAAAGTAAGAAAGATGTGGACGGGTTCGGGTTTTCGAGGTCCTCACGGAATTCCACTTCCTCCAAATTTCCCTGACTTATCTCTTTCTTTCTCTTTTACCACTTTTTCCCGGATTTCCTCTTTTTCGCAAAAATCCGCCTCCTCCGGATTTTCCCGATGTCCGCGGTTAGTTCGTTTTTCCGATTTCGTGCCTAGTAATGATATATCCATTTCTCACCAAAATCTGTTCACTCTAGATTTTCTTGGATGTTCCGTGTCTCCTCCTTTTTTTGGGTTAAGTGTACTTGTTGTTGTTTTCGCCAAAATCCGTCTCTAGCGGATTCTTCTGAGTTTTCTGGGAAAATATTGAATTTGATGGTTATGAAGGATCTATTTATGGATGATGTATTTGATTGATTAAATGAGCTTATGCTAAGTGTTTCTAATGTTATTCCTTTTTTAGTTGATGGATTAAAATGATGTTGTGGGATTTTGCATGCTTGGTTCGCTGGAGTCCGCCTGGTCCGGATTTTCCAAAAAATCCTCTCCAATGTGGAATCCATGAGGGGGGCTAAATCCCGAACTTTGGTATATTGATTTCCTACACTTGTTGTTTCTTTTGGAACTGATTATGGTCATCTTTATGTGTTTGCAGGAAGGATCAAGACAGCACGTTGTTGATCGAGGCAAGGGAAAGGCAACAGACCCAGGTGCAGAGACTTCGACCATCTCAGATGCAGAAAAGGTAAAATTGGACATAAGGAGCCGGATTCCTGAGAGCAAGCTGACCTCAATTTGTTCAGGAATTATAGATACCAACGTAGGTATGTGGGACTATGAGGAGTTCAAGGCTGAGATGTCAGCACCGAGCCCTCCTTTATTGGCAAGAAGAATGGTAGACTCAGGGTTGGCTCATGTGGCAGGTTTTCCTACCACGGTGCAGTGCTATGAATTAGTGCTTGAGTGTGCCAAAAATTATGATAGAGGGACATAGAGGATAATTGGTCCCCAAGGAAGGATTATGGCTGGCTTTAGTCTTGTATCCATTACTGCAACCTTTGACATGCCTGATAGGTCCCATCTGATGGCCTTTGACATAGATGCCAGAAAATATTATAAAGAGAATGTAGTCAACTCTCAGCAGGTGATTAAATCTTGGCTAGAGAAGCCTAAATCCCATTTCTCCAAGTTTCCTAAGCAACTATTTAGGCTTAAGTTCAAGAGAGAGTACTACAATTTCATCACTCTTCTCAGTAGGTTGGTGGGATTAAAGAGTGTAGGTGTGTTTGAGACCTGGATGTTTAATGTAATTACTAGAATGGAGCAAGGAATTGACTATCATTGGGGAGGTGTTATTAGTGCAGTGATTCATGAATAGTTATGCAATATCATGCAAACCAAGACTTCTACCATGCCCTCTTACCTAGTGTATTCATTGGTGATACTTCACCCATACAAGGGGTTAAGCACTAGGGGTACCTTTGGGCAGGATGACATATATGAAGTGTATCCACAATTGCACCTAATTGGAGGGAGTTATAGGACAACCAATGATGCTTTCATAATGTACATCACCATATTGCTCCAAGGTGTAGAACATATGAGAATTTTTGATAGGGCGAAAGAATTGATAAGGAGATATGGGGCATGGTTTATCCAGTTCCCAACTTTCTCATACATCAGAATTGATGGTTTTCAAAGGGCTCCTTAAAAACTCCCTAGATATCCTACTGATCATATCATATTATTGGAAGTCATTAGGCAGATTTAAGACTTCGACAATGTTGTAAAGGGAGAGATGCACAAGGCAAGTTTTGGGAATGACTTTCCCCTAAAGATAGGAATAGGTGAGGTTTGTGCTTCCATTCAGTCTGCTCATGCTTCTGAGGAGGAGATGAGTACTTTTGGTCTCTCCTTCCATTCCAAGAGAGAAAGGTTTGACATCACTAGCGAAGCTCAAAAGAAGGCCAGTAGGGAATATAGCCATAAGGCTCACATTGAAGATTACTGGGTTAACCTTGTCGATGAGTTTGAGGTGAGAAAGAAGAAGTTTTCTAGATTGCCAGTGGATTTGGTAAGACTATATAATGTGAAGGCCATCCCTAACTTGGTGGAAGAGGATGGAAATGTGATCCACGATCATGTCTATGAGGCAGTAAAAGATAGGCCAATTGGAGAGGTTGACTAGTTAGAAGAGGAAAAGATTGAGTTGGAATAAGTCATGGCCCCGATGATCAAGTACACCAACATGTGGTTAAAGCACAAGATGCTAGAGTTGGAAGGTGAAGGTGTCCCATGCACCTATGACCTGATGGGAGACTTAGAGTCTTACTGTGCTTACGAGGGTTCACTTGAACCAGATCCTAAAGGAAAAGAAAAGGTGGATTCTCCTTTCAGAATCCACGTTAGATATGTTCAAGTAGAGAAGGCTGTAGAGGTAAGTAAATAGAGAAAGCCTACTGCTAAGAAGAGGAGACATGCCTCGAGGAAAGAATTTGAAAAGAATAAGGTAGAAGAGGAGGAGGTGGAAAGTGCTCCTCCATTGATAAAGAGAAGAAGGATTATGAAGCTATCACAGAAGGTGGAGGAAGCTCCTAAAGTTGACAAGGAGATTGAGCCACCAGTGGTAGAGGTGGAAAGCTTAGGGGAAAAGACACAAGTATACATGAGGAGGTCAAGGACTACTTCCCCAAGGGATACTACAACAAAGGAGAATATTTTACTGAGTATTCCTATTGTTGAACAAGTGAGTGTCTCCATTCCTCAAGATGGTGGCAACACACAGGAGGAACCAAAGAAGGACAAAGATCCTAAAGATTTGGGCGAGGAAGAGTTTCAAGATGGAGACCTTTATAATGTAGAGGAAAAAATTGACAAGCTAGTACAATCCCCCTTGGTGGCATATGCAGACTCACCTGCAAAGGAACAAGTGAACAAGTCTCCTCAAAAGGAGGAGGAAATACTAGTGAGGGTCCCTTCACCAGTACAGGTTGTTGTGGAAGAACAAGCACAAGAGAAATAGAATTCAGTCATGGACATTCCCGATATGCCAAGTGTTGAAAATGCTGCGACTGATGATCGGTGGGTACAGGAGCAAGATAGGAAAAATACAGTGCCTATTGGGTCTACTATTCCGGATTGGCTTGATAAGGAGTTGAAGAGTAAAATGGTGATAGTGGAGGATGCTCCTCCTAATTGGGATGTCCTTATGGCTAATGTAGAAAAGGAAAAAACTAAGAAGAAAGCAAGGATTGTGTCTCGAATTGAAAGAGATGGAATAGGAAATAGAGTGGCTCATATTGCAACCCCTACTCTAAACAAGGATAGAGACAATGTGACTGCCCAGGATTATCATGTGCAAACTATTGACTTAGGGCATGCTACTGAGGAGCAGGATATTGAAGAATATGAAGGCTCCAGTGCTGTGATTGTGGGCAGGTTGAAGTAGGTTGTGCAGATGAGGCATGAACTAGAGAGGGAGAATGAGAAGCTGAAGAAATATTTGCAAGAGTTGATGAAACCCTTGCAAGCTATTAGTTCTTCCTCCTCTGCTGCAATTTTCTTGCGTCAGGAGACAATCTCTAAGCTTGAAAAGATGAAGGGTACCACACATGCTACAGTTGCTTGGTTGCAGGGTGTCCAAACTAAAGGAGATGATGCTATTAAGAGCATATTGTCAACTGGAGGGGATGCAGTGAGATCAGTGGATTGGTTAAAGGTTGTATTAGCTCAGGATAATGTGGATACTGACCTCCTACTGCAGAAGACCACAACAATCATGGGATTTATTGAAGATAAATTGGTAAAGTGTAGGATTCTTCCTTTTCCAAGGGTTTTCGAACCTTGGGAATGGTTTGAAATCCTGTAAATGAGGCAGAAGGCCTTGAAAAAGATCCATAGGCAGGCGCGGCAGATTGAGGATGCCTTGACTAGTATCTATGATAAGTATTTTATTCTTTGAGGTCATGACTGGAAGGAAGAAGTTTGCTCTAGAACATCTCAATTTGGAGCAGCTTAGGGAGTGGTGGAGAGATGTTTATTCTCCATTCGGTGAAGGACTAGTTACTAGACATCAGTTGGATGATGCTGCAACTTATATTGCAATCATGGATAGATACTTGACTAATAAGGCTGACTGGGATGGTGCGGCTAGGCAAGCAAGAGATGACATCAAGTCTCTTGAGAGGAGGATTAGGGCTTTGCCTATTCCACCAGTTGTTGAGTTGGATAGGGTTTTGTTGGCCGTACATGGTGAAGAAGATTGAGCTAAGGACAAAGATGGGGAGTAGCTATATAGGGCTACATTGAGATTTGTGCTTCCCATTATCCACATGTATTGGGTCGACCTTTTTGGCATCTTGGAAATTTTGGATGAAATTTTTGTCAATGGTACATTTCATATGTTTGAATACCTTTGAGGCCGACCTCTTGTAGGTCATGTTTTATTGTAAATTATCTTTTTGGGGCCGACCTATCTTAGGGATTCTCTATAAAATAGGCATGTCACCTCATTTGAATATAGATAGATAGGCATATAGAAGAATAGGGATGAATAGAAAATAGATAAGTGATATTAGAGTGACTTAGGGTTTATTCTCAAGCAAGTGTTGTAATACAAAACTGGAATTGTTGCTATTTTGGATGATTTAATATAAGAGAGATATTGTGTTTGGTATCTATCTTTTGGAATTTCATCTAGCATGGTTCTTGTTGTTCTATCTTTGAAATTGCTTATAATTTTATGGTTAGATGGTTTGGTAATGCTTAGGGTTTCATGTTTGGAATTTTTGCAGCGATCTCTAGTCCATACTTTTTCTAGTTAGCTGATTGTTAGCTGCTTTCCAAAGTTAGCCTAGAGTTAAAATTGTGCTTAGTTCAATTATAAGGGTTTTGTTCATCTCAATTGCAATAGAATTAGCTGAATGAATGTTTGTGATTTGAAAATATTTAAATACCTTAGAAGATTGCACTATTTCTGTGAAATTCCAGATTCATCTGGGTCAAGCAGAAAGTAGTTTATTACAGATTGGTCCATTTTGAGCATTTTTATCTTTTGGCATTTTCAATCTTAGGATTAGAAGTAGTCTTAGAATCATCTCTGAAACCTTTATCTTTTGTTGTTTCTTTTGTTATCAAGGTTCAAATCAAGTTTCAAAGTATCAATTTATTGTTTAGATCTGATAAGTTTGGAAGTCCAGTATTTACTCGTAGTAAGGTCCCTTTGTGATTACCAGCATTTTCACATTTATCACTGAGTTGTTTTGTTGCATTGTCAAGACCTAACATTAGAGACCTTGGGGTTATCTCTTTTCCCATAGAGATTTATCTTTCAAGAGAGATAGGATATTATATTCTCTCTGAGTTGTTATTGTGCAAAAAACACCATCAATAGCTCCTTGTTTTGTTTCATCCCCAGAATAGGGGGGGGTTAAGACACCTCACTAGCCACCTCCTTCTTCTCCTTCTTGCATCTACTCAATATTTCAGCAGTTGACTCCTCACTGCAAGTTTCATAACCCTTATTAGGGCTCGACTCCCCTTTTTCTGACTTCCCCAAAGCAGGGAACTAAGTGTCCACATCCATGGTTGCAAGAGATTTTGGAACATATTCAACATCCTCCACAGAATTTGACTTTTTATCTAGGATGAGTTTCCTCTTCTTTCCTTTCTTACTAGCCAACTCCTCCTTAGAGACTGTATCATATTCATCCTCTAGCTTCTGTTGCTTACCCTCAGGGGTAGCAATCGGCTTAGCCACTTCAAAAAATTTAGCATAATCAAAGATTAAAAGGATAAGCCCCACATGTAAAATAGGATTCTTTGGGTTTTTCTTATGGTCCATGAGGCCAAAGTCGAGAGAAGCCAAAAGATAATAGGGAAAAGAAATCCTTTTCTTATGGCAGAAGTGATTGAGCAAAACAAAGTGGTAGACATTTACCGTGGAGAAATTACCTTCAAGGGAGATGAAATGCATGAGCTCCTTGGCCACATTACCCCATAGTGCCTTAAGATATTTCATGTCACGTACCTATTTTTATCAATTATTTAATTGCAGATATAAATCTTGAGATTTGCATGTTTATGTTAGAAGATTATTGAAATTGATGATTATTGAAATTGAAATTGAAATTTAAATGTAAGTGAAATGATTTGAAATTCATTATTATGAAATTCAGATATTGTCATTGCTGATGAGAATTTGAGTGCAAGTGAACGCAAGAACAGGTGAACGAGAATGAAGGTGAGAACATTGATCAAGTAAAGTCGTTTTAGCCATTAGACGTTAATAAGGATGATGGAATCTCACACACCACTTATTTTTTAATGTATTTTTATGATGATTATTATCTAGAAATTTTAAGTAAGTTTAAAATTTGATTGCTCAAATATATGTGAAAATGGATATGTTTGTTTTGAAATGGAAAGATTGATTGTTTCTCAATTTGAGTATATTATGTTATTGCGTGGAAAGAAAATAAAAATGTAATTTTTGGGTTATTGGTTTATTTGTTATTTTTGCAAATAATAAATGAAAGTAGAAATAAATGTTTAAAAAGAAATAGATATTTATATTAAATTTAGTTTTTAATGAAAGTGAAAAGATATGTATAAATAATTATATGTATTAAATTAAGATATTTAAAAACAAAGAGAAAACAACAATAAGTTTGCAATTGAAATTGAATTGAAAACAACAGTTAACAATTTGAAAACAAATATCTTTCAATCAGTATTTACATGCAATCACGAAGTGAAATTTGAGTTATGTCCACCTTATTTCTGGAGTTCAAGCATAAAATGTGCATCGAACTTTATTAACAACGACATCATTTGCATGAGATTGGGAGAGAGAGAAATCTGTTTTTGGGTAACAGAGGGTGAGTTAGGCAAAAAAAGTAAAGATTTTTATGGATATTGGGCATTCTGCTTGTCTCCACATGATACATGACTGAGAAGGGAGTTTATTTTGAGAGAGGGATTGGCTTATTCAGCATGCGCGCGCAAGAGAGAGGAAGAGAAGATTTGGAGGATTTCAAATTAAAAAAATCAGCACATACCCACCCATGCGCGGCCAAGAGACATAAGAGTTTTGTATTTATTCTATCTAGATGCTGCTACTCCATGATACGTGTGGGAAGGAAGAGGGACAGAGTGATTTTTTATTTTAAACATTATTAAAGAATCTCTCATGCGCTAGGAGAAGGAAAGAAAAGGCATGGCAAGGAGGAAAAAGGAGCAAAATAGAAGTATCTATCTCCAACACACGCATGTGAGGAGAGTATAGGGCACAGCCAGAGGAAGAGAAGGTTGTTGCAGTGAGGACAGAGATCTTCCCACTCCCAGACGCGCATAGGAAGAAAGAGAGGTGCGTAGCAAGTGTGAAGATAAGGAAGTGCGCAAGTGTGAAGAGAAGGAAGTGTGAAGGGAGGAGGAGGATAGAAGAGTGGTGTGTGGAGGGAAATAAGGGAGGAGAGACCAAGATAGAGGTAAGAACAACAATCTTCCCTCCATCTCACGCAAATAGAAAGAGAGAAAGAAAGGAACAGAGAATTTAGAATAGAAAATTGACAAAGAAAGAAAAAGATTCATTTCCAAATTTGAGAAAATACTCAGCTACAGGAATACCAGGTAGATTCAATGAAAATAATATTCACCAAATTTACAGTCAAATCACATCTGGGTTTAATTCTTTCTCTTTTATTCTTGTATTTTAATTTGAACAGAAAACAAATCACTGTTTTAAACAAATTTAGAAGAAAGATCTTACACGAAATGAAATTAAATGAGGTTTTATGTTTTTGCAAAGATAATATTTTAATGGAAATATGAAAAATAGAAAAGAAAAGAACGTAAAATTAAAATATAATTACTTTCAAATGAAACGAATTAGACAAATATTATATTGAAGTGTAGTTAAATTATATGAGTAAATGAACTGAAAGAAAGTTTGCTCATTTATTCGTTTCTTGTTTTATATGTACTTAGTTACATACTTGAGATACACCTTCTTTAATTTATTTATTTTAAATATGAACTTAATGTTATTTGTGAATTAAATCTATGAAATTACTGCAATAAAACTATGTCTTCTTGAAAATAGAAGTGCAGTTCATGTGATTGGGAAAGATAATCTTTATTTTGAATGGAACCATGTATGCTTGATATGGAATGCGCATGAAATGTGTTGAGAAAGATTATTTATTTATCTTGTATGGAACCATGCATGCTTGATAATTGAATGTGCACGTCATGTGTATGGAAAGTTACCTTCCGAGACGGGTGTCGAATATGGGTTTATAGAGAGTGTAGTTTTTCTTTTCCAAAACTACTATTTTTTGTCATGCATGACATTTTACTTGGCCAAGTAACTTAAGGACCATTGAAATAGATGGAATATTTACAACTCTCTACCATAGCCTAGTATCAAACTTGCTTGTTTCTTAAATGAATTAGAAAAATGAAAATGCTTGTGGATTTACTAGTTATACTAGGCACGCATCAGATTCCATCCTGCTTGTCGACTTCTTTTTGCTAAGCGATTCGTGCAGGGTCGGGTATTCTTTGAATGACTAAAGAATTTCGGGGAAGCGTAAGCTTCAAGGTTGGGTAGAAAAAGCGCCTAAACCTTGTTCTCGTCTTCATGTTTGAAGATTGTTTATTGGATTGAAGATCAAGTGAATATTTCTTCTTATATCTATTATACTTCATTATTGTATGATTATTGTTGAACTTAAGGCGACAGAATGCCTAAGTCTTGAATTGCAAATTTCTTTTACAATGTTTTTTGAATTGTAAATGTCGTGAAAGATGACATGTCTTTATGAATGTATTTGGATGTATTATGAATCTTTTTGTAGACTTTAAAGTCATTTTTTGGAATCTTTTGGATTAAACTTATTTATTTAATGGAGTTACGATATTTATGGAATGGAAATGAACTTATTAAAGGAATTATAAGATTATTTGGAATTAAAGTCTTTCGCTCTTTACATTTGGTATCAGAGCTGCCAGGTTCTGCACTAAAACCTATGAGCTCATTATGCAATAATGTGTAAACCTTATCAGAAGATAAAGGTTGAAAAGTTCTTGTGTCAGAACGGCAAGAGAAAAGAACTTAGGGAAGTGAAAAGGAAGATGTAAGCCTTAGTAACTTGTGTAAATTGGGGCTAGTTAAAGATTCATCCCTGGAATCAAAATTCCTAAACCAACAACTTATGATAAAACCTAGGATTGTGGAAGATTATGCAATCAAGTTATGTAGGAAGGTTAGAAAGAATAACCTGTACATACATGACTCTAAGAAAAAGAGAATGATTAGGAATGAGATAAATTGAATTGTCACAACCTACAATTTTAAAAGAGTCGGGAACTCTTGGATTAGTGTAATCACTACGAATCTATGTATGCAAAGTCAGCATAAATTAGGTTGTTCAAAGTATGATATGAACAAAGGAAGTATCCTCAAGGGTTAGGGAACTCATGACATAAACTCTTGTGTTAAGATAAAGATCTTGTTAGAAAAGAGTTAGTACCGAGGAATTGAGAAAAGACGAGAATGGTCAGAGGAAACAATCAATGAGTTTATTGAAGTTTTTTGGAATCAAACAACTTATGAATAATGGTTCCAAAAGGGAAAAGGAATGCAACATGGCTCTATGTGTCAGGACACTAGAAGTTGCAAGGAAAGCAACACTCTGAGTTGAGAAGTACATCAACAAAAGAGGTTTGTGAGCATGGATATTCCTCCATTAAAAATGATATTAGAAAGAAGATGGAATATTATTTGTTGTTGATTATTCATTAGATCTCCTACTGAATGATCCAATATGTTGAATCTGTGAGATAAAAAAAGGCAATGAAAAATCTAACTTTGAGAAAAGTGTATTTAAGGTATGCCATGAGGTAAGGGAAGGCAATGAAAAGTCAACAAGAAGGGATGACAAACCCTTTCCAAAGAAGCAAGTAAATTTCTAGAAATTCAACGTAAGAAGAATGAAAGTTGCAGAAACACTAAAGGGGGGGGAAGGAAGAGAGTGGATTGACTCAAGTTAAGTACCCCACCCAGCAAAAAAACTTGGTTATGACTTCTTTGCAAGTCATAAGGACAATTAAGTCATACATTTTATGACCACAAGGGAAAAAGGACAAATGGAAAGGTTAAGAACTATGACCTTTATACCTTATGATTATCTGATCTAAAGATCAAAGGATATTATTATAAATGCCTTAGAAAAGGATAGGCAGATAACTTGATCATGATAAGGAAGATCATTGTCTATGGATTGACAAGGAAATATCAAAGAGACTCGTGACTGGAAGAAAGTGTCTCTATACTCCTATATACTTTATATAGAGAATTTAAATAATGATGTTATTTCTATATGAAATATATCCATGTCATGAAACGACTTGACACTGAAGTTCACTATGCTAAGAAACCTATGGACGAAAAAAAAAAGGTTAGCTATTTAAGCCATTGAGATGGAGTGAAAAATAAAGTAAAATGTGAAATTATGTGAACCACACCAAAATCTCTTAATGAGAAAGATTAAATCACTTAATCACTACCTTACTCTTGAATGAAACCTTGGGTTAAAGATAACCTAATTGGGACAAGAAGTTCATTCAATAAAGAGAGAGACCTTATGATGAGACTAAAACTTATTAAGTTGGGTTACGTACTAGATTACTCTTTAACACCTATAAGTAGGAATTAAACTTGAATGAGTTGTACATTGGGTCTTGACTATAACCATATAGAGTGGGGAAATCTATAAACAATTGGACTAGTCAACAATTAAGGATTCCATCCTAAGAATTGGAAGGGAATATTGGGTTTAAGATTTGCCCATGCGGTTGAATATCATTGGAGATAATGAAACTCTATAAGGATAGAAGCATAGGAGGGATGCCTAGTAAGTTAAAGGAAGTCGTATTATTGACAAGACTTTAATTTAAGTAGCTCTTATATTAAAAGAGAAACAATTTCAAAAGGCTTGCATCTATTGTCATGACAGAACATCATATAAATTTTCACCTAGCAAGTAATGTTGAAAATCTTACGGAGAAGAACATCAGAATTGTTACTTGTGCTCAAAATGGATTTATTGAAGTTGAAACTCTCCTATAATTAAGAAATCATGGTGTTAAATGTTCATGCTTGATGATTAAATATGCAATTAAATTTGTTATTATCTAGAGATCAACGTGATTGAACGAGGATTAATACTCAAAACTTAGTACCGGATTAAATCAGGGAAATTAGATCGAGTTAAAAGATTAATTGCATTTTTGAAAATAATCCAAGGACAAAAGAAAATCCACGGTATGGATGTCCTGAGATAAATGGGAATTATTTCCGCAAAACCTATAACCAATTACATGAATATTAATAAAGGTGTAAGATCAAAATAGGTTATCACTTAGTCAAAGGATAGACTATTGTTGGATATAAAAGAACCTATGTGTCCAAAATTTGGAAGATTCAAGAATGGAACGAGGAAAATAATGTCAAAGTAAGGACATCAAAATGACAAAGGGAAATTTCGGATAAGGATCCACTATCATCTGGAAGAAGAAAGGGTAATAAGCTGCATGGAATATAGCAAGGTAACGTCTAGTATGCCAAGAAATGAAGACCATAAGCCATCATTTGTAGGACATGTAACTCTCTTGAGATTCTAGAAGGAAAATGGTAGAACACAAGACAATTAATCTATCAATGTTAGTAGAATTAACATAATGTTCTAGTGGATAGACTCATCAAAGAAACCAACAGTTTTTGGAAACTCGACTTAAAGGATTTTGGTCCTAAATAATTTATATTGTGGGTAAGTAGTTGCTTAGTAAACCTAAAAGGTTATTTCAGTTTAGCAAAATGATAGGGTTGTGTAAACCAAAATCATACCATGAGACATTCATTTGAATAAATGTGCAATATATTATTTTAGTCAAATAAGTAAAATGGTGGACTAAATCTTGAATGATTTGTAAACTTCTAAAATTGAAGTTTGGACCATTATATGGAAAGAAAGGAAAATATTTTAAAGCTGAAAAAGGCTTGGATATAATCATAGACTTGATAAAATGTCAAAAAGGAGTAATAGATCCAAGTGATCGATGAAACTTAATTGATAACAAAGCTTAAGTGTGGAGCAATATCAAAATTGACAAGTGCCTAGGAGCAAGGTTATGCTCGAGATAGACAAGTAATCAAGGGAAAGTACTTTATGGTAAGGATAATGAATGTGTAAGTGGCGGATGGACTCAGTTTATGAGTTGTATAAAAGTGTAAATACAAAGGCAAATGATTGGACCCACGATGTAGTGTACAATACATCGACATTCCTCTTCCATTTGGATTATACTGAGGATAAATTCATGGACCAATGAATTCCAATCACTAAGTATAGTTATTATTATATATTGGATGTATTTATGGAATAAAGCTCTTTGGGAGAGTATGTGCAAAGCATACGAGATTTCCCTATGTGATAGTAAGGACACTTGAAGCAAGGTCTAGAAAGGACAAGATTACTGCATAGGATGAATGTTTTGTAAATCTTACATATTTTGGGAAATCATCAAAGTTGGCTCCGAGATTTGTGGGAACCTTTGATGTATTGGAAGTCATTAACCCAGTTGCTTATAGACTAGTGTTAATAGGGATAGTACTCAATTCAAGGTCCAGTGGGACCAGTATACTGAGGATAGTGCTACATGGGAGGATTCTGAGACGATTGACCATCATTTTACTCATTTTATTTCTTAGATTAGTATTTGCTTAATGCATGAGATACTTGATACTCTTGTTTTTGATTCACATGATGTGAACTTGGATAGCATGGATGCTACTATGGATTGCTTACGCTTATGTTTTAAGAACTATGATGTTAGTTATTATTTCATTATGATTGAAATACTATGTTTTACTGATTGAGATGCTATGCTTATTGATTCATTAATAAGACATTGAGACAATGTCTCTTCCAAAAGGGGAAGGATGTCACGTGCTGATTTTTATCAATTATTTAATTGAAAATATAAATCATGAGATTTGCATGTTTATGATTAGATGATTATAAAAATGGAAATTGAAATTGATGATATTGAAATTGAAATTTAAATGCAAATGAAATGATTTGAAATTCATTATTATGAAATTCAGGGATTGTCATTGCTGATGAAAATTTGAGTGCAAGTGAACGCAGGAACAGGTGAACGAGAATGAAGGCGAGAACATTGTTCAGGTAGAGTCATTTTAGCCATTAGACGTTAATAAGGATGATGGATTTTCACACACCACTTAGTTATTTTAATATGTTTTTCATGATGATTATTATTTTGGAAATTTTTAAATAAGTTTATCTGATTGCTCAAATTTGTGTGAAAATGAATATGTTGCTTTTTGAAATGGAAAGATTGATTTATTTGTGAAAATTTTAGTCAATTTGATTAAATTATGTTGTTATGTGAAAACAAATTTAAATGAGAGTATAAACAAATGTTTAAATAAATATATATTAAATTATGTATTTCAATGAAGAGAAGTAAATAAGAAATAAATGAAATACATTTTAAATTTAAAAATGAATTGAAAACAGTAGAAAACAATTTGAAAACATTTACCTCTCATTCAATTTCACATGTAATCAAGAAAAATAAAATAGCGTTTAACATTGAGTTATGGCCATCACTGCTGGAAATTTGGCATAATTTGTGGATCGAAATTAATTGTTAACTCCACCATTTGCATGGAAAAGAAAACAAAAAGAAAATCCATTTTAGAGAAGAAGAAGAGGAAGAAAAATAGCAGTTAAGAAGGATTTAAGAGAGGGAATTTAGGATCCAGATGGCTATCTCCATCATGCGCATGTGAGAAAAGAAGGAGGGAGTTTGGAGAACGGGATTAGCTATCTCCACCATACGCAGAGAGGGAGGAGATAGGGAAGGGCGTAGCAAGAAGAGAGGAGGAAATCAAAAGTAGAAATCTGCTCTCTACACCATGCGCAACTATTAGAGTGGGATATCCTCATGCGCATGTGGAGGTGGTGTAGAGGAGAGGCGGCCAGAAGGAGGAGAGATTAGAACAGGAATCTCCCCACCATCATATGCATGTAAGGCAAAGGAGTGATGCACGCAGGGAAGTGGTGTAGAGAGAAGGCAAGGCACGTGGGTGAAGAGAGGCAAGGCGTGGCTGAAGGAAATAGGAATAGAGTTTTATTTGATTTCTTGAGAACTCATACGCATGTGAAGAGTGGACAGGGCGTGGCCAGAGGGAAAAAGAAGTAAGGAGTAAAGAGAAGGCATGGCTAGAGGTGTGGAAGTAGGGAGACAAGGAAGGGGAGAGTGAGTAGAGGACAGCAGATTTCTATCTCCCTCGTATGTGTGGACAGAAAGTAAGAGAGAAGGAAGGGAATTGGGGTGAAGCACAGTTAGAAAAGAGGAAGAATACCGGAAAGGAAAGAAGGAACAACTATAGGAGAAAATTGACAGAGGAGACAAATATTCATTGTTAGATTTAGGAAACCAAACAGCAACAAAAGATTGAAAGGTCGGTTCAATGGAAACATTATTTTTCCAAATTCACAATCTTAGTATGCTACAACCATTTTCTTTATCAATAAATTTGTCAAATGAAAACATATTGTTGTTTTATCAAATCTAGAAGACAGTTTATACACTAGACTGTATTTTTCATGAAGATAAAGAATGAACTTGAACAGAATTAGAGACAGTAAACTTCGTTGATTAGAGAATGTTATTTTAGCATATTTAAAGATTTGCATAGAAAACAGTATGTTTTAGATTTATTCCATCACATTTAGTAAAGATTATTCACCGGAAATAGCATGATTTTAGATTCAGAAAACCACGAAAAGAAAACTAGATTCGTTAACTGTACAGACAGAAAATTGAAAATTACTAGAAAAGAACATGAAATCATTAAAATAACACAAATTAAAATTATGGAATGTTTTCCCGAATTATAGGATAAAAATAATTTTGTGTAATTAAATATGCTTGAAAAGTAAAAGTGGATTTTGATAATTCTCGAGGAAAGATTCTAAAAATTGTTTACAAAATAGAAGTAACTATGAGGTATGATTTTGAAAAGATAATATTTAGAGAAATATGAAAAAAAAAAAAAAGGAAATAGAATTAAAAATATAAAATACTTTGAAATGAAACGAAATAGAAAAGGATTATATTGAAGTGTTATTCAATTTTATGAGTAAATGAACCGAAAGAATGTGTGCTCATTTAGTATTGTTTTAAATGTACTTAGTTACATTCGTGAGTTACACCTTCTTTTATTTAATTTGAAAAGAACATAATGTTATTTACGATTTAAATCTACAAGATTATGGTATTTGAATGGAACCATGCATGCTTGATAATTGAATGTGCATGACATGTGGTTTTGAAAAGATAATATTTATTTTTGAATGGAACCATGCATGCTTGATAAATGAATGCGCATGACGTGTTTGGAAAGTTACCTTCTGGAATGAGTGCCGAATATGGGTTATTAGAAAGCGTAGTTTTGCTTTTCCAAAACTACTATTATTTGTCGTGCATGACATTTTACTTCGCCAAGTAACTTAAGGACCATTGAAATAGATGGAATATATATAACTCTCTACCATATCCTAGTATCGAACTCGCTTGTTTCTTAAATGAGTTAGAAAAATGAAAATGCTTGTGGATTTACTAGTTATACTAGGCACGCATCAGATTTCATCCTACTTGTCGACTTCTTTTTGCTAAGCGATTCGTGCAGGGTCGGGTATTCTTTGATTGACTAAAGAATTCCGAGGAAGTGTAAGTTTCAAGGTTGGGCGGAAAAAATGCTTGAACCTTGTTCTCGTCTTCATGTTAGAAGATAAGCTATTGGATTGAAGATCAAATGATGATTTCTTCATATATCTATTATATTTTATTTTTGTATGATCATTGTAGAACTTAAGGCGACAGAATGCCTACGTCATGAATTGTAAATTTCTTTTACAATATTTTTTTATTATTGATGTCGTGAAAGATGACACGTGTTTAAGAATGTAATTGGATGTATTATGAATCTTGTTGTAGACTTTAAAGTCAATATTTGGGATCTTTTGGATTAAACTTATTTATTTAATGGAGTTACAATATTATATGAAATGGAAATGAACTTATTAAAGGAATTATAAGATTATTTGGAATTAAAGACTTTTGCTCTTTGCATTCCCTCTCCCTCTCTATTTATATCTCATTATCTCTTTCTCTCCCTCCATCTCTCCTACTCTCTCTCTCTCTCTATATATATATATCCCTCTCTACCCCTCTATATAACACTTCCTATATCTTTATTTTTCTCTCTCCATCTCCCCCTCTTTAATTGTCTCCATCTTTCTATATCTATTTTTCCTTCTCCCTCTTCCTCTCTCCTTCCATCTCTCCCTCTATATATTTATCTCTTTGTATCTTTATCTTTCTCACCCTATTTATATCTCCCATGTTATATATATCCCTCTATCTCTCCTTTATATCCTTATCTCTCCCTCTCTACCTCTACCCCTATCACTCCCTCTTTCTATATCTCTCTATTTCTCTCCCTCCCTCTCCCTTCTTCTCTATCTATTTACATCTCTCTCTCTCTTAATCATACACACACTCCTTGTGTCTCCTTCCCTCTCTCTCTCTCTCTCTCTCTCTCTCTCTCTACTTCAAACATAACATGAGCTTGTTGGTAATGGAACTTGATTAACTTCATGATTTGTGTAAGTGGATTCATGGTTAATTTGAAGCTATCACTTCTCCATTGAGACCTTTGTTGCACAAACATCATTTTCTAAATGGCCTACCAATTAACCTCATATATACCGCACAAATGTATGAAAAAATAAATAGACCGAAATTTTCTCTAATTGACCTTCAACACATCTTCAGCGTACCCATTCTACACCAAGGTGTGATTACTAGTTAATTAATTTTCTGACTGTCATTGCATTAGACTTCATGATTCTTTAAAAAAACAAGAAAAAGAGCTTTGTAATTCAAAAACCTAATCATTTCTTCAAAATTGAATAGAAAGAAGATTGTTTTCCATAGCAATTTGTGTTCTTTGCCTTCATCCACCTCCTCGAAATCTAGAAAAGATAGGTAGCGTAGCAAGGTAGAAATAGACAAAGGCAGCAGAGATAGAAGCAAAATATTGGCGCTCATATTACTTGCAGAGAAGGAGAAATCTTTAGTAGGTATTGATACCACCTTATGTGTACAATACATGGCATTAGCTAGTACTCAGAGTTGTACAGGAGTTGTGTATTGAAGAAAGAATCATGTTTCATCTGGACTGTACACCGTTGTACTCGTGCAGAAGAATGGATGAGGCTAATTTCTTCAATAACAAATACGTGCCGGAGGAATAGCTAGTCTCTGGAATCATGAAACAAAGCCAAAATCTGTATGATTATGATATCAGGGTTCATTGTGCAAAGAGAGGGAGAGAGATCTGAACCATCTATCTCAGACTGAGGGGGGATATTATTTCAAAAATCTCGAAAATGATTAGACGTAGCAGTTACAGTGTATGTCTTTGTACAATTCCCTCTAGTTTTTGTTTTACGGATAATTTAAACTGTCTTAATCAATGTTTTATGCAGCAGAAGCAAGTTAATGGCATGTGTGCATTGCAACATTGATTGTTGTGGTCTGCGCACATTAGACAACGCCATAAAGTGTGGCATGTGTGCCAGTGCATCAAAGTACGTGTACACTTGTGTGAATTTGTTTTGAGGACATTATCGTTGGTTTTGGGATACTTTTGATAATGGTGTTGATTATGGGTTTGTTAATGGTAACTAGTATGTTTTGGGTACTTTCTTCTTTTTTTTCTTTTTTAAATAATGAAATTTCTAAAGTGTTTTTTATTGTAGAATTTGTTTAATCATTAAGTTTTCTAATTATATTTTATATGTTTTTTGTTATTATCTCGAAGGCGTTTTCTTTATGAAACGAATCGAGTTGAATTTGGCAATCAACGACATACAGTGTTGGAGAAGGGATGCAAGACGATGAGAGCAATCTCATCCATTCATCACAAAAATGAAAATTTAGTTTCCGCCAACCAATTTGATTGCCCTGTTGGATAGGCACAACCCAAATCCACATTGATGTTGCACATGGTTTTTCATTTTCATTTGGGTGGGTAACTATCAATAGTTTTTGACCATATCAAATCAAATTAGATATTTTGCATAAATTTTGGTAACATTTCATTATCATCATTAAAGTTAATAGCAAATTTGCATCATCCATGGCCCATTGCTCATTGCAAAAGGAAAACAAGAGCTATGTTGCAGCAGGAGTCCTTGCCTAAAGAAATATTGCATTTCGAAATATTACCTACCCATGAACGGTACATTAAAACAAAAAGAAAATGAGTGATATTCATTTTACACATTAATATAACCAAAATAGGAACACGAATGGTAGTTTAGAAAATAAACTATAGAGAATTTAAATATTGAAAATGAATTATGAGAGCATGCCACTACACTCAAAGGTTAAATTAATTGGTTAGGGAAACATCAAAATCTTCATGATTCAATTAAAAGTACCTCCAACATGGCAACAAAGATCCCTAGGCTTCAACAAGAAGGGATGCCCTCTTGGGATTAGATGAAAAAGCACTTGCAAATTACGTTTTATTGTAGTTGTTATGATAGCTTTCATTACTGAAAAAGGTGAAGTAAAAGATTATTGTTTGTTTCATATAAAAATGGGGTTTATCAAGATGATAAGCCACTAGTTTTTGCTATGAAACATACAATTATGTGCAATATATGATGCAAATAAATATCGAAAACCAAACATAACTGTTATAACAACAATGAGGGGGGTTTTAAGATGCTAAAACAATGTGTACCTTGTTGAAAAAGTGGTGTTTCAAGCCTCACTGAGGACTCATTCGCCTAGAGGCAAATGGGTCCCTGTTAGGGTTTCTAAAAATAGATTTCTTAGTTTTATTCTTCAATGTTTGCACTCCAAGGTGATCAACTCTCGAAAGTTGGAAATAAATTATGTAGCCTTGTTTTCGTGATCTTGCAAGATAGATGACAACTTCTGTAACTTTTCAATCTTGACAACTTTGCAACTTTTATTCTCCACTTGATCTTCAATCTAAAACCTGCAATCACACATCAAAGGAGAAGAAAAATTGTTGATTGTTAGGGAATAGAGGTTTGCCTTGGTCAAACCCTGTTTAGGTAATTAAACCTTATGATGAAACAATGAAACATGAAACATGAAACAATGATATCTTGGATGAAGTCTTGGAATGTAAATCAACAATCTAACATGAAGTGGCTATGAGGAATGTAGGTCTTGATCTTCAATTGGATGTGAAACAATGCTTGCAAATGGATCTTCAACACATAAGCTCAACAACATGCATGATGCACTAAATCTTTGACATGATGAATGAACTTTGATTGTTGCAATAAAACCTTTATAATCTACCCTTGAATGACTTGTAATTTCTCTTGAAGTGCTCTCTTGATCATAAATTCACTATAATGCTTGAATACTTGAATGCTTAGATGAAACTATGTGAATTAACCTTATATTTATATTTATCTTAAGATTTAATCCTATAATTCAAATAACACAAGCCGACATCAGATCTAGGATTCAAAATCACTAAAATCTCGCCAAGAATAAGTTCAAAAAGGGGTGTCCTAGTTAAGGAGGACCCATTCACCACCTTGGGTGAATGGGTCCTAGCATAGTTAACTAGGACCAAGTTTCGAGGAGGTGAAATAACATGTAAAAAGGGGGTCCTAGGACATAGTGAGGACCCATTTTCCAGGTGGTGAATGGATCCCAGGTCACTATATTAGGACTCAAACCTTATAAAATTAATTGTTATGCAACATTATTAATGAGTGTCAAGATTTATCCTTTAGAAAATGTAATAAATTAGGCTTGGATTTGAATTTAAGGGGCCAATTAAGCTCTAATTAACCTCAATTATTTAATAAAGCCCTAGATTAGTGTGAAAGTGTAAAGAAACACTTTACAAAACCCTAAATAAGGCACAATTAACTCCATGTTATCACTAATTATTAATTCCCAAACTAAGGAAAAAGGGATACTTTTGCATTACTACATTATTGTCGATTTGTCTCAGCCAATGGATAAACAAAGCACGTTTACTAACATTCTCTCATTTTAGAGATAATGAGAAGATAAGACTAAAAGACAAAAAAGCATTTGAAAAGGGGTAGAGAAAAGGACTTGCCTTTCATGGTCGAGGGCACAAATGCTGAAGAAAACCCATGAAAATATATTTTTTGTCTTCAAAAGTAAAACCAAAAATCCTTTATTCTCATTAAACTATTCACGGTTCATCCCAAAAGAGGGTGAGAAGAAATCTCAAACAACCATCATTTTACATGAGGCTTGAAACTCTAAGTTGCCTCTGACATGCAATCTGACATACTGCTAAATGGGTTTATGGAAAGCGAAAAATGAAGGGCCACTCATAGTGCAACAATCCCATGGTAATTTCATAAATTTGAGCTTTGGAAAAATGGGCATAGTACCTTTAGAAGGAGATGCTACTTTCGATGAAAGCCTTCTAAAGGAGTTTTTTTGAAATGATAGCAGAATACCTTCTTGGGCTTTTGCGTCTAACACGGTAGTTATAAACACTCTCAACAAACACAAATTTTATCCCAAACAAACATTTTGGTAAAATGGGTGGACAAGGAACGTAATGCTTTTCTTGACAAAAAGTGTTAAGAGTTGGGAGGATTTACATGTGCACCAACTATGAAATGACTTGAACCAAGGCATGAAATCCACTACACACCAGCTCTGAAATGATGAAGCACATTGCTCTGTCCTCATTCTACTTTGTTTGTTTCTGCTTCTCAGATCACGCAACCTTACACATGTGAATGAAATGAATCGAATTTGTCCAAGGGAAGGAATTATGTATCTAACCCTAGCAGGCATGTATGCAATTACTTGTAGAGATGAGGCATTCACACAAAATACCTGAATTGCAGGACGAAAGCCTCGAAGCACATAAAGAGGAAGAGTTTGACCTCTACGTAACTGGGGTTTGATAGCTTCTCAATGATAAAAATAAAACAAAATAACTGTTAACCAAAAGGGAAAAATATTATTGCAAGAACTTCCTCATAATCATCAATTTCAAAGCAATTAAGGGCAATCATTTTGTTAGGCATGCATGTAAAATGTGGTAGTAGAAACAAGGCACATAAATTTATTTCAATAATTTCACCTACCCACTAGGAACCTATTGCAGTTTGGTTGTCATTAATGTCAAAAGTTCTATGTAGTATGTTATAGTTTGGTTATTTGGTTGCCAAAGTTTGAGAAATGCTTCGCATTTCATTGTTGATGATGGTTTGCTCTTGCGATTTGGAGGATAGCCTTATGTTGTGTAAAGGAATGTGTGATCCAAGTTTCAAGTCTTTTGGGTTATCAAAAAGGTATTTTTAAGAGTGAGACTGAAGTCCGTATTGATTCTATCTAGATGTTCCCAGAGGTGCAAAGGTTGGCTCTACATATCTCTATATTTGCAGATATGGTTATGTGGTTCAGAAGTTAATTTCTTTGAGATGTGAAGGTGTTATATACAAATTTTTGTATTAATAATCTAATGAACTTGATGATTGAACTCCACAACACCTAGAAATCACCTGCAAGCAATTATCCTATCACAAAACAAAGATCAAAGCAATTGATTTGTTATTACAACCAAAAGAATAGATTGATCCAGAAAAGCATTGATATGTGCAATGTATTAACTTGAATGGTTCTAAATTAATGATTACATTGAATGTGCAAGCTTATAATTTTTAAGCATGAGAAAGAAAACCCTAGATGAGGATTGCATTAGATTGTGACAAGTGTCTTAATCTCATGCAATGAGACAACTAGACCTATAATTAGCCCAATATAATAATAAAAAATCACTCCTAATTTTAGCCTAAGTGAACTAAAGTGATAAGGGACTTAATAATTAATTAATTATCAAGTGATTATCCAGATTACTCTAACATAATCCTTCTGCTGAGAAAGTTATAAATGACAAGGTACAAGACTGTGTTGTCCAGTGACTAGTTTCAATGTTTGTTCGCTTGCACCATCTTGTTGGTGCATGAAATTGTGAAAGTGATGTATGAGAGTGTTCTTGAATATCATGTGATGTTTGATGCTACTCCACAAAGTGTCTTTTGGTTTCTTCGGTATAGGTTGTGGTCTAGAATGAAGTTTTTGTTGGCTTATGCTTTTGTTGAGGCAGACCAAGGTATGTTAATGATGTGCACCATAAATTCAAGTTTGAGCGGAGCTTATGAAGTGTTTTAAGGTGTTGTATGGGTCATGTTGAATCATCTGAATGAGATGCAAACAATGATTTATCATTCTTGTGTGCCACCACTAGTGTGAAGGTCGACATGCTACATATTTCATGTTTTCTTGTTTATGGCCGACCTAATTTGTATTTGCAAAGTGTGTGGATGATGCTAATAGAAGATTGAAGGTATGAAGATTGTTTAGGACTAGGTTATGCATGTGTTGGGATCTTCTTGAGGCATTTTCATCTTCATGGTGTTGTGTAGTCTTTTGGGTCTTGCCCTCTACATGTTGCATGTTGATTGTTTTATCCTTGGCCGACTTGGAGATGCAATATTTTTGTTATTATAGGTCGACATGAGATGTAATCAATGTAATATCATGTATAAATTGTAAACCTAGTTGATCTAGGGTGATGGTTAAGTGTGATGCATTATGACAATTGTATAAGTGATGGAAAGAGAAAGAGAATAAGTGGTAGATCTTTTCTAGTTTCATCTTGATCATCTCTGTGACAGAAGGGAAGTGAAGAAGTGTGCTTAATTTTTTGTTGGAGGAAGTGAGTCAAAGGCAAGACTTCTTGATTATTGAAAGCAGTGAGCTAGCTAGTAAGAATTTGAGAAGACATTTGAAGAAGTGATGTAGAGAAATTGTAATCATCAAAAGAGAAGAGACAAAGCAAAATTACAATCATAAAAAGGAGTGAGCTTAATATTCAGTTTCAGATAGTGGGAGGACTATCATTTCGTAATCTTTCCTGAGTGTGTGCTCATATCAGGGAGTTATAACTTTCTTGGGTTGTAGCCCTAAATAAAAATTGTATAATCAGAAATTTGTAGCTTCTGTGGGAGTGACCCTAAAACTATAATTAGGGATTTGTAGCTTCCTAGGGTTGTAGCCCTAAAATAAAGTTGTAAATATTGTTCATCTTGTGAGGCTAGATTAGGAAAATAGATCTTGGCAACTCTTCTCACCATACTTTCTCGTCTATGAGGTTTTCCATTTACATATGATGTTGTGTTGTATTGTGCATTGTCTTCATATTTTCATGTTCTTGCGTAAGCGATAAAGTTTTAAGTATATGATTGTTTCAGAGGGTTTGAGATTTCATACAATACTAATTCACCCCACTCTCAATATTCTAGTCTGTTCATTTTAATTGGTATTAGAGCCTAGTTCCTTAGAATAATTCTAACAGCTTGAGGAAGATCCAAGATGGCACAAGAAGGGTCTCACAAAGCGCCTAGGTTTGATGGAACACATTTTACTTTCTAGCAATTCAAAATGGAAACCTATATGACCTCTTTAGGTTTTGGTGTTTAGCAATCTGTCAAGGATGGTTGTGTTGCTTCTGGACAGGTGCATGGAAATGGGTAGCAATTTCGTGGACACCCCCTAAAACAATATATTAAAAACCATTACGCGAGCATGTTATAATGCGCTCGCGTTATGGCTCGTTATGTCGAGCCTGAGGCTTGGAAACTGCAAACCAATAACGCAAGCGCGTTATAACACGCTCGCGTTATTGATTGATAAAAGAAGAAAAAAAATGCAAATCTCTCATTAGCATTTCGACTGGTTTTTTTTGCAGTCACAGTCGAAACCTCCACAATTTCGCGCTCGCATTCTAAGAGGATAATTTCAACAAATTTCTTCACCAATAATCCCTATTTCTTCGCAACGATGGCGCCACGACAATGAGGAGCTGTGAGAGGTAAGGATTCTATGGTTTTTGTTTTGAATTAGTTAGTTTTAGGTTGAATTTGATATCTATTTGTTTGAATTTTTAGGAGATGCAAATCAACCTACAAACCCTCAAAATCCTCAATAGGAAGACCAACCAAATCCTCAAGATCAAAATCAACCACAACATCAACCTCCTCCACCAATCACTCAACCCCCTCCTGGCACTCAACAAAATTTAACAAGTGAAATTGAGAACAACAAAAAGAGAATTGAGGATTTGATCAGTAGGTTGAGTGATCCAAATGGTTCAACCGTAGAAAGAATGACCCTAGAAAATTCATTAAAAGATATGTTAAAAAATGTAGATTCAATTAGCAAACAAATAACTGGATGGCAAGATAGGAGGCAAGCGGCTAGGGATTATTATGCAAATAAACTATCATACAAGGATGTGAAGGATTTAAAAATTACAAAAGGTGATTTGTGCTCATTATTCACCAACCCACACACAAATCAAAATCTTACCCTCAATGCGAAGAGGTTTCCTATCCATTCATGCCACCACCAACAGATTAGTGACCAGTTTTATGATAGGTGGTACATGGTCTTCGATTACCCACCGTGCAACAATTGCGAGGTCTCGCAGTATTTCCTTAGGAAACTATACAATGAGTTCATATTGAACAAAATCCCAAATTATTTTGATATGAGGGATTTCTAGGGGAGAGGTGGGGGGTCAGCTCAGGATAGACCCGGTGCACAATCGGATCCTACGCGGCAAGGTAGACGAGCTCTCGCTATGCCACCTCATGAGCACATTGTTATGCCTTCAGTCGTAAAGGAAAGTGCTGACATAGAGACATTGTAGGCAATCAACACTTTGACCCAGAGTGTCATCCATCATACTAGCCCTATTCTACAATGCCATCCAGGGGAGTCTTCGAGTGGTGGCCTTCAAACACATGTGTGTCAATCTTGCGGGGCTACTTGTTCATATGACCCCACCGACACTCAGGAGACTGGTAGGCAGGATCCGTCTGCAGCTATCGAGATGGAGAGGGCAACTCGCATTTTATATGAGGCATATGGTATTGATAGTTAGGTAAAAGTTAGTGCATGTGTTCATTGAATTTAATTTATTAAATTTCGATTTTGAAATGCAAGATTAAATAAAAATGTTTTATGATTTTAATAAAATTGCAGGGTCACAATGTTGAGACTGGATACACCAGCCCGCCACCAACCTATTTTTGCAGTACACCTATCGCTAGGGTATGTAACTAGTAAACAATTATAAATTTATTGCATGTTAATAGCATTGTTTTAGGAATGGTAATTTAATATGAGATTTTGGATGTTGAACAGACTAATATTGGAGGTTTTGATGGAACACTTCCTAGTGGCAGTGGATTTAGTCAAACCTTCACGCAGGTAATAGAATAAAGAGCTTAACAAATGAATCAAGTACTTAATAGATTTGTGTAGTTTATATGCACATCGTTGATTACGTTGAATATTTTGTTGTTTTATTTTCAGTTGTTGCGAGATGATACACCTCTGAATGTGATGAGGGCAATGGATATTGGTGTGACATCTGCTATACAATCCTCAATGGCTCTGACAGAAGAGGTATGAGGCAAATTAGTAAATTTACATTTACATTTGTTGTTATAGATGTTAGTTAGTGAAAAATCAAACCATTATTGATTCACGTAGTTTAATTTATATTTGTATGGTTTATATAGGGCTTGAGCACGCCTAAGCATGGGCATGAGAATATTTCCCTCATGGAGAGAGATCGTGAGATGGCTATAAGTGATTATTTTGTCAAATATATCATTTTTTATAATGTAATTTCTATATATTCATGTATTTACTTCTTATTGTAATAGTTAAAACTTCACCATGAACTAAACCCTAGGAGGAGTAGCAAGAGCACTCCACAAGTGCAGCAAAAAAAAGTGACAGACCTATCGCCATCTGAGCAAAAAGGAAAGGGAAAGATTTTATTTCTAGGGCATGGAGAGCAATGACTTTTGATTCCAGAGTCCTTTGTTGTATGCCTACATGGCAGTTTTGTACATATTTCTTATTGGACATATTTGACATTGTATGCCTATATGGCATTCTCGTAAGCCTATATGGCTATTTTGTACATATATTTCATACTTATATCGACATATATTGATGTATGCCTACATGGCTATTTGGTTAATACAAATATCTTTTATTGATGCCTATCCATATTTGCATTCTAAATTGATGGTTCAATAGTTATGAGTTACGTGTATTCAAGGTAATTTCCATGTTAATACAAATATCTTTTATCGATGCTTATACTTATGTGATTGATGTATGTTTGTGTATGGGATCATAGTAATTTCTATTCAATGATGCTATTTTGTCTTTAAGGTTTATTTATTAAAGGGTGCATGAAACAAGTTTTAAATCCTTAAAAATCTTTGAATTTCTTAGGTTTTTCTATTTGTCGAGTCTGGGCTCGGTGCTCGAGTCCAAGTTTTGTAACACTAGTGTGAACACATCGAGGAATAATGTATATGCCGATGAAGAGAGAACCCATCCTTGTTTCCAAAAAAACCATGGTATAGATATGGGTGGTTGAAATAAAACATCACTCTTCTGGATAGTTTGAACCATAATCTTTCATGGCTGCAAACACACCTTCATTATGTGTGTTCTTGATCTTATTGAAGAAATGGTGGAACATGCTGCAGATCAAATATTGCAACCCTAAGTCCAGAAGCAGGTTACTTGTCCCGATTTCTGCAAATGTCTTTAAGATGTTCATCCTTCTTGAGTAATGCCAACCACTATCATTGGTTGCCATGCTTCTAATGGAAAGTCAATTTGTTGCAGTACCCAAAGGCTAGTAGGTTCATTCGCTCTAATACCACTGTAATGACTCGACCTCTGGATCAATAGATTTTTTATTTATTTCTTATTGGATTGACAAAGGTTGTCATCCAATATTATTAAGATAGATAACTGAGTCCCCAAATTATAAATGAAATAAATTTTGAATATGAAATCTAATTCAAATATTAATTTGATAATGGAAATTTGATAAATAAATATAATGGTTGTTTCTAATTAATCAATTAAAATCAAGTGTTAGCTTTGAATATAAATCTGCCTATCATTGATATATAGGCCTTGAGAATTGGGAGGATGCCTTTCCTGATCGATACTTTGTACTCATGCATCTTACTTTGAGTCCTTTCCGGATTATATGCTTGAAACGTATACTCCCATATTATAATTTTTTGCTCATATAGACCAATCCCACACTAGGTAATTCAATAATAAAAATAAGTCCGCAAATTGATTACCTTGATCTTCCCTTCTTATTCTCTTTTATACTTAAAAACTACACAATTGAATCCTGATAGCAATATCACAATTTGACACATTGTAGAAAATACCTCCTACTTATCAATTGATGAGCTAAAGGGGCTCTATAATGAATGTTTCATAAGGCACAACACTTGTTGTAGGTTTTGAAAATGGGGTTGCAAGCTAAGTGGGCTTAACCTTGGGGAAAAAACTTCATTGTTAAGCGCTTGAGTTGGAGTAGTACTGGGATGGGTGACCTCCCGAGAAGGCCCAGTGCCTCACCTCTGTGAGCATCACCTACATGCAATGAGTGTTAAGTGGGCCATTCATTATCATGAGAGATGGGTTCTTGTGAACTCGGCCCTCTTTCAATCCATGTCAGCCTTGGGACAGTACAGGAAGTTGGAGGTCGTACCAAGTATGGGATCATCAATTTTGTATAAAAAATCTAAAAAATAGAGAACAGTGTGAATAATTCTTATCTTATCTTCTCCAAAAGTTCATCAACAACCTCCATTCGAGCCTCTCAAGGCTTTACATAGTGTTTTACACCCTTGTCTAATTGATCCACACCCTCAACTAACTAAAAACCAACTTTCAAAACAAGTAACCATTGCATTTCAAATTTGTTGCTTTAAGCAACTTACAAATTTGCAATTTTAGACTCCTCCAACCTAAGGGATCGATCCGGTGGAACATAGCTCAAAGCGATTCCATGTGTTTTAGTGCGAAAGAGGACCATTCCTAGCGTAAACATACCTATTCAGGCATGTTGGAATAGTCTGTTTGGTCACACAAGTTGCAAAACGAAAGTTGCACCACTTTGCAACTTTGCATTGCTTGCATTTGATGTTTTTTCCATCAAGTGAAAATCCGCCACCACGGGAAAACCACTTCGAGATAGCCAAAACAGAGAGAGGTTTTTGTAGAGGGGCTCAACGCAATCCTATAGGATTAGATGAGAAGTTTCTAAGCATCACGGTATTCGAGTAATAGCATGCTGAAGTTTGCAGCCATTTTGCACTTCGGACCCTTAAGGGATCGATCTGGTGGAACGTAGCTCAGAGCAATTCCACGTGTTTCGATGTGAAAAAAGACCATTCCTAGCATAAAAATACCTATTCAGATGAGTTGGAACAATTAGTTTGTTTATACGAGTTGCAAAGCGAAAGTTGCACCACTTTGCAACTTTGCACGGCTTGAATTTGACACTTTTTCCATCAAGTGAAATCTGCTGCCACGAGAAAACCACTCCAAAATAGCCAAAACTGAGAGAGGTTTTTCTAGAGGGGCCCAACACCTTCCTATAGGATTAGACGATAAGTTTCTAAGTGTCACAGTATCCAAGTAATAGCATGTTGAAGTTTGCAGCCATTTTGCACTTTCAACCCTTCAGGGATCGATCCGGTGGAACATAGCTCAGAGCGATTCCACGTGTTTCGGTGTGAAATAGGACCATGCCTAGCATAAACATACCTATTCGGACATTTTGGAATAGTCTGCTTGGTCACACAAGTTGCAAAATGAAAGTTGCACCACTTTGCAACTTTGCATTGCTTGCATTTGATGTTTTTTCCATCAAGTGAAAATCTGCCACCACGGGAAAACCACTCTGAGATAGCCAAAACCGAGAGAGGTTTTTGTACAGGGGCTCAACGCAATCCTATAGGATCAGATGATAAGTTTCTAAGCATCATGGTATCCGAGTAATAGCATGTTGAAGTTTGCAGCCATTTTGCACTTTGGACCCTTAAGGGATCGATCTGGTGGAACGTAGCTCAGAGCGATTCCACGTGTTTCGGTGCAAAAAAAGACCATTCCTAGAATAAAAATACCTATTCAGATGTGTTGGAACATTTATTTTGGTCATACGAGTTGTAGAGCGAAAGTTGCACCACTTTGCAACTTTGCACAACTTGAATTTGACACTTTTTCCATCAAGTGAAAATCCGCCGCCATGAGAAAACCACTCCAAGATAGCAAAACCCAAGAGAGGTTTTTTTAGAGGGGCGCGACACCTTTTTGTAGGATTAGACGAGAAGTTTCTAAGTGTCACGGTATCCAAGTAATAGCATGCTGAAGTTTGCAGCCATTTTGCACTTGGGACCCTTCAGGGATCGATCCCGTGGAACATAGCTCAGAGCGATTCCACATGTTTTAGTGTGAAAGAGGACCACACCCAGTGTAAACATACCTATTCGAATGTGTTGGAACAGTCTGCTTGGTCACACAAGTTGCAGAATGAAAGTTGCACCACTTTGCACTACTTGCATTTGATGTTTTTTCCATCATGTGAAAATTTGCCACCACAGGAAAACCACTTTGAGATAGGAAAAACCGAGAGAGGTTTTTGTAGAGGGGCTCAATACAATCCTGTAGAATCAGAAGAGAAGTTTCTAAGCATCATGGTATCCGAGTAATAGCATGTTAAATTTTGTAGCCATTTTGCACTTTGGACCCTTAAGGGATTGATCCGGTGGAACGTAGCTCAGAGCGATTCCACGTGTTTCGGTGCAAAACAAGACCATGCCTAGAATAAACATACCTATTCAGACATGTTGGAGCAATTATTTTGGTCATACGAGTTGCAGAGCGAAAGTTGCACCACTTTGCAACTTTGCACAGCTTGAATTTGACACTTTTTCCATCAAGTGAAAATCCGCCGCCACGAGAAAACCACTCCGAGATAGCAAAAACCGAGAGATTTTTTCTAGAGGGGTCCAACGTGATCCTGTAGGGTCAGATGAGAAGTTTCTAAGTGTAACGGTATCCAAGTAATACCAAGATGAAGTTTGCATCCATTCTGCACTTTGGACCCTTAAAGGATCGATCTGGTGGAACATAGCTCGAAGCAATTCCACATGTTTCGGTGCGAAAGAGCATCATGCCTAGCGTAAACATACCTATTCGGATGCATTGGAGCAGTTAGTTTGGTCACAAAAGTTGCAGAGTGAAATTTGCACCACTTTGCAACTTTGCACAGCTTGAATTTGACACTTTTTCCATCAAGTGAAAATCCGCCACCACAAGGAAACCACTCTAAGATAGCCAAAACCGAGTCTATAGGGTATTCAATGTTTTCTCCATCTATAACTGGGGCCTCCAATTCTTTTTGGTCTCAACACAATGACACAAGTAATAGTTTGTTCCCTCTTCATTGTCTTCATCTGCAATAACTGCATAAACATGCCCTGCATTGATATGTGCAAAAAATCTCTTGAAATTTGTCAACATTACGAATACAGTACAAAGTAAGATAACGATATAGAATTTCAACAACTAAGAAAGTAGATATATATCACCTAGTTGAACTAGATCTAATGCGTGGTCAAAGTCAATCGATGATTCCATCTGTGTCAGTTCCAATGTCGTCGGAGGGCAATACGTGTGAAGTGGGCTAAGATAACTTGTGAACCATTTTTCAAGCCACTCCCCTGACTCACAATCATTCCAGGCTTGCATTGTACATGAAGAAAAAAAGCATTCCATCTTTCATGTATTGATACTTCATGAAACTGCATTTGAGCTAAGGAAAGAGTGTACCTCACTCGATCCTGTTAGTGTACAACAGTCTTCATATGGTGCAATGTTAGTATCATCCATCAACCAAAAAAATCTATGAACTGAAGACGTACCTTCATTACCTGGACCCATCAAAGCATTACACCACTCGACGATTGATTTTGCATCTATCAACTTTGCACTATCTTTATACTTTAACTCTTCTTGTGCTAATGCTCTTTTCACGCATGCTCCTGCACCATCATGCTCCCCCTTTCCATGTTCGGCCTCACAAAAGTTCCACATATGTTGAACACCTGTAATGACATGCATCCTGCACAACCAATAGAACATGCGCAAGTTCTTGAACTGTGTTGCACAGTTGTCAAACCATATTATATGTTGATCATATTCTATGCCCCTCTGAGCCAAACCACTGTAGAACATCTGGAAGCAACCTTGCACGAACTCTGGAGAATGTGTGCGATCATCACTAATGTAAAAGTGGTACTCCCTCAATACCTTCCTTTGCTCATCTGTACTATCATATGCATGAATGAATGTTATGTGCACAAATATCAAAACTTGTGTGGAGTTGTAATACTGTGACTGCACCTCATGTTGTGGCTATAGAGTGTAGTTCTCTACAAAGTCAACCACGGATACTATGCTTCCAACTGGAAAGGTGTTCTTTCATAGCTTGAACTGCGTGTCCAACCATCGGGCTCTATGGGTATGCATTGCATACTCCGATAGTATATTGTCACAAAATGTGGTCATAAATTGGTACACTAGAATCTTCTCAATAACCAAATCACACCTTTTTGCTTGAGACCCATCTTTTGTAGCATATGCCACTGTTTTATACTTCCCGAACTCTACTAGTTTTTGTCCCACCTCATCTGTGCTTTCCATATGTTGACATACTAGCATACGCTGGAAGCCACCGCAATGCTCGCATGAACCATCCAAGCATGTTGTCCTATAGAATATCTGGCCATCCTCTATTTCACATAAAAAAATTGATAAGAACTCTCTGGAAGATTTTGGTGGGGCTTTTATGCCACAATCCTGCAAAACATCATTAGTATGCAAATCTAAACATATAGAATGATAAACATCATAATGGTTAGAAAATTCAATATGTAGTCTACAACAACAAGTAGTGTGTGTGTGATTTATTTTGACATAAAAAGGTTTAAGCAGTTCAAAAAATCTTTGAGAAATACTAATTTGAGGATAATCATTTTCAAATTTCCGAAAAAAATGGGTTTGAGTCATATCCAAAAAATGCTTTGGATGTAGCTCACGATTCCGACTATTGATTCTCCTTCTTACCACATCCCTTTGATTTAGAGATGGCCTTGTGTTATTCTTCCAATACTCTTCAATTAGTGTTCTCAAGGCTTTGACAACTTCTTTATCTTTTCGTGACAGTCTCCCCGAGAATGCCCATAATTCATTTGTATCATTGCCCTCAATTCTTTGTCGCCTTTGAATGGCTCTTGATAAAGTTTTTCTACTAATTCTCGTTTGTTCACTAGTATTTTTAATTAGACGAGCTCTCTTTGTTTGACAGCTTACCAAAGTCAATGTAATGACACGTCGGGTGACATTACTATCCTTTGAGCGTGAGGTCTTACCCACACTCTCATAAGAATCCATTAGATTCTTCACAATAGTGTCTTCACTCGATGCATTCGATGTTCTCAACCCAAGAGTCTTCATGATGTTCCTATACTTTACACCCCACATCATTTCAACAAATAGTTGACATCTTGCAGTCTCATTTATCCTTTCAAAGAATCATTCCCAAATCTTATCAGCATATCTTCTACAAGTGCGTGTTGAAATATTACCTTCCATGTGCTACAAAATCTCATCATCAATATTGATCAAATACTTTGGCTTTCTACGCAAAATTCTAGGTGGTGTTCTCCTAGGTACATACATCTCAACATTACAAATTTCATTAATATTTAATTGAGGTGGGTTATATTGTGTACCTTCGATCGAGGGTGGAGAAGAAGACATACCTTGAGGTTCACATGGGGATGATGGCATACCTTCTTCATCAATTCTGAGTGATGATGTACTCTCAACTTGAGATGTGTTCGATGGTGTCCAACAATATTCGCTTGCGGTACATGGTGTCCCTCCATATTCACTTGTAGTAGATGGTGTTCGTCCATATTCACTTGTGTTAGATGGTGTCCCTCCATATTCACTTGTGCTTAATGATGTCCCTTCATATTCACTTGCCGTAGAGGGTTTGTCTCCAACTACGGTATCTGAATCTGTCTTACGATGATGCTTTCGCATTCGTGCCTGTTGTGCTGCCAATTCCCATTCTCTTTTTGATGGTTGAGGTTCCTCTACAGCCGGGTTGTTTCATCAATCATTTCCAATTTCTTCTTTTCATGATATTTTGCCACTCAAACTCTCTCCTTTTCTTTCAAGGTTTCGTTCTCTTCGTCTGTTAGTTTCCTCTTTGTCTTTTTCTTTGGCATGGTGAATAATTTTATCTGTACCATGGTAATGAGATGAATATTAGTTCCTAAAAAATGTATCCATTCAAGTTAATTGAAAAATATATGTCATTGAAGGCTTCATTTAAATAATACTTACAATCATCATGTACAAAAGTTAACCTAGCATGTAGACAAATGTGTACAAACTATGGAAGCACTAGGCTGGCCAAAGCATATTTCTAACTAAAAGTGAATAACCATGATGGTGATTATGAAAACTAATGAGTTTAATGGCATTGTGAGTGTTTGATAAGTTTTTGGTATAGGAGCACCTTGACAATTTATGCTTCCATTTTGAAATTTGATTCAATTTTGGGTATCTTTATGTTGTAAGAGGGTCATTAAAGACATTTTCCATGTATCGGTTATATGAGCTTTTAAAGGTGGTTGTTTGTTATTTATAGGCATTGGGCGGAGTTTTTTTTCATTGCAAAAGGTTTAAACAACCTCCATTGGCTCGAAGGGAGGATTTTTGTTCATTTTGAAATCCATTTTTTTGATAAAAAAAAATGTTGTTTTCCAAAAATTTACTTGTTTTTTTGCACTTTCCTGCACTTTTACGAATCTATACAGCCTCCACTTGATAGAAAACTAATATAATATTTTAGGCACATTTCTTAAATCTCTAATGCATCAGTTCTGATGGCTTAACAGTATGTTTGAAGGGAGCAATTGACAATTTTCTGAAACTGCTCATTTCAAGCCAGTCAAGGGTTTGAGTAGGATTTAATTATGAAATGACCATCCCACCTACTGTTATGACTTGTTTCTCAGTGGGATGGCATGTACATTGTTATAGTAGGGTCTTTTATTGTTTAACATGCCTTGGAGTGAAACTAATGACAATAGGATGGGGTTCTTAGGCTGAAACAAGCACTTTTCCATGAGAATTTGAGGAACCAAGGAGTGATTTTGAAAAAGTGTTGAAGGATTGGTCTATGTAATGAACTTTTGACCTTTTTCAGGGTATTTTGAAGATTTTTGATGCTTTTGAATGGTCTGGGAAGGCCCGGGTATAGGAGTTTCTATAAACCCTCCCTCTTTGCATTAAAAAATGGGGGTTTTTGTATTGGAAGCCTAGTTGAGCGGGTAAGGTCCTAAGACCTAGAAAATATCTTGTTTTGAGACCCAATTAAATACTTTTTTCTGGTTTGGAAGTCTGGTGTGAGGATCTAAGGGTAGTTCCTTTGTAAAATTGGCCTACTTGGAGGCCTAAAATAGTGAAAAGGTCAGTTTTCTTAAATTTGTCCCAAAGGATTCATGTGATGGGTTAAGGTATGTCTTGTAACTCTTAAATGGGTGCTAGAATCATTCTTTTATTTTCCTAGTGTTTTGGAAATTTTTGGAGTTAAGGGCCCAAAACTGGTTTTGCACAATAACTAGATTCCAAGGGTGAAATGTGGGAAATAGTGTTTTTGTTTGTTGTCCAACTTGGAGGAGTGTTGGGATTGGTCCATTAGGAATTTTTAATATTGTTAGATGCCTCTTGAAGGAAAGTTGACATATTCAATGGTTTTGGGTCCTCTAACTCTGCATCAAAAATGAGTATCACAGTCTGAAGTTTGTGCATGGTTTGGGAGATACATGTGATAGTTTGTGGATGCTTGGATACTAGTAATGTGGATAGTGAACAAAGGAACTAAGTTTGTGTGTAAGGGAAGACTTCTGAAAGGTTTCATTTTTGTTGTACTAACTCAAACAAAGATTTATTAAGCAAATAATGGTTTGGTTGTGCCTTAAGAATTATAGTTTGTGTTTGTAAACAATGGTGCCATTATGGAAGATTTAAGAAAAATTGTGAATGACATAATCATTGGTTGATGTTTTGAGGAACCTAGTTGATTGTAATCAGTTATTTTCAAGATTTTCAAGGTGTTTTGAAGGTCCTTAAGGAATTGGGAACTCTTTTAATACTAATTTGAGTATACGAATCAAATGTTTTGTGAAGGGAAATATAGTTGAATAAGTGTGTCAAGAAAGGTGTTGATTTCTTCCTTTGTACTGCATCAGTTTGTGCAGAGGTATTGGAAGGTGTTTGGACCCTTCGGGGAATGGGAGAGGCTTGGATTTGTATTAAAGGATGAATTTTGGTGAATGGTTCTGAGTTTCTAATCAACTTTATGCTATGTTACAATCAATTTTATGATGGTTAATCTATTTTTTTGAGTCTAACAAAGAGTTGAAACCAAGTTCTAATGTTTTGATGAAAAGATGATTGAGTTTGTTTTTTGATCTTCTTCAATTTAAGTTAGGGTAAGAAGTACCCTCGATGATTTTTGGATCCTGGTAGATGCTCTGCATCAAGTTTAAAATGGTAATTGGCAAGTGTATATAATTGTGTATATAATGGTAATTTAAAATGTGCATTGACAACCTAAGGTTATAATGACAAACAAAAATGAAAGCAAGCCATAATAGAATGAAAGAAAATTTGTAAATACTTCACATACCTAAAAAACCAGACTTTCAAATGGAGGAGTTCAACCCAATTATGTAGCCTTAGCTTCTTCTTTCTTCAAACTCCACAACAATTTGACTTGTTCAAAAGCTTGTTCCCCTCCAAACTTCAATTGTATATCAGTTTTCAATGGAATTCAAACTTCAATTGATAATATATGTCTTTCAACGTGGAAACTTTTCTATTTCATGCAAAGTTGGTAGAAAGATCATGGAAAAGGTAATGGAATGTGAAAAACATGCTTGCACACTTCACAACATCATCAAAAAGCTGCTTTTTTTTAGAGCATGCGCAGAACCAAGGGAATATGCAGACTGTGGGCCTTGAAATCATGGGTATATAGTTTTTTACCATTTTAGTGGAGTACAACACGCGCTCACGTTATGTGAAATATGGTTTTCTTAGTATATTTCTTTTCTTCCTCTTTGTCTTTACCCTCTATCCTAATTCTATATCTGTCCCCTGCACCCTTATAGTAGAGGAGATAGAGGTGAGTGTGTGTGTGTGTGTGTGTGTGTGTGTGTGTGTGTGTGTTTGTGTGAGAGAGAGAGAGAGAGGTAGAGGGAGAGTGGGAGAGAGAGAGGGAGAGAGAGGGAGGGAGAGGGAGAGAGGGAGGGAGAGGCAGAGGGTTACAAATAGAAAGTGGGAGACATGGAGATAGATAGGGAGGGAGAGAGGGTGAGAGTGGGAGAGAAAAATGGAGAGAGGGAGGGAGAGGGTGAGAGTGGGAGAGAAAGATGGAGAGAGGGAGGGAGAGGAGAGGGAGGGAGGAGGGAGAAAGAGAGTGGGAGAGAGAAAGGCAGAGGAGAGTAGAGGGAGAGGGATGGAGATAGAGAGGAGGGAGAGGGGGAGGAGGAAAGAGAGGAGAGTGTAAGATAGAGAGGAAGGAGAGGAGGAGGAGAGAGAGAGGAGGAGAAAGAGAGGACTGGAAGGGGAGAGACTGAGTGGATAAAGAGAGGAGAGGAGAAAGGAGAGAGGGAGTGGGAGAGAGGGGAGTGAGACAGATGAGGGGAGAGGGGGAGAGGGGAGTGGAGAGAGTGGAGAGAGCAGAAGGGAGAGGGAGATAAAGGAGGAGAGGGCGGGGAGGAGAAAGATGGCAGTGGGAGAGGAGTGGGAGAGTGGGGAAGGGGAGAGTGGGAGAGAAAGAGAGGAAGTGGGAGGGGAGAGAGGGGAGGAGGGAGAAAGAGAGGGTCGAGGACTAGGGCTGAGAGATTACACCTAACCCTCAAACCCTTAAACCCCTAATCCCTCAACCCCCATACCCTCTTAATCCCTCAACCCT
>CM021102.1:97047276-97269023 GCA_007115665.2 Sequoiadendron giganteum
CTCTCTCCCACCCCCTCTCTCTCTCTCCCTCCCTCTATCCCTCCCACCCTACCTAGCTAAGTCCCCCTCACTCCAACCCCTTCTCTCCCACTCCCTCTCTCGTAAACTCTCACTTCCACCCCCTCTCCATCTCTCTAGACTCTCTCTCTCTCTCTAAATTCTCCCTCTGTCTAAAGACATACATAAATGCATACATACAAGCACAATATATGTACATATAATCTTACATCCATACAAGCATACATACATACATGACATACATATACATACAAACATGCAAATATATCAACACATTCAATATATTGGCATATAACATACAGGAAGACATAACCCGAGCACGTTATAACGCGCTCGTGTTATGTCTTAGTTGACATGTTCCCCGCAGAAGCAAAAACCATGCCAAAAGTGAGATATAACACAAGCGCATTATAACGTGCCTGCGTTATATCTTGCTTTGGGAATTCCTGAGCCTTAGGCTTTGAATTTTCCTTGGAATACCAACCCAAAGGCTTGGAGGGAATTCCCAACGACCAAAGACATGTTTTTAAGAAATCCACCATATTTCTCATAATCGAGTTCGTGCTCACCGTCAGGATTGCACATGGTTCAATATCGAAAAAATCAAACACATGAGTAATGTTGGGTTATCTCTTAGCTATCCAATGATGTAATTTTTTTCACTTTCTGAAAATGTTAAGTCTTTCATCCATAATTTATTTTATCTGTATGTCGTTTTTTTGCCAAAAAGCAATGTTTGGTATTTTTTTCGTTATAAATTAACCGTTTATCAATTTTTCAAATAAATTACATTTTTAGAAACTAGACTCCATTCTACAAAAAAAATTTAAAAAAAAAAAAATCAATTAGTTTCCAAAATTTGTAGGGGTAGCACGGCCAAAATTCTATTTTCAGGAAATGTCCACTTCACAAATTAGTAAAAAATCAAATATTCATTAAAAAATTATCAAAAAAATCGGCATCAACTACATACTGTTAGCTAACTTTTGACCATTGCAATTTTAAAAATACTAAAAAAAAGTTCACCGTACGAGGGTCATACAAGAGTTGCTATGTTATGTTTTTATGACAAAAACAACACCAATTTGTGTACGTCCCTCATTTGAACCCCTTAATCTCAACCATTTTCAAAATAAATTAGTAGTTTAGAAAGTAGACTCGGAGCACTTGAATCCTTCTTTTTGTTCCATCTCAAAATTTTGAGTCTAAGTATCCTCAATTTCACGTCCAAGGTCAGTATTTCCTGATTTCAAAAAAAAGTTGTCCACTTAAGTCCCCTTTTTGGGAACCATCTTGGTGCACTTACCCTCCTACTACTTAATTATCCTTATTCTTATAAATTAATTAAATAAATCATTGTTGTTTAATTAATCATGCATTATCCCCTTCTGAATTAAATAATTATTTAATTATCCACTTTCCCACTTTCAAAATTAAATAATTACTTTAATTATTTAACTATCCTATTTCCTCTCAACATTATATATTCCTCAATAATAAATAAAACATTTTATTTATTTATCAATTCCCATTTACACATTCCTTAAATAATTAATTCATTTAATTAATTATTATCTCATGCACTTCCACCTTGTTTTTAATGAACACTCTCTTCCAATCGACTGGATAATCAATTCCAATCCACTGATCAATCGAATCAGTTCACTCTCACTCAGTGTGAGTTAACAAAGTAATCAAATCCCTTAACTAATCAATCAATTCATCATGCAAATAGTTAATTGAAATCCTTCAACTAGTTGTAGTCAGTTAACTCCCCAATCAATTCCTCTCAAGGATTCTTGACCCTTGATCTTGACCATCCACTTCTTAATCCTGATCATCCATCCAAATAAAAAATTTATATAAAAGAAACCCACATTCCCCTTTGAAGGCTAACCACGATTCTTCAATGTTTTGCATCCTTTTATCTTTTTCATTCTCATTGAGCTTTATGATACATAGTGCACACATAACTGAGAGCAAAGGCAAAGAAAAGAATAGCAATGGAGGTAAATCATGTTTGACACAAGGTAATTGCATTGCTTTTTTATTTGATTTCATTGTGTTGATTGCACTTCATTGTTTGATTGGATTGAGTTAGCTTGAATTACAGTTTAGTGGTTTTTGTATTTAATTCATGCTTTATTATTACTACAATCTCATTTCTCGGTTGACATATATCACCATAAAAATACATAACTACCTTGACACAAACCATACCCATTTCATAGTGCACCCTTATTTTCATTATCACTTCATTCATGCATGCTATTTGTCTATAATATTCAAGGTCAAGCACCTTTTTAAAGAAAATAATCTACCATACTAGTGTCTGAGAATGTGTTTTATAATAATCCGTTATGTTATTACATACGTTCAAACATGGTAGTGAGAAGAAACTAACCTAGACTAAACTAAAATATGTTTATATTAAGTTGTTGTGAGTGTGTTACGATGATGGTGAAATGGATCCAATAGTAGATTCTTGTCATTATCCAAAATGGCAATAGAGTCTCTAAGTTCATACGAAACTATAATAAATGTAGCCAAAGGTGGTACCTTAATCAAGATATCACAAAAGACTATGTCAAAATGTAAAAGCAAGTTGGGTTCTACACATATATTTAGAAAATAATAGATGTTTGTATAATATTAAACAAGTCTACTTGATAACTTATGGGCATATACATACATTTCCTTTATTGTTCTAAGAACATATATCATAAAATCATTGTGATGATTTTATAGCCATTTGGCTAGCCAACTAATCAACACACATCTAGAAATATACATTACACATGAAGACATTCAATCAAGGTCAATTACTCCTTTAATCATGCAATCTTTAAAGATTACAAAATGTTATTACAAGTTTGGGATGAAACTAAATTGTTACAATAATAAAATTTACTACCCAAATTTGAAAACTATAAACCTTGGGGTTCTACTACATAAGTTTAATCTCTATTATGTTTCCTTGTTCTTTATATTTTTCCATCCTCTTTTCAAATGAAATTTTGTTTGATTCTTAATAACTTGGGAGAGAAATTCCAAATCTATCATGAATGCGTAGACCCACAATTGGTATGATTGTAAAGAATGTCCACACTTCTAGACATCATTTTCCCTACACAATGCATCAAAAATTATGTATTGTGGGAGCATGGGTAATCATCCCATCGATCTATAACTTTTCTACATTAATGAGCATAATAGGGTGTGATGTGTTAGCTAAGAAAGAGCCCACAAAAATGGTTAAAATAGTCAAAATTTATCCACCACATTAATTATTTTGGATGTCTTATTTATTTTTCCATCCTTAGAAACACATGTGAATGTGCCTTTATAGTGATTTTTTTTAATGGGAAAAACCTTTTGATGTGGTCGTAGGGTCGTATCAAGTCATTAGGGGTAGATTGGGATGCACTAGTGGTAGATGGGAGAAAGCTCCAAGGGTTTCAAAGTGCTACAGGTTAATGGTGTCTTTTTTACAATTAAAATATTTTTTATTTTCTCTTTACCTACTATGTTGGATCTTTTGGGCTTTCATGAACCAATGTTGCATTTCTGACAAAATGACAAATTTTTGAACCATGTAACACTTTCACATGGTTCATGAACTCACAAACCATGTGATATTATAAACCTAGCTACTTTCTCCATTTTATGTATTTATTTCATTTTGTCAATGATTTGGGCCTTACCAGAATCATGTCAACAAGTTCAAGGAATTGTGAACTTGTTGACACCCATTCACACACTATCTTCAAGTCGGAGCTTTTGGCCTCCATGGAACCATGTTGAAGGTTCAATAGGTTCTTGAACCTTCAAAAGGTTTAACACCATCACTTAGTCTTTTTTCTTTCTTTTACATCAGAGACATATGAAACTTTTTTCTTTGTTGGGGTTTGATGGAAACTCATACCTTATGCCTTTATTTTGGGATGTCAGGAGTCAAAGGTGGCAAGGAACTCATGACATGGAGGCAGGGGGAATGAAGGAAGTTTGAAGGTCTAACATTAGACAATCAAGGATTGAAATTTAGGGATACCATGGAGTAGGTAACTAAGGAAGGGGAAGAGTACTCGAGGAGGGAAAAGTCAGATAGGCCGGTAAGTATAAAGAAAAGTTGGACTTTCAATAACATGTATGAAGGGAGAGGGAAGTCTAAAAATTCAACATCAAAGGGGAATGCAAAGGGATTGGTAAGGGTCAAGAAAAGTATGAATGAAATGTCAAGTTTGAAACACTTAATTTGAATCTTAGTCGATAATATAATCAAGGATCTATACTTTTATATAAATTTAATTAAAAGGGGGGAGATTACTAGGTGTTAGGTCCATGGAATCATGAAACATACTATATATTATTATTGAGATTTTTCATAATTATTTTATATAGTAAATATATATTCTTAAAATTATAAAATATACATTTAAAAATTTTCATATATATAATGTGATTATTATATATAATTTATAGCATACACATTATTTAATAAAAATAAAAATTAAGGAGATAATGTTATTTATATATAATTTTTCAAAGAAAATATGCGTTCTTTATAAAAATTGAAATTAGTAATTATTTTGAAATTCTTGTATATTTCTTGTATTTTCTAATATATTTACTTGTATTACGACAAAATATTAAGATTATTATCGCAAAAAACATATTACAAATTACAAGTTTAGCTTTTGGATTCAACTTTGTATATTTTTTTGTAACGTTGCAGATCACACTCAGTGATCCATCACGAATCACCCTATGTCTGAAATGACCACAAAAATATAGACAATTGAATCCAAAAACTAAACTTGTAACTTCATGAACTTTTGAAAACTCATACCTACTATTTATAGTTTTGGTAGGTACTATGAATCCTACAGCATATATAAAAGAGCTTCCTCAACATAGGATACTAAGTACCGAGTCCTATCCCATCATCTCAAGTAAATAGAAGGGAAAGAAAAGCACAAAAAGGTCTGAGAAGATGGAAATAGTACAGAAAGAATTTAATAGAGTAGACTTGGGGTAAGGAGAGGGACAGGAAATGACCGTTAGCGGCTGCAATTTAAATGTGATAGCACCGAGTTATGAGGTACCCCCAAGTAAATAGGGATCACAGCTGTTACTACTCTTTACGGGGATTTGAACCGCTGTCTTTTCACCCAACAAATTCATATTCAACCATTTCAACTCATTGTACTTTTAAGGGTGGAAGAATGTACTTTATCCCATATCAAATTTAAGCCCTCCAATTTCAATAGATTCCCCACTTTCCCTTTCATTACATTTACCTACGTCTAATTATTAATACTCAAAAGAAAATATACTTGAGAAGGATGGTATGGTATTTGATTAAATATTGATTATTATCTGAAATTTATTGGAGGTGTTATTTGGCCATGTTTGATTTCTGTGCAATTTTTAGAGAGTTATGAGAGATTATATGATAGAAAAAAATATGAAAAATCCACAAAATCTACATTAAATTATTCTAGAGTTGTTACAACAATTCCTACTTTAAACTCTTATTCCGAGAGTGTGAGAAGCTTTATGATATATTTCCGTTGTTTTTTGTGGATCCATGGCAATGATTTCGGGATTTTGATGTGCACGGAAATGCAGTTATCCGTATGGCTTTTATTTGGGAATATGAGTCCAAAAACACTTCTGATGGTCAAACGAAAACTGTGTGTCACATGGAAACTTACAAGTCGCACCACTTTTGGTTGTTAGGTAGTTGCCTTCTTTCACTTCAACGTTCCTTCCTTCCTTCATAAAAAGACCACATTCTCATTCTTATCTTGTTCTCAATTAATACATGCATACATACATATCCTACTCAATTAATTCTCTATTAATGTACCTACTCACCTCCCTCACTTATTAGGTAGTATATTTTTTTTATTTTTTTTTAGGTTTTACTCTTCTTTTTTTTGGGTTTGGATCATTATAAAGTTTGTTGTCAAATCATCTAGGGTCAAATAAGTTGTTGAAGATAAGACAATAAAAGCACATGATAATTTTGTTGGGAAAGGGAGTAAATTACAAAAGTGTCATGTATTGCAGGGTACAAACATAAGTACACCAAAGAAGATGGGACTAGAAGTGATGACTTCTCAAATATGTGAGTCTAGTTCAGAAAACAGATTTGAATGTCGCTTTCATGTGAACTACAAAGGTGTCATGTATTGCAGTGTACGAATACAAGACACCAAAGAAGATCGGACTATATGTGATGATGCTTCAAATATGTAAATCTAGTCCAAAAAACAGATTTGAATGTCGCTTTCATGTGAACTACAAAAGTGTCATGTATTGGAGTGTATGAATACAAGTACACCAAAGAAGATGGGACTATATGTGATGATGTCTCAAAGATGTAAAAGCCTAGTCAATTTGAATGTCTCTTTCTTATTCCCCCTTCTAATTTAGACACTTTGAAAGAGACAACACAACTATACTAAATATCAAAATGAATAAGATCTAATCCCTCTCTTTCTTTTCTTTTGTTTGTTTCTACAAAAAATCTTTTCTAAATTTTCTACTTCAAATATTGAAAAACATTTTGAACATTTTATTATACTTTGATTTAGATTGTAGATTTTTTTTAAAGTCCATTAATTAAAATAAATAACTTTTGTCATTTTTATATAAAAGTTGATTTTTTTGTCTATTTGTCCTTGTTTAAGTTTATATAACTTTAAACATATTTATTACGCCGAAGGCGTGTCCTATATGAACTTTCAAAGTTCATTTTGTCTATCAACGGTCCAAAACGAAGGATAGACTTGGTTGACATTAAAACGATTCTCAACCGTTCATCATTTTGCCGTGATTTTTTGCTTTCTCGCCTCTATCGGCTCTGCTTTCCCCATTGCTATCGGTTAGGGCTTTCGTAGGGTTTCGGCTCTGTAATAGCATATCAACAACTATCTGCGTCCATATCAACCCAAGACAATTAAACGAATCTCAGCAGTTCATCATTGTGTGCCCTCTATGAAGTTTACCAACCCGTTTTTTACGATGAAGGATTCAAAATAGCCTACGCAAGCTGCAAGACGATTCACTGTGCCAAAATGGGATTTCGAACAGGGTATGCACAAAAATCAAAGCATAAAGGGAGCGAGAATTTTAATTATTTAATACAATATAAATAATATTTAGTATCAATAACGACATTCTTGACTTTTTATACAGATATTAATAAATTTTAATTATTATTTTTTAGGGTTAATAAATTTTAATTATTATTGTTTAGGATTAAATATATAAAAATAAATTATATAACTTAGTAGTAATATTAAAATCAATAAAATAATAAAATAATAATATAAATTAATAATAATATTAAAATCAATAAGATGGTAATATAAATTATAAATTATAGTTTATATAAAAATATAATTTAATAAATATAATAATATAAAAAAAATTAATAATAATATTAAAATCATTTTCTACATGATCTTATTTACTACACAAATATGTAAAAAAAATAAACCATTTTTTCTCTAATTGACCTTTCACACCTCTTCGGCGTACCCATTGCACAGGGTGCGATAGCTAGTAATAAATTGTTTATTAGTCCCTCCTATGGTAATGAACTATATTGATCATTTTATATTATTTTTGTCTCACTTGTATATGGATGGACTTTGTTGAATTTATTAAGACGTGCATTTTATTTTAAAATGGGTAAATTTAGGTTGATAATAATAGATTTTTTAAATGTTCAAAAAATTTGTTTGGGTGGTAGATTTTATAATATGATTGTTTTCTATATACTTTGCATATGTCAAATTACATTTATTTGTAAGGTGTCATGGTACATGTAATTTGTATGTTTATTTTATATTAGTGACAATTTATCATTTACACTAAATCTATTTTCATTTTTATTTCTTTTTTTGTATTTTTAAAATCACTATTGTGCTTGAAAATGATCAAAAAAATTGTTGGATCAAAACCTACAAGAAAGTAATTTATAATTAAATATTTATTCTACTTTCTCTATAGAATACAACCAAGACAAACTTCCTTATGTTGAATATATTTTTTAATTTTTTATTTAGGATTGAGCCATATGACCAAATCTTCTAGCTAGATAAACTGACATTTGAAATAATACTTTATACGACCAAGTTACCTCCCCCATTATCATGCATAACATTAATAGGATTTGTGATATTATTTATTTTATATGCTATGACACTCTTATTCATCATATGGCCTATACATCATTTCATCCTAGTTTTCATGTTCTATCCACTCCTATGCTTACTTTCATGCTTTGACTACACATAATGAAAATGCACCTAAGGGGTATATGATATGATAAATCAACTTAAGGACACACCCATTGAGATGTCTATTTGGAAACTAATATTATCATTAAAAAACTATAGAGAGGTCTCAAGGAAAGCTCTAAATAAGATAATAGTTCCATATGATGTAACTCATAACTTGAGGGTAGCGTAATTTTAAAACCAATTCACCATGAATAAAATAAAATTTCTTTTATGCCTCATGAGTTACCTCCTTCACAAGTTATTAAAGAACATAGATCACTATACATCATAAGTAAAGATGGGGACATTAGTCTTAAAAGTGATTTAGTTGACAATGATTTTGGATTAAATATCTGTAGCAAATTTTTTTTATTTTTTTTAGATGCAAATATTTTTTTGTTATCTCAAGTTTGATTATAGTTGTTTGTTGAAACCTAAGGTAATGATAAAAGGATTTGATAATATGGTTTAAGATTTTTTAGTTTATGGTGTAGTCATAGATGGAAGGTTCGAAAAGAATGATTCAAATCATGCAACTTAGAGTCAACACAGGGGAAATTAAACAAGAAAGTAATATGCAAATATGAAACTTTATTGATTTGGCAATATTACATGCAACATATGCCTCATGGGTGAATAATCTGGGCTCACAGGCCTGCCGCAAGGGCATTCAACATTACAACTGGCCAAAGGCTTTATTACAGTCCCTTAAAAGGGGTGATGCAAAACTGTTAAAATATGATCATGAACTATAAAACTAACTGATGAATTACAATGATCTTAAATATGATTCTCTAGCTCCAACAAAGGTCCACATCGGCCACAAGGGTTTAAAATTTTTTGATGAATGATCACACATGAAGGTTGACCTCAAAATATGGAAAGATAATGCTTTGCGGAATTAAATGAATTATTAATCTCCAAGATAGATCCCATTGGACCCAAAATGCTTGTGTGATGTCCCATTAGGCTCTACACATTCTAGAATAGGTCTACACTAAGAAATTTGGACCAGATCAGCCCTAAATGCTCTAACTATGGATTACAGTGAAATTTTGAGAGCGATAAATTTCGATAAACAAATGCAAATGATTTGAAATCTAGATATGTTGTAGATGACCTCGTGTAGATTCTATATCATGCTCTATGAGCTGAGAAACAATAACGCGATGAAGTGTTGAATGAAATTATGAAACTGTTACAGATTGAAATGCAAGAAAAGAAATGTTTTTGGTTGATAGAGGATTGCCTTACAACCAAGGATGCTCCTATACAAGTTTATATCACTCTACCCATCATTTTCGGGCTTGTCATGCTATAAGGTCCAATTGTATTATAGCCTTAGTCTTGTACCCTAAACATATATGCACTAGAATCATATAGGAAATTTGCATGGTTTTACATGTTACATCTATGATGATTTAATTAGAACTATAAGATCCACTTAAACAAGGGGTTGACGTAGGAGAACTTGACCTTGAAATTTTTGTAATCTCCCTAATGTGTTTGCAAATAATGCCTTGAAAATTTTAGACACTAGGAAGGTGAAAGAAAATAAAAATATATTGGAACTATTTTTAGATCATTGATCATTCTTGCTATGCTTGGGTTTGATAGAAAGCATCTCAAATTCAACTCACAAAGATTACCGAGACTATAAAAATATTGAGAAATTTATTAGGCCATGAGTATCAATCTTTTGTACCTTGGTAACTAGATTTTTCTCAACATCAATGTTAATTCTTCATCATTGTTCCCAAAACTAAGTACACTTATCCTCCTCATTTAATCTTGGAATGTTCACTTATGATGATCGATCTAGCCACCTAGTTACATGTAAGTTTATTTCTAACATGGAATGAAGTTCATGGTTGTATCAAATGTGTCATATCATATTTTTCCACAATTGAGTGTCCAGTCACATGACCATATTGAACATGCCATAACACATTGTTACAATTAAGTGGATTATTTTTGCATCACTTTTCATATAGGTAGAATTTATATCTTTTCCCTCTTCCTTTGCTTCTTTTTCATAAATAGCTGAAATTGCTTCTCATTCAAGTTCATATTTCACTTGTTTGATATAATATACTCATTGCCTATATTTTCTTTATTTTGTTGGTTCCTATGGAGTTATCATGCAAACGATAGGAACATAAGAAGAATCCAAGAATGGTCCATTACTTTACATGGATCAAACATCATTTCAAAATATCTAAATGTATATACTTTATGTTGGCTGAGAATGTTGATTATACCTTGAAATGTATGCTCATTTTAGATACACAATAATCTTAAAGAAAAGATAAAATATAACGGTGAAACTTGCATACCCATGCCAATTCCCATTTAGTTTTTTATCAATGTTAATGGAATGCCTTAATACAATTACATATAAACAAGTGCTACACTCTTATGTTAAGTTTGGCTCATGAATTGATGTACTTCACTATTTATGCACTCCCACATAGTCACCATTTACACATAATGTATTAGCCTACATTTGTACCTAGTTCACATGTTTGTCAATTGCCTCAAAATTAGCATAGCACTTTATTGTCTTAGGTCAATTTTAAGTTCCGTGTAATCAATCTTGAAAGGTTAATTATTAACCCTAAAATTTTAAAATTTAAATTCAAAATTTCAAATTCTTACCCTTTCCTTATAATTGTTATGAGTAGACTTAGTACTTATTTTTATAAAAAAAATGTCTTCGTATTTAAAAACATTCAAGGTGCACTTATTATCATGATGGTTGAACAAGGAACATTTACTCTAGGAACATTTAGATTTAGAGCTTAAAAGGAATGTATTTGCACCAAAATCATATAAGCCATTTGCATGGTTCCATATGTTATCTATGATCATTTTCTTGGAATTATAGAGTTTATGAGATTGACCTAGGAGAACTTGACCCTCACAATTCAACAATCCACCCTAAGGTGTTTGTGAACATTGCCTTGAGAAATTTAGACGTTGGAAAGGTGAAGGTGTAGAATTACGTTTGAAACTTTCTTTTAAATCACTTTTTGGTCCTTGGTGACTAGATTTTGTTCAACATTAATGTTGATTCTTCATCATTATTCCCAAAACTAAGTGCACTTATCCAATCTTTTGGATTCTCATTTATAATGGATGATCTAACTATCAACTTACATCCAAATTAAGTGTATGCTTATTGTTGACATTCATTTAATTAACCCAACATTAATTTATTTCTTTATAACCACACCTTAGGGTATTATATTTATTGAGATAGAATATTTATTTATTTATTAAATTTCAAATATTATATATATTTTAATTTGTTTGAAATGATTTAATTAAAATCTTTAAATTTTTAAATATGAATTATCATTCTTATCTTGTTTTGATATTCTTTATAAATATGAAATTTCATTCTTTTTTTGTGAAAGGTTTAATGTCATCAACATTATTTTTGGTATTCATATGTGTGCACAAGTCTAAGTGCATATCTCTTTGTCTTAAAGCTAACGCCTGGGGGGAATAGAATTCGCTAAAGTTGCCAAGACACAATCCTAACTTTATTCCTTATTATTGCACCTCTAGGGAATATGAATCTTGGTGGCTGACATAATCAAGGAAGATATAATCACTCTCACCAATTGTGCTCAACCAATTGAATTACAACCCTTTAGTAATTCTCAATCCAATTTAATTATTTGAATATGAAAAAGATAAAAAAAAATTGTTCGACCTTTGAAATCACACCCACCCACTTTTATTACCTTTGTTTCATATCAAAACAAAATGTGACGAAATCTCTTAAACCCACTAATGATGAATGAGAATTTAAAGATTACCAATCATAAACATAAATTTAATAGTTGTAATTTTTTTTTTTTTATTTTTTAAATACAATAAATTTGAAAAAAAAATATAATTTATATGGATAACCCTAAAAAAAATTGCTCTACAAGCCATCCCATTCACACCCATCTATTTTTGTTTGCAAGTTTTTCTTTATTGATCAAAGATGATTTGTTTGACATGTGCTGGTCAAATTTGTCCTCTTTAACAATACAGAAAAATCCACAAGTACAATGTGTCGTAGCCCACATGAAAATGAGGTGAATTCTTATAAAGATATTTTTTGAAAAAGGAATGTTTTAAAGGATGTGAAGTTGCTTTCAATATATAAGAGCCTATAGTTTTGGTCCACTTTTCTATGTAGGCCTAGATAGTAGAAAGCATACTTAGGAAAATATAACAAATTGAATTGAGGTTGTTTAATTTAAAAAATATTTTGTTAAGATATTTAGAAAAAACATAAATTATATATATGATTATTTTTTAGAGGTCTTTTTTTATTGTGATTTTAATGAAATAATTATTTTTAGGATTATCTCTTGAAAATATTGTTTACTTAGATTTTTAAGATAGGTATATTAATTTTATTTATTTTGATATCGTTTATATAGATTTTTAAGATAAATATGTTGATTTTTATTTGAAGAGTTTTTTTATGGAAGATTTAATTTATCATCTAAGAAGAATTTTTAGCTATTTGATATGGGAGCACAAGTCTTTAGGTTGAAACATTTTAGACTAAGAGTCAAAGACTGAGGGGTATCCATTCTGTCAAATTATCTAGGGGCACGGTTTTGACCCCATCTTTTACGATGTTAGGACCTTGCACTCAACAAGACTTGATCCATTAGTAGACTCATTTAGAACCATTCAACTTCACTAGTAGATCGAGAACCTATTGATTAAAGAATTATTTTTATTTACTTTACAACTATTTGAAATTATTTTATTTTTATTTACTTAGGTTATTTTATCTTACTTAAGAATTATTTCATTTTATTAGATCGTTTGCTTTAAATTTGTTGAAGAGTTGTTTTAGATCTCTCTAAAAATACAATTATTTTATTTACTTAAGAGTTTCTTTATTTTACTTCAGAATTATTTTATATTGTTTACTTGAAAAGCTATTTTTTATTTAGTTAGAGATATTTTATTTGCTAAAGAGTTATTAAGATTTTTTTACTTTAATCTAGAGCTATTTAAGAATTATTTTATTTGTATTTATTTAAAAGCATTTTTCTTAAGAGTTTACACCATTACATTCCACTCCTTACTACCACTATAGTTGTGCCTCTTAGTGTAGTTAATAGTTTGATTTAAATTTTATTAAAAATAATAAGCATATTTTCGATTTAATTAGATAAATAAATTATAAGGGTTAATATTGCATTCATAGTGGAAATAAAAAGAGAATATAGTTAGAGGAAGTTTGTCTAGTTTGGTGGTTATAAAAGATATCGAATATAGATAATACTAGAAGGGATGATTATAGGCCCTTAAAATTTGGTTCTACATATGCAATAGTCAACAATGTCTTGAAATCTATGTTAGTGTTTGAAGAATCACAAAAGTGTATAAGGAATTATGAAAGTGTATGGAGAATTGTGGAAATGTTTGAATAATCACCTAATAGAATGATAGTATCTTGTGGGAATGATAATATCTTGCACGCTTGTGAAAGTGCTAGCTATACTTGTTGATGTAAGAACTTGCAAATTCCAACAATTGCTTCAACCCTTATAGTAATTTTTAATTTCAAAAAGGGGGAAAGGGGGTGCCTATGACATATTTAGGAGCTTGCCTTAGGCAATCCACTAAAAACATATTTCAATATAAAGGATTGAAAAATATGCATGTGTGTGAACCTAAGATGTTAGTGCATGAAGGCACCATTAACAGAGGTGGGTGGGTGTACATCAGCTATGGATGATTCTCTATGTGGTCTTACAAATGAAAAGTGTGTGTATATGCTAAAATATGATGATGGATGATGGAAAATATTTCAAGTTTGGTAACCCACTTAAATTAACATTCTTAGGGACAATCTAAATTTAGACATGAATTAGGTTTAAGATTAAGGGAGAAGTGTACAAGTTTAGGTGAGAAAATACAAGTTTAAATATGCACAATTTTATCTAAGTGGACACAACATGTTACATTAGGGTTCCACATGATGCGAAAGTCCTAACATGGATTAAATGGTTAGGGTGTGAGGGCTTATGTTAAGTTGCAATAAGATGTTTTATGGTTAATTCAAGCTTAAATTGGTTAAAATAGTTCAAGTCATTCTTATGGTAAACATGTTCTAAAAGGAGTAAAAAACAAGGTGGAAAAAATATGAAGCATGTGCCTTTTGCCTCTACACTTTACCCTTACTTTAGCATACTTGTGAGATGCACCAAATTAATGTTGAGAAATAAGATGAAAATACTATTATAAAATCATTTACAAAGTGTATACAAATCTAAAATATATTTCTTTATCCAATATTACCATAAAAGAATATTGCCATCCAACAAATTCATCGCAAATTCACCACTAGGAATTCACGTTGCGGAATATTAATGCAGTTATTTTTTCGGGGCGACGAATTTGGCAGTGAATAATTCATTGCCAACAATTCACGGTCATGGAAAATTCACCGTAAGTAAAATTCACCGCCAGCGCCAACAATTCACGGTCATGGAAAATTCATGAACGAAAAATTCACTGTAAGTAAAATTCACCGTCAGCAATTCATCGTCATTAATATTAATGCTGTTAATTTTCCGCCACGATAAATTGCTGGAAATTAGAGTGGTCGGGACATTAGGTGGTGGCAACTGGACAGCACCTCTAAAAGGTGTCTTTTTGACCTCCGTGCGCATATCCAACGCTCTCGCACTCTACCGAATTGACCAGAAGCCAAAAGCTTAGTTATAAGCTCTTAACTCATGGGCGAAAAAAACTCATAAATTTTTTTTTTCAATTCGACGCACGATTCACATTCTATGATTACGCAAAATTAGCCCTAACAGATACTGGGTCTTCTCCCCTATATAAATGCATAAATTAGAAATAACATCAACAAACCATATTAACATGTAAATATCGAGAAGAGTGATGAGCAGGAGAGCGGCTAGTTTGAATTTGGAGGAGGCGTGTTTGTGGAAGAGGTCGATTCTGAGGACGAGGACGAGGCGGATGAGACTTCTGGTCCGCGTGAAAGTCCCCTTCCCCTGCAAACCAAATACTTGTTGCTTTGGTTGTTTCCTTTGAGGCGTGCGGGTTGTAGGAGTGTTATTTTCTTGTGGTTCTCCCATTGGCGATAGGCGTGAGATTTGGATTTCCTGTGGTGTGGAGGGGCTACTGGAGATTTATTCTTGTTGGTGTTAAGGAGATTAGCATATGGAGGAGAGTCCTATGGTGGTGTGTTCATGTTTTATTTTTTCTAATGCCTTTTTCTCCCTTGCGTTGCTACTTCTTGGCACGTTGGCCTTGCCCCTACTCCATGCATTTCTTTGAGATGGGGATGTTGTCTGTAATTTTCTTCCTCAAGGAGTGTGAGAAGGTTGTCCTTTGGCTGTCTTGGTCTTTTCTAATGCTGGGATTGTTCTCGATTTGTCGAAATGTTGGCTTGGTGAGTGGCGTCATATCTTTTGAGAGTGTCATTTCTGTGTGTGGGGAGGGTTCTTGCCTTTATCCTCTGGCGTTGTTCCTTTGCAGCGCCCACAACCGATTGAGGTGGTCGCGGGTTTTGTAGGCTTTGAGAGGGTTGTGCTTATTGATTTTTTTTTGTTAAGGAGGCCACTCTGGAGTCATCGTTTTCCCTCCTTGTTGCTGTTGTGGGTATTTTCCTGGAAGGTGAAGGGAATCTCATAAGAGCTTGTGTGGTCTGGATCCCATTTTGGTCTATGGAGCTCTTATTGTTGAAGGGATTTATTTTTGTTTTGGAGGATATTATATTTTTGCTTTCCTTTCTAAGCATTCTTAAGGGTGTTGAGGAGAGCGGTTCATAGTAGGGTAAAGATCAATAATAAGGATAGAAGTAGTGGTGAGTGGGCCTCATAGTGGAGCATCTTAATATCTATTTGCAAAACACTTTTTTTCATAAAGTACATAATCTAACAAATCATTTTGATGCCATATCAGCGAAATATATTCACATGACTCAGTGTCCTACTATTGGATTGTATGTCATTTTTGAGTTTTTTTGGACACCTCAACAAAAAGCACGTTGATGTGGCATCATATTTGATGATGTGGCCATAAAAATATTTTTTAAAGTAGGTGAGTAGCCAAATAAACTATTGTACAAAATTGGGACTGATTTGAAAATATTTAGTATGAAAATTGAAAACCCAAAATTAGGGTGCCCTACTATGGGCCCCTCTACCCTAGATGATGTCATTATTTTTGTGGCTATCCTTTTGACTGGGTTGTCCCCAATGTCTGTTATATTGGCTAGGTTATGTTTAAAGTTCCATTTCAAGACCCAGATTCTCTTGGAGCCAAAGGGAGTGCATATTTCCCTTGTTTTCGGTTGGTTGCTTTTGGTTGGGTTGTGTGTAAATCTTTTTCTATTGTCCCATATGATTTCTTGGCTTTTGGGAGCCTTTGTCGCCCTTTCTTTAGGAGTGTTTTCTCTTTTCTCTCTTCTTCAATTTATTCCTATAGAGGTGGTGTCCTCTCTTGTTGAGGTGGAGCTAAAGCTAGGTAGTTCGATCAAGAAGTTGCTACTAAAGATTTCCTTGGTTGTGGTGGATGCTTTAGTTTCTATTGATCTTTTGTTGGTTGGGTTACATTTAGAGTTTATTTCAAAGACCTAGGTGCTTTTGATACCTATGGATGCTAAGTTCATCTTTTTTGCAAGATTTTTCGCCTTTTCCTTGGATATTGAGTCTCATTTAGAGGTGGAGACCTCTCTTTTAAGGTGGAGGACATGTTCTATGGTGTAGTTTTCTCTCTTATTGCTCCTATTGAGGTGGAGTGTGGATTTGTCAGAGAGTTGTTTCTACTATGAAAATAATGTTTTTGGTTTCTTCTCCTATAGAGGTGGAGAGGCAGGTTTGAAGATGTGGATGGTCTGCATCATCAGGAAGGTTGATTTTGTTGGCTCAGAAACTTGTATTCTGAGTGGTTTGTTCGTTGTTGCCTAACTGTTTCAAGTTGTGTTGGCTCAGGTATGTTCTTTTTAAGCATTTTGTTAGTTATTATTTGGTTGATTTAGGCAATGTTCATGGTTAGATAGGGTTTAAGGTCCCTATAAAACCTAGTTGTAAAGGGTTCCAAGTCCCTTTCAAAACTTGTTTGTTACAACTTGGGTAGTCTAGTTAATCTTTCGAGGGTTGTTGTTGTTGGGCTGCTAATTGGCTCTATTATATCTTTTAGCGGTATTTTTTAGATAGGGTTTTGGATCCCTTCAAAACCTGTTTGTAAGGGGTTTCAGATCCCCCCAAAACCTGGTTTTCCCATATAATCAAAACAAACTGTATAAACAAAATATTTACATAAAGAATCCCTTCCGAAAAAATATCCACCAAAGAAAGATAAAAGTTAAGTATTAATCTTTAATTTACATGATACAATCTTTGCACTCTAATAGTACTCTAGTAGCACTTGCATACTTGTAAACAATGATCATACAACTACTATCTAATACCTCCAATATATAGCTAAAGAGAGGCCACAATTGTAAGGTAAATGACACCTTAAACTAAAAATTAAAAATGTCAAAGCAAATAATTTTAAAAAAAAAGATAAAAAATAATAATATTGAAGAACTTTGTTTAATGAAATATAATTATCTTCTTCTCAAGACTCGTTTCAATATCTATAAATTGTATAAGGGAAAAAATTAGTGATTTCCATAAAAATACTTATAAGAATAAGTTCCTAACATTATGCAACTATTTTTCATTTATTTTCTAAGTTAGGTAAGGATAATCCATGAAGGATTTTCTACATTAGAATATGATGGGATATGAAAGAGCTAGTATAGGAATAGTATATGTGTCTATGGAGGAGCCTATGTAAGGTATGTGGCATATAGATGTAAATAATCTTGCATAGAAGGATGTAATATATGAAAGGGTGGTGTAAGGCTCCTAGAGAGCCACTTTAACCAAACATGTGTGGTGTAGGATCCATGAAGAACATTGTTAACTAAGGGTGAATCATGTAGGGATCCATAAAGGATTGGATTAATCATGATATACACATATTTTTATTTTTAATGTGAAATAAGAGTGTATGCCCCCTTAAATTGATCAAATGTGTCAATTTAAGGTGTGGTGAAAAAGTGTTAAGTATATGCAATTTTTGTCAACATTTTACCTCCTCTTTAAAATATCTATGATAAGCAACAAATAAATTAAGTTGAAATAAACAAAATTATTTTAATAATATTTGATTGAAAGAGAATACAAAAATGACACTAAAAAACATTGTTTAATGTTGTACATTTTTCTTCTTCTCAAGATTTATTTTCATATTTGTAAAGTACATAGGAGAAGAAATTGATGCTCACTATAAAAATTCTTAGAATAAGTAGATACACATTCTACTTGACTATTGTAATTTGAGTTTGCTAACTCAAGTAAGGGGATCCATGAAGGATCATCTAAATTGGAAGCAATATGAGATGGGCCATGAAGGAGCTAGTATAGGAAGTGGATACATAGCTATAAAGGAGCCTACACAAGGTAGATGGGATATGGATACAAATAATCCTACATAAAATTATACAATCTATGAAAGAGTGGTGTAGGAATTGTAGAGAGTCACCTTTAACCAGGAATGTGTGGTGTAGGATGCATGGATGACTGCTTTAACCAAGGATGTGTGGTGTAGGGCTCCATAAATGGCCTCTTTATCCAAGGGTGTGTAGTGTAGGGATATAGGAAGGACTTCTTTAAAAAATATGCATTAGCTTGTTGTTTGAAATGTGAAGAAGACTATATTCATCTTATATTGAATAGATGTGATAAGAGAATCAATAAAGTCAAGATGGATATGTGCAAGATAGATATGGTTGGTTGTTAGGATGAAGTGACAAAAGTACAATAAAAAGAAAGAAAAATATGAGAGTGGAGTAATTAATGGAGGACTCCTTTAGAAATTATACACTAGTTTTTTGTTTGTAATGTGAAGGAGACTATATTCATCTTATATAATTGAATAGATGTGATAAGAGAATCAATAAAGGCAAGTGAGAGATGTGCAAGATAATATGGTTGGTTGTTAGGATGAAGTGACAAAAGTATAATAAAAAGAAAGGAAAATATGAGAGTGGAGTAATTAGGGTACATTCCCCATTAATTCCCCCATAATAAAGGCAAGTAGGAGTGAGGTAGAAGATATTTGTGGAGTACAGTGAGGGGCATGATCAATAAGAAAGGGGAAGGTAGTAAAGTGATGTGTATGAGATAGATATATATGATAAGTTGATTAATAGGCATGTGATGAGTGTGGCAAGAGGGAATATAAAGGAAAAATGTGAAGAGAGGTCAGGGAACAACATAATGAAATAGTAGAGGAGGTAAGAGAATGGGAGTAATAAGTGTTTTGGGGAGTAGGAAATAGAGGTATGGTGTCATGTCATATCAGGGAGACAAAGGGCATGTAAGTAAGGGAGACAATAGTTGTGAATATTGTTGGTGCTCTAAGATTGATTACAATAATTCTAGAATATTTACCTAAGACTAACCCATAAGGAATGTCGAGTCAGACCTTTAAAAAGTTCATATGATAAAATCATAGGCTAATCTAGGTGCTTAACAAAATCCCATAATTATTATAAAATTTAGTATCCACAAAATGAAGGAGGGGATTCCAAGAGAACCTATGAGATATTTAAAAATAAATGAAGGCTCAAATCTAAAATATGTTTTATAACTTGTATATGAAGACAACCTCAATATTTTTCACTAGCCACCTCTTATATAATAACTTAATACCTAATTGTATCTCAAGATCTAAAAATATATACCATGCCAATAAAGGTAAAGCTCACTTACTACAAACATTTAGTGAAAAACTGCCTAATATTTATTCAATATAAACCCCCCAAGAGCTAAACTATTATGAAACAAAAATAACTTAAAATAAATTAAGCTACAACCAAAGATGTTTCATGAGTTATTGTAGTGACTAATTGTCCATAAGGACCAATTATTTAAGCATTGTTGACATAGTCTAGGATAAACTAAGAAAGTAGATATTCCAATAAATTTCACATTAAAGTTAGATGTATGCATAATTTTTAACTAATGAACTAGAATGTGTTTAGAAATATAATCAATCTAGTTGTAAATTTATTTCAAACAAACATTCAATGAAAAAAGAGACATCAATCATAAGAGAGTTACTTAAATAACCATAAGTAACCAAGCACATGCCTTGTAAGATTTAAATATATTGCATCCCTACTACACTCTTATTTCTTAGTGAATCCAATGTTAATTAAATTTTTAGACATTACATATAAATCTTCTAATTTTTTATGTTATAAATTTTAATTTTTATATTGTAAACCTTATTGGTTGCTAACATGTATATGATTCATGGATTCTTGCATTGATAGTCATTGACCACTATAAGTTATGTTAACCTTGACAAGTGATTCGGATGGTGTTGGCTTAATTCCTTGTATTGGTGATTATGTTTATAGCTACATAATTATGAAACTTGAAGTAGGTGTTAGTATATTTGTAATAAGGATTCATCACATGTTTACTTCTACTGCATGCGATTTGTTGATTTTGAGAAATTTTTCTTAAGATTGAGCATAGATCTATTTGTTAATTTGTTTGCATATGGGATACATTGTTTGACACCTATTTTATAGTTTTGAGGTGCAATTTAAATGGTTTATGTTATTTATTTCCCTTGGATGTATATGTTGTTGGACTAATTTCCAGCATCTCCCTTTGGATTCGAGACATGGACTAACTGCCTCTCGTGGATACGTTTATCTCTGGAATTTGTATGAGGTGTTAATAGGTCGGTCTTTTGGCATGAAAAACATATTCCAACAAATGGTATTAGAGTCATGGTCACAAGTTCGAATCCCCTCAGGCAACGTTGAGGGGGGGATTGTTGAACTAATTGTCGAGGTCTCCCTTTAGATTCAAGACATGGAATAACCATCTCCTGTGGATCCATTTATCTCTAGTGTTTGTATCAAGTGTTAGCAAGTCAATCTTTTGGTGCAACAGAAAACATGTTCCAACATATGTGAAGCTTTTGGTTATAGTATTATAATTTTGGCATGATTAAATCAAAAATTTAATTCTACTAGTTTTATTTGGCTACTTATTAACCTATATGGAGTTTGATTTAATTGTAAATACAATATAAAATTTAGTTACAAAGATATCAATATGTAAATTTTAATTTATTTTTTTGAGGTTGAGTGTTAATTTTAGTATTAAAAATATTAAATTTAATATTATACTATAGTCATACTAACTTAAATGTGGACTTGTCAATGTGACTAATTTTATTTTGAGAATGAATTTTTAAAAGGAAGAAAATGAATTGGATATGAATCTTTTTGATGCTTCATCATAATAGTTTTCTATATTTATAGACCATATATTGTTATGAATCCTCATGCAAATAGTTGATTTAATTGAATGGTTGTTTATTAGACATTGTCACTAACCCTAATCAAGATATTTTAAAAAATAAGATGCATAATACTTGGTAGATTGATTCAAGAAAATTATGTGATATAATTCTGAAACTTGATCATGCTATGGAATATTGAGAAGTGGCTATCTCAATTCAAGATATAAGATACTAGTTAACCAAGATTATGTTACTTGATTACTATTATAATGTTTAATATAAATTTTAATTAATTAGGATGAAAATCATATGTGCTACTTGTGTGACTATTAAAAAATAGGTGTAGCATCCTATTAATATTTTTAATCATGTGCAATTAGTTAACCAAGATTATGTTACTTGATTATTATTATAATGTTTAATATTAATTTTAATTAATTAGGATGAAAATCATATGTGTTACTTGTGTGACTATTAAAAAATAATTGTAGCGTCCTATTAATGTTTTTAATCATGTGCAATTGGTATGCAAAAAATAATATATTAGCCAAATATTCATAGGAGGTTGTTAGGCACCAATTACCATTCAACTCTACATCATGGAGTAATAAGGGTTGACTGTTTTTTCTAGTAAAACTAGAAAATCTTGGCCAAGAGTGATCAAAACAACCCCTTATGAATCTATGTTATATTAACTAGTGATGTGACACTCTTTTATGTTTTTATTTAAATGTGGATTATAGTGTGTGATTTTCATGACTTCAAATTGTTTAAATTTGTGAAATTAAAATTTGGGCATGTGGGGAATTTTTAAACATTGTAAAGATTGAGTTTTTACTATTTTAAGGTTAGAAATTATCAAATTTGTAACTTCCACCTTATATTTTTATACTCATTTGGTGCCCCTTCCCTGCACTTGTTTCAAGGATATTTGACTTGATTCCCAGTATTTCCACAATCAAAAAAATATAATATATGGAGACCTATACATAGGAACATCTTACCAAACAAGGAAAAAATTTGAACAATTGAATTATTCAAACACCAACTCTGGGTAGATGCTAATGTCCATGTTTAGATTTTAAAAATAACTTTCAATGAACATTCCTACTCTAGTACTTAATATAAACCCTAATTTTCCTCCATTTGTAAAGGATAACTCAATTAGAAAACTTACTAGCATATTCTTCTCTTAAGAAAATATTAACACATTTCTAGGGATCAATTAGACTAAATTACAAAGCATGATAGAAAGATAATGTTCTAAATATTTAAATATTGAATCCAATAGAGTTATCAAGCCATGATTTCTTTGTGATCATACCCTTCATTCATTATTTCTCTCTTTTCAATCCTCCATTCTCTTCATTTGAAAGTCATACTTCTATTATAGGCATTGGATAGGCTTCTATATATTTAATGACAAGACATCTTTTAGATGTATATGCTAATTTCCAACCAATCTTAAAAAGGGATTGGGAATGAATTCAAATTTGGATCATAAAAAAATTATTATCATATATTTTCCTATTCACATTTAAATCCTTTTCTTACTATTGATGTGCTTGTTATACACACAAAAACATATAGATAAAGTTTTGCTATTCGAATAATAGAACCTATCTATCTTGAAAGAATCACATATTTTTTGTTAGGATATTTGGCTATCCCAAGGCTCGAGAATATCAGGCCTTGACTCACTAGGTTCACTCAGGGTTCATTGCGCAATTTATGTTAAACATAAGGGGCTTACCGGTACTCAAATTTGCTTTCAATGAAAAATTAGGATTGTGAACAAGTGGTGATAAAATATTAACGCAAGGATACTTGCATCACTCCAAATCCTAAATACTTCAAATATCTAAACTAAACTTCCAAAAGAAAAGCAAGAAATGAAATCTAACTACTTAATTTGCTCCCAATTATTACATATGTATGCACTAGGAAATTCATAAACCAAAGCATCAACTATTTCATATTACACCAGATTTCTTAACAGTTTCAAATAAAATAGTGCAAGAGTTCAAAGGAAAGGCACCATTCACCACTGAGATAAGGACAAAATGCACCCAAAAATGGTGCAAAAAATTGATTATATCAACTAGATGAACAGTAAATAGTTACTCATGATTTACGATTACATATGACCTTTCTTTGCTTCAGTATTACATAATCCTAATAGTTCATACAAGTCTTTAACCTATAATTGAACATCAAAAAATGAAATAAAATAGAAATTGGTGTGATTCTAATTTATGTTCTAATGTATCAACAAATTATGATCCTCTAAAAAGAACAACTCTCTATCTTTTATAGAACACAAGGAAGCAATTGATTACAAAAATCACAAGGCTTAGAGAAAACATTCCAATCAAAATATGGAACGTGGCATTGGAGTATAGGTTGCACTTAGAAGATATTAATCCATAATCCCCGAAGATAAATTCAAATTTTACACTTTGACTTTCGTTGATGACATCCCAATGCTTGAAAATCTCGGATAAAAGACAATTGGGTTCCTTTAGTCCTCAAAAGGTGTGGAATCAAGATGTTGGACTTTCTTTTCAAGATCCCCAACTTTTAGTGTGCACAAACTTCTTTATCGAGAAAAATACTCGCAATCGAAAGGGAAAAATGTTCAATTTTGCCACCAAGCCAAATACCTGCTTCCTCTTTTCCCTGATATCCGCTACTAGTCTTCAACTATTTGTTCCATAAGTTCATCTCCTCCCTTCTTGATCTTGTATTCTCTGAAAGATATCATGACCCTATTTATATCCTCCTTAGAGAGACTTTGCATTATTTTCCAATGAAACTTTTCTCAAGCATATTCCTCGATCATACTCTTTATGGCATCATTCCTTTGGATCACATCGGTCTCATATTTCACTATGTGGTTTTGAGTTTTGATCATTTCCTCCATGAATTCCTAACTCAATGACTGAATAGGTTCATTAATTACCTTTCCAAGTAAATCCCTGAAGGATTCCACTTTAGCATCATCCTATCCCAAGTCATTCGGATTAAATAGTTATTATGTAATAATTTCCACGAGGTCCAAATATTTATCCACCGCCCTCTCACTTGTCTTGAACACCTTTTCTAGTGCCTGTATGCATTGTAGCAGAGAATCCTTTTCCCAGGCCAATTGTAGCTTCCAACTCTTCAACTTTGAAACATCTTATTTTGTCACCTCCTTTTCTTCTAACAATTATTGGGTATCCATCTTTTGAATGGCTACCATTTGTTACAATTCCATATCATTCTACTCTAAGTGGTCTTTATAATCGGCCATTAACCCTTTGGACTTCTTGAGCCAATGGGATGCTTCTTTTAATTTTACTATGGCATCCTTTATGACTTCTTCACCCTATTGCATGAGTTCTCTTACCTAGTTGTCGAACACACTCACTTTGTGTCTCAAATTTTTAATTACATCTACTTGTTCCTTAGACATCAACACTGGGTCGAGAGGTAACTTTGTTAATGATTGGATTGGTTGAGCTATTGCTTTGATAAATCTCTACATTTGAGCTATGTGCTCCTTTAATTCATTTTTATTTTGCTTATCTTTTCTCATACAAGTAGCAGTTGCTTCTAGGTTCATATTCATTTTCTCTATCTATTGCTCTTGTGATGAATGCCCTAGGTTAATTGTCGATATCTAGTAATCCTAGGCAGTAATTTCATGTTTATCTTTTTCTCCTACAGGATTAGCCACCTATATAACCTTCCCATCTTCTACACTTCACCTAATAGCATGTTTGACTTTGGCCTTGTCCCTAGGATTTGGTGTTTCCACATCCTACATCATACTTTTGAAGTCTAATGGCACCAATTGAACTTGCGTTGGTGGTTGAAATTGTCAGGCCAACCAGTTAGGAATATCTTCACTTGGTCTTACTTATTTCAGACCTTCTTCTCCTTGTTGATTTCCTTGTCAAAGACTTCATTCTTCTAACATATGGATTTTATCTCCCTCATCCTCAAGGACCCTTATTACATCACCCTCCTGTTGCAACGAATCCTAGTTTGGAACTTCTCTCCTTAGCTCCTATTCTTCTTTTTTAGGTCTTGGTTCTTCTACATCCCCATTATCCTTCTCTATATGGTCATCATGGGTGAGTGGATCATATTGTTCTGGGATATTAGGTTTTTCAATACCTTCATGTACTTCATCACTAGCTCTAGTGGGTTCAATAAATTGAATTTTATCTGATATTTCTTTTGGGTGAGGCTCATGCAACTATTATTGAGTAGTTTCATTTCCAATTTCCACATGTTAAGGATAGTCCTCAACTATCTCGATATTCACTACATCTGCCTATGTCTCTCCTTCCTCTTCTCCTAAGAGAATATAATTTTGAGATACTACATCTAGTTGTTCTTCCTAAGGTTGGGGCACTACTTCAACCATTTGTTCATCTTGTGGATCATCCACCTTCTAAGCATATGGGTTCACTATAATCCCTAAGCTTTCAACAATGTTCTGGTGTATCCTCTTTTTAAGTTCCTTTTCAATAGCTAATATAGATTTTTGTGTTGTTTCTAGTTATTATTTTCCTCACATTTGTTTTACAAGGTTGCTCTACCTTTCCATTTATTCTATGGAAGGATCTACGGTTATATCAGGATATAAGGTTATATCAGGCTCTTCTTGTTAAACACACATAGATACTGAGAGGGGGGTGAGTCTATACCTACAAAAACTTAAACCCTTTCAGACCTTAAACCTTTCAACAATATGCAAAATCAAACTATTGGCCAGATCAGAAACCCTTAACAAAATCTACAGTACTTATTCAAATCAAAATAAATGAAAGATATGGAAATGAAAACACATGCACAAGATAACACCAGATTTACATGAAAACCTAAGAAGGGAAAAACCATGGTGAGAGTTAACTCACAATATAGAAGTTCGCTACTTACAAAAATACAATTTTAAGGCTCATTGCCTATGGACTTGCAGACTAAGGCACACAACCTTAGGGAAAGATATAAAAAGACTTGCAATACTAAGGAGCACAACCCTAGAACAAGATACAAATTACAATGACCTAATGAGATTCACTATCTTAGAGCAGGATACATGAAGATTTTGGAATTACATTTGTCAACAACACACTCTACTGACTGAGGCCTTAAGGATCATTTCCTTTTTTATTTTCTCTACTCACTACTTTAATTCATCTTCACATATCACCACACTCTCACCTTGCAACTGAAATTTTCTTGCATTTATATCCTCCACAAGATCTCAAAACGTCAATTAGGTCGGCCAAAGAAGAATACAAACAATGATTTCCACAAGTCAGCCACAAAAATATAATGTGATCCTATCTATAAGATAGAGAGGACCAAAAAAATATTATTATGTCTTCCAATGTGATCCTAAAAAGCTCACACACTAGCGCACAACAATCCAAGTCGACAACAAGTAAATGTGTAGCACAATACCAGGCAGCCTAAAAACACACTTGCAACTGAATTTACTCAATGTGGCTCTCAAAAAGATAGGTTAGGACCCAAATACATCTTAACACAACTCCATATGCTAGTGCAAACCCCCAACCACTAAGCGCAAGCAAGAGACCAATCCCTATCAACTAGATATCCATAAATTTCTCAAAAAACCAACTCAACACAATATGTGGCACCAAAGAGATTAATCAATGATGTGTAGACCACAAAAAGATGTTCCATGAAAATCCAACAACACTTCTTTCACACCTTCATGCCACAAACAACCACTGCAACCCAAACTGAAACATAATACTTCATCCCAGAAACATAAAAGATACCACCAAGAGATAGAACACTAACAAACCAACTTGTAGACAACACCATTACATTAAAACTGAACTAAGATACTGCACAAGAATTGAGAGCATATCCACCAAGCCACAAGAGAAAAAGAATCAATGTGGAGAAATATGGAGCATTTTTTGGTCCAATCCAGACAACCAATAAAACTGCCAATACACTTCAAGTAGAAGAAACCTCCTTAGCAACACAAGTGACCTAAAAAGATAGGAGTTCAACATCCACAAAGCACAAACACTAAATCCCAAACTGCAAGATCATATCTTCACCAATAGAGGAATGAAGGGAATTCTCCCAAACAATCTTCAAAGCATCTTCTTGTAGCAGGAACCTTCACAAACATGCAGAGGCTAGAACATCCTTGCAACAATACTTTCATAGGAACACCAAGAGAGAGAATACAGCATGTTAGATACTATTAGCAACATCTCTTCACCAATCAGTATTGCTTCTAATCCTCATCTTAATATATCATCATGATATTGCTTCTTCTAACAACCACCATACTAAATACATCTTTACTTGATATCAAACAAGGCATCCAATCATGAACATCAGTAATTCCACTATTAGCACAACATTAATGATAACCAATACCAACAACAATCCCATATGCAATAATCTCTCCAAGTTTGACAACCAATGCCAAAAAACTCACCAAGTGTTGACATCACAACAATCTCCTCAAGTGTTGACATGAATGACAACCAATGCCAACACTTCTGTTGTGAGTGCATATGTCTCTCTCATGGCTTTCCTTATCATAGAATTCCCCATTGAGGGAGGAGAAGATAGCATTTTTACTACTAGTTGAGACACTAATACTCTCATCTGAGTATACACCTATTTTTTTCAATTCTTCTACAATAAGATATTTGGCTTGAGGCAATGTGGTCGATGAAGATGCTCCTACTAATATTTTTAGTAGGTTTATTGGGATTGCTTTGATTTACTTATTGGGTTCCTCTAGTTGTTGTAGTGTAGGAAATTGTATACCTTTAAAATTTCACACTTTGTTTGCATCCCCTTAATTAATTGGGCTTAATTAAGCTCCTAATTGACCAAATTATGCATTCCAAAGCCTTATTATTCTCATTTTCTGAAAGGGAAACCTATCTTAAACAATTTCCAACATTAAATAAATTAACTTGGAAACTGAGTTTCCTAGACTTAGGTCCTAGGACCCATTCACCCAAGGGAGAATTGGTCCACTTTAAGTCTTAGGACCCAAATTTTAATATGTTTTTGGCAACATTTTAATGATGCAAATTCAAGTTTCAAGTGTCAGATTTTGGAATCTTATTTTTGGGAAATTAGATAAACATCTATAAATAGATAGTATTTTTATCAATTCAAATCTAAGCAACATTATCAATAATTTAAGAGATCAATCCCAAGAAAAAAATATTATTGTCAAGAGCATTGAAGAGAAAATTTATCAATCATCTACATGAACAATCAACATCGTATCATCATGTCAAAGTTCATGTGTGTTCATGTCCTGTTTTGGATCATGTCATGTTTTGGATCTAACATTGTGATGTAGGTTTCAAGCATTCAACCATCAATCAACCAATCCAATTAATGAAATATCCAAGACTTAGAGTGATGTGTTTGACTTCAATCCTCTAAGGGCAACCATTAATGGTTTGGTGAGTTGTAACAAGCTTTGTTCATTCATCAATTCCTTCATTTTTTCATTATTTCATTATCAAGGTTTAATAACCACCCAATAAAAACATTTTTCCTTATCTCTTTGTATGTGCAGATTTACAAGTGAATAAGGATTAAAAATTAATCAAAGGAGCAATTTTGCAAAGTTGCATGAGTTGTTATCATTATTGTTAAGCTACAAAAACTCACTTATAGATTTTATTTTCAGTTTTCTAATAGTCAAACCTAGAGAAATCAGAAGCTTAGATCTAACATCAAAGAACTCTAAAAAATGACTTTGGAGCCCTAGTCAAGGACCCATTTGCCCAAGGGTGAACCAGTCTTCCTATAGGCCTTGAAACCCACTTTTTATGACAGGTGCACACCATCAGATCCTTCTCAAATCTGCCTATAAATTTTCATTTCCGTTTATGTTATCATATAACTTTGCATTTCAAGTGTTAATTCATATAATTCATTTAGTTAATTCACTTTAAATCATTACAAAACACTGCAAATTAGTCATTTTTGTCATAAGAAAGCAGAGATCCAAGGTTCAAAATAGGGTTGACTCACCTCAAGGTTGAAATTCAATCCTATCTTGATCTTCTCTCTTTCTAATGAAATTAGGAAAAGGTGTGTTTGAAATCATAGGCCATTTCATCATTCCACATTGATTGAATTCATTCCCCATGTTTCTATCATTTTAGTTGTATTTCAATTGAAATTCCTTTGCTTGGGGTTTTAGTAGTTCTTTTATTACTTTCTTCGAGAGCCTTAGCCTCTATAGTCTTCCTTTTCTTTCCCAAGAAGTCATCATATCCTAAATCATCAATTACCTATTTCTTTCTCTTCCTCCTGAGTAGATATGTGACTGTCTGATAGGGTAGGGTTGGATGGAACAATCACTATTCCATGCTCTAGGTCTCACTTTGGAAGATCCTTATGGTGTCACTCTTCACCACCTTAACCTATAAGTCCTAAGGCTTTCTTAGGTACCTCTGGTTCTTCTGGCCAGCCCCACTACCATCTCAATTCCAATCTACCAAGCCAACCTTGGTGCAATGCTTCTACTCTTTCCTTAGCCCTTACTCTACCCTAAAGGCCAACTATCCTCAACTCTTAATTTGATCCTTTCAGGGGTATGGGGATAATTCCAACAAATTCAAACCATCACAAATTGGTTCAAAGAACTCCACCTTGCTTCCTTTGTTCATCGCTTTCACCAAACCCTCATCTAGGGTTAAGAAGGCTACTAGCCCAAGAGCCCCCAATTAGGCCTCCAATTCCGAGAAAACTAGTTGGTTCTCCAAACTTTCCCAAAGAACCCTAAATCTTTTCTATGGATTCTTGGTCCTAATGCCCATCACTTCAATATTTTCAAGGTCTCAACCCTCACTTGACCGTACACAGGCCTAACCTTCAATTTAGCAAAATTTAGGTCTTTTTTGAGCCATTTCCTGACCACACAGCGAACTGTCAGCTTGCTCTCCATTCAAATGGACCGATGAAGTCTCCTCCTTCATTCCAAGACTTTGCAAGGATCCTATCTACCTTTCCACCACGTGACTTGTCAGGGAAAGGTCACCCCTGCAAACCAAGTTCTTTGCACTTCTTGTCTTTCCTAGCCGGGCACTCTCAAGCTCGCCTAGGAGAAGACTTTTATAGTGACTCCCTGACTCCTAACCTCTCCTAATTCTAACATATTTACAAACATGAAGTCTAGCCCCAATCCCAAAAATCCTGTACACCAGGTATAGTGGGAACGTGGACTAGTTCTCCATTCTTGACAGTCTGCCAGTTAGAACAGCAGTAATGAACTAACTAATCAAAGAATGCTTGAAATAAAGAAACTAACTACCTACTGTTCCTGCACAATGCTTGAGAGATATTTGCCTACATCCTACACTACTCACAGTGTCTAATCAAATCATTAACACACAAAGCTAAAGCAAACAAACAAGAAATTCACATTAGAAATCGCTATTTTCTTGATTTTTGAAACTACTACTCAATCTCGAATGCATCGAACCTTGCTCTCAGGTCGAGGCGCCCCATTTATATTTCAATGAAGGTATTTATGCCTCCCCTTGGTCGGACATTTCATTTGTCTTGTGGCAAAGGTGCAAAATGTCCCATTTTGCCACTTTTGCCAATGTCTAGAGAACTAGGAAAAGTAAGTTTCCCTTAAACTACTGACCCCTCCTAATCGCTCCTGATCACTCCTGATCAAGACATGTTATTTAACTTCTAATTCTAACTCAATGGTCAACATGACCTTCATGGAAAATACATTAAAACAAAAGGCATCCTAGATTTCCTAATGCCTAGTGTTTCCTAGGTGCTCCTGCACCACTGCCACTCCACTGGATCTTAATCTATGGATATCCCTGTCAATCCAAATTTGATTAAATTCAATAACCAATTTGGATATTTCTTCTAGGGATGTGACTTCAGGCTCTTTCTAGTCAGGATTCTGAACGAACTGATAAAAAATCCTCTCAAAATTATATATTTGATTTAAGACTTCTCCATCATCTTTAGTCAACTATAGTGGGACATCATGGGTTTCCATAATCATCATCTAGTTTAATATCAACCTTTTATGTGCTCTTTTCCTGACTTCACATTCATCTGCACAATCATTCTAGTAGTCCTCTAGGTAAGGTACATGAGCAAAAAAATTATTGATGTTCTTGGAGAGCCTCTTCGAAAGATCATATTTAGACCTACTCAATTTAAACTCTTCAAATCTATATGTCAGTAATTCATTTCCTAAAATCCTAGCATTCTTAGCCGTGCTATGTTTATAGTTCCCTATAATGATAGGAAATCTAATTTTCCCCTTCTTATGGGGCTTGCAAGAAAGCATCATGGGATTCCATTACTTTCCTTACACCCATGATAAGTAGCGTGTATGGGTAACTTGAGAATCCTTCAATTTTGATATAGGTGAACTTTTGGAATTGGATATACTAGTGTCAATGATAAGTGATAGATCCTTGTGCAAACAAGGAGATTCTTTTAGCCTTATCTCCTTTCATAGTTTGAATTACCTTCATTGAGAGTGCATCATTAACCCTATGGTAGTGTTTCAGGTATTCTTTGGTAGTTATCTAGATTAGTGGTGGTAAACTAGCCTCTTTCTTGGATTCTTGCCTAAAGTCCCTACCCTATTTAGGCCTTGAATATTAGCATTTACTACATATGAGTATATTATATATGAATACATAAAGAACAACCCTGGTATCCGAAAATATTGAATGCACTCACAAAATAAGTCACTAATAGCTTTGGACCAATGTATTTTAGTTGGGACATCTTTCACATGCCCTATCTACATTGGACTCATCACATGAAAAATTGGGATCCCAAAATTTTGAGCGATCCCTTCTAGGGTCAAGTTGGCATATACCCTAACTTCTTTCAGAATGACCTTCCTCTTAGCATCATACCATTGCATGCACTCTAGAACCAATTATAGGGTGTCCATTGCTTGGGGAAACCCTGCAGCCATATGTAATCCACTTGCCACAATATTTTGGGCTTGTTGACTAGCATTTGGCTATCTAATTCTTTCTATTAACTCATTTTCAGGAAAATTACCCAAATGGGTATCTATCACCAACCCGTAAGTTGATGTAACCTAAGATTGAGGAAACTCAAATTCATCTTTAATTCCCTTTTTATATGTACCCATTGTGTCTTTTTGATCCTACATGATTAGTGCATGGAATTTGTATACCAATTAGGGTAATGTCTCTTAATTTCACTTTTTCTTGATGTCAATTTTATTGAGCTTGAATTAATAATGAATATAATTTTTACGCAATTTGAATCAATTTAACAAAATAAAATGAGGCTTACTTGAAGTGAAACCATACAAAATAATGTATTTCTATGAACACCAAGTACATGTAGATTGTTTTAAAACTTAGTTTAAAAGAAATACTCGGTTTATCTGGGAGCAACCTTGAGCTATGGAGAAATTGATTGTTGATAGTTATGTTTTCTCAGACTTTGATAGTTTACCTTTCTTTACTCCTCAGATAGCTCCTCAATCTCTGATATCCTCCACAGGTGTCTTCTCAAGGACATTATGTCATTTTTCAGAAGTAGGCAGTACATTTCCCTTAATGACAACAAGATGCTTTTACCACCTTCCATAATGCTTACTAATCATTGATCATTAATTGCACTAGTGAAGTACAAGAGTGGTGAATTAGGCATTAATGGAGAGGATTTCAATCTTCGTTCTTTAATTTAATTCAAAAAAGAAACAAAGCAAGTGCAGCCACAACACACTCAGAATTTTGACATACTTTAGGAAAGATGACCCATCAAGAATTAAATTTGGATGTGAAAATGTCATGCAATCGCTAGCCAAATACGTCTCACCTAAAATTTCTACTTATTGTGACTCATATTCAACATCAAACTTTCTTGACTAAAGACCTCAATTTATCAAGAAAATTACATGTCACGAAAGGTGTATGTGGGTCTAAATTTGGCTAAGGATAGACACAATGCAAATTAAATAAGACCAAAATTTCCCAATTTTTGACATAGAAAAATCTTGCTTTCAAGCTATGCAAATATCCTTATCAATGTAAGTGAACCCAGTTCGAGAATAGGAATCTCTCAGGGAAAATGCTTTACTAGGGAAATACCTTACTCTTGGATGACTTACCTTACTCGCTTCCTTTAGTGTACCCGAGGTATGATAAAGCGAAAACCTCGATTCCCACAAGACTAATTTTTTTTAATCAAGTGTTTCACTACTTTAAACCTCGATTATTGAGTATTTCACTTGACAAAAACCACTACTTCACCCAAATTTAACCATTGACAAGGAAAATACCCAATCTTACCATTTCCTCCCAACCAAGTGAAAGAAAATATAAGGGGTCCTCATTTTTCTTGGGGCAAAATGGGGCATGTTATGAGACCACACAACACTTATCCCTACCCTCTCCATTTTTTATATTAGTGACCATACCCTACTTTCCCACCATCTCTCGCAAACCACTATTACATAGTTCTCCCTCTAGGGTATGTGATTTAGATCACTAAATCTTCTTACACACAACATCCACATGATCACTAGCTTTTCACATAGTCAAAATTTACTATTGTGTTATTAATAATGTTGAAATAAATTATCCAAGGGATTAGTTAAGGTACTCTCCTAAACACCACAACTCTTTTCCCTTGTTTCCCAACTTTCACTCATAATATATAGATTTAGAGTGATGTGATATTTTTTTAAGTAAGAGAAGGATTATTGATTTTTGGAAAACAAATAATATATTGTTAGAGGCATCAAACATCCAAACACTAGAACTCAAGCTATACATATAGTAGAACCAAATATTTTCAAGAAACGCACAATCCTTGCAAGTAGTAGCACCCAACTCATCTAGACAACAACACTCAAATTTTCAAAGTTCTCCAGTTCAAACCGAAATAACACTAGACTATTTATTTATCCTTCTAAGTTTTTTTTTGGCATGATATTTAATAAATTCTAGGCACATTAGCTCTATTTTAGAATTTCATTTATGTAAATTAGCTTACTCAACACTTTTCATTCCCAAATCCTATACTTTCTTTTACATATTAGATTTAGATAGTTTTTATTTTGTATCTATATATTTATTCTATAAATATAATATATATTTAGTAGGTACAATAAAAATAAAATAACCTCTTTCTTTAGTAAACCACTTACAAATAGTTCATTTCTTCTTTCACTATTTTATTATCTTTTTTATCTCCCTAGCAATTGTACCTTTGGGTAGGGTGAATTTGAGAGTGTGTAAGTGGATTTGTGTACCTTTTGGAACCTTGAGAAGATAATGGGTTCATGTGAATTGGTTTAATGAGGTTTGTAAGAGGGGTTGAGTGTGTTTGGAATTGGAATTCCATGTAGATCCATCCCATTTGATGAAGGGGAGGTGGCATGCTAATCCCTTTTATACCATAGTCTTTATCTTCGAAAAGGGAGGAATCTCATTCATTTTTTAAAAAAAATTGAGTTTTGGAGAGAATTAGAGTGGAGGAGATACACATGATATTTTTAGAGTAGAGAGGAATACCTATGATATTTTTTTATGGTAATTAAAATTTACTTGGAGTTGATATCCTAGAAACTTGGGAATAGAAGAGATGAGACCTTTTCACACTTCTTCAAGCTTTAGGTAGAGAGATAGGATCCCACATCTTATTGTTTTACTTTTGGGGTTTTATTTGTATATGTTAGGTTTAGAATAAATAGGTTTTATTTCTTTACATATTTTTACTATTAAATGTATGGAAATGATTTCACTTTGGATTTGTGTTTTTGATGGTGTCCTTTTGGATTTATGGAGTTTTAAAATAAAATAGGTTTGGGGAAATCTTATTTAAGATATTTTTTAGGTAAAGAGTGTGAGAGAGCTTTGAGAATCCTCACTCTTAATGATTAACTATTTTTGTGGCTATATTTCTTATGTTTTTGATGGTTGGTGTAAGGGTAAGTTAAAATTGATAGTACTCACCCCCTCTCCCTTTTTAGAGGCAAGAGTATTTGGTTCCTAGTGTAAATACCTTTGATATGTAAGTGTGTATGTATGTTCTTTGCATTCCTTATAATAAAAAATTGGGTGAGTCATATGCATGTAAAACCTAGTCCTTAAATAATGATCCTAATTTAGAGGTTAACTAGAATTCTAAGCTTCTATTTGATATTTGGCGATTTCATATGTTCAAGAGCTAGTTACTCCCATTTCCCTCAAGCTTGTATTGGAAATGTTTTGATTAGAGGTTAAAAACAGGTTTTGATGGGGCCCAACCCAGAACAAAGGAAAGCAAGTTGCAAAAAATATAAACCATAAACCAACAGCATCACCAAAACAACCTTTAAAATATTAACATGATTACATCTGCAACTTACAAAAAAGAAAGGGCCTAAAACCCTTAAACAACTTGGTTTTACCCGGGACCAGAAACCATGTTAGCTACACCAAGACCCTGCCTGCATCTACTAGGCATCAGCAAACCAGCCACTCATGGAAGGCATCATTGAGCCAAGAAAGATAATCAACATAATGGTGTAAGACACCATCAAACCCCATAAGACCAAACACCCCACCTCAATAGGGGCTATGTGAACCACCGCAGAAAATTACAAGAAATCAGCTTCCCTGTAGCACAAACTCGCTTGTATTGGAAATGTTATTAAATAAAGTTTTGGAAATATTATAAATTGTTTTTATTGTGTATATAAATTTTAAATAAAGAAGGGAGGTAATGTATTTTAAGAGTAAAAATTGTAGGAATTTTGAGATCTTTTCCTCGTAGAATGAGAAAAAAAATATAAACAGAAGTTAGAAATTTCAATAGGTTTGATTAAACATGCATTAGACTAGTTAATTGGAAAGAAATAAATTTAAATTATTCTTTGGAATATCTTTATGTTTGTGGAATGTATCTCTTTATTTAATATTTTAAATTCAATTAGCTTTGTATTATTCCACTAAAATAACTATCATAAAAAAACCATGCAATATTTTCAAAAAATAAATGAGACATTGTTATTGTCTCATCACCTTGACATAGTACAAAACCTTGTGAAAGTTATATTTATTTATTTTATTTTTTGAATTCAACCATGTTGAGGATATTCTCAATAATTTAACTTATATTTTACACTTTTTTCTTGGTTTTTAGACTATAGTCTTGTGAATTTATCATCTTAAATGAAAAGACTCTTTGAGTTCTTGTTTGCGTTGAGTTCCCTAGGTTACCCTTGCTAGATGTTAAAATTTCTTGAGCTAAATACCCTCTTCCTTAGGCACTATGGTTTATTTTGAACTTAAGAGGTTCTATTTGGATCATCCTTAGCGGTGGGTTTTTGTAGAGGGATACCTCTCCAAATATTTAAATGAGACAATGGATATGCTAATTGGATAAATGAGATACACTCATGTATACTTTCCCTACATTTTTTAAATAATTGTTATCATTGTCAATCATCAAATCATAAGATTAAGGAAATCCCTTTGGTCTCTTTAAACCAAAAAAAACCACACAACCCATTATTGGTTCATAGCTTCCTACAAAAAAGTAGAAGGGAGACATACAATTGTTAATTGCAAAGATAAAAACTTTGGTAAAAATGTTCCTCCCCCCAAGCCTTCTTCAAGTTCGAGGGGTCAAGACTTTAAAATTGTTTCGAATATCTTAGAATCTATAAAATATATACATTCTCCTCTTGGGGATACTTTTGGTGAAACAAAATAGGTGATATCCTTGTTATTAGTGCCAATGTTATCTCAATCACAAAACTAACACTACCCAACATGCTTCCCCTACTACAACTAGGCACTATAAGTCCTTTAGGCAATTAGGGTTCTTAGAAGAGAGATCATATTACGAGAGAAATGGAGAACTATCCATTTTAACCTTCACATAGAAATTTTTGAATCAAGTGGTGTTGTTTGTAGAATAGTTAATTTTCTCTAGACAAGATAGATAACAAAGAGATTACTCTCGACACTCATTTATGAATTGTATCTCTTATAATTTTTGAGTTCTTATGGATATCCCCAAGAAGTATTTTATTCAATATATTTGATTACAATTTCCAAGTCTTGACATTCTCTATTTACAAAAGATTAATATTTTTGGTTTTTTACTTTTTGTAACTTATCATATCATTTGACCTTCTAGTTGTTTTTGTGTAGCAACAATTAAATAGGTTAGGGTAATTTTGTCAAATTTCTCTCTCCTATGTGACATCAATATAGTTGAATAGGGATGTGACCCACCTAATTGAGAGTTGAAGTATTTTTTAGCATTAGTTGTCATTCCTTTGGTGTTATTGATGTTTAGGATTTGAATGATGCTATTGAGACATCTACGTTCTAGAGGTGGATTTCTAATTCAATTTATACCACCACTTGGATCTTGTGTAGGTATTTTAGTATGATTGAAATGGCTTATGATAAATGTGAATTCTTGCCTCTACAATGAATAATTTGTGAAAGAGAGGACCCATTTTTTATGTACAATAAAATGGGACTTTTATCCCAATCTTAGATACTTCCAAGATCATATGACATAGTACACTAAGATTAATATTAGATTAGGGAAGGATAAATTACTCAATCATCTTGATCATGGTATGATGCTAGCATAATCATTTTCTCCTTTTCTAGATGTTATTCAATGATATTGGAGCCTTGTTAGTGTTACCTCAATTTTCATCAAATCCCTTTGAGCCAAGTGTTAAAATTTGGAGAAATTTGTCATTGGTCATCGGGTTTCAAAGACGTTCTTAGAACATTGTTGGTTTACACAAAAAAAATTCTAACCATGTGTTATACCGACAACTTGTTAAAAGGTATGTTTTTTTATTGATCATGTGTTGGTCTTTGCTTAAGTCATAATAATATTATCAACTTTTGACAAGGTTTTGAAAACCTCATCGGGTTTTGATAATGCTTTCATAACAATCTAGAGTCGAAACAAGTAGTATAAATTCATGTATCAAATTAAAATATGGAGAAATTAAAGATAATAAAGAAGCATTTTGAAACTTATTGTAGGTTTTGAAACCTTTGTCGAAACTCGATAAGGTTTTGGAAACCTCATTAAACTTAGATGGGTTGTCGCATCTTTAGGATGGTGAGTTTATTTTGTTATGGATTATTTGGTTCTACAACCTTTTGTCAAGACCTGACAGGGTTTCCACGACCAAATCTGGAGCCAACACATTTTGATACTTTGGTTTCACCATGAGATCTCATAAAATTTTGGAAAGATGGAAGGAAATGGAGATTAATTTTTGAACTTCTTAGAGGTTTCAAAACCTTTATCGGAATCCAACAAGGTTTTCAAAATCTATGACTTTTTTAACATAACTTTATAGTCATTTTCAAATTTTTGAAAGTGTCAAAAATGAATTTTAAATGAGAAATCCTACATGCACCAAATTTAAGGCATTTCATTGATGCTCCCTCCCTAAATTAAATTCTATGGGTTATGAATATAGTCAAGGAATTATTAAGAGCCATTTCGATAAGCAACCGATATATAATTATTCAAAAGCAAAGAAGAAGATAATAGAAAGCTCACAACACTAAATTTTGTCATAGTGATTGCTATAGATAGAGTAAAGGTGTTTATTATCTTTCTTCCATAATTCATGGTGTACTAGAAATTGAATTGAGATAATATATGAGACATAGAAAAGATATAGAAATTTGGAAAGCAATTTGAAGCTTTAGTGTAACCCTAATTATTCTTTATAATTTAATATTCCTCGTGACAAAATGAAATTTAAATACCTAGGATATGAACATTTGTCAAGTTTGTCTAGCACTATCTCAAAAATTAGAAACATGAAGTTGGTCCATGTAAATTTACAAGATTTTTGGGAAAGAATTGGAAGAGAAAATAAATCTCTCATTATACAGAGATTGATTGAGATTGGATTGCTACAAGAAACTATATTTCTTGTTGTATTACATGCATAGAATTGGTTCTAGAATGAATGAACCATTATAATTAATAGGCCTATGTAGTGAGAACTAGTGACAATAGGTTGGTGGTTAGATTGAGTGGCAACACTTTCAACACTTGTCTCTGACTACCCTAGGGAGATGAATTTTCCACTATTGATTATATGGTAGCTTACCAAAATTTCACTAAGAAGAAGAGGAAATGCAAGAATACAATCATTCACCAATGATTAGAAATACCTAAGAAAGGTAAGTCCTACTTACCTAAAAAATTTGCATCAGTCTCATTTCATAAATGAAATTTTAGATATATAGTCCTCCTTCACAAACTAAAAGTTAATGAGAATGCACATTATTTTGAGGAGTGGATGTATATATTCATTGTTGTGATAATTCATGTGAAACAATTCATTAATTGAGTCACTTTAATTAGCAACATAGTTCACTTGGAAATCACCTATTTCTAGCTACACTGGGCTTTTCATATGTCCTACCTTTTCTATGCCATTTCTCGCACAAGGCCTTGGCTAGGACTAAGTTTGGTAGGTGCTCTTGATGATTCCATCCAAATATATGATTATTACACTCAATTGTAGTTGTAAATAAGTTATAGTATTTTTAGAAGGGTAAATTATGTCTTTACCATGAGAGTTGCAAGAGAGATTCAAGGGGATATGGGCTTTAGAATAACCATTGAGGATGCCCAATTGATTAATAGCTATGGGATATATTTCATTCAATTTCAAATATTTACTTATATAAGATTTTGAGGGCTTTATAGATTTCCCTACAAGCTTCCAAAGTATGTTGATGACAATTTTTTCATCATTGAGATATGAGATATACAACATGAAACGTGTAGAGGGAAAGACCCAAAAGACTACACACAACACTAGGAAGAGGAACACGCCTTGCAAATTCCAACACACACTTGACATGGTCCCAAACTATCTTCACACCTTCAATATTATATGAACATCATCCTCACACTTTGAAAATACAAGTTAGGTCAGCGATAAACAAGAAACTATGAAACTTGTAGCATGTCGGCCTTCACATCCATTGGCGATACATAAAAACATAAAACATTATATGTGTTTCTCCCAGATAAGTCAGCATAACCCATACACCACCTTCAAACACTTCATAAGCTCCCCTAAACTTTTAATTTGTGGTGCACACCATCAACATACTTTAGTCAGCCTCAGCAAAAGCATATCTTCACAAAATGACTTGAAACATCTATGTGATACTGGAAACAAGAAAGATCTTCATGCACTTCAACCCTTAGATACTATGAGAGATTTTGAGTGTGTGGGAGTAAATGGTGACTCCCCAACACCCCCAAGAATATTTTCTAGACCAAAACAACTTCTACAAGAGGGAGAATGGCAAGAAAGCTTGCTTCAACAATACAATATAGAATAATGGTTGAATATGCTTGAATACAAATGTACATGAGATGCCTCGCTTATAAAGGAAATATTGAGAGATAGGATTAGACAAGATCATGACAAGTTTCTTAATCCTATGACATGATACAACTAACAAACTAACTACCTAGGAATCAAGCAATACTAGCTAGATAAGATAAGTTGTAGAAAAGCCAACTAAGACTTCTAGAAAGAATCTTATATCCTAAGTAAACTTAAAGCATGTGAATATGTCCCCTAATTACCTAATGAATGAATTAGCTAGGTACAAGACATTTATTCACACCAGCACCCCCCTTAAGTGCAACTTAGGGAGAAGATTATTATGCAAACTATGCAAAGACTATGAATATGGGTCTCGACTACTAGGCCATGTTAGGTACCCATTTACAATGCAAATATAAATGCAATCCGTCAATTAATCTCTCACAAGCAAAGAAAGGGAGAAACCCCAGTGGTCTAGTGGGACAAAACTCCTCTCCAAAAGAGAGAAAAGAAAACAAAAACCAAACATGATGTATGTAGGACTCAATGATACCCCCCAAGGACTACATTCATCATGTATATACAATCAATAACCCCCCATAAGAGGGAAATAGAGAGACAATATATCTCCCCACAATGTGTGATCTCCTACAAGTATGGTTAATGCTTGAAGACAAAACATAATTCAATGCCTACAAACAATGTTTCTCCCTTTGGGAAGAAGATACACCAAGTACAAATGCAGGAATGCTTCCCATTCTGGATAGGAATTGGGAGGAAGAGGAATCCATGAAGATTGTGTCTCTGAAATCTACTCATATGTTGTCAAGTTCTTGGATGATGAAGATGCCACAATTCAATCAAGTACATGCACAATCACAAAAAACTATGACAGACCAAGAACAAGTGGAAATTGATCTTGAACAAGCTCAAAAGACAAACATGAAGTTATAATAGTTGATACATGATTATCAAAGTTATAATAGTTGATCCATGACTATCATCAAATAGGAGAGATAAACCCTCAAATTGGTCCTCCAAATCTGAAATGTGAGACTCCACAAACAAAGATGCAATGTTTGTCAAATAGGAATCCCAATCAAGAAGACTATCATATACCTATTGCAATGAATCACTGGATGTACTCAATGACTCATCAATAGAATATGTTTGCATGATCTCAGTTGGAGAAGTAGGAGTTGCAGGAGAAGTCTTTGCATCATCAAGATGCTCAAGTTCTACATCATATTCAAACTCCTCTAAGGTGTCATAATCATAGGGTATGTTGTCAACATCGTCAAGTGGAATGAGGCAATCTAAAGCAGGATTATCTGAGAATGGAGGCTTGTGTGGATCGCCAAATATCTCCCAAACTTTGGTCAAAACTGTGTGTGGGAATGGCATGTCAAAGAAGACCTTATTGATAGGTATCACTGAAGATGTTTAAATTGAAAGTAGAACCAATCAATCCTATGATATGATTATTCTATTTACCCCAAACATATTTCCTATATGTTGTTTCTGGATCAAGAATGAGTCCATAAAGATGTGGAAAAATGTTTAGCCACTTACAATGTGTTATGATGCCTTTTTTCCATGACTCATAATTATCCCTAGTCAGAACTATTATAGAAGGATGAGTTGAATAACCCATGATTATAATGATAATACACTTATCAACTGATACAATATGAGATCTACATATACAATACAACTGAAATGAAGTACAATTATCAAAACAACACTTTCCCAACTGCTAAAATATCTAAGTATCCTTTAGTAGACCCATTGAGAAAAATATAAAATCACAATATACTTGGGAAAAAACAATAAAAAGTGCATGGATGGCTAGATAGAGCTCCTCAATACCTTTCCATCACTACAAGAATCGTGAAAATTGAAGATCATGGCAAAAAAGTTACGAGATACAAGATTTTACTTCAAACAGCACAAACTAGCACCAAATTGCAAAAATTTTGAAAAATAACTTCACCACTGGAAAATTGAGTTCGCCAAATTCTTGGTGATATTTCGTTTCAAAAAAACTGCCTTTGTATGAGAAAGTTATGCAAAAATGGAAAAAAGGCCTATTTTAGGGCCTATGAGGGCAAAAATCAGTCACTAGAAGACTAAATTGGCTAGTAGGGGCTAAAAACTGTCTGGCGGTTGGTCATTCATATGGTCTAGGTCTATGCAAAAGAAAAACTTAAAAACTTGCCTGCTATAAAACCCATCGGCCTTTTGCACAAGTTTTCAATATTAAAAAAACTTTATAAAAAATATTTTAATTAAAAACCTACAGATTTTGTACCATTTGTTGTTGTTGGCTTTACAAAGATGGTTGACATTTTAATGAAAAATTGGCTAAACAAATATGTGTTGCAAATTTTTAAAAAGGACTTTTATTAATCATAAACCTACAATGTAATAAATGCAGTGTACCAGCCAATTAAGGATGTGACAGCCGATGTATAGTGCCCACAGATATGACAAGGTTGATGATGTTGATCGACGAATCTCCCAGAATATGCTAAGGAATATGCTTTAGGTCTAATAGCTCAGTACATCGACTAGGATGTTATGATAGGTGATGTCAGAAATACTAACAAGATCTGTGAAATATTCTACAGAATTTGTAATAAAACCCCAAAAAATATAATTTTCCCAAACTATACAAAAATTTAGCCCAAAATATTTCACAAATTTGCCCCAATTTTTTACAAAAGCCATAGAAAATATTTTAGAAAATTATTTTTTGTGAAAATTAATTATGATGACTGTACTGCTCGGGAGGTCGTATGGCATGTGTGGGCAAAAAATTTGCCTTAGAAACAACTTTACCGAAAAATAGACAAATTTACAATTAGAATTTGTTTGCACGGCCTTCTGAGTGCAATGGTGATGTCGATCTGGGCCCAAAGTACTTTAAAAATTCAGTGACCTCCTGGATCATCTACTCTTCACACTTTTTTAAACCTTCATAAATCAGCCAAAACATATCTAAATTTGATGAAACGAAAGGAAAAACTGACTTTCTTCTACGCCCTAGATTCAACCGTGAGGTCCTTGAAACATTGAATTAATGCACCCAGAAAAATATTCAAGCTAACATGAAACCCTCAAATTTAGGAAGGAATCTGTAACATTGGAGCTTTGATACCATGTGGGAGTAATGGTGACTCCCCAACACCCTCAAGAACAGTTGCTAGACAAAAACAACTTCCACAAGAGAGAGAATGGCAAGAAAGCTTGCTTCAACAATGCAATATTGAATAATGGTTGAATATGCTTGAATACAAATGTACATGAGATGCCTTGATTATAAAGGCAAGGTTGAGAGATAGTATTAGACAAGATCATGACAAGTGTCTTAATTCTATGACATGAGACAACTAACAAACTAACTACCTAGGAATCAAGCAATACTAGCTAGATAAGATAAGTTCTAGAAAATCCAACTAAGACTTCTAGAAAGAATCTTATATTTTAAGTAAACTTAACATGTGAATATGTCCCCTAATTACCTATTGAATGAATTAGCTAGGTGCAAGACATTTATCCATACCAACAGAGTATCCACACAAACTAATACAACTAAAATTCACAACATTTTGTTGGCATAAGTAGACATACATTAAAGCCAGCCACCGAACAACACAGTCCTATACACTGTCACTTATAACTTTCTTTATGGAAGGAACATTGACATAAAGACTTGGATATAATACCTTCACATCTCCATGGGTTAACTTATGAATTGTAAGACTAGATTTTGCTCTGTTGAAGGATGTAGACCAAAATATTGTGTCTTTGCCTTAGAATATATATTGTCAATGCCTTAGACAAAAATTCTAGAACTTGTCACTGAGTGCAGTACACCAAATTGGAAAAATATCATTCTAAGCAACTTGAAAACACATCAAGACATGTGTACCCACCTTTGCATCATTCAAGGAAAAAAATGATTGCTAACCTCCCATATTGCTACAATTTTGACTTGCACCATTGGATATCTCTACCACTAACAATCTTCGGAGCATATACAATCTTAAGAACAATTTTGACATCAATCACAACTAATCTTATCAAGATACAAGAATAATTTTTTAACACATCAGAATGCTAAGAGGGGGGTGAATCAGTGTTCTATGAAATATCAAACCCTTCGGGAGAATCGGACACTTTAAACTCTACCACATAAGCATGAACATGAAAGATGAAGATAATGCACAACACAACACCACCAGATATATGTGGAAAACCCCATAGGGGAAAACCATAGTGAGAAAAGTTACAAAGAGCTACTATCCTAATCTAGCCTCACAAGATGAACAACATTAACAACTTTTTGAATGGCTATAACCCAAGGAAGCTACAACTCCCCGATTACAATTTTTAGGGTCACTCCCAATGAAGCTACAACTCCCCTATTATACAACTTTATTTTAGGGATACAACCCAAGGAAGATACAACTCCCTGATATGAGCACACACTCAAGAATGATTAGAAAATGACGGTCCTTCCACTATCTAAAATTGACAATTTAAGCTCACTTATTTTGATGATTGCAATTCTAACTATCACTTCTCTTTTGATAATTTCAATTATAACTATCACTTCTCTTTTGATAATTTCAATTCTACTTTGTCACTTCTTCAAATATCTTATTATTTGCCTACTAGCTCACTATTTTCAGCAATCAAGAATTCTTTCCTTTGGCTCATTGCCTCCAAAAAAAATTAAGCACACATCTTCACATCCCTTCTATCATAGAGATATGATCAATATGAAATCGGATAGGATCTACCACTTCTGCTCTTTCTCTTTCAGTCACTTTCCCAATTATCATAATACATCACACCACCCTTACCTAGATCAATTAGGTTTATAATTTTTACAAGATATTACATTTATTACATCTCATGTCATCCTAACAACAAAAATAGTACATCTCCAAGTTGACCAAGGATAAAACAATCAACATGAAACATGTAAAGGGAAAGACCCAAAATCATGTGATACCAAGAAGAGGAGCATGCATTATAGATTCCAACACATGCTTGACCTGGTCCCAAACTATCTTTGCAGCTTCGATCTTCTAATATTGAACATCATCTGCACACTTTGTAAATACAAGTTAGGTCGGACATAAACAAGAAACTATGAAACTTGTAGCACATTGGTCTTCACATCCATTCACGGTACACAAAAAGATAAAAAAAATTATGCACTTCTCCTAGATGAGTTGGCATGACCCATACAACACCTTCAAACACTCCATAAGGTCCACCCAACTTTGAATTTGTGGTGCACACCATCAACATACCTTAGTTGGCCTAAGCATAATCATATCTTTACAAAATAACTTGAAACATTTGTGCGATACTGGAAACAAGAAAGATATTCATGCACTTCAACCCTTAGACACTATGAGACAAATGGAGCATCCACACAAACTCATACAATTGAAATTCACAACCTTCTAATGGCACAAGTAGAAAAACATTAAAGTCAACCATCGAACAATATAGTCCTATACACTGTCACTTATAACTTTCTATATAGAAGGAATATTAACATGAAAACTTGGATATGACACCTTCACATCTCCATGGGCTTAACTTCTGAACCACAAGACTAGATCTTGCTCTACTAAGGGTGCAAACCAAAATACTATGTCACTGCTATAGAATATATATTGTGAATGCCTGTTGAGTGAATTTTTTTTAATCAAATAATTGATAAAAAAATGGTTATATTAACCATAGTATGATGAGATAAAATCTCTCCTCTCAAAAAGGGGAGGCTCCCTTCTTATTGCTAACTATAACCAACCAGTAATTCACTAAGCTTATTTACACTAAAACTATCCATAGGATATTTCCATATCATCTAATTATCTTATTTCAGAATAGATATTCTCTTACAAACTTACAATAAAAATCTTGTGATGCTTACAATATGTAATGAACCATAAACTACTAATTGGAGATATGATAAATAATGCTCAATTTAGATAAACGAAAGAGTAATTGAAATGATACCAGCAAGTGTTAACACCAAGAAACCCACAAAATCATAAAGTATTTTGTTGCTTCTTATGTCAATTGGAAAAATAAAAAATATAGAATACGATGCAGCCCAAAGTCTTCATCTTATGCCAAGATAAGATCAAACAATCATAGACGATAACTTGCAACCCAAATTATTCAAGTTACTTTCCAACCACAAACATAAACACCTCTCCAAAGATGATATCACAGCTCAAAGGCTACAAAATCAGATTAAGAATGCCTTCTAGAATATTTTATTTCATGCCACAATTCAATCACATACACAATAGAATGCAACAGAAAAGACTTAAGAACAATTCTAATGCACCTCAAGCTTGATTCAAGACAAATATTGAATGCCAACTTTCTTTCCTTATATTGATTGAATATGATTTACACTTTTGAACACAAAGTTTCATTGTACTCCTCAATGCGACAATGTTTCACTTCAATATCTAAAAGATAACAATTTTAAAAGAGCCCCCTCTTGTTTATAGAGGGAAACAATGAGAAAAAATAGGAAATCTACAACTATTTTGACTTATTCAAGGGCAGAATCTATTGGAAGAATGTTATTGATGTTGTTGTTGGCAACATGAGCATGAGAAATAAGCACAAAGGTATATAATGATGTGCAGCAGTGTTGTCATTGATGTCAACATTATATCTTGATGTGGAGATCTTGGTGCAGATCATTTTGGTTGGTTATAACAAGTTTTGGAGTGTTTGTGGAAGGCTTTTTTGCAAGATGGTTTGATTCGGTAAAGTTGGTTGTGATGGGAAATTAACTAAGTGTCAACTCTATTAATTTTGTGTAATAGAGTATCTCATCTTTGGGTCCGCACCGTTTCATAAATGAAGATTTCACTCTACGCTTCTAACATTATCGTTTTGGTTGTTAGAAGTATTTGATTCCAAAATTTCATCATGTTTTGGCTTTTGGTTTGTGAGATATAAGTGACAGAAGTTCGATCTGGAAAATTATAGTTATTTCCTATACAGTGCATTTGAGTGGGAGAGTCTACACTTCTCCGCAGATAAGTTTTTAGATTTGTGCTTTTGAGGATGTGTCAATAGATGGCATTAGTGTGTGATTTCTAGTTGGCATTGAATTTTAAGGTTCACATGTCTAAATGTGGGTACACATTTGAAGAATTTTTGCATTAGGTCTTCTACGGTGACGGCCTAATAAGTTTGAAGGTATGAAAAGATTAAATAAGTGTTGCGGTCTTATGTGGGATCTATTATAGGTCCATACTGACCTACTTCAAGTTATTTCGAGATTTTAATTTTGGCATAAAGTGTGTATGAAAAGAGTTGAAGCCAACAAATTATATTTTGAATGTTACATCTAATCAGGCCGACCTAATTGATGTTATGCTTGAAGCAGATATATATGTTAGATCTTTTTTCAGTATTTTGCAGAGATAGTAATGAATGTTGCAAGTATTATACATGTATGTGATGTGAATATAATCAAAGCAATGAGAATTTAAGTTGTGAATTTTGAGTAGAATATTAGAGTGATGTGAATGCAAAGGAAAAAATAGTGTTAGATTTGAGTCAGATGAAGTGTATAAAGTTAGTTTATTGAGCTTAATTGGAACTATAATTCATGCATATGATAGATGCAATTGTAACAGTTCAAACTAGGTCATGAGCCACAATCTCTCTTCTATATTTTTCTCAGTGGACAATGAGTTCACCTATAGTGAGCACTTCTATAAATATACTATAATCAGTTATAATATATTATGAGCTAATCCTCACTATGGTTTTTCCCTTTTTTGGTTTTTCACATAAAAATATTGGTGTTCATGTGTTATGTGATGTTGTTGATGTTTCATGATTTCTTTCATTACTAGAGTTGAACGTGCTATGTGGTTTGGATGTTTAAATATTTGAATGGTTTTAAATAATATTGATTCACCCCCCCTCAATATTATAGGTGTTCAACAATCGTTATCAAATCTTGGTTCCTTGAAGGGGCTTAACCACTTGGGGAAGATCTTGAAGGTTGAACACATGGCTATTAGAAGACTACCTACTCCTCTGGAAGAGATTCCTATTGGATCCATAGAAGAATATTGCATGCACTAAAACTTTCCCTTGAAGACCTTGAAAAGACTGAAGATGAAAATAGAGATCTAAAAGAAAATGTCAAAGAAGCAAATGAATGTATTAGAAAATTGAGAGAACAAATCAAGAAGTTCAGAGAAAGGCATAATGAAGTTGGTGAAAAATTGAAGCAAGCAAATGAAACTATCATCGGTCTGAAAGTGCAAGTTGAAGAAAAGAAGAAAATTGAGGAATGTTTGAATGCAATGGTGAAAAGAAAATCTAAGGAATGTACAAGGCTTGAATAAGAAGTTGTGAATTTGAGATCAAATCTGGAGAAAGCAAGGAGTCATGAAGATAAATTCAAGATGATTTCTACAAAGCTTGATGAAATTATTGCAAATCGGAAAGGATCTAAAGACAAAGATGGATTAGGGTTTGAGATAGGATAAATTTCAAATGCAGATCAAACTACACATCAACCTGAAAAGAAGAAGAATAATGGAAAGCAAATCCAAAATCAAAGAAGACCGCTGGTCAGACAACCAAATACACAAAGGTACCCATATTTTAATGGTTTTTGTTATTCTTGCAATGAATTTGGACATAAGACAATGGAATGTAGAAGAAAAATGAATTAGAATGTTCCATACTTTACTAGTCAATGTTTTACATGCAAGAAATTTGGTCATAGAGCTAGTGAGTGTAGAAGTCAAATGATGAATGACTATGACAATGGTAGAATGATTCAATCTTTCAAAGGCTATTGTTATACATGCTTTGGATTTGGGCATAAAGCTAATCAATGCAAATCTAAAATGAATGGAAGGAATATTGGTTAGAAGAATGTCACATGTTACAATTATAATAGGCTTGGACAAATTGCTAAATTTTGCAGAAGTAGAAATATGAAGAGGGATAATCTAGTAAAGAGGAATGAACCAGTAAAAAAGGTTGATCCAATAGAAACAAAGAAGATGGAAAATATTTGGAGAAATAAGGAATAGATTGAAGTTAAGGATGAATTTGTACCATCCTTCGATGCAAAAATTTCCTCCAAAAACTAAGTTAAGATCTTTAGCTCAGGGGGAGATTTTCTGAAAATATTTTATCCCCCACCAAAGAAGAGGTGCTTATTCCTTAGCATGAATATATGTGATGTAGATCTACATGTTTGATCTTTTGGTGAAGATTGCGGAAGAAAATAGGAAAATATGGAACTTTATCGAGCATCTGAAGTTGACTGCGCATACAGTTAAAGGGTTACCAACTTTATTGTTTGAAGCACTAACTTCAAAATTAGGTCAAATTATAAGGGTTATAAAGTGATTTTACTTAGCCAATTTCATTCATAATGAGCATCAAGAAGAAGCAGAGCAGTGAGGAAGTGATTTGGAGTGATCGAAGCTATTTGTGATTTAGTGCATTGAAACCCTAGTTCGACAAACAAAAGAAAAGTTATTTATAATCTCTGATTTTCCCTAGTTTTCAAAAGAAATTTGTTTGAAAGTAGTTCAAACTCTTTGCAATGGCTACATTGAGGTTTATAGAGATTATCAAGAAGCCACAACCAAAATTTCAGAAATACCCTGCAAAATCTATTGAAGATGACCCACTAGGTGCATTTTCGCATGTTCCATATGGGGTTTTTCCAATAGAGGCTATAGGGATTTACATTCATGGAAAGATGAAATAATTTGATCACACTAAGCTAGGAGACTTATGGGCTAAAGAACTAACTGGAGACAATGTTTCCTTAAAACCTTAATATCCAAACCTAGTCACGAAGAAATTGGATGTATGGCAATGGTTCCCAATTTTTGTTTTGATGGAAAGTGGGTTAGAATAGCATTAAGGAGAATCCATGACAAGTTTTTTTGGACCGACATGCCTAACATGATAACAAAAGAGGTGATTAGAGAGGTTATAGGTCTATGCTCAATTGGACCTATTCTTGTATTGAAATTGGTTAAGAATGAAATGGTAATGGAACTCATAGGTGCAACTTATGATAAGAGGGCTTTAGAATTTAATCCCATTAAAAATATAGTTGTGAGGTATGTAGAAATGTTAATTTGGTATAAAATCTATTTCACAAACATAGATAATTTTGTATCTACCACCACAATTATTGTGGCATATGAGATGGTTGAAAAAGGTGTTGACTATGACCTTTGTGAGTTGATAAGGCAACAATTTATGGAGAATTTGAAGAAAACCAAGAAAAAAAAGTATGTATTTAAGTATGGGACTTTGGTTATGTGCTTACTTTTCTATTTTCTAAAAGAGCTCCTTGGAACCAAAGAAGTAAAATGATTGCAAGGAAGACCAAGTGCTCATCAGATCAGATATTTTATGATTAGCCTTAGTGATGAGAATGCACAAGATGAGGCACTTACTACCTTCTTTGCAGTTCTTCAAAAGAGAATGCATGAGAGAGACAATTTTCCAAGGCATGTGGTAGAAAAATATAAAAATGATATTACATTTTTGGTAAGCACTAATGAATGCATAATGTAGGTAGTTGAACCTAGGACTATGTGGATCCCTGAATTGGGATATTAGGTCACTGAACAAGAGATTACTGGTTTAGCTGACATTTTGTTGAAAAGTGCAAAGGATACAACTAAAGAAAGATATGAAACTTATGAAGAGATATCAATGGAGGTGCACATGGAGTAGAAGAAACCAATGATTCAAAAGAAGGTTAGAAAGATGGTTGATGATAAGAGGAAATGGGAATCTCAAAGGAACACATGCAATATGTAAGAGAAAAGGATAAGGGAGAATCAAGCATTGTAGGAGGATCCAAAAGCATAAGAAGATCTGGTAGGGTATCTACCACCCCTCCTTCTATTCAGAAGTCCTCCAGGACTAGGAAACCTATTGGAGAAAAAATTAAATCAATAGATAGTACTTTGGTGAAGGAGAAATCCCCTCTGGTTGTGTAAATGACAAGGCCAGAGAAGAAGGCTACTCCGATAGCACCACCTGCTTCCCCTAAAAAGAAGAGACAAAAGAAAAAGGCAATGAGAGAAAGGTTTATAAGTGTAAATATATAAGAAGAATAAGAAGAAGAGGAAGTGTTGGAAATAGGTGCCTCAACTTCTAGCTTGAACCTCTGAAAAGGACTTGGCAAAATACCTATGTTCTAGTCCTTGCCGCTTTACCGCAGGGAGCAGTTCATAGAGGCGCAGTTGCATGGTTTACCGCTTTACCGCGAGCCTCTGTTGTTCAGTCTGTGGTTGGGTGGTGTTACCTCCATACCATGGGGTCACTCTCTTTCGTTGGCAGTAGCATGGTGGACTGGGTGGTCGGTTTAGATATTTACCTTGGTACTACAGGAGTTGCTCAAGATTGCCACAGTGGTGCGATAGACCTTGGCAGTTAGTGGGAACGCTTACCGCCATATCGTGATGGCCTTTTGGCCATGTCACGGTGGCGTGGTAAGTCATGGAAATCAGTGGAGTTGCTTACCTCCTTACCACGGAGGCCTCGTGGTCAAGGTGTGGTAGCATGGTGGGCTCGATGGTTGGTACAGGCGGTTATCACCATACTGTGGGAGCTTTTTCTTAGCCTCGCGGTTGGGTAGTGGCACTGCCATACTGCAAACATTTTTGCAGTACTCGGTGGTGGCACGGTGAAGGGCGATGGTCAGGAAGATGAGTCATTACCTCTGTACCGTGAGGGTGTTTGGAAAGACTAGTCGTTGTGCAGTGGCACCGCTAGACCATGGAGGTCTGTCAACCTTGAAGTAGTTTCATGGTAACATTGCTATACCATGGTGGCCTCTTTGGCTTGGCGTGGTGGTACGGTAAAGAGCTCATAGACATAGTTTGACTAATCTGACTCGACAGTCGAAGTAGTGAACGAATGGAAACATGACACGTGGCACATTTTCATTGATCAACAACTAATTGGATGAATGTTTGTAAGCGATGTGTGCATTAACTATGAGATCGGATTCGACGGTTGACAAAATTCGATTATGGAAAACATAATTAAATGTTGGGCGGCCCAATGCGTGATTGCAGGGCGGTCGATCAGGGATCATATTTGCTTGTCAAACAGAGGTGTAATTAAATACACCCCATTGGTTGGTTGATTCAATAATGCATGTAAGACTTGTAACAGTTGTATGTATTGTAAGAAGTTACAAAAGGTGACGGTGAGTCTATTTTTTCTTATGTATGTTGTAGTAAGCATTGTAATAGAGAGGGAAGTCTGAGAGAGGTATGCTAACTTTGTATGAAATTATTTTACTGTAATACAAGGTGATTGCTCTTGGTGTGGTGGGTTTTTTCCCAAAAGGGTTTTCCCACATAAATTTGTTGTCTTCTTTGTTTATTATGTTTTATTTTTCTGATACTCTTGTTATCCTGTATGTGTGCATCTTAAGTGTATGAAAGTTTTAAAACTGATCTTTGCACTTCTCCTTTGTGGTTTTAGCGTTAGGAAAGTGTTTTTGCACTGTTGCTTTTCCTTTTAGGAAGAAGCACCCCCATTGGTCCAGAAGAGAAGTGAAGCTTCATAAGGTGAAGCAAGTGCTAAGAGAAGAAGTTTTGATGTTATTGAAAGAGATAGTGAAGAGGAGATTAAGAAATAAAAAGAAGCATTTGTAAAACAAATGAGAGAGAAGAAGAAAGAAACCACCAAGAAGGCATCTGCAGAAAAGAAGAAGAAGGTAGAAACAAAGAAGACTTTGAATGAAGTGAAGAATAAAAAGGTAATACCTTGTAGTCCTATGAAGGTAGAGGCACTTGTGAATGGAATAATTCTACATGATATGCTTGGAGAGACTGCAACTTTGTATAAAGAGGTTAATGACACCGATAAGGCCACAATAGTTGAGGTCATTGTAAAATAAATCATAATGCTTGAAGTGGACATGAGGAACATATAGAAGAAGTTACCTGCAGAGCTTTGGAATGTTTTCGTGAAGAGAAGACAAGAGGCTATTGAAGAAGAGGCCAAGATGAAGGCCCATTCTCTTGAATTGATTAGTGCTCCCCTGTCTATAGATAATAAGGCCGCATTGGCCCAACTATACAAAATATAACTAAGAACAAAATAAAGGGTAACAATTTTGATGAGCAGAGACAAGGGTGATCATGAGAGACTCCAAAACAAGACTATTGACAAGGTTGTAGACCTAGCACAGATGCTAGGGATGATCACATAATGCAAGGACCTTGCTCTGAAAGTTGAAGAAGAAGATAACATTGATTCTCAACATGAGAATTTGATAGATGATGAGTATATACATGATAATACCCCTCCAAAAATAGAAGAGGTGATACAGTAAGATGCAAAAGCAGAGAAAAATATGGAAGGAGAGACTATCACCGGAGAAGAAATAGCAAAGGAAGATACTTCTCTTCCTCTGGTACTTGAATAAATTGTTGAAACTCCTCCTCCAGATACAACTAATCAATCTGTAGAGGAAGAAAATGTGAACAAAGATACTGAAGAAGAGAGATTTGAGGCAGAAAAGGAAGGTGAAGATAAGGAAGAGGATACCTCTAAAAATGCAAGAATAGAGATACCTATGGACTCTAGAAAGGAAAAAGGAAAGGAACCGAAAGAGAAAGCTACAGAGATGGCTATAAAGACTTCTAGTGAATCCTTCAGCTCCTCTAGAGATTCCTTGAAGGACCTATTGAGCATGCAGCTCAACTTCTAGCTTGTTGTATCTTCATAATTGCTACAACTGTCAATGCAACAAGGAAATGAAGATCTAGTCAAGATTCCCCCACTCCAAAAGCTACAATTGGGAGATGTATTCCATGCATATGCTTTGAAGGAGATTATTGAGACACAATAGAAGAGTGGAGAATTGATAGAGGAAGCAATGAAGGCATTACAAGAGATTGTACCCAGTGCAAACATAGATACATCATTCAACAACTCAAAAACTTATCTTATATTATGCAAGGTTAGATAGGTACTTGTTATAGCAAGGATTCAATAAAGGTACCACAGATAGCAATCTCTACTTCAAATTTGAAAAAGATCAAATCTTGATTGTGATTGTATATATTGATGACATTATTTTGGGAGGTAATGAAGCTATGTGTAAGAAGTTTATAGAAGAAATGCAGAAAGAATTTGAGATGTCAATGTTTGGGGAAATTAGTTTCTTCCTTGGGCTACAAATCAATCAGACAAATAAAGGTATTTTCATTTCACAATCATTGTATGTCAAGGAAATGTTGAAGAAGTTTGGAATGGAAGATACTAAACCAATATATACCCCTATGGTTATTGGTTGCAAGTTGATTAAGAATGATGAATCTCCTAAGGTTGATCAAAGAAATTATAGATCAATGATTGGAGGACTAATAAAAATACAAACTACAAAATATAATTAATCAAAACAAGAACATCTTTTTGATCAAATACTTCATCTCAAAATAATAGAAAAATCCAATTTATTTGGCACACCAATTTATCAAAGCATCAATTTATTTTGATTTATATGTTTGTTTTCCTTCCTTCCATGTTTGGATTCTTTATGATAAATCTAATTATGGAGATGATGAGGATAATGAATGCTTGTTCATGGCTTTAAAAGATGCAACTAGTTCTACTAACTCTAAGAGATATGTGAAGGAAAGGGCTTTGAAAGCAAGTGCTAAAACTAAAGGCACTTTGGTGTCTGCTTTTCATGCTATACAAGAGAAGAACTACTAAATCATTAGCAATTTATGTTCTAATCATAAGACCGATGATAAGAGTTAGTTTGTTAAACTTGAAAAATATAAAGGAGGACTTGTTAGGTTTGGTGATGATACATTTGCTAAGATATGTGGAAAAGGTTTGATCAATTTTGATGGAAAGTATAATACTGATGATGTTCACTATGTTAAGGGTTTAAGGCATAACCTCCTGAGTGTTGGACAAATGTGTAGCAAGGGATACAATGTTATGTTTCAAGATGATGGTTGTGATATCAGAAAAAGCTCTAGAACTATGAGTGTTATTGGAAGAAGGACAAATAGAAATTTCTATTAGCTTAAAGGTGTTGATGGTTATTGTTTCATGACTCAGGTCAATGAAATTTGAGTAAGGCATAGAATAATTTTTCACATCAATTTTGATAGCCTAATGAGGATAAGTTCAGCTCAAGATGTGAAAGATCTACCAAAGATTACAAAGCCTATCAATGTTGTCTGTAAAGAGTGTCAAATTGGAAAGCAAGCAAGAAGAAGCTTCAAAGTCAAAAAATAATCTTCTACCAGACTATTAGAATTGGTGCATATAGATCATTGTGGTCCTACTAGAGTAAGAAGTCTTCAAGGTGATAGGTATTTCATGCTATTGATTGATGATTATTCCAGAATGATATGAGTTACTTTTCTCAAAGAAAAATCAAAAGCCCTAGATAAGTTTAAAGAATTCGAAGTTATGGTTGAGAATGAAAAGGATATGAAAATAAAATGTTTGAGATCTAACAGAGGTGGATATTTCACCTCCAATGATTTTAACATCTTTTTTGAGAATCATGGAATAAAGAGGCGTCTATATACCCCTAGGACTCCTCAGTAGAATGGAGTGGTTGAAAGAAAGAATAAGATTGTTCAATAAGTTGCAAGGACAATGATTAAAGAAGGAAATTTACCAAAATTCTACTAGAGAGAAGCAATTCATACTATTGTTTATATACTTAATAGAGTGAAAGCAAGTGAAAACAACACAAAGACTCCTTATGAGCTATGGTATAGAAGGATTCCTACTGTCAAATACTTCAGAGTGTTTCGAAGCAAATGCTATATTAGAAGGGATGAAGAGAACTTAGGAAAGTTTGATGCAAGGTCTAATGAAGGTATCTTCCTTGGATATTCTACTAAAATCAAAGCTTATTGATGCTACAACAAGAGGCTAAGAAAGATTGTTGAGAGTGCAAGTGTCAAGGTTGATGAAGACCCACAAAAGAATTCAGTGGTAATAGATGGGTATGAATCAAATGAGTCTACTTGTAGAGGAGAAGAAAAATATGAAGAAAAAGAAGTGCAGATTGAAGAGGAAGAAACTCTGAAAAAGGCTCCTAAAACTCCTAAGTATGTGCAGAAGAATCATTTTGAAGAATAGATCATTGGTGATAAGAACAAAGGTGTACTGACAAGAAGGAAATTTGTTGAAGAATAGGTAAATTTATGTTTACTTTCTGAAGTTGAAATGAAAACGGTGATTGAAGCATCCAAGGATGAGTATTGGATCAAGGCTATGGAAGAAGAATTAATGCATATTGAGAAGAATTGGACTTGGGAACTTGTCCCAAGACCAAAAAACAATAATGTGATTGGAACTAAGTGGGTATTTAGCAACAAAGTGAACGAGAATGGAGAAGTGGTAAGAAAAAAGGAAATGTTTGTGTTAAAAGTTACTCACAAGTAGAAGGAATAGACTTTGAGGAGAAATTTTCTCTAGTGGAAATAATGGAAGCTATTAGATGTTTTTTGCTTTTGCAACACATAAAAAATTCAAAGTTTATTAGATGGATGTGAAGTTTGCTTTCTTGAATGGTGAATTGCAAGAAGTATACATAGTGTTGGCATTTTTTACTGCAACCCAAGCGTATTTCTCAAGAGATTCTATGAACTTGCCACGTCCAATAATAAAATTCTAGGAAACGTTTGACCAACTTGATGAGAAAAGCAATAATGCTAATTCTCCTACACTTTGGGCTCTGTAAGACCCAAGAGGGTACTCCCTAAAATTTTCTCTTGAAATACAACATTAAACAATTTACTTGCACATTGATAAATAACAGATAGATTCCCCATTTACGCTAAAAGGATGAAATCCTTCAAGAAATTAGTTATTCCTCGAAAAGGCTCAAATCCTATTAGCAGAGAATCACAAACATGACTAAAGTAGATTGATAGGAAATATTTGAATAAAATATCCTGAAGTCATAACACAAGACATGAGAAAATACAAATGCAGTCAAAGCTCCAGTGCCATATCCTAAAGCACGGAGTCAAATGAGAAAACTAAACTATAGGGCGAATTTCATCTTAAGCACTTATGATCTCTATGAATCGCATTACAATCCATATATCAGTATCTAAGTCTATCACTACTTTATGAATCCTATTGTTAGTTTGCATGAACTCACTAATTAACTGAATCATTTAACCAATCCTTTGAACCAGAGCTATCGTTAAACATAATTCACAATAAATAACAAATGAAGATCAATGAAAATCATCTTGGACCAATATTTCATTAATAATCCATACAAAGTATCATAACAGGAGAGAAAATAGACTCAAAACATTTGCATGTTTTAACACAAACATGCCTAAGAACCCCATAATTGACCAAGTTCTCTTATCTAACTCAAAACCTTAAAACCTGGACTTACATTCATACTCTTTGTATTACAAAACTCCTATTTCTCATATCTCGGATATTTCAGTAGACCTCTTCTGACGACCCAAAATTCCTTTTTTATAAAACAAGGGAGCAAACAAGCCTTAGGGCGGAGAGTACACATGTCCATTTTTCATTGGACCGCTAATCCCTAATTCAGTTACATTTTCATCATGCGATTGAAAAAGCATAAGACAAGAATAATCATTAGTTGCTATGGAAGAAAAGAAACTGCTCTTCAAAGGGCCACTTGTTCACGTCAAAAGCATCTTTAACCGTTGTAACACTTTATTTCACCTCAGCAGCTCGTACTTGAAGTCAAAAGGAGAATGCATATTTTCAAATATAACTTCTGAGGCCAAACCTGTATTATACATGACCAAGTTGCATTTCTCACTGATAGTATTCATATTTCAAATTCATCAATGAACACCTTTTTCCATAACTCAAAATCTTCCTCAGATGGCCACTTAAAATCCATAACCTGATCAATCTCATCTCGGTAGGGTGCATATTTCACCATTACTGTTGTAGCCCTCTTATCAAATTTTTCTAAGAAACTAATGACAAATGACAGTTTCTCCAATGTATTCTCCAACATACCAATGTCAGCATTTCTGCATATCTCATGTGTTTGAGAAATCATTATATTATTCATCTGATCTTTCCAAACTTGCAAAGGCTTTACCTCATCTTGATTATGCAAAATGTGTGGCAATGGAGTTAAGTCCATTCCATCATATTTGGACTTTAACCCTTTAATATTTAACTCCATAGGGGCAACATACCCCTAAAAATTTTGCTCCAAGACTCCCTTGACAAATTGATAAGTTGATATAACCATAGGATACTTATCCCCATGTTGTTTTGCTCCTACTGCCATGAATCTCAATTTCTCAATTATGGGGCTCCATCTATCTAGCAATGTGGTGGCCAACTCTCTATCTCTTGGGAACATTCTAAGTGCTTGCAACATTAGAGCATAGTTTGCATGAACACTATTTAATTTCCCCTAGACCCTCTTGTTTAAGTGTTTCAAAACAGTGTCCACAATCACCAAATTGCTCTTCCCTACTGATTCTCGGATTTGTTGCACCATCTCCTTATACTCCTCAACTTGCTGAATTAATTTCTCCCTAGAGAGTCCTCCTCCTGGGCTATTATCCCTTTCAACTGCAATAGGTACCTATCCCATATTATATGTAACAATAGCTAAGGATTGTCCTTGTGAAGAGGGTTGAGATTTCTCCACTAGTGGGTCAAAGATAGTGCAGCTAGAACTAGCCTACCCTTGAGACCTTAATGTATCCATGTGTTGCTTTAATAAGGCCAATTCAGTTTCTAACTCTGCAACCCTTTGTTGACTCTTATTATATTCAATAATAATGTCATTATATTGGCCTCTCAGAGTATCCCGGTCCTTGGTCAAATCCTCAATAGTTTCCCTAATGAATTTGGCAACATTTACTACCATATCAATAGCCTCCAATGTTGGGGTATCAACAACTCTTCTTACAACTAGGTGACCACTGAAATCAGATGGTTCTGTGACTACTAGCTTCCTAGATCTAGTTGATAAAGACAAAATTGCAAAGGCATCCCATTCCTCACTAAAGGTTGAGCCTTTAAGAGCCAATTCATCTTCTTCATCAGTTGCAAGAAGTGGCCTATTGGCCCTTCTAATTGTATCAAACACCACAGCATCAACAATATCCCATTCAGGAAGTAACAATACTCCACTCTTTTGTACCAGTGCTCGAACTTGCTCTAGTGTTATTTCTTTGAACCTTTCCTTCATTTGCATCCTGACCTTAGACTGAATTACTTGCTCTGGGAGCTCAGGGTGCAAAAAAATTTCTTGTGCCACCCTCTCAACATACAATGATACATGTGCCATCCATACAAAATCTTTAAAATCATTGGTCTGCATAAAAGATTCATCCATCATGAACTCTCTGTAGACCTCCATCTTTAGGTCATCATTATTTGTTATTCCTCTTATTTCATCTTTTCCCAGCCTCAAAGAAACTGCCCCAGAACTTGATGAAGTGGCAAGTGGGAAAGATAGCATTCCCTGATGCATCTCATCATAAGTGACAATGATCTCTTCATACTCATCACCATCATAATCAACCACCTTTGTTCTTTCAATTTTTTGTCTCTTTGGTGATGATGGACAAGTTTGGTTAGAAATCCTCAGAGGGGAATCTAGATCAACAATATTTGGCAATGACTGCCCTGAAGAAGATGGTGCAACATTTTTAGCAATTTCTCCAGCCTTGCTTCCCCTTCTCCTAGAGAAAACCTTTATCTTTTTCGGGGGTTGATAAGTAGGCCTCTCCTCCAACCTTACTTCAGGGTACTCCTTAATAGTTTGTGATTTTCCCCTTTCTTCCATAACCCGTTCATCCTTAAGAATTCCCACCAAACTCTCAAAATTTTCAATGGCATACATAGCCCTATTCAACTCACCATTGATATTTGGTATGGGATTGAAAGCAGGTATCATTTCTTGCTTCTTTTTTACCATCTTGGTAAAGGCAATGTACATTTCCTTTCTCTCTTCTTGTATCTCTAGATAAAAAATGGTCCTGATAATGTCCTCAGGATTATGGATAAAAGTTCCTAGTCTGATGCTTTCCCTTCATTTGAGAAATAAAACCCTCAGGATCATGATTCCTAGGGCGTACAATATTTAATCCATAAGGTTTAAGCAATGTGTATAAATCCTTCCATCCTCCCTTTTCCATAACAAAATCAGAAAATGTTGTATACTCAGGAAAGAAAGATCCTTTCTTTTATTCTATTGACAAATGTACTTCTTGAGCACACCCCAACTGTCTCCTGATTTCCAAAAATCCAATTCTCAGAGGCACCTCCCTGGGTGAAACATAAGGGTTGACATTAGTGCCATATACTCTAAAAATGGTTGTATTATGATAAGGGATAATATCTCCCCAATTGTGTGTCAAATTTAATTCAGGCCTTCTTTCCATCGGCCTCAAGAAATCATGAATCTCTTTAGGAATCTTGGGGGGATCACGAACTATAGCCTTCTTCAACTTGGATCCAAAGACATTTTGGAACGTTACATAATCAAACTTGTGATCATGCATATCAAGGATCCTAGTCCAATATTGGACAGGCATTTCAATATTACCCTCCTTCTTTAATTCCATATCCTACCCAAACACTGCTTGGCCCCTATATAAAAACATGTGGATCAACAAGGAAAACCATCTGAAACCAACCCAATTCTTTCCTTCCTTTAGGGCCACCAGACCCCCATGCATTTTCTCTGCTAAGTAAGTGGAAAAATCATATACCACATTGAAACCTGGATGCTAGAGGTTTACAGCCATGTACATGATATCAGTGGGCAGAGTAGTCTTCAAGCTAATTCCCAGAACTTGGCATAAGGCACAAACTGTCCTCTTGAAATAGTTAGAGAAGTAGTCCACAGGAAAAGGTTCTGGCTCATTCTTACCAATCACTACCTGCTTCTTATTCTTTCCTCTTCCCGAGGTTTCCAAATGAGGCATCAAAAGAGATGTTTTGAACAAACCCTTGGTATTTCTATACTCTTCTTTGAAAGCCTCAATATTAATGGCAACCATATCCTGACTTCATTCATGTAGACCGAAAATTTATGTAATTTCCTCCCTGGTTATCGTTACCATTTCTATACCAGAGTGCGTTCTAACAACTCTGGTTACAGGGTCATACCTTGCAGCAACATCTTTCAATAAATCTACATCCAAGTAGATATTAGGAACCACCAGCTTACCAAGATCCAACCTCCACGGGTTACATAAAGGAACACACAAATTCGTGTTCCCAAACCAATTTGAGAACAATTGCTATCCGGTATACAGTAACTCAGCATCCTGAATTGCACACTGCTTATCAATTAACCCTTCTAGGAGTAAGGGCCCATAGAATAAATCCTTTCCCTCTACCTTTTGCTATTAGAGGGTTTTAATAAATCTATAATATCTTGGGAAAAGGATCTAGTAGCGGCTTCAGAGCCAAAGCTTCGAGCCTTAGGTGCCATTTATATAAGACAGAGAATAGCTCGAGCTAGGGTTTTTATGTCTAACAATTATAACTTGTACCCTATAGCTTTAAATATAAAATGCTTCACAATTCGAGAAGCCACAACAATTATCAAGATAAGCTTTAAGATACTTTAAATCAAATCAACTCAAACAATCCTTCAGGAACAGAACAAGAAGCAATCGATAATTGTTCTTCAATCAACCATAAGACCTTCTGAAAGAACAAGAAATGGTATATGTGTTACTTATGGTTTCACTTGCAGAATGTTAATGACAGTGAGGCTGAAAAAATTACAAAGACGGCTTGCTTCGCTCGGTACCAGGCGATTCCTCTTCAGCGTGAAAATACACACAGAAATAGAAATTCACTGATCTTTTAGCATTTAATTATGAGAGCACGGTTCGAACTCAACTATTACTACTCACTCGCGTGAGATAAAATGGCTATAGTACAACATCGGTCTATTTCAAATGCCATTTGTTGATCCAAAATAATGTAAGCCAGAAGAACGGCTCAGATTGAGTCAAAATGGTTTGAAAATGCCAGGTATGTTCACTAGTCTTTAGGCGAAAAAAAAGGTCACCTACTAGACACCACCTCAGCACGAAACAGGCCCTACCTCGATCATCCCTCGTACAGCATTGGCGTCCATGTGTCAATAATTCACACACCTCACAACATTATTAAAACTAATGTTTTGATTGCGTGAGGTCAGCGAGGAATGGCCACAATGCGTTGGTAACAAATAGCTGTCAGAATCAGCGTCCTTCATCGGTCAGTGAACAAGAACTGGTCCCCACGATCATATGCGATAGGTGGCAGAATTTTGCATGCCTCACACCCCTTTAATAACATTAGCAGGAAACCTTGTGGGCTCTACGAGGAATGACCACGATACGGATCACTCCATCTGACGACTACGCAATCTGCACATGCAAAAAAGTTATTTACAAAAACGGGACTGACTAGGTGGATGAGGAAATGACCCTCGAGGCCAAAAAGATTATTTAGAGATTAATCTAAAACATTTTACCAACCCGACACTAAGAAAAAATAAAATATGGTCAAGACGCAAAAGACTAAGAGGAAAGGTAAAGAGGGGAAGGTAATGTCATGACCAAAAGGGGTTAAGACCACACTTAAACAACCAGCCACCATTAATAATAAGTCATCGCTTGAAAAGAAAAACTATGACCCAGACTCATTTGTAAAACCCAAAACCCAACCAATTAGAGCCAAGGATAAAATAAAACAAACTCACACAGGGGGAGAATTTAAAAGCTCCAGCACATAGAACAACCGGAAGGATTTCAGTTATCAGATAAACCGAATATGGTCTATAGATTGAAGAAGGCATTATATGGATTGAAGCAAGCTCCCAGAGCTTGGTATGCAAGGATATACATGTACTTTTTACAACAAGGATTCAATAAAGGTACCACAAATAGCAATCTTTACTTCAAAGTTGAAAAAGATTAAATCTTGATTGTGGTTGTGTGTGTTGATGAAATTATTTTTTCAGGAAATGAAGTTGTGTAAGAAATTTCTAGAAGAAATGTAGAAGGAATTTGAGATGTCAATGTTTGGGGAAATGAATTTCTTCCTTGGGCTACAAATCAATCAGACAAATAAAGGTATTTTCATTTCACAATCAAAGTATGCCAAGAAAATGTTGAAGTTTGGAATGGAAGATTCTAAACTGGTATGTACCCTGATGGTTATTGGTTGCAAAGTGAGAAAGAATGATGAATCTCCTAAGGTTGATCAGAGCAAGTATAGATCAATGATTGGAGGACTGCTATATATAACTGCTGCTAGACAGGATATCATGCATGCAGTTTGTCTTGTGGCTATATTTTAAGAAGATCCTAGAGAGTCACATGTTGTAGCAATGAAGAGGATATTGAGATACTTGAAGGGAACTCCAAATCATGGCTTATGGTATCCAAAGGATACCGATTTTACTTTGTGTGCTTACATAGATGCAGATTGGGTTGGTTGTGTAGCTGACAAAAAAATTATAAGTGGTGGTGCATTCTTTCTTGGATGCAGATTGGTGTCATGGTTAAGTCATAAACAAGATTCAGTGTCTTTATCTACTGTAGAGGCATAATATATTGCAGCAACATCTTGTTGCACACAAGTTTTTGGATGAGGAAAACATTGAAGGATACTAGGGTGGTATATGATGAACCAATTTCTATCTTCTATGATAATACAAGTGCTATCAATATTTCAAGAATCTATTAATGCATTCAAGGAAAAAACATATCTCAATCTGGTATCACTTTTTGAGAGAGAACGTTGTAGAAAATTTGAAGCGAAGTTTGAATATGTGCCTACAAAGGATCAAGTTGTTGATTTATTTACTAAGGCTCTTCCTAAGGATACTTTTGAGTATCTTTGGGAGAAGCTGGGAGTTATTTCCCCTCCTTTAAACTAGATGCATAAGGGGATGCACCAGTCCAGTGGATCTCAAGATTCATTCTTTTGCCTGGACTGATGTTGGTGGCTACCTCTCAGGGGGGATTAGGTAGTGGCATTTTTGGTTGTTGCAATCAGTATGAGTGAATATTGTCATTATGTAGTGATTATTGATTGATACAGTTTGGTGTGTGCTCCTAAGGGGGAGTATGTAGTTTAGTAAAGGAAAGGAAGGTATAGATCAGTCCAGTAAACATTATGATTAATGACAAAGGGAGGACAGATGATGAAAATATTTTGTCCTTTGCCATTGATTTCAAAGGGGGAGAATGAGACATTTGAGAAAGATAAGTTTCTAGAGAGACAGTTATCAAAGGGGGAGAAGGTGTAATGAGTTAGTTATGCAAGGGGGAGAAAAGAGAAAAGGAAAAAGGTATCGATCAGAGATTTTTTATTTGCGGTTGACAGTTTTTCACATCATGTGTTGCGATCAATGACAAAGGGATAGATTGTTGCAAGTATGAGAAGATTGGTGTTTTCATTTATGCCAACTATATGAGCAAGAGATTTTTTCAAGAGTATGTGTAGTTGGTATTAAGTTGGTATTATCTTTGATGATGTTTTGATTAGTTACATTATGTTGTCATTAGTAAGCTACTAGTGTCAACCTCTAGGGTTTCTTTGATAAGCTTTTGGTTATGGATGTATGGTTGAGTTGTTATGCTATAGTTGGCTTGGTGATAATGAGGAAGTATTGAAGATATTGATGATATGTTTTTGGTGCTTGGTTTTCAAGTTCTTTTGATAAAATTGAATAAAAAGAGGAAACATTATGTTGTAGTGTGTTAGGAGTGGCAGAAACTAGTACAAAAACAATAATATATGATTAAAAAAACTACTAAAAACTGCATATAAATGACTAAACATGGTCGTGTGATCATTAGTAGTTGATTGCCAATCATTTATAATGTGACCAAATTGATGACTAAACCATTTTTAGTCATTTATTGGTTGTTTTGATTGATAGATTTGGTAGTATATTTAGTCATTAATTTAGTCATTGATTATTGTAAACTGGTCACTTATTTAGTCATTTTTTATTCATTGATATATTTAGTCGTTAATTTAGTCATTGATTGCTGTTAATTGGTCACTCATTTAGTCATTTTTTGTTCACTGATTTTTGTCCATTGGTAGTGTATTTAATCATTAATTTTAATCATCATTTTGATCAATTTGGTAGTGTTTTTTTGTTCACTAATTTTTGTCAACTGGTAATATATTGATACATTGTTTATTAATTACATAATCATTATATTTAGTCATATTTATTCATTTCTCTTTCAATTGGTAGTATATTTACTCAATTGGTAGTTTATTTAATTGTTTTTGTTCACTTATTTCTACCTAAAAGTGTTGGAAATGAGACAATGCTTTTGAGGTTTAAACATAAAACACAAAAAAGCATAATCGATCATTCATTTGCACATAATGAAACAGCTATTAAGAAGTAAAAATACTAAAATTTTATTGAGAAAATGTGTTCTTGCAGTAGATACAAGACTTAAATACATGTCTTTTCTTTGAAAAACATGTTACAAAGTGTGTTTCTCAATGTTGTGACTGAGAAAACTGAGTTACAATGCTCTATTTTTTTCTTATACAACTCCAAAACATGAAAGAACTACTTGAAAAATGAAGCCTAAGGGTCCTATATCTCATCCCATACATGAAGCCTAAGGGTCCTATTCACATTTTGACTTCCTTCACTCACAAGATGCTCTAAAAATTGTGTCAACAATCGAAGTCAGTTCCTGGAATAAACAAAGACAAAACAAGAACTCTTAGCTTAATATAAACCTTATGGAAATTGAAAAATAGGTTTGGAGATTTGATACATTACCTTTTTCTTGCATTCTTCAACAAGTGGTTCAACAGGAAGGAGAGAATGAACAAAAAGAATAAGACCTTTGATGAAGTCCCTGAGACAATCATCATCAAGCAACTAACCAACAACTAAAGGAGCATTATCAATTTAGTAAAAAATCATCAATTTCAAAGATCGTCAAACTTTATAATGGTAAGCACTAAGAACATAATATGCTCATATTCTAAGTGCACCTTTAGCAGCATCATAGCCATAATCAAGATTCTCTTGTTCCAGTAGTTTTCCCACTATAATAGCACCCTTGACACCAGCATTGGAAACAATTATATGTACAAGAGACTTCAAAAAATAGAAAAAATGAATGATTAAACACTGAGATAAAGCCTATTTCTAGACATAAACAAAAGAAAGTCTAGGTTATAATTTATACCTTCAATGCATTCTAAATTATCTAAACTCCAATAGTCTAGCCAAAGTTCGTTGTAGGAATTGTATCAAGCTCTTTTGTTGCATAGAGAAGAGCAAAACCACCACCTAGAATGTATCTTCCAATAAGCACAAAGCTATAACCTTCCTAACAAAAATATTACCATCTCTAATGCTTTAATGAAATTTACAAATTTGTTTACCTGGTAAAATGCCCTTCTCTACTGCTGCCTTCGTTGCATTCAATGCATCAGTGACTATCTTTTTCCTCTCCAACTTAAATCTCACTGGCTCCTCCAATCTAAATTAAATAAAAAAGACCATCAAAAAAATCTAGATACAATGTATCATCCTAATTTGAAAATATTGAAAAATTAACTTCAGACAACTGATCAAAGCTTGATTATAAGTTAACCTCGAGAACAACAACTCCTCCTGATAGATTTTTCAACCTCTCTTGGAGATTTTCTTTGTCATAATCAAATGTGATTGCTTCAATATTAGTGCATATATGTGACCAAATATTTTGTCAGCCATGCCAAGCATACCAACACAAATCTCTTATCAACTTTATTGTCACCAAGCATTATAGTCTTGCAAAATTTTTATCACGCTTCACTCTAATAAAACTCACCTACTCAAATCTCTCCTCAATTGATTTTTTGTTACCAACTCCATAAAGCATTATAGTATCATCCTTAGAGATAGTCACCTATAATAAAGAACAAATAATCTTATCATCCAACAAAACGTTAAAATGACAAAAAAGAATTTGAGTAAAAACACAACAAAAACCTTGTCCATGGGTGACAACAACATTATATGCATATATACAAGGATACTACTATGTTTACCTACTTTCTCTATTGTTCCAAGCATGCCAAATTCTACTTTTTCAAGCTTCATACCAAGATCCTCTAATATGACCTGAAGATAACTACCAATCATAAATAATTTTCCTTGAGAAGTGGAGAAAACAAAATGGAAAAATACATGTAAACTAACTCAATTGAGAAACAAAATTGATTTAATAGGTGTCACATGAAGAAGCCAAACTTGCATAACAAACAAGAAACTTTGAAACCAAAAAAGAGAGTAGATACATACAAACATAAACCTAACCTGTCCACCAGTAAGTGCAGCAAGATCCTGCAACTTATTTTTCCTATTTTCACCAAAACCAGGGGCCTTAATAGCACAAACCTGATTCACACACAAATACATTTTTAAAATGCTAAGGATTTAGAATTTAAGGTTAAAAAATAATTGAAAAAGTAAACAAGATTTAAATAGAAAAATCCACCAACCTTCACCCTTGAACGAAGCTTATTCAAGATCAAAGTAGCCAATGCTTGACTCTCTACATCCTTTCCTACAATCAAAAAAGGCCTTTTTTTCTATGATAAATGCAACAAGAAATTATGTTATTTTCCCGTAATCAAAATATTGACTAAACATAGATAGATATCTTGAGAATCATAAATCAATCCAAGACTCCATAAGATCTTTGTCACATAAATATTGATAAATTCACTCAACCTTCAAGTTTCAATGATCTCAGTTAGAGCATACTATTGTCCAAATCAAAACACACTCCAAGAACACAGTAATACAATGGCATTATGTAGTATTGTTATTCAATTCTCTTTGTGCACAAGTAAATGCAACACAATAATCTTCAAAATTATGATAATCACAAACCCTTGACATTACTATACTCCATTCACATGAACATTTGTATAACTTGAGCACTTTTATAGGGGTTTACACAATACATTCACACTCAAACAAACTTTTGTCACCTAAACATATTCGGTCCATTGCAAGGAAACCATGAATAATGCAAAAAAAGAACCACTATATAACCTTATCCTCTATCATTTGAATCTCTCTCTTAATGTATACAGTTGGAAGAGTATTAGAACACTTTCTTCTAAACCCTCACTATGAATTTTCTTCACAGAGGTTTTTAACCATTATTTTTCCCTGAATCCTCACTGTGAATTGCAATGTCATTGAGTCATTTTTTTTGAACCTCTACTTTATGCTCAAGCCACACTTATATAATCAAAAAATTGATCAAGTTCATTAAACCCTTTCTCCAACATGGTTACCCAAAAACTTGCATGTGATTGAAAATAATCTTTGTCCACGGGTAGTAACTGTTTTCCATGCCTATGAAAGAATCTTCTTTTCTTCAATTGATGTTCCAATATTTCAATGGTTATTTTTATACCAAAATGAATGAAACCAAGAAAATTGTGCATCAAAGGAATACATGAAACCAAATCAGTAAAGCAACCATGTCATTTTCACTGTGCACCATACAATAGCCTTTGTCAAACATTGAAAAATCACTAGCATAACACATTAGTCACTGTAAGGCCACCAATTTTTTTGATATGAAATGATATAATTTCTGAATGTGCACAAAATGGATTTTGAAAGGAAGCTCTCAAAATATTTGAATTAATGAAGCACTCTGGAACATTGACATTGTAAGCTTTTCTTGTGTTCTAGATGCATGGATTCATGCAAGTTTAGTGGATGAGGATTGCACATAATTCACATGTCAGTAAACCTTATTGCATTACATATATAGTTGATTAGTAGGTGTACATGGTTGACCTTTGTTCCTGTGCTAGCTATCTTGAGGACACCCTAAACATTATTACTAAGATGCCAATTAAACCTTTGGTGCTTGTGGATCATATATGAATATAGGTTGAGTATTCCAGCAACACTACTTTTTTAGTTGGATCCTAAAAATGTTGCAACTTATATTTCTTCTCTAAAACATCTGGGCAAAAGTGGGCAGTTGTGGTGAGGTTCAAATAGTAAGGAGATTGATGAAAGATGGAAGACTTAAAAAGATAGTTGCATGTAGTTGGATTGAAGGGCATAAAATGGTACATGATTTTTTGTGTAGGATACATATCACATCCACAAACATGGGGGAGCTATGCAAAATTGGAGAAATTGGCTTGGCAAATGAAGGCAGCGGGGTATTTCCAAATTCAAGACTATTACTTAATGTTGTGGAATAGCAGAAAAAACAATCATTTATCTGCCACCATAGTGAAAATTTGGAAATTGCATTTGGTTTGTTAAACATGGCCCTTGGTACAAGTATTAGAGTTGTTAAGAACCTTTGAGTATGTTCTAATTTTCACACTACATCTAAATTCATCTCCAAGATTGTTGCAAGAGAAATTGTTTTGAGAGATGTGAACCATTTCCATCATTTTAAATAAGGACAATGTTCTTGTGGAGAATATTGGTGATACTAAATGAAACAATCTGAAAAATAGGCTTGCACTATAATAGTGTGAACTACATCAAATATCCAGTAATAACAAAGGGACATCCATCAAAGCATAACAACAGCGATTTTTTTGTCACATGTTGTAGTTACAAGTGCCCTGCTAGACATACAAAAAAATGTGGAAGCATAGACAAGGCAAGCAAACTATTTCAAAATAGGCCTCAAAGAAATGTGATATCATGGAATGTTGTGATTAAAGGATATGTTCAAAATGGGTTTTTCTAAAAATTCCTTAGAAATTTTTTAAGAAAATGCAACCAGTGGTTGTAAATCCCAACTCCTCAACCTTTGAAAGTATCCTTCCTACATGTGTGTGAATTGGAGCTCTGGATGAGGATATGAATATCCATCAAAAGCATATTTGGAAGTGGATTCTTATCAGATATTATAGTTGCAAGTTCCACTTCAAATCACCAAAGCCTTCACAAAAATTTATGCACAACACCGCACGATTGTTTTTGGGCCTTCGTGATGATGCAATGATGCTTTTCCCGCATCACTGCGAAGGCCCAACAATAACCGTGCAGTGTTGCAGTGAATCAGACTGGAAGCAATATAATTATCCATGATCAAAATTTTGAGGAGGATTTAAACTATTCAAGTTGTTTCTATTAGTTATTTTTCCTTTTATCTAATTATCAAACATTTTGTTATGCCCTATTATACTGCTTGGATTATCAGCCCTTCATTGGGTCCAGGATCTTGGTTCGCATCACTTAAAGGCCACAACTTTTTTCACAAAGGCATTCAGACCTTTGGAGATCTTTGGTACCTTCCCAACCTCGAGTACAAGAATTAGAATCAACTATAGATTAAATATCACCTCTCTAGTTGTGACAGTGTCAAGCAAATTAGATTCCATTAAGATGAACAAGGAGCTAGATTAGCAACTTAAGAGCATATAGAACCACATGAATCAATTGGAAAAGAATACATGAATCACCAAGAAGCTAGATGTTGGTATTGAAGATGCCATCAAACTTTCCATCATGGAATCCATTCTTTATGACAAAGGCAAGGTAATTCAAGTTAACTTTCAATATATCAGAAATGTACACTATATAAGATCGTACCTTTCAAACTTAAATTTGAAACCATAAATTTGATCATAGAGAAAAAAACTTAGATATTATTATTTTTTATTCTTCAAGTTTCAATTTAACTGGATTAGAATAACATTTATTTTAATAATCTACATATAAAATAACTGCCTCAAAGTTATTTACCTCTTTAGTACTTTAGATCTGCTTTAGCTAGTGTAACAGACTTTAGATGCTATAAACCCATTAAACTAATTATATGAAAAATAAAATTCTAGGGATTTTGAAATATTGTTTCCTATGAAAAATAACTCATTAAACTAATTATACAAGGAAGACACCTAAAGGCACAAAAATTTATTTCTTCAAATATGTTTTCACTTTCATACTAAACTACCCTTGTGACTTCCTTCTTAATCACAAATTTTGCCCTTACAAATAGTCTCATAAGGATTGTTTACTTGATAGTTTGGTGCAATGTTTAGGACAATCATAAGGATTTGTTCATGGAATTGTTATCTTGTGATTCATTTCCCCTTCTTTAATAGTCTCCTTACTGCTCACATTCATGGTGATAATATGCCCTTTGCACCTGCTTTTCACTATGTGTGCCATGCCTTTGTTCTCTTATGTATTTGATTGAACTTAAGATCTCTCATAACCATTGGGTTGCCTTCATATATCAAAAACCTGCTTTTATATGTCAAAAGGATTTTCAAGGTGCCAGGAAGGATAAATCACAGTCCATTAAAGATTGTCCACATATGACATTCAATCTGGCTCATACTATGAAGTTGTATCACAGTAATAAATGCTTCGAATGCTTCCCTACATTTTCCATTTGTACTTTTGCATTGGAATGATATTTATGACTATCCCTTTATTTACTCTATGCACCATAGCCACTAATACCCTTTGATGGTGGCTTTTATTGTCACTGTGATCTCCTTCAACAAGCTCTACCCTCTGTACTTTTGGCTATCATTAGGCTCTATGGACTATTGACCTAGGAAAATTTGCCTCTTCATAGAACTATGTCAACATATGACCATTATTATCATTATCAAAGATTGCTTTCTCAGCCTCAAGATCATTGTCCTTTACATTTTGTTCATTGATCTTTGTGATGACAATCTTATCAATGACTCTTAGCATCATAAAGTGATATTACTATCCTTCACATTCTTTGGGGATCTCACTTTGTTTTCCATTGTAAACTATGATTTTCCCTCTTTAATGTCTAATACTATCCTCCTTTGTCAATATCTTTGATTTCCATCAATTTCTTTGCAACATTTCCCAATGTTCAAAACCTCTCATGTGACCTCTACTCTTCAAGCATTTGCACAAATGATAGGATTTTCCTCCATTGATTTGACCGTCCTCCATCTTTTCATTGATGTGACCAATGCCTTTTTGACCTTGTGTGATGTTCCTAGGACTTTCATAGTTTATGAGATTCATCAAAACTTGGTTGTTGTCCTCCCTCATTTATGCATGGTGGTCACTAATATACCCCTATGCCCATAAACTATGCATCTTTGGACTATTGAATGTTTCTTCTATCAAATTTTGCAGGGTTTCCTTGGCACAAAATACTTTGTTGGATGGTGGACTCCCTAAGAGAAAATTAGCAGATGCAATACATATTGCACTAAGAGATTGAATATTCAAGCTTTGAGGTCTTAGTATCCAACAAATTACAAATGTTAAGAAATTTCAAACTATTGTCTAGATACTCATCAATCCATCAAATAATGATTTATATTGTTGTTGAAGTCATCTTATTCCAACATTAATGGATTGTCCTATAAACTTGTGACAGTCGCCATTTGCTAGCTAGTTGTCATATACCCCTTCACTGTCATCATACACTTGAAACCCCTTGCATTAAGCTAACTATCAGTTATCCTCGCCATGTTGACTATATTTAGTGTGACAGTCCTATAATAGAATCAATGAATGTCCTCAATTAATGATTTACAGTAGCTTTGTTTATAAACCTTGAGGACTACTGCCTTTTGGTGACTATGCTTCAGGATCCTCTCATTGTCAATCTTCAAAGGTCTTGCTTTGCATTTTAAACTTTGAAGATTGTTGCCTTTTAACAGACTACCCTAATGAGGTTGATTGCCTTCTAGTCTTGTATTGTTTATAATTATCTTGATGGGCATGACCCCTTACTTCACACAAACCTTTCTTGACTACCACTGTCTATTTTCTATATGGTTGTCCTAATTTCCATTGTTGACTATCATTTAAACTCAAACTTTTGAATATGATTCTCAAGGCCTTTTTATTCCCCTTTTGTATTATGGTTAACAATAATATTCTTTATTAGGACTATCATGCCTAAAGGACTTCCTTAGACTGTCATTAACACAAATCACTGGCACTTTATGCATTGTATTATGATTCATTGCACAATCATTGGTTTCCAATAAAGGGTCTCAATAAAAGGTCTTCATAAAATAACAATCATTGTCTTCTTTGTAAATGAATGTCACCCTTCTAGATGACTGTCCTCTAAATTCTCATATTTGTCTCATCATTATTCCTATCTATTGAAACCCTCATAAACTCAGACCTGCCCCACATCATGTTATTTATTTTCTTCATTAGCACTGTCCTATATGCATGATGAATGTCATGTGGTCTTTGAGGATGATTGTCCTTTCTCTTAGCTTTGTGACTATGTTTGTGCCCTTGTCTTGACATTGCCCTTAAAACCCTACTACCTAGGCTTTGAAAACATCTTTGTCTTTCTTTTAATTGCTCCAAACCATATGATCCTCAAGTTGCTCCTGTATCATGCTGCAACTTTGTGCCCTTTTGTGCCCTTGTCTTGGCATTGCCCTTAAAACCCTACTGCCTAGGCTTTGAAAACATCTTTGTCTTTCGTCTTTTAATTGCTCCAAACCATATGATCCTCAAGTTGCTCCTGTATCATGCTCCAAACCATATGATCCTCAAGTTGATCCTCAAGCTGCTCTTGTATCTATTGAAACCCTCATAAACTCAGACTTGCCCCACATCATGTTATTTGTTTTCTTCATTAGCATTGTCCTATATGCATGATGAATGTCATGTGGTCTTTGAGGATGATTTTCCTTTCTCTTAGCTTTGTGACTATGTTTGTGCCCTTGTCTTGACATTGCCCTTAAAACCCTACTGCCTAGGCTTTGAAAACATCTTTGTCTTTCATCTTTTAATTGCTCCAAACCATATGATCCTCAAGTTGCTCCTGTATCATGCTGCAACTTGAGAGGGTTTCAAAGTGTAGTATTTGCCTTTCATGCAATTTCTTCATAATGCATTTGATACTCTCATGATACCAACAACCATGGATGGAGGATTTTATTATACTAACCTCTATTTGGGTTCTTATTTATTCATCAACCAGAATGTAACTTCTAGGTTATTTAATTTTATGGCTTCCTATGGTTTTTCTCGTATCTAAATCCCTTAAACACAAATTTATCTTTTCTTATTTTCACAATGCATCTAGCTTAAACCATAAAACCCCTAACTATTTCTCAAAATATCTCAAAGCTTCATTGCTAAAGGTTAAAAAAGACCTTCTAGATCTTCATAAAACATATGATTTCATAAATATAAAGGGCATACCATTCAAAAACTATAGTTTTTGGGCCTTGAATGCAAGCTGAAAATTTTCAAGCTCCTTCACGTGGGACTAGAGATGATGAATAGTTCACTCATTGCATGCTCCTTATTTTATTCTTGGTCATCCTTTTTGGCTCCTTTTACTCATCCTTCATCCATGTAGCTACACAAACCCTAAAGCCCCTCCTTAGTGTGAGCTTTCTCAGTTTTGATTTCTCTCTTCCTCCATTTTTGGTGCCCACATTTTTAGCACCCATCTCAGGTTTAAATTCTCTTTTCTTTTCAACGTGAGTCTTTCCTTAAACTTTTAACTTTGCATGACTCACTTTAATATCATATTGTCTAATTTTCATTTTTGAGACTAATTATTTAGTTATTTTACCCCACAATCAAATTATTCATTTATTTAGTCATTTATAGTTGTGTTGCAAAAAAATAGTAGAATTTAATTTTTAATTATCGTGATTAACATTTTTAGTCACATCATTTATTTTCCAAATTCTACTAGTGAGAGTAGTGTTCTAGTTTGGCTCCGTAGTTCTTTTGAATTGAAGATTTTCTTGTGTGGTTTGGATATGTTGATTAGAGGTGTTTAGAGGTGTTGCATTCAAAATTTGGTGTGTTGGATTGCTGTGTAGAGGAGGGTGTGTTCACTAGTGTGTGAACTGTATATTGTAGAGGTGTCTGCGAGAAATTTTCTTGCTTTGCATTTCTTCGTAGAGTGGTTTCAAGTTTTGTGGATCTGAAAGAGTGTTGATAGCGTGTATCTTTCTTTAGATGAGGTTGTTCATGGTTTGGTTCTTTAGAAGTCAATTTCCTAGGTTATAGTGTATGACAAAGTTGTTTGAGTGTACTAAGTGTGTACATTTTTAAAGTGAAAATTGTTGCAAAGGAACTTGTTGGATTTTAGGGTGTTTGGGGAATGTTCTAGATCGTGTTCAAGTGTTATGTGGTGTTTGTGAGTCATCTTTGTATTTGAGGAAGCATGTGCTTAAGTTTTAATGGTGTTAACATAGGTTCGGTCGACCTTGGGTGTTTACACTAATTATGAATATTTTTTAATGTTTTCAAAAGTGTTGTGTGGTATGTATGAGTGGATTTAGGTCCTAGCTAAGGTGTGTTGTGGTCCACCTTCATTCCTTTCCATCGCAGGAATCTTTTGGTGACGACCTTATTTAAATTTGTATGGTTGAGGTGCTTAGCCAATCTTGGAGATTTTTTTCAGGGTTGAAGATGATATAAATAAGTGTTGAGTTGTTGAAGGATGATAAGATAGATGAGTATGATGCAAGTGATGCGAATTTTACAATTTTAGAGTACAAATTTGATATGTGCAGTAAGGTCTTCCATGTGTTAGATTACTGAATGCAGTGAGCATAAGGTGTCTACAATTCTTCAAAAATACTATGAAGGTGTTGGTGATGCTATGGTAGATTTTTTTGTTACTTTGAGATGGATTTTTCATTGTAACACTCTTCTCTATCTTCTTTTATATTTTAGAAGTAATCCTTTCTTTCTTTTGGGTAGTGATCCCTATTATATTCAGTTTTGATATTACTTTGTATTGTGAGTTAATCCTCACCATGGCTTTTCCCATCTTGGGTTTTCCACATAAATCCAGTGTTCCTTTGTGCATGGTGTTGATGTATTTCAATTTTTGTTAATTTTTTCATGATAAATCACTTTAACAAATTAAGGGTTAATTAGATTAATATGGATTTGAATGTTTATGAGGGTTTTGAAGTTTTAAGGTACAACTAATTCACCCCCTCTCAAGAAACTGAAACGCATCAACACCATGCACAAAGGAACACTAGATTTACGTGGAAAACCCAAGATGGGAAAACCACGGTGAGGATTAACTCACAAAAAAAAGTAATACAAACACTGAATATAATAGGGCTCACTACCATAGGGCTCACTGCCCAAAAGAAAAAAAGGCCCACTACCAAAATAGAAAAGAAGATAGAGAAGAGTGTTACAATGAGAAATACATCTCAAAGCAATAGAAAAATCCCCCATAGAATCACCAACACCTTCGCAGTCTTTTTGAAGAATTATAGACACCTTTTGCTCACTACATTCAGTAATCTAAGACATGAAAGCTTGCATTGCACTTCTCAAATTTGTACCCTACAACTCTACAATTTGCATCACTCCTATCATACTCATCTATCTTATCATCTTTCAACAACTCAACACTTATTTATATTATATTCAACCTTGAAAGCATTCTCCAAGGTCAGTTAAGCACCTCAACCATGCAAATTCAAATTAGGTCAGCACCAAAACATTCTCGCAGTGGAAAGGAATGAAGGCATACCACAACACACCTTAGCGAGGACCTAAATCAACTCATTCATGCTATGCAATGCTTCCAAAAACATTAAAACATATTTGTAATTAGTGTAAACACCCAAGTTCAATCAAACCTATGTTAACACCATTAAAACTTAAGCACATGCTTCCTCAAATCCCAAGATGACTCACAAGAACCACAAAAACCTTGAACATGATCGAGAATATTCCACAAACACCCTAAAAACCAAAAAATTCCTTCGTAATAACTTTCACTTGAAGAATGTACATACCTAGTACATTCAAACAACTCTGTCATACACTGTAACCCAAGAAACTGACTTCCAAAGCACCAAACCACAAAAAAAATCTTTTAGAAAGATACACACACTATCAACACCCTTTTAGATCTACAAGACCTAAAACCACTCTATAGAAAAATGCAAAGCAAGAAAATTTATCCTAAACACCTCTGCAATGCATAGTGAACACAACTTCCTCTACATAATGATCCAACACACCAAATTATGAATGCAACACCTCTGAGCACCTCTAATCAACATATCTAAATCACACAAGTAGATCTTCAACCCAGAAGAAATGTGGATCCAAACCAAAACACTACTCTACCATTCAAAACACACTACAGCACATTGTTTCCTCTTTTTATTCAATTTTCTAAAAGAAATTGGAAACCAAGCACCAAAAACATATCATCAACATCTTCAGTACTTCCTCGTCAGCACCAATCCAACTAAAACATATCTACTCAACCATACATCCATAGACAAAATATTATCAAAGCAACACTAGAGGTTGACACCTTACTAATGACAACATAATGCAACTAATCAAAGCATCATCAGATACAACACCAACTCAATACAAACTGCACATACCCTTGCAACAATCTCTTGCTCATACAGTTGACATCAATAACAACAATAGTTTGCTCATACTTGCAACAATCTCCCCCTTTGTCATTGATGGCAACACATGATGTGAAAAACCATCAACCACAAACACAAAATCTCTAATCCATACATTTTTCCTTTTCTCTTTTCTCCCCCTTGCACAAATAACTAATTACACTCTCTCCCCCTTTGATAACTTTCTCTCTAGCAACTTATCTTTTTCACATGTCTCATTCTCCCCCTTTGACATCAATGGAAAAGGATAAAATATTTGCATCATTCATCCTCCCTTTGACATTAATCATACTATTTACCACTGCTCTGCAACTTCCTTTCCTTTATTGTACTACATACTCCCCCTTAGGAGTACACACCAAACTATATTAATCGTTAACCATTGAATAATGAAAACACTCACTCATCCTAATTGCAACAACCAAAAATGCCACTACCTAATAACCCCCAACTTCTCCCAGAGATACTCAAAAGTATCCTTAGGAACAGCCTTAGTAAATATATCAACAACCCGATCCTTTGTAGGCACATATTAAAGTGTCACTTCATTTTCTACAACCTTATCTCTTAATAAGTGATATTTAATTGAGATATGTTTTGTCCTTGAATGCATTACCCAATTCTTTGAAATATTGATAGCACGTATTATCATAGAAGATAGAAATGGGTTCATCATATACCACCCTAATATCCTTCAATTTTTGCCTCATCCACAAAATTTGTGTGCAACAAGATGTTGTTGCAATATATTCTACCTCTGTAATAGAAAAATACATCGAATCTTATTTCTTACTTAACCATGACACCAATCTGCATCCAAGAAAGAATGCACCACCACTTGTACTTTTTCTATCATCTACAAAACCAACCCAATTTGTATTAGTGTAAGAACTCAAAGCAAAATCAGTATACTTTGGATACCATAAGCCATGATCTGGAGTGCCCTTCAAGTATCTGAATATCCTCTTCATTGCTACAATATCTGACTCTCTAGGATCTTGAAATCTAGCCACAAGACAATTACATGCATGATATATGGTCTAGTAGTAGTTAGATATAGCATTCCTCCAATCATTGATATATACTTGCTCTGATCAGCTTTAGGAGATTCATCCCTCTTGCTTGGCTTGTAACCAGTAACCATAGGGGTACATATCGGTTTAGAATCTTCCATTCCAAACTTCTTCAACATTTCCTTGACATATTTTTATTGTAAAATAAAAATACCTTTATCCATCTGATTGATTTGTAGCCCAAGGAAGAAATTCATCTCCCCTAACATTGACATCTCAAATTCTTTCCCGCATCTCCTCTACAATTTTTTTACACTTAGCTTTATTTCCTCCAAAAATACTATCATCAACATATACAACCACAATCAAGATTTCATCTTTTTCAACTTTGAAGTAGAGATTGCTATCTATGGTACCTTTATTGAATCCTCGTAACAAATACCTTTCTAACCTTGCATACCAAGCTCTGGGAGCTTTCTTTGACCCATATAATTCCTTCCTCAATTTGCAAACCATATCCAATTTATCTGATAATTAAAATCCTTCTGACTGTTCTATGTATACTTGTTCCAATTCACCATTCAAGAAAGTAGAATTCACATTCATTTGATAAAATTTGAAATATTTATATGCTACAAAAGCCAAAAACATCCTAATAGCTTCCATTCTTGCCACAAGAGAAAATATATCCTCAAAGTCTATTCTTTCTACTTATGAGTAACCTTTACACACAAGCCTTACCTTGTTTCTTACCACTTCTCCATTCACATTTAGTTTGTTCCTAAATACCCACTTAGTTCCAATCACATTCTTTGTTTTTGGTCTTGGGAAAATTTCCCAAGTCTGATTCTTCTTAATTTGCATCAGTTCTTGCATAGCCTTGATCCAATATTCATCCTTGTATGCTTCAATCATTGTTTTCGATTCAACTTCAGAAAATAAACATAAATTTACTTGTTCTTCCGTAGATTTACTTCTTGTTAGTACACTTGTGTTCTTATCACAATGATCTGTTCTTCAAAATGATTCTTTTGCACATACTTATGAGTTTTAGGAGCCTTTTTTGGAGTCTCTTCCTCTTCAATCTACACTTATTTTTCTTTAGCTTTTTCTTCTTCTCTGTAAGTAGACTCATCTTATTCATATCTATCTATTACCACTAAATTCTTTTGTGGGTCTTCATTAACCTTGACACTTGCACTCTCAACAATATTTCTTAGCTTCTTGTTGTACCACCAATAAGCTTTGATTTTAGTAGAATATCCAAGGAAGATACCTTCATCAGACGTTGCATCAAACTTTCCTAAGTTCTCTTCATCGCTTCTGATATAGCATTTTCTTCCATACAATTTGAAGTATTTGATAGTAGGAATCTTTCCATACCATATCTCATAAGGAGACTTTATGTTATTTGCTCTTTCTTACACTCTGTTAAGTATATAACTAGCAATATGAATTGCTTCTCTCTAGTAGACTTCTGGTAGATTTCCTTCTTTCATCATTGTCCTTACAACTTCTTGAATAGTCTTATTCTTTCTTTCAACCACTCCATTGTGCTGAGGAGTCCTAGGGGCAGATAGATGCCTCTTTATTCCATGATTCTCACAAAAGATGTTAAACTCATTGGAGGTGAACTCTCCACCTCTGTCAAATCTCAAACATTTTATTTTGATATCCATTTTATTCTCAACCATAAATTTGAATGCTTTAAACTTATCTAGGGCTTCTAATTTTTCTTTAAGAAAAGTAACTCATGTCATTATAGAATAATAATCAATCAATAGTATGAAATACTTGTCACATTGAAGACTTATTACTTTGGTATGACCACAAATATTTGTATGCACCAATTCCAACTGTCTGGTAGAAGATTTTTCTTTGACTTTGAAGTTTCTTCTTGCTTGTTTTCCAATTTGACACTCCTTATAGACAACATTGATAGGATTTGTAATCTTTGGCAGATCTCTAACAAATTGAGTTGAACTTATCCTCGCTAGGATATCAAAATTGATGTTACATATTATTCTATGTCATACTCAACTCTCATTGATTTGATTTGATTCATGAAACAATAACCATTAGCACCTTTGAGCTAATAGACATTGCCATTTGTAATTATTCTAGCAACAATCATAGCTATTCTGGAGCCTTTTCTGATCTCACAACCATCATCCTGAAACATAAGATTGTATCCCTTGCTACACATTTATCCAACACTCAAAAGGTTATGGTTTAAACCTTTAACATAGTAAACATCATCAGTATTATTCTTTCCATCAAAACTAATTGAAGCTTTTCCACATATCTTAGTAGATGTATCGTCACCAAACCTAATAAGTCCTCCTTCATATTTTTCAAATTTAACAAACTTACTCTTATCACCGATCATATTATTAGAGAATCCACTGAAAATGATCTAGTAGTTCTTCTCGTCTAGCATGAAAAGTAGACACCAAAGTGTCTTCAGTTTTAGCACTTTCTTTTGAAGCCCTTTCCTTCACACATCTCTTAGAGACAACAAAATTGGTTTCATCTTTTTATGCCATGAACAAGAATTCATTATCCTCATCATCTCCATATTCACATTCATCATAAGATATACTTACATCTTCTCTAGCATAGTAACTTTTCTTAATCATCTTACCTTTGTTCTCCCTATTTTTGTTATTCAAGGCTCTATTTGGAAATCTAGAAGCATAATGACCTATCTTTCCACAACTAAAACATTTGAAAGGCAACTTACCACTGTACTTTATAGTACCCTTTTTCATTCTTCTCACAAAGTTAGCTTTTGCATCATCAAGATCCCCCTGATCTGATTCCAAAGTCTTCTCTGATTTGCCAGCCTTAAAAGCAATCTCAAGTTTTGCACTACTTATTCCAAATTCTCTCATTTCAAAAGCAGTTAAAGAACCATACAGCTAATATCTGGTATATTGATTCATGTTTTTTAATTATTCAATAGTAGAAAAATTATGACTATAAGCTTTAGGAAGAGTTATAAATACCTTCTTTACCACTTATTTTTCTTTTAGTTCTCCACCAAGACCTCTAATTTACCGTTGACAACTTCATCCATCTTCTGCAAGTAGCTTGTAATGTTTTCATCTTCAGAAATTATGGTCTCAAACATGATCTTCAAATTCTACATCTTAGCTTAATTGATCTTGTCATCTCCTTCATAATTGCTTTATAACTTTACCCAAAATTATCTAGTAGTTTTTAGGTTCATAACTTTCACCAATTCAAAATTAGCAAGACCACTTAAGAGAGCATACCTTACTTTACCATTGTTTTCATAGGCCTTGATCTCATCATCAGTGCTCAAACCATTTGTAATAATAGTATATCCTCTCTCAATAGACCTCCAAATCTCAAATCTAAGAGAAACTAGAAAACCTTCCATCCTTGTCTTTCAGAATGCATAATTTGATCCATCAAAAATAGGAACATCTTTCTTCTGTGTCATCCCAGATCTACCTCAAGCATTTAAGCTTTCTTCTAAGGAACATTTCTCTAATACCAATTATTGAATGCACAAGACAAATGAGAGGGGGGGTGAATCAGTTGTACCTTAAAACTTCAAAACCCTCACAAACATTCAGATCCACATTAATCCAATTTTAACCCTTAATCTATTAAAGTGATTTATCATGAAAGAAAATAATAGAAATTGAAACACATCAACACCATGCACAAAGGAACACTACATTTATGTGGAAAATCCAAGATAGGAAAAACCATAGCGAGGATTAACTTACAATATAAAGTAATATCAACATCGAATACAATAGGACTCACTACTGGAGGGAACACTGCCAAAGGACTCACCAACCAAAAGAAAGAAAGGCTCACTAACAAAATAGAGAAGAGTGTTACAATGAGAAATCCATCTCAAAGTAATAAAACAATCCACCAGATCATCACCAACACCTTCACAGTCTTTCTAAATAATTGTAGACACCTTTTGCTCACTACATTCAATAATCTAACACATGAAAGTTTTCACTGCACTTTACAAATTCGCACCCTGCAACTCTACAATTCACATCACTTGCATCATACTCATCTATCGTATCATCCCTCAACAACTCAACACTCATTTATATCATCTTCAACCTTGAAAACATTCTCCAAGGTCGGCTAAGCACCTCAACCATACACATTCAAATTAGTTCGATGCCAAAACAATTCTATGGTGGAAATGAATGAAAGTGGACCACAACACACCTTAGCCAGGATTTAAATCCTATCATACATGTCACACCATGCTTCCATAAACATTAAAGCATCTTCACAATTAGTGTAAACACCTAAGGTCAATCGAACCTATGTTAACACCATTAATACTTAAGCACGTGATTCCTCAAATCCAAAGACAACTCAAGAACACCACATAACACTTGAACATGATCTAGAACATTCCACAAATACCCTAAAAACTAAAAAAAACTTCACAAAAATTTTCACTTGAAGAATGTACACACCCAGTACATTCAAACAACTTTGTGAGACACTGTAACCCAAGAAACTAACTTCCAAAGCACCAAACCATGAACAACTTCATCTAAAGAAAGATACACTCGCTATCAGCACCCATTCAAACTTTTAAGACCTAAAACCACTCTATGGAGACATGTGGAGCAAGAACATTTCTCCCAAACACCTCTACAATACATAGTTCACACACTAGTGAACACAACTTCCTTTGCATAGTGACCCAACACACCAAATTCTGAATGCAACACCTCTAAACACCTTTGGTCAACATATCCAAACTGCACAAGTGGATCTTCAACCCAAAATAAATATGGAGCCAAACTAGAACACTACTCTGCCATTCATAACACAATGTTTCCTCTTTTTATTCAATTTTCTCAAAAGCACTTGGAAACCAACCACCAAAAACATATCATCAAAATTTGCAGTACTCTCTCATCACTACCAAGCCAAATACAACAAAACAAATCAACCATACATCCATAGAAAGAATCTTATCAAAGCAACACTAGAGGTTGACTCTAGTAGCTTACTAATCATAACACAATGCAACTAATTAGAGCATCATCAAAGACGACACCAAATCAATACCAACTTCACATACTCTTGTAACAATCTCTTGCTCATACAGTTGACATCAATGACAATACCACAAACTACAAACTACAAACTACAAACTGCATAATGAAAAACTAGGAAATTAAACAAAGTGTTCGCAAACACATTCTCCTCTTTTTCTTTCTTTTTCTCCAGAAAGTCTTCATATCTTTTCAAAGTTGTCTGAGCTTCAATGCCGTTTGGCCCTAGTGTGTACCTAGAAATGGCTTGAACTCGTGTGATAGAGTCCTCTATGTTGACATGTACCTTTTTGTGCTTATCCAAAATTATCTGTAACTCATCCAGAATTACTTGGAAGTCCACTAATTTATCAATAGAAGATAGTGAGAAAGCTTTTGGTTTTATCTCAATATGAATTAGTGTAGTAAATTCCTGAACAACTGTATCCATGAGAATATTTTCCTTACTATCATCAATTATTTGACATTGAAGCTCCCCTATCTTGATAGTGATGTCTAATCCTTTATCAATGCTTGAATCTTAGGTTTCTTGCATATATTTTATCAATTCCTTAAGGATATCTCTCTTATGTTTCATTGCTTCCTGATACTCAATATATATTTTCCTTCTAAATCAACATGGATCACCGTATTCTCAACTAACACTTCCAATTTAAAGTCTTTCATCTTTATCCAAGTCTTAAGTTCCTTTTCCACTAGTAGAAAATTTTATGATAACATGTCAAGTGTTTGATTCATCTCTATCTTGGCATCATTCACATTGTTAAACAATTTGATAGAAGACTTTATAAGTTGAGTTCCTTGTGCAATTATTCTTTCTATACATGCATTCACAACTGAACCTTTTTCCTTAATCCTTCCAGCCTTCTAAATTGTAGCATCATCAACACATGTAATAGGTTCAACTGATTTAGAAGATTGACTTATCCTTAATAGCACAGAATTAAGTTGTTCCACCTTAAGCTTAAGTTTATCTTTGATAACCTTATCTCTATCATATCTCTTGATCAAAGCGGCTAATACTACTTGTAGGTCCTCCTTAGCACTTTCGTGTGTCTTTTTTCCAAGATCAATCCTTGAGATAACATAATTAGTACCTTTGATTTCTTCAACAACTTTATCTGGTGGTGGCATTGCCACTTCAACATACTTGTTTCTTGATTTATTGACAAGCACCCGTGGAAGTGTGTTGGCCTTCTTAGTTGTCTTGGGCTTTATTGGAACAAGTTTTATGAAGTCAAAGTCATCTAGGGAAATGACCTATTTCTTTATCTTTGGTTTTTGTGATATCAACCAAGGAGGAAGGATGGAAGAACCATCTTCTATTTCTATCACCAATGTTTGTGATGATGGGGTTGGTCCTATGTCTTGTGAAGAAGATGGGATATTAGGTGAAATGACAGTGTTAGTAAAATTTTGCAGAGTTTGAGTTAAACTGCAATAGGAATCTCCACACTTACCACTTTGGACGTAAATATAGACACGAACTTATAAAATTTTGATTGTGTGAATATATTAAGCATAGGTGAGGATACATCAAATAAACTAGGCAAAAAGGAAAGTGAGCTAAGAACATTCTCTATGTTTCCATGAGGGATTTCAAACAATGATTCATTGGTGGGTAAGGAAGGGGATGAATGAATAGAATGTACTGACATAGTGGGTGTAGTAGAAATAGTTGACAATGGTAGGTAAAGGTTGTGCACTTGAAGTAACAGAAGTAGGAATTTGAACTGCAAAAAATATAGCAGGAGAGGATTCTATCTGTGTTGACTCCAGTTGAGAAGTAATAGGAGATTCTTGTGACTCTTGAATTGCAATTTCTTCTTCTTCTACATCTTCTTGGGTAGATGTTCCCTATTTTACTTTCCTTTTGCCTTTATCCCCTTTGATCTCGAAGACAAATTTTGGCTTCTTGCTAATACTAGAAGCATCTTCTTTATTCTTTGTTCTCGATTCTTCCCTTTTACCAGAAGGTCCTTCAATATATTCTTTTTTTGATCTTGTTTTGAATTTTTTTAACTTTATTCCTTTCTTCTCCAACCAAATATTGGTGTTAGCAAGAATAGGTTGAAACCTTGCTCTTATTGAAGTAATCTCCTTTTGTGACCATTGAACTGATGGAAGATGAGTGTTAGCAATTTTATTTCCCACATATGAAGAACCTACTATATCATATTTTTCCTACATGTCCTCAAGAATATCAACAAGCTTAAAGTTTTTGATATATTCTAAGGTAAGCCGACTGAAGTCTAACTTCCTTATATCTTCATCATTTTTGCATTCAACTCATATATCGTCAATTTTGTGAACATGAGTATAGTTTCTCTTTAGCTTATCCTTCATGCCTCAATAATCAAAGTCATTCCTTTTCTTATACTTCCTCATAGTCACCCACTGAATTTTAATTTATATTGCTTTGGCTCTTGGAGTTGTAGATATAAATATCTACCAATGATGATTGGAAGCTTGAAACTGGCTCTATGAGCTTCTACTTGTTTTCTATGCACAACCATTATCTGTCTACATAACTCCATCATTATCATTTTGTCACTTGGATACCTTGGTAACATGTATGGTTTCCCATCAAAACAACCAACCCTGATATAGATGAAAGTAGAAAATTACAAAAATATACAACCAAACCTTTTCACTTCTTTCCCAAGCTTCATCAGTGACTCTTTTCTTTTCAAGCTCTTTCTCAAAAATGCAAATGTAACTATAAAAGAAGGCATCATTTACCCTTCTAAAGTGCATGATACTTTCTTTCAATATCAGTTGCAAGTATTATTCATAAACTAGAATGTTTCTTCTATCACCTACTGAAGTTAGGCCAGGAAAATATCTCATGGAGGTAGCAGCATATACAAAATATGAATTCATATAGAAATTCAACAAGGTTGATACTTTTAGGATTGTTCAAAAATTGAGCTACTATTTTTCTTACCCCAAAAGATCTTATGATTACCCTTCTTTATGACAAATATGTACTGATACATCCATTCTTAAAAGGTATTGGATGTAGCAAGCCCTTTAACTTGACTGAGGAGAGATAGCAAATCACCTACCTCTTCAATGAACTCACTCTGGAAGATGTTCTTTGGCCACATTGATATTGTAGGCTTGGGAATCTTAAGCCACTGGTTGTTAATGATTTTCTTGAACTTCTTTGTATTCTTGTCATAATGATCTTGTGATGAATCCATGGTGATATTGGAATAATCAACAAAGTTTGGGAACATGAAAATATTATCAAATAATTCCTCTTCCAATATTATCACTACTTGTCCATATGCATTTGTCATGCTCTTATTTTCCTTATTAAAATTAGCAGTTTTTGCCAACACAAACTCTGGGTTTTTATCTAGCACTAGAAAGGAAGAAACCAAATGGATGTTACTGTTAAGGACAACTTGCATGATTGAGGTGTTAGGTTGTTTATTCACTCTCTCCAAAAAAATTGACATGTCTACATGCCCAATCTTTGTGTCTCTGATATGGTCCACATTGGACTCCATAGAGTTCATTGGGAACACTCCTTGGTATTTTTACTTCATATTTTTCTTCTTGGGAGATGAATCAGTCATTTGGTAACATACTGTAAAAATGAGATTCAAGACCTTCCAAAGTTACAAAAATTTCAAGTGCCAAGGTTTGTGCAATTGTGGAGAAAATATACACTTTTACATTTCAAAATTAGGAGAATTCTTTTTTTGGTGTAAAGGTGGAAAAATTCCCCACCTCTACACGATGGTATGGTTTTAGGTGTAGTTTGGAGAAAAACCTTTGAACTACACTCAAGGTAGGTCAAATAAAATAGATGCAAGTCATAGATTTTTCTTCAATTTGCATTTGTTAAGAGTAAAATGCAAAAAAGGATATGGACTTCAGAGGAAATTATTTGAAGTGCATGAGAGGTAAGTCTCTTTGATGAAATTTGGAGAATTTTCTCCAAAGTGCATGTGACAACATGCGTGAAATGGGTGTCTATATATGGGTGTTGTGTGGGAAAATTTTACTTGAACAACACCTAATGACTCGGGGTCTTGTTCGGGGAAAATTTCTTCGCACGAAACCTAAATGTATTGAATATAGGAAGTTGTTCAAAGATAAATATCCGAACACACCAGTCTAAAAATAACCCCAAACCACAAACCTAAAGTGAAAAAATAAAGCAAGTGAAAAAACAAAAACCTAAGGTAAAAAAATACAAAACCACATTTAAAAACATAAACGAACTCAAAAAAATAGTGGTTGAAAAGAAACAAGAATGACATACCTTAAAAACTAAACGATGCAAAACCTCAATCAAAATTCATGGGAACTCGGTTGTGAATGTAAAATTATTCGAGCTCCCTTTGGGTTTTATTTTTTGTGTTTTGCTAAGTACTCACCTGACCCTCATATGTTCAACTTGTTGCCCTTAGACTTTCATCGGCCTTCTTTTGCTATACTTTTTTAGTGGCTTCCACATCGCTTCTTAGCACTCTCCAAAGGGATTCTTCCCTTCGCTTCACAACCGGCTCCCGCTATGCCTCCAAATGTCTTTACCGTAGGCTATTATTAACTACTTCCCTTCATTTTCTAGTCATGCCTCACCCGCATGCCACATAGCCTCCATTCACATAAACTTTTGGTGGACCCCACAGGTGGCGTTGATAGTAAACATGTTGCTACGTGTCTTCTCGATGCAAGCTTTCATCAAAAGGAGGGGAGAATGAACCACAGGCTGCAAACTATTGCCACGTATCCCCTCGACGGGTCTTCATTAAAGAAAGGAGTGGAGCGAATGCTAAGCTATAATATGTCACCGCGTGTTCTAATTGCCTCCGCTAGGAGGTGACACTTGTCTACACAGGTTAAGCCAAAACCACTACCATCATTTGCAGGGGATGCATCTAGCTGGGAAGCGTCTACGTGCCATGGCCTGAATATTTTTTGTTACAATGATCGAGGGGAGTTTGTTGGTGCATCATTACTCAGGATACCGAAATCTGCCACCTTTCAATGTAGTGGAACAATTGAAAAAATATTCTGCTAATGTATCCCTTTGGGATATCTTAGCTATTCCAAAGCAAAATTCATTGTTGCAAAAGGCCCTTCGGGGAGATGCGGTTGTTCAACCGACAAAGTAGTTGTTCAAAGAGAAGGCTACTGAATCATCACCTCCAGCCAAATTTCTTATGAATACTACAAAGGAGGCTTCAACTGAAGTCAAAGAAGAGTGACCAAAACCTAATCCCTTTTTCTTAACTCTCATTGTGGGGAAGAAATTTTTGCATAACTCCATGATTGAATCTGGTACTAGAACCATAGTTATGCCCAAGCAAATAGTTGAGGCATTAGCTTAGCTATGAGCCCTTAAAGAGAGGAGTTATGCAGCTTGATGGAAATAAAGTTGATACTATAGGCCTCATCAAAGATCTCCCCTTGATGTTATTCTCTTGCCTTAGCATCACGATGTTGCAAGATACTGTGATCATAGATGTTCCTCCCATGTTCGGCCTCTGCCTATCCTGAGAATTCACCCTAAAGATAGGTGGATACCTTTCTTTAGATTGGTCACACCTAATTCTCAGGACCAAGCACGGAGCTAAAATGAAGATAATATCAGAATCTCTACATTCGGAACATGTAGCTGATGAAGCCATGATCAACTTTGAAGCTTCTCATACTTCTTTCACCAAGGAAGAAACTTATGGCATCGAGCTACTCGAGGATGAGAAGGCAACTGGAGACCGGACTGATCAAGAAGAATTCCTTTTGAACGAATATTGTGTCGCAAAAAGTGTAGACTTTGACACTTTTCACTCATTTGGACCTTGCCTATGGAATTTGCACCATTTTCAACCTCTTTTTACCCCTTTCCAAGCCTTGTGACGAAGTTTTGTAAGGTGTTGTAGAACATTTTCACACTCTCCTAGGCTTGCCATCACTTAATCAACCCCTTATTATGCCAAAATGACCCCTTAATACACGTACATGGCTTATTTCAGTATATTTTATGAAGACAATCCCGACAAGCATCAATAACCACATGTTAATCCTTGACAACTACTGAAATTTTCCCAGGTGGACTAGGTCACCACCTTGGGTGACCTAGTCCCATGTGGCATAAATTTCAATTTAAACTTAATTTCTTTCGAGATTCTTGTCTCTAAAACCCTAAGGTCGGCCTGTATGGTCTTGTTTCAAGAAAATTAGGGCATAACTTGTATAAATAAGCTCCAAAACCCTAATTTCTCATTAGGCACCACTCATTTTCTCCTCTCACCCTCTCATCTCTCCTCCTCTTTAAGCAAGCTAGGGTTTCACATTCCAAGTCAACAAGACATCTTGTTGAAGCACTCAAGGATTGAATCCTCCATTGTTGCAACTCAAGATCAATCACCGTGACAAGGTAACTAGTTCCATTGCTTCACACTCCATGCTTTCTCATTTCATTTCTTCATTTGATTTAGTTATCTACAAAGGGGTTTGACCAAGGCAAACCCCTATACTCTAACAATCAACAAGTTTCCCTCTTTGTGTGATTTGCAGGTTTTGTAGGTATATTTGGCAAAGAAACAAGGTGGAAGATCATTCAAAAAGTTGACCAATCTCTCTAAGGTTGAAGAAATCCTAGTTGAAGCTTGGAAGACTTCCACAGACCAAAATCTTCACTTTCGGGATAGGATACTTAAAGGAGCAGAAAACACAAACCTAGGGCTCCAGATTCCATCTTTTGGTTCACATAAATTCAGAAGAGGACCAGGTCGCCACTTTGGGTGACCTAGTCCCACTAAAGTTGTTGGCCAAATATTTTGGTAGATCTAGATACCCTTTTGGTTGAAACGGACTCCGAAGCAGTTTCCCAGAATTTGCCCGAAGAAGGACTAGATCGCCCAGCTTGGCACAAGTGTCCCTTTCAGCTTCAATAGCAAATTCAACAGCATTTCTAGCCCCTACAAGGTTCCAAGTTCACACTTCTTAAATCTCATCCATTTTTGTGATAGTTTGTTTATATTTCTTAGGTCATTTGTATATGATTGTATATCTTCATGTGTTTTCGTGCATAGTTTCATTTCTTAAGTTTTATATTATTATTTAGTTTCTATTTTTAGTTCATGACACTTAGACACGTTTACACACACATTCACAACCCCCAAAACCCCTCTTTGAATTAACTCACCCAAAATCATATCATTAGGTGAAAGAGAGCCTATTCTTCCAAAAATTAGCTTCTAGGTGAAAAAACCCTAGAGGCTCATTGGGGAATCCTCTTTCCCTTCTTATATATGTTGTTTTTGGTGGTTCATTTTGGTGAACTTGACCTTCAAATACCCTTCCTCTCTGATTTGGCACCCACCATTATCCTAGGTTTGCATTGCATTGCATTTTGCATTAGTGAAATTGCATTCTAGGGTTTCAAATTTTGCATTAGTGAAAGTGCATACATAGGTTGCATCTTTTGCATCTTAAAACATTAAAAATCTCTGAAATCTTGCATTTGCATGTTAGTTTTGCATAACCCCATACAAAAACCACCTGGATCCATCAAAATATTCCTTAAAATCTCAAAAAAATCACTAGGAGGAGGACTAGGTCGCCATCCTGGGCGACCTAGTCCCTTCAGGCTTTTCAAACTGCCCTTTACAAAGCTGAAAACCCAGTTTTTAGGCTTATGTTTTGTACCATTACCTATCTATATCTTTTGGTTGAGTTTTTGTATCAATCATTTCATTAAAATTAACTTACATTAGCTCATTTCATGCATTGCTTAGTTTCAATTTTTCATATACTACATTTCTTTTTCAGATTGTTGCATAGTGTAATAAAAAAATTACCTTGTTTTCCATTTGAAAAATTGCATTTCAACATTTTAGTTTAAATTATTGCATTGCATTCTCTCTCCCCTTTCTCCTCTTACAATTTTTTCTTTCAAAAGATGTGGCTTTGATTTGGTTTCAAATGTATTGTGAAAATTCAACATTCCTTCTTATGAGTTCAATGTAGATTCTAATAATTAATTAATTTAAGCGCATGTTAATAACCAAAACATTGACACAATTCTTAACTTTACATTATCCCTCGATGAGGATCTTTGTGTTGACAATCATAACAATCATACTTGTGCTTCTCCCTATACCTCTCCTATTAGTGACGAAGGTATTTTGCTGACAGAAGATACAAGCGTTGAGGGTCTTGATTGTCCCTCTCCTCATCCCCCTTTGCCAAACATTAAACAACAAACATTTCTTGGCATCACCTTACCTATTCTCCCTAAGCATAACCATCAACCTTGTCCCTCTTCTAATATCCTTCCTCGATGCAAAGAGGATAGGTTGATGTTAGAAGCTATACCTATAACAAGTCATGAGACTCTTGAACCTCCCTTTCCTAATGCTCCTCCCCTTTGGGATAATCTATTTGACAATCATAGTGGATCTTCTCTTGATGCCTCCCTCCCTTGTGATGACACATGTGATGAGCCTCTTCCATGCTCTCCTACTAGGTTCGATGGTATGGAACAAGAGGATGATACCTTTGACAATCAAATAGACTCCCCTCTTACCCATCCCACTCCTCCCTATCCCATCATTGATCATTCCCTCACTAGTGATGAAGTTATTTTAGACGAACCAATCCTTAAATTTCAAGAACATGAGGCTTGTAGTTCTCTTAAAATCTCTCCTCCTAAGGAGGATATCATGATGCAAACCAAGGATAACATTTACTCTCCTTCCAAATGGGATGTTAATATTATTCAACCTCAACTCATCCTTTCTCCACCTTCTAAACCTGAATTCACTCTCTCCCCACCTAAGCCTAATGTGTTGGAGCAATTCAGTCATAATACCATTTCTCATACACATTGCACCCAAAATAACCCGTGTTCCCAACCATCCACCTCTAGTTCCTTACCTTCCTCTCCTCCTATCTTACCTATTGCCCCTCTCTTCAATTCATTCCTTAGGGAGTATGACCTTATTGACCAACTAAGGAATACTCCCGCTAAAATATCTTTATGGGACCTTATTCAAGCCTCCCCTCACTATCACAACATGATTTAGGAATCCTTACAACAAATTTATGTCCCTTCTAATGTGAAAACAAATGAAATTTCAGCTATGATTCAAGGATTAAATGTTGACATTATTTTCCACCAAAGTGAGCTCCCTCCTTTGGATATGAAAAATAAAGTTGAATCCTTCATGATCATATCTCAATACAAACGCATAGGGATCAAGTGAACCCTTGTTGATAATGTATGTGTTGTCAATATGTGTAGTGTCCATCTCTTGGATAGGCTCCACATCAATAAATCAACCATCCAACCTTCCTCCTTATATCTCATTGGATTTGAAAATAAAGGACAAAAGTTGCTTGGTGTGATCACTTTGCCTCTTACAATTGGAGTGGCCATATTAGACACATTGATCCATGTTATGCCTAATGATGTTTCATCTAACCTCATCTTAGGTAGGCCATGGATTCATGCAATGAATGCCATGCCTTCCACACTTCATCAAAAGATGAAGTACATCTACAACAACAAAGTGTACACACTTGATGTTGATCCTAAACCTTACAGTGTCTTACACCTTGCACAAAACAAATCCAAAGCCTTCACCACTTCTATACCCACCCAACATGTGGAACTCGTACAACCAAAGTCCTTTGATGATGGTTGGGGTTCCTTAAAATTTAACCCTCCTTTACTAGAATATTCCAAGACCATACACAAAGACTCTACAATGGGAAATGCAATCTTTTCATCACAAGACTCGGTCGATCCTTCAAAAGCATCCACCTCAACTACTCTAGCCACCAATGTGAATAATGAACCCTCACCCAATCCAAAAAAGCTGAAAAATTCTCAATGGAAAAGGTTATGGGATTATGAAACAACTCGGCTATAGTGTCAAAGGTTGTGGTGCTCACAAACAAGGTATCTACAACCTTATCAAGCCTAACACACAAACATCCAACCATGGTCTTGTATTTTGTCCTTTCATCGAAATCATCAAATCTTCCTCCAACACCAACATCATCCCAACCCACCCTTCTAAGTCAACCTTAGAAATTCATCCTTTGAAAACAACAACAAACTCTTTGCTTAATGATAATGCCATCCCACAACCCACTATCGATTCAGATTTTACACACTCCTCTAAAGGAGTATACAAAATCTCCCAATCCATAGCGCCTTGTGTAGGTATGACTTCCTTTACTAATCAAGACCCTTCTTTGTGGAAAAACAAAGGACCACCTTCTCCCCTTGATCAAGAGGGTATCTTGGTGATTCTCCTCCAAGATCACTTGATATCCCTTCCTCCTCGCACTCAAAAGAAATGTTTCAACAAACATTCCTTTTGTGCCTACCATCGAGTTCACGGTCACTCCACTAATCAATGTAAGGCCTTGAGTAGTATAATTAAACATATTATGGAGATTGGTGCTCTCCCTTATGTGGGGGAACCTCATTCCTCTAATTGATAATAATTTTCTCACCCTTGAATTCCTTCAATCCTTTCAGCTCACTCTTGTCCTGCACTAAATGGGGGCAAGAGGTTAGTTAGCCTTCTTACCTCGTATGTCACTTGTTGTTGTCTCTTCCAACTTGTCGTTAACCTTTCATGAACATTTAAGAGCAAGCTTGAGATTTAGACGACATTTCTTAAATTTACTCGCCTGTGACATACACCCCTCCTTCATGACGCAACTTTTCATAAACATATGACTCAGCATAGGGCTTTCCAAACAAGCTCTCATGTCCTCTTCCTCTTCTAGTTTAAAGCAATTTCTCACAGTACGGTGTTTCATAATTCCTTTAAAGAGGGGGCATACATCACCACTCACATTTCATTGTGCAATCTTCTTTTTCTTGTGATTCCTTCTCTTGAAAACATTACACACAATGTTGTTCAGGATGAGACATTTGCATTTTTCCTCTTTTGCATACAAGATGAGCCCTTGCCTCTCTTGCATAAAATATGAGTACATTTTCACTTTTCCTCTCTTGGCAACATTACTCATAATGTTCCTTAAGATGATACATCACATGAACAAAAGCAAAATCCCTTTAAAAAATTTCACAAATCACTTTCTTTTGTGGCGCCTTATCAAATTTATCACAAGGTATTACTTTGGTATGGTTAAGAAAGAATCCCAACGAGCGGCACGACTTTCCCCATAGCCACCTTTATGATTACATACCAACCGTGTGTATGTTTCTCACCTTTTGGGAGCTCTCACCTTGCAAACAACCTAATGTTCTATGGCCCTAGAGTGAGTACATATTTTTCACCCTTTCCGTTCTCTTCATACTAATCCTTGTCATCACATGATTATGTATCTTGTCTTGCTATAATGCATTCACCATTGAATGTCTTTTGCATTGATGTCTCGTTGACTTAGAATCTCGAACCCTCGGGGGCTTGACCACCTCCTTCTTCGTCTTTCCCATTCTTCTTCTTTTTCATTCTTCGTGATCTCCATTGGGATACTTTAGTGTGAGTCTGAAGCAAGTTCATACTCTCACTAAAGTGGGGGCTAAATGTGTTGCCAAAAAGAATAGACTTTGATAGTTTTCGCTCATTTGGACCTTTTCCTATGGACTTTGGACCATTTTCAGCCTCTTTTTACCCCTTTCCAAGCTTTGTGACGAAGTGTTGTAAGGTGTTGTAAAACATTTTCACACTCTCCTAGGCTTGTCATCACTTAATCAACTCCTTATTATGCCAAAATGACCCCTTAATACACATACATGGCATATTTCAATATGTTTTATAAAGACAATCTCGACAAGCATCAATAACCACATGTTAATCCCCGACAACTAATAAAATTTACCTAGGTGGAATAGGTCACCACCTTGGGTGACCTAGTCCCATGTGGCATAAATTTTAATTTAAACTTAATTTCTTTCAGGATTCTTGTCTCTAAAACCCTAAGGTCGGCCTGTATGGTCTTGTTTCAAGAAAATTAGGGCATAACTTGTATAAATAAGCTCCAAAACCCTAATTTCTCATTATTCACCACTCATTTTCTCCTCTCACCCTCTCATCTCTCCTTCTCTTCAAGCAAGCTAAGGTTTCACATTCCAAGTTAACAAGACATCTTGTTGAAGCACTCAAGGGTTGAATCCTCCATTGTCGCAACTCAAGATCAATCACCATGAAAAGGTAACTAGTTCCATTTCTTCACACTCCATGCTTTCTCATTTCATTTCTTCATTTTATTTAGTTATCTACAAAGACGTTTGACCAAGGCAAACCCATATACTCTAACAATCAACAAGTTTCCCTCTTTGTGTGATTTGCAGGTTTTGTAGGAAGATTTGGCAAAGAATCAAGGTGGAAGATCATTCAAAAAAATTTCCAAGCTCTCTAAGGTTGAAGAGACCCTAGTTGAAGCTTGGAAGACTTCCACAGACCAAAATCTTCACTTTCGGGACCGGATACCTGAAGGAGCAGAAAACACAAACCTAGGGCTCCATATTCCATCTTCTAGTTCATAGAAATTCAGAAGAGGACTAGGTCACCACTTTGGGTGACCTAGTCCCACTAAAGTTGTTGGCCAAATATTTTGGTAGATCTAGATACCCTTTTGGTTGAAACGGACTCCGAAGCAGTTTCCCAGAATTTGCCCGAAGAAGGACTAGATCGCCCAGCTTGGCACAAGTGTCCCTTTCAGCTTCAATAGCAAATTCAACAGCATTTCTAGCCCCTACAAGGTTCCAAGTTCACACTTCTTAAATCTCATCCATTTTTGTGATAGTTTGTTTATATTTCTTAGGTCATTTGTATATGTTTGTATATCTTGATGTGTTTTCCTGCATAGTTTCATTTCTTAAGTTTTGTATTATTAGTTAGTTTCTATTTTTAGTTCATGACACTTAGACACATTTACACACACATTCACAACCCCCCAAACCCCTCTTTTAATGAACTCACCCAAAAACATATCATTAGGTGAAAGAGAGCCTATTCCTCCAAAAGTTAGCTTCTAGGTGAAAAAACCCTAGAGGCTCATTAAGGAATCCTCTTTCCCTTCTTGTATATGTTGTTTTTGGTGGTTCAAATACATAGACATTGATCCTTTCGGAAACTATCATGCTACCGAGTTGGGCACCTATGTAATCTATGATGAAGATCAAGTGCTTTTGAAGGTCATGAAGGAACCTGAAAATAACCAAGCTTCAGAACTATGGATGCTCCACTTTGATGGAGCAAGATGCAAAGTGGGTGCAAGATTCGGGATATGTTTGACATCTCCACACAATGAAAAGATGCTTCAATCATTCAAATTCTAGTTTGCTTGTTCGTACAATGATGATTAATATGAAGGCCTAGTACAAGGTCTGAGCCTCGCAGACCAAATGGACATCAAGCAGTCAATGGTGTTCGAAGATTTTGAACTACTGGTCAACCAGATCCGAGGAATTTCTGCAGCCAAGAATGTCTGGATGAGATCCTATAGACATAGATTATGGGACTTGATTGAAGGTTTTGAAGCCTTCAACATCCAGATGATGCCCTGAGAAAAAAATGTTGATGCAGATCGCATGGTCGTCATCAGATCCCAATTCGAACTGGCCTTTGACCTAATGCATAATAGACACTTTATACGAGTGATAGTCTGATCGAGGATTCCATATAATGATCATAGTTGGCAAGTATTTGACAGTGATGAATACATTGCCTCATTCATTCAATAGTCGGGAGAGTTTACCGACCAACTCCAACCAAAGATAGCTGAAGACTATGATAGACAAATCATTCAACTAAGATCCAATAAGCTTTCGAAGGGTCTAGTCACTCTCGAAAACCTTTTTGATTGTGACGATGCAATAAATGATAAGAGGAAGTTTGTAGCGGACAAAGGCGATTATGCGGACCTTTGGGTCAGAGGGGGAAGAAAGCTGAAAGTTGGGAAGGATGTCACGCACCATGATAAAGAAAGGCTCATCAACTTTTACAAAAAATATGAAGGAGTGGTGGCCTGGTCATATAATGACCTTAAGGGATATGATCCCAACATCATCTAGCATACAATAGAGCTGACAGAAGGGCCAAACCAGTCTGCCAAAAATAGAGGCTAGTGAATCCCAAGATTGAAGCGCTAATGGCACAAGAGTTAACAAAGCTAATCTAGTCTTGGATTGTCTTCTCAATCAAACATATCACATCGGTATCCAACTTGGTCTTGGTTTGAAATAAGAATGGAGATATCCTCCTATGTGTTGACTTTCATGACCTAAACCGAGCATTGCTAAAGGATCATTACCCACTGCCCTCCATGGAATCAATCTTGCAAAATGTAGCAATTTCAGAGATGTTTTCTCTGTTGGATGGATTTTCAGGATACAATCAGATCCAGGTTAAAGAATAAGATCAACATAACACCACGTTCACTACCAACTGGGGAACACTCACATATGCTAAAATGTATTTCGACCTCTCAAATGCAGGAGCCACTTTTCAACGGGTAATGGATATCACTTTCAATGAATTGGTCAACAAGATTATCCTGATTTATTTGGATGATTTGACTATTTTCTCCAAACATAAGGATGATCATTTCGATCACCTTGAGATTATTTTTAAAAAATGCTTGGAGTTTGGGGTCTCCTTGAACCCAAAAAAATGTGTCTTCGGAGTACCTCAAGGAAAGCTATTGGGACACGTAGTGTCCAAAGAAGGAATTTCAATTGATCCCGAGTGGGTGAAAGCAATCAAAGAGCTTCCCCTTCAAGTCAACAAGAAAGGCGTCTAGTCTTTCTTAAGAAAGGTCAACTTTGTAAGAAAATTTATTTATGATTTTTCAAGAATAATTAGGCCAATAAACCTGATGCTGAAAAAATTTCAACTATTTAAATGGACTAAAGAAGCTAGAGAAGCCTTTGAGAAAGTTAAGGATGTTATTTCCTCAACTCATGTATTGGTTAATCCAAACTTATCAAGGGACTTCATAATGTATGTATTCAATAGTAAGTCAAGCATTGCTACTGTATTAACTCAAAAAGATGATCAAGGAAAGGGAGAACATTCGATAGCATTTCATTCCTAGACCTTGAAATAATATGAGATGAACTATAAGTTTGTCCAAAGGCAAGATTTTGCAATAGTTAAGGGACTTAAGAAGTATTGACACCTAATCTCTTGCATCAAGGTGGTTATTCATGTTGCACATTCCAATGTACGCGAATACATCATGGAAGGAGAAATCATCAAAAAAATGGCTAATTGGATCACTAAGATCCTTGAATATTACATTAAGGTCAAGCCTACAAAGACCATCCGATGAAGAGGACTGTGCGAATATCTAGCACATGATGAAGAGATCACAACCAGAGTTGGTTTTAATGAATGAGTCAGGAGTAGAAGGTTACTGGCTAGCAAATAGAGTAATATTCATGCACACGAGAAAATATTTGCCCAGCCTTCCTTCTCAAAGGATAAGATTCTATCGACTGCAGAACAACGAATATGTGCTCATCGAAGGGATCTTGTTCAAGAGAAACTTCAACGACGTTCTATTGTGGTGTGTCACCACAGAACATGCTAAAAGAATCATTGACACTTTTCACAACAATGCCATGGGCGAAAACTTCTTTGCTAAGACCACCACCATCAAAATCATGTACGTCGGGTATTTTTGGCCGACACTATTCAATGACTCCAATTCACTGGTTAAAGCTTGCAAAGAATGCCAATTCCTTGTCGGAAGAAGAAAGAATTCCACAATGCCCCTCAACCCAATAATGGTTGATGAGACATTTTCACAATGGGTCCTTGACTTCATTGGAATGATCAATCCTACCACCAACACCAGAAATAAGTGGATTCTAACGACCACAGGCTACTTCACAAGGTGGACTGAAGCCATGCCCCTGAAGAATGCAACAAAGGTGAAGATAGTAAACTTTCTTGAAGAGATCGTGAAAAGATTCAACGCTCCTAAAAACATCATCTCTGATAATGCCAGAGCCTTCCTAGGCTCTAAGGTATGTCAATTCACACTCACACATGGCATTTCCCTAAAAAATTCATCAAATTACTATCCGTAGGGTAATGGCCTGATGGAGTTGACTAAGAAATATTTAGTCTGACTCCTCAAAAGAATTGGTTCAGAGCACCAACGGGAATGGCATAAAAATATTCGTGCAACACTTTGGGCAGACCACATAACTCCTAAGAAAGTCCTCAAGACTTCACCTTATGAGTTAGTATATGGAAAAGAGGCACTATTGCCTATCTCCATGGAGATTCCAGCACAGCAATTACTCAAATCTCTTGAGATAGAGAAAAAAGATGCAATGGAAGTGCGGCTGGCCGAGTTGTTGGAAGTGCAAGAGAGAAGAGAAAAGGCCCTGATAGCTATGACCAACTACCAGTAGGTGGTTAAGAGATGGTTTGATAAGAAATATTTAGACCAAGTTCTAAAGCGTAGCAACCTAGTGCTAAAATTTAATGAGAGAATTGCAAAGCCAGGTCAGCACAGAAAGTTCGACAGCCTCTAGGAAAGCCCTTTTAGAATAATTTAGTGCAAGGAACACAATGCATTTGAGTTAGAAACCATGGAACGTGAACCATTGGGAATCTCGGTCAACGAGATTCACTTAAAATTATTCAATTAACTTCATATTGTTCCACCATGTAAATATGTGAATAATGCATTTTTCTTTTTTTCTTTCCCTTTTGTTTTGGTTGGTCGGTCTTTCTTAATTAATTCTTCAAATGCGAGAGGAAAAAGCGAATGGAGCCCATTATCACAAAGTCAAGAAAAATTTACAAGAACCCATGAGGCAGAGAAAAATAATACCTATAGGCTGAATTGAAATAAGTATACGTATGTAGGAAAATAAATGATAACCCACACTACAGAGCAAGCCAAGGAGACATAAATTTTTAAACATAGTCATATCTTCATTATATTTATATAATTTGCTAAATACAGTATCAAAATGGCTCAGAGGCCACACTTTTAAAGTATATACCTATATATATTTTTGTATCTTCTGCATACGACTACTATAAGGCCTTTCCCAAGCATATATACAAAAAACAGACTAACGAGCTTTAGTTTTTGAAACATGAAAAGACAAAAATCTTCAGTCATGAGCGTGAGCAGTAGCAAGAGCAACATCAATGGCAATGTGTAGAACCATTTCATCATAGGCAGTGACTTGGCCAGTGACACTATTCAAAGGAGCAATGGCAAGTGGTGGAGGGAACACCAAGTTCCTGAAGTCAATGTACTAGTCAATATCATAAAATGGAACCACATTGTATATGCGGAAGAGGAAGTGACAAGCACGGGTGACTCTTTGGTGGTGTTTTTCCTATGACTGAAGTCAAAAACTGCTTAGGAACGACAACCATGGTACAACCGCATCTTCTTCAATGAACTTGCGAAGGTTTCTTGTATTTGGAATACCTCCACCGGATGCAACATTTGCCACCACCTCTCTAAGGCCGTTCAGGTATTTTTTTGGAAAGATCTCTTTTACCAGGCAAAGAATGAGTGCCTTGGGAATCTGGATGTCAAACATTGACACGAAAAAGTGAGAGCACACGTCAGTGTTAACTCTGTGTTTATCCTCATATTCAAGGTAGTCACATCCCATAACCCATTTTATGGCTATGATGGCCAAGGAATGCTTATTTTTTGTCATCCTCTTAAGGCGCCTAGTTGATATCTCACCCAAAAAAGTCATTTTAGATTTATGAGAGACCAGCCTAATTGAGGTATCCATGGAAAAAACCTTTATATGACTGTCAGACAAAATCCCTATGCAAATTGTCTAAATATAAACTCTATGCAAATACTATGCAAACTGCAAACACCAAATGCTAAGCCAATTACCTAATACCAATTTTGCCAAAAGTTGCTAAGTGTGATTTCACTATTACCTCGGCACCTATTTATAGAAATAGCAAGGATAAGCATGGTAATTTGCATACCATAAGCGTGAGGTTAATCAAGTACCACCTCGAGAACTACACCAAGGCTCACCCAAAAATCTCACCTAGTTGCATCTGTAGGTATGATTTGTTGTGTGTAGGATTAGGGGAATCTAATTAATTAGCATAAGTTGGTGGCAGTCTCTAGCGGTAATCCATACAGCTAGACGCTAAGGTGTCATTTTGTAGGTGCTTCTCAAACTCCAAAAAGGAATGCAAATCTTTTCGACACTTATTGCATACTTTGGTGTAATTATTCTATTTGGGATATTAATTGCCACGACATACAATGCCTAAGCTGCCTTCAAATCACTGACTCAAGTTCCAAGAAAAATCACACCAGAGTACATCATTGCAAAGGGTCATTATGAATTCTTGTCATTTCAAAATGGCAAGTAATTCGCTTCGCATGAGAAAATAATTGGCAGTTCATGCCAAATTTAATGCAAGTAGGTGAGCATTGTTGGCCACCCAAAGAAGGAAATAGCTAAGTATTACATACAAAAGGTTTTTTTTTATTATGAATGTCTTTCAGAAAATGCTACCTAGAGAAAAATAAATTTTAAGTGCAACCAGAGCCAAGGTAGGTTGCAGAAAATTTGAGTTAGGCATAAATCTATAGCAAAGGGAAATGGCAAAGAATTCCCAAACAAAATCATGAGTAGAGGCTCAAGGAGAAGAAACATATAGCTTGTTTGATGATATGCATAGAGCATCAACCATCTATATCTTTGACAACCTTTCTTACGCTTCTCCTAGTATACCAGAGAAGCCAGAATGGGCTAATATGAAGGTTCTTGAGAAGCCCAAAAAGTACAGAGATCTGAGAAGAATCAGGGAAGATTGGGATAATATTCATGATCCCATCCTTGCAAAAAACCCCAAGAATTTGAGGGAGGCATCCTGTGAAAGAATTAAGGTATCCTCTGGCCCGAAGTCATTGTATCAAAAGCTATGGTACAATGGGCTCCCACAGTATATGGTCCCATTTGTTCAGTATTGCCCATAACTAGTCAATGCAGCCATCAAACGTTTCAACCCATGCACCAGTACCATCAAGGGTCGAAGATTAAAGGTCAATATCTATCTAAAAGCTATCTGGAATATGTTGTGCATCCCTCACCCCAACTCCAGACCAGAAGAAGTAGAGTCATTCAACCCAGCAAAGGGAGAGGAAACATGGAGAGGCATGAAAAAGGCTCTAGAATTTTACAACAAAGAAACCAAAAGACCTAATGTAGATCATCAAAAGCCACCAAATATTTTGACATCGCTCATCGCCTTCCCCATGGACATGCAAGATGCATTCTCAATGTTGGCATTTTTCTGTGACCTAGACGCCGAGAAGGATGTGCACGAATTTCAGTTGGGTTTGGGGTTTCAGTTCTGCAAGCAGCATACCTTCTTCTGGTATGACTTTGCAGAATACCTTGTTGATGAGATGTTAGGGTAAATTAGGGATTACCCAACGCAATGGAAGTTTAGGTTTCCTTCCTTCCTTGCTCACATGTGTTTGCACCAGAACCTCGATTTCTTTAAGAAGTATATGAGCTTGTCTATTTTTGATGACTTAGGCAAATGAAGGCCAGTTTCTATATGGACTCCTATCCTCTCTTCTACCTATGACTATTATGCATTTTTAGACTATTTCTTGACTTCGATTTTGCAAGATCTACAAGGGGATGATGGTTTCGATCGGCTCACCAAGGAGCAAACTACATATATGCAGAACTTCACCCCCAAATCTGACTAGTTTCTCAAAGCGGATTTCACATTCATTTGGTTGTGTTGTTTCATCAAAGAACCATTTCGCCTTCTGACTTGTGCCACAAATTGGGTGCTAGCCCTCAAAATGTTTCGGCGAGTATCTCTTATTGACTACAAATTTTGCGGAGGGAAGGCCAAAAAGAGGGGATTCTTCAGCTACTTGTGAACCTTCAAAACGATGGTAATGAAAAATAAATAGACACACGATTTGCTGAAGGATAAGCTGGCTCATATCGGATTGGTGATGATTTGTGATAACTAGGAGTCCAACCCCGAAAATGATGCACCAAACGAATTTTTCAAGGTAACACACAATCCGCAACCTTACTGGTAGAAGAGGCAGAATCCATTGAAAGATCTAGATGATCTACTAGTTGATTTGATCCACATTCTTGCAGCGGATAACAAGCCACCATGGCATAAATTCTACTTCCCTATGGGTGGTGTACGATGAGAAGCAAAGAATGGGAGCCACCCTATTCAACAAGTTACGACACGAAGAAGAGTGGAGCGTGGAAAGAATCAGAGCTTCCTGGGTATACCACCAAGAGATCGACAAACCCGAGGCCAATTATGGAAGTGTGGTGTTGGATGACCAATTTGATGAGATATGGGAATATGAACATCCTATTTCCGACTCAAGGGTGATGACTCTGGTGAAGAACCCAAGGAGCAAGAATCTGAAGTATCATCAGCCTCTGCTCAGCAAAAGAGAAAGGCAATGGACCAGCCTATCCAGTTTGTTTCAAATGTGTGGATGAATCAATCAAGAGCTTCAAAAACACTCACCTGGGTTGTCGCAAGGATAAGAGTGACCCAGCAACAATCAAAAACCAAAGTAGTGGAGGACACCCCACCCACCAAATGGTAGCACATAGAAACAATTGTTGGGGAGAGTTTGAAAGTACCCACGGTGGGCCAGGAATCCATGGCGAGTCAGGATCCACAATCATCCAATCAACAAGTAACATTTTCTCCTTCTTCTCTAACTTCACAATCTTTGGTGGCCCTTGTTGTCTCTGTGGAACCCATCACTACAAGTGTCGACCCTACCTTTGTTGTTTCTACCACAATGGTTGCGGGAGGTTTCTCCCAGTTCTCCCAAATGAGGCCATTTCTCTTAACACCTCTGTAGACCCTTGCACCCTCCGTCACTACCCAATCTAGTCTTGCCTCTCTTTCCTCAAGCATGGCCACTATTGACACCCCTCCTGCTACTACAACAATCACAACTCAGTTCACCCAACAATTGGAGTCCGCCATGAGCCCACAATCGCCGCAAAAACCAATGAGTTCTCTCGTCGTTTCAAAGATTGAACTTTGGAAAATTCCCAATTTCTCCCTGTAGACTATCAATCTCCCTAAAAGGAAAGCGCTTGGAGCCACTACCCTCACATTCCCTTTCATCATACCTCCTGGTGCACCTTTTGCAGGCGGGCTAGTTCAGTCACCATCCCAATTTATAGCACAGGGTGAGGCTACAAAGGAAGCACGGGCCCTTAGGATCCAAAAGCGAAAAGCAAAGGATGAAAAAAGGGCGACGAAGCCGAAGGTGTATACTGTTTACAATGAAGCACAAGAAACGTTGAATTTCGCCACCATCTACCTGAATGTTGTCAAACCACAAGGGGAGATGTTGCTAAATGATACAACATGTATGTCATGGGACTTGATTTGAGAGCGGCCTAGCTATAGGACAAGGTGGAACTCATGGAAGAAACCCAACAAGTGGTGACCAAAAACTTCCTCAAGTCTGGTCACCAACTAAAAAAGAAAGAAGAGGAGTTGAGACTTGTGAAAGATAGATTTGAGTTCCTGCAAGCAAAGGAAAAGGCAATGGAGGCAGATATTGCATGCTTATCAGAAAAGGGCAAACAATAGAGGTAGAACAAAATAGACTCTGGGAGGAACTGGAAAAGTTCCAATCTATTGACCTCACCCTGGATGATGTGTTGCAGAAGAGGAATCAAGACTATCAAAACCGATTAACCTTGGTGGAGTAGGCGATGCAGCAAAAGGATAAAGAGTTTGAACAATGACGTGCTCAATTCGATCAAAAGATGCAAGAGAAGGAGGCCGATTTTGAGGCCCAAAAGGCCCAATTAGAAAAGGAGCTTTAGGAGACGAAGCTTTTCCTTGAAACATAGTCAATAAACAAGCGCAAGGCCAAAGAAAACTGGTCCAAAGAGCTAAGTAACATTGAGGGACAACTTGCATCCACATACAGGAGAAATGCAAAATTGACAGAGGATGTCAGCTCGAAGGAAGCAAAGATTGCCCATTTAAGAAGTCCTCCCCAGGTCCCTGCTGCTCAACCGAACCTCATCCCTATAGCTCAGTAGCTATATATTTCATACTAGTAAAAGGTTAAGGCCTTCTACCTAACACTACAACCAACACTTTGATTCATGTCAGTGGCAACAAAATTGAGTAGGGAGGTTCATAGAAAAATTGAGTAGTTCTTGTGGTTCATCATGGAAAGGGTTTCTGAGGTAAATATTTTGCTAAGTAAGCTATACACGGTCTTTGATGAAAACTTAACAAAGGCAAGGATCGAGGATCAAAATGTTGCTACCAAGACGACAAACAAATTCATCCACTGCCACTTGACCATCCTTTGTACTAATTCCTACACAACTACCTTGAACCGGACTATGGATAGCATGCGGGAAAATTTCTCCCAACTAATTGAGATAGGTATGTCGTCCCCATTTCTTGAAGATGAGTTTGTCACCACAGCTAAGCAGATTGCAGCTAAAATTGAAGAGAAGGAGTAGGACCCAACCGCTTTCCAAAGTTTCAGCCAACCTCCTACCGCAACAAACATTGAAGGTGTCATTCATCCGATTGTGTGGATACTTTTCCAATGTGATTTAGGGGTTGGTTTACCTGAGGTGCTACCTTATAAAGAAATGCTCGACCTAGGCAGAGCATAAGAGAATCTGCATGATGTATCAAGACCATCTAAGGCTAACTAGTTGCCTCTGCAGGCAACTCTTTCTAATATTTGACTTTGTCGCCCTATGGATAAGGCTCTAGTCAACAAGCCAAAGAAATTTTTTGGGTTCCTCATTCCACAGGCGAAACACCCCTGGTAGTCGCCAAAACCTATGAATACAAAATTCTTCGAGCTCCCTTCGGGTTTTATTTTTTATGTTTTGCTAAGTACCGGCATGACCCTCATATGTTCAACTTGTTTCCCTTAGCCTTTCATCGGCCTTCTTTTGCTATACTTTGTCGATGGCTTCCACGTGGCTTCTCAACACTCTCCAAAGGGATTCTTCCCTTCGCTTATCAACCGGCTCTCGCTATGCCTCCACGTGTCTTTACCACGGGCTATTTTTAACTGGTTCCCTTCATTTTCTAGTCATGCCCCGCCACATGCCATGTAGCCTTTGTTCGCATAAATTTTTTATGGACCCCATAAGCGGTGTCAATAGTAAACATGTTGCTACGTGTCTTCTCGATGCAAGCTTTCATCAAAGGAAGGGGAGAATGAACCATGGGTTGTGAACTGTCACCATGTATCCCCTCAGCGGGTCTTCATTAAAGGAAGGAGTGGAGTGAATGCTAAGCTATGATATGCCATCGCATGTTCTAACTGCCTCTACTAGGAGGTGACACTTGTCTACACAGGGTAAGCCAAGACCAATACCATCATTTACAGGGGATGAATCTAGCTAGGAAGCGTCTACGTTCCATGGCCCAAATATTTTTTGTTACAACGGCTGAGGGGAATCTGTTGTTGCATCATTGCTCAAGATACCGAAATCTTTTTTGTTACTTGCTCACTAGGCGGTGGGATTCCTTGCTATAAATATTGCTTCTTGCTTCAGATAATGAGTTCGAAAGATACAAGACTTTTAGAAGAGGCACCAGGCCTTTTACTATTTTTTTAGATTATTGCAAAAGAAATCACAGACTGTGCCATTGTTCGGCCTTTTTGTTTTCTTAAGCTATTTGATAAACTTTATACTATTCCATTATTGTTTTGAATGGTTTATTTACAAAACTTCTATAATTTTAATGCAAGTTTTCTGGTTTAGATAATTTCTTTGACTAATTTTTTTAGTGAATATGCATGGAGATTATTTTATGTCATTGGATAAATCATTTGGGCTTCTATCTTTAATTTTTGTCATTCTAGGACATAATAGATTGTTGAACGGGCCCTTAAATCACATCCAAAAGATAGATTTATTGTGCCTTACATCTAAATCTTGGTGCATCACCCTAGTTAGATATTTTATTTTTATATTTGATTCCTTTTCCCATTCAAAACCCCAGTTACAAAAGAAGTTGTCTTCTTTAAAAATTCAGAGATCACTCAGTTTAGCGCAATTGGTCCCCCATTAATTGAGTTTCCCATAAAGGTTGTTACCTTTCCAATTTTTGGCATCAACATAGGTACAATCATACAATGATGAGCAAGAGGAAACAAGAAGCACAAGAAAAACAAGGAAATAATGAGATGAACAATGAAAACAAAATAAAATAGGGTTAAAAATAAATAAAATGTCATTAAAATGCATTTATGATGGAACGTGAGACCAGGAGTGTAGTTATGAAGAATTTCTCCAAAACTAGATGTGAGTGTATCTTAACCAAAATATGTAAGTGCACTTAAAAATAGCCACTACACTCAAAGGGAAAAAAGGCTAAGTCATAAAACTTGGCTTTGGAAAAATGGTTGTCAAAAAACTTGGCTTTTGCAATTCTTCCAAAAGGCAAAAAGGTAACCCAAATCAAAATAAATTTTTGAGGGGCCAAACTATTCATGACACCAATAAAAATTTGTCTCAATTTGTGTGGTTAGAGAGTGCATGCTATGAAATGGATAAGTTTCATAGGGGTTATCCCACGAATTGAGCAAGAAAAATTTGAGGATAACAACTAGCTCTAACTAGGGAGCTTCCTTTGATCATCCTTTGAAATAATTGAAGGAAGAAGAATCACAAAACTCTAATTGCCTTCATCCAACCATTGGGCTATAGAGTCAAGTGACAAAAATAAGATGAAAAAATGAAAAACATATAACTATAAAAATGTACAAACTTATATGTTGCTTCACTAAGTGAACAACTTCAGATGTTGTCCATTGTGGGGTAGTAGAAAAGGTGTCCCATCTTGATATGCCAAAATAAAACTATTTTCACTACAAATTCGATGAATCATAAAAGGGAATCTCCACAAAGAATCAAATTTTCCATGCATCCCTTTCGGCTCTCTTCTCTTATCCCATAACAGAACTAGATCTCCAATTTAGAAATCTTAAAATTTCACTTTCTTGTCAAAGAGCTTCTTGAATTGACTTTGGTGTTTTGCAATGCAATCCACCACCTTTGTGTGTTGTTCCTCAAGTTCAGCAAGAAATATAACACTCTTGTCAATGTAACTATCAAAAGTCTCATCCTCAATTGCATTAGCCAACCTTAGAGCAGGCAACTCCAATGCGATAGGTAACTCAACATTCAAACCATATAGGAGTTGAAATGGAGACATGCCAATTGCTCGTTTAAGAGTGATACGATCCACCTACAACTCATTATACAATGCCTTCTACCAGGATCTCTAATTCTCATCGACCAATTTGCTAATTATGGTGACCAAATTCTTGTTGTTTGACTTGGCTTGACCATTCCCTTAGGGGTAATAGTCAGAAGAATAAGCAAGAATGATTCCATACTCAAAGAAAAATGATGTTATCTCATGAGATGAGAAAGAAGTAGAATTTTCTAGTACTATCTTGTTAGGAACACCAAATATTGAGATAATAGTTTCCTTGAGGAAGTTACAAACCAATTTTGAAGTAGCATGCTTTATAGGAACGACTTCCACCCACTTCGTGAAATAATCGGTAGTTGTGAGAACACAACTATGTCCTGCACTTGATTTTGGATTCACTACACCAATTAAATCAATACCCCATTTCTAAAAGGGTTCTTCAATCACCACTTGCTTGAGGGGTAGAGTTGTTAACTTGGGTTTCCCCACAAATTGTTGGCATAATTCACACTTACACACCCAAATGTATGCATCCTAAGAAAGTGTGGGCTAGTAGTACTTCACTCTCAAAATTTTGTGAGTTCTAACTGGAGCTAAGAAATGTCCCCCACATGCTGAACTATGAAAATATTCCATCAGCTTGCCTTGTTGTGCTTTGTCCACACATCACACAAAAGTTATGTCAATGCTTCTCTTGTACAAACCATTATCCCAAAGAACAAATTTTGCAACTTGAATTTTAATTGTCCTTTTCTTTTTATATGACAAATGCTCAAGACACTCTCCATATGTGAGGAAGTGTGCAATGTTAGAATACGACTCATTCATCATGCTTATGAACAAGATTATGGGAAGTTCTTCAGTATTCACTTCCTCGTCATCACATATCTCTTTTGTCTTGTTGTCAGCAATCAAATGACATAAACCCTTCCCATTGACTAGCTTGGTGGGCTTAATATCCATGTCATACTCTTGGACCTTAGCAATCTAATTATCTTTCTTACTCCCAAATTCTTGTTGAGTCAAGATGGACTTGACCGTTGAATCAAGCACCAATACAATAGTATGGGAATTGAGAATGTAATACCTGAAGTGCTTAACTACTTTTACCATAGCATAAGTATGTTTCTCCATTGGTGAGTATTTGAGTTCATGAGTCTTCAAAGGACAAATCATCAAAGCTATTGGAGATTCAATCCCTTCTCTTTTTTGTAGCACCAAGATGGCAGATAGAGTATGCTCTAATACATAGTTGCACATGATGAATTTTTTGGTATATTTTGGGAAAACTGAGACCAAATCATGAGCAATTGCCTCTTTTATGTCATGGAAAGCATCTTTCCCTTCTGCACTCTAACAAAAGATTGATTTTCCTTTCATCATTTCCACGATATGATGAGTCTTCTTTGCAAAATCTAGAACAAATCTTCCCAAGAAGTTTACCTTCCCAAAGAAGGAATGTACTGCTATCTTACTTGAAGGAAGGGTAAGATTCTAGATGGATTTTACCTACCTAAGATCAATCTTGATCCCTTCCTTAGAGACTATGTTCCCAAGAAGCTTACCTTCGGTAACCCCAAAAATGGATTTCTTGGGATTAAGTGAGATACCATGTTGGTGACACCTTTTAATCACTTGTCGTAGATGATGATAATGATCTTGAAGATATTTAGAAAATATAGTCAAATCATCAAGGTAAGCTACAATAAACTTAACCCATTTCATCACAAAAAGCTAGGTCTATCACCCTTAAATAAGTGGCACCAACATTGATCAATCCAAAAGGCATTTTGCAATAGGAAAAAGTGCCCCATGGAGTAGTGAATGCAGTTTTGTGTTGACCTTCTTCACTTACTTCCACTTGGTTGTATCCTAAGAAACCATCTAACATAAACTGTTGGACTCAAGGGAACACTAAGAGGGGGGGTGAATCAATGTTCTGCAAATCTGAACTTTATTAATCTGATAATTAAACCATTTCAACATTAAACCAAAGAAAAATGAAAACACTCAAAGTAATCATCCACAACACCATAACACAAGGATTTTTATGTGGAAACCCTATTAGGGGAAAAACCATGGTGGAGGTTAATCCACAATTTGAGTACTCAAATATAAGTTTTACAAAAGGGAATGCACTTGCATTCAGGCACACTGCCTAGAGCTCACTGCTCAATATAAAGGCTCACTACCTTACAAAAGTTCAGATTAAAACCATCTAAAGGATTGAACTGAAATAGTAGCATCTACTTATGCAAATTTATAGTTTTATTAGGCTCATGGATCAGATTTTGGACCTTCTATCTGATTATGCTCTTCGCTCTGCTCTGCTTTTCTCTTCTCTGCAATTCATAACACAAATCGATGTACAAATGAATTCAGACCACTATCCTTTTGAATTTTGCACCACACACTCATATACTTTGCATACTACACATTCTCTCTACAAAATGATACTACTGATCTCATATATATATCTGCTATCAAGGATTTGATCATTCATATGTTAGCTTACATAAAAAATAAAAAACTTTCCAACTGTCAGATAAATCCACCACTAATTCTTTATGCACACCACCCATAGTCGGTTAAAGCATAGTGAAGACCCAAATAAACATATTCGAACACAAAAAAAATTAACCAATTACTTCTTAAACATCCACAACGACTAATTTCGCCAAGTCAGCCTTCTAGCACAGATAACCAAAAAATTAGTGCACTGGATCTCCTAGATCGTACATCAATGAATGCATAGCCACAAAACTCTAGAATAAGATATTCTAGATACTTGATGATCTTCCCTGAGATGCGCAACACAAACTAATAAGCAGATAATGCATATTGATCGACAGACTTAGGTTTAACTGGATGCCCTGTTCTTCATTCTATTATGTTAGTATGAACCAAAACTAAACTATGGACCAGATGAATGACTTTAGGTTGCCATCATAGACAACACTAGAAGCCATATACAAACAATCTCCCCCTTTGGCATTGATGGAAACACTTAGTGAAAAATGACTAAGTGTCAAAACCAATATGAGTACGCTGCCAAACTTCAAAATTTCAAAATATAGCTCCCCCTTAGATTAATGAGGAATTTTTCACTAATTTCTCTCCCCCTTTGACATCAATGACAAAGATGAAAGCCTTATGCCAAAAATGACAAAAAATTTGACAAAACACGCGTTGCTCTCTCTCCCCCTTTTTCAAATATAACCAAAACTTCAAAATTGATTCAAAACTTTGAAAAAGAACAATTGCAACTTAGAAAATTATCTTGTGATTCTCCTTCATCTCCGAGAGGAATTTCTTCCACGCATTTATAGCAATCCTAATGATTATGATCATACTATTATTCTTAGATGTCCTGTTAATAATCTCAGTGAGGGATTTTGGAATTGTGATTACATCTTCTAACTTTTTACCTTTCCTCAGTATCTCAACCATTTGTTCCAATCTACATTCAGTTAGGTCCTTCACTTTCCAAAAAGTGTCCACAAGAGTGTTTTCAGTGAACTGAACTTTTGTGTGCTCAAACTGTAGCTCTCAAATTCTCTTCTTGATTGTACCATCCTGGTCTTGAAACATATCAAAACTTTTTCCAATCCCAATCAATTGTGTTTCAATTTTCTCCAACTTCTCTTTGTATTTCCCAACTACATGAGGCTAATGGATGCAATAGTTGTAGATGTTATTTGTTGCATTTATGCATTGCCTCATCTCATTCATTTTATTTTTCAATCTGGTGAGTGATAGCCTAAATTGTTCCTTCAAATGAGAGATTACTTCCCCTTCTTTGTTTTGAAACTCAGAGTCCAAAGTTTCCTTAATGCATTCAATCATTTCTTCAAGTAAAATATTCTGCAAATTCTCCAATTTGATCTGATTGTGTACAATATGAGCACTCAGAACACTTAGATCATATCCTGATCATATGATGGTTTGATAGACCATAACTGAGCAATTTGCTACATTCCACCTTCCTTAAGAATAAGTTTTTGTAGCTTCTCCTTTGTCAAGTCATCTTCTTCTTCACCTCCTTCTATCATTACCTTTTCTTGTTCTGATCTAGCTAAATCCTGGTTTTTTCCCTGTAAGTCCTCAGTTTCTTCATTGGATTCCTCATCTGGTATGTCCACAATTTCCTATTCCTTTCCTTTTCCTTCAATTTTCGAAATCTTGTATTTCGGAGGAGTACAAACATCAATTTTTTTTTCTCTTTTCTTCTTTCTCTCCATCTTACCAGAAGAGGAACCAACTTCAAGTGTCCTTACCGGAAGAGAAATACCAACTGAACCAAACTTTCCAAGCAAACTCTTAAAGAAATTTTCAAATTCTTGGTCACAGTTAGCCAAATTCTTAGAGTGTGTGTAGATTTGTTTGCACACTGGTTCATTTACTTTCCACACCACATTTTTATTCATTGGTAAACAATTCAGAAAATACATTACCAGACATATGACCAAAGTACCAAACCTGAAAGGGTAATCTATCATCTTCGTTAATTGCACATTTTCCATCAGTTGATCCTTTAACAGACTGCATAGGTCAAAGTCTTGACCTTCCATTATCATTTTGTGTGAGATGTAAATTGCACCAGCCGAAGTTGCTTCTTCTTTGTTTATGAAAAATATTTTATATGATACACCATGCGCAATGTACTTTGTTATAGAGTTTTTGATTGTTGAGATTATCAGTGCCCTTTGATCTCCAATAACTCTAGTTAGGGTTTCGACTTCTTTATTCTGGATAGATTTATTTCTTGGTATATCCCGAACTTTGCATAATCTAGTTAGATTTTCAATTACTTCTTTTGAAATGATGTAGGGTTTGTACAGAACCAAAGTGTCATCATTCAATTTGCTCAAAATGAATTTTACGAGTTATGCGTCCTCGAAATAGGGAAACTCATTCCAAATATCCAAATTCTTGTGTTTGGCTTCTTTTACCCATTTCAATTCATTGGGTGACAATAGATTTTGTATGCCTCTATTCTTTTCACTGTTGTATTCATCTAAATTGATTGACCCTTTAATTTGTTCCATTTTGCCCTTTCGTACAACCACACACCAAAATATATGGAAATTCCAAAAACAACTGAAATACCTAATTGATTTTGAGATTCACCATCGAATTAACTTTACTCCTTCAAGATTCTGTTGCAAGCCGCTTTCCTCCTTCTCTTCTTCAATGCAAAGTGACAAATGAGAGTTTCAACTTATCTTTTAGAGTTCTGTGGACCTATGATTTCTTTAAGTTTCCTTGTGAGTGTTTTCCAAAACATCTATAGATCATTAATACACCTTTTGACAATCTTCTCGCGATCCGGTACCATCTTACTGACAAAGGAAAAAGGATTTTCTTTGAAAAACTCTCTTGGGCCAATGGCTTGAGATCAATTTTCAGAGGAATTACTAGAAGCAGGTTCCGGTGAAGAGCCATTTCCAGCATCAGATTTGTTCTTCCTTATCCATGTCTTCTTCATCTAATCTCTTATTTCATCTACAATCATTTTTCCTTTTTCTTTACCATTTTTTTGTGTATTTTTGTCTTTGTATACCGAACCTCTTTTACCTATATTTTTGTTTCTACAAAATCTTGCAATGTGACCATATTTGTTGCAATTTTAACACACAATAGTTCCTTGTCCATATCAATCATTCCATTGATTTCTTCTTAATCTACATTGATTAGCAATATGCCCAATTCTTCCATAGGTATAACATTGAACATTCCTCTTATTGATAGAGTAGTTTGACACATTGTTGCATTCAATTGATTTATGACCAAACTTTTTGCAATCGAAACACTGACTAGAGAATGATGGATTACTTGATTTCATTTTTCTACACTTAGCAGCCATATGATTGAATTTATTGCAAGAAAAATAGTATCCATGAAAATTTTGAAAATTAGGTTGTCTTACCGGATACCTTCCATCTTGGTTCATTTGATTTCCTTGCTAGAAATTTCTTTGTCCAGATCTGAAACTTTCTCCTTTCTCATATCGAATGCCTCGCTTGTCTTTAACATTATTTTGTCCTTGATTTAGCTCATCAAGCTTAACATAACTAATTTTAAACTTCTCCTTGTATTCATTTGCAGTAGCAAGTTCATCCCTGAGGATAATAAGTTGTTTTCAAGTTCTTCTTCATTGTTTTTGGATTGTTGCAATTCACTTTCTAACTGAATGAATTCTCCATTTGTTCTTTTGCATTCATCAAATCTTTCTTTTAAGGACTAGGAAAGACTCTCCTTATTCTTCTTTCTTTCTTCAATTTCCTTAGTTAGCTTCATCGCTATAGATTCCATTTCATGTTTTAAGGTAGCATTGTTTCTGAAAAGCTTTTCACATTCTTCAGTTATTTCCTTCAAGGTTTGATTCAGGTGAGAATCATCCATGTTTTTGCTTTCTTTCTACTTAATCTGGTCACAAAGATCTTTCCTCTTTTCCCTGGATTTGACAATCTGATCCTTGAATGTTTGAATGAATTTCTCAGCATCCCTAAGATTTGCTTTCAATTCCCGTACTTCTGCTTTAGATTGATCAAGGTCATCAAGTGCCACCAAAAGTTGTTGAAGACTACCAGAGTCCATCACATTCCAAGATCCACCTCAAGCTGCTAAACTTATTTCGAGGAATCAGATGCTTTGATACCAATTGTTGGACTCAAGGGAACATTGAGAGAGGGGGTGAATCAGTGTTCTGCAAATTTGAACTTTATTAATCTGATAATTAAACCATTTCAACATTAAACCAAAGAAAGATGCAAACACACAAAGTAATCATCCACAACACCATAACACAAGGATTTTTACGTGGAAACCCTGTCAGGGGAAAAACCATGATGGAGGTTAATCCATAATTTGAGTACTCAAATATAAGTTTTACAAAAGGGAATGCACTTGCATTCAAGCACACTGCCTAGAGCTCACTGCTCAATATAAAGGCTCGCTGCCTTACAAAAGTTCAGATTAAAACCATCTAAAGGATTGAACTGAAATAGTAGCATCTACTTATGCCAATTCACAATTTTAGTTAGGCTCATGGATCAGATTGTGGACCTTCTGTCTGATTTTTCTCTTCGCTTTGCTCTTCTCTGCAATTCACAACACAAATCTATGTATAGATGAATTTGGACCACTAACCTTCTGAATTTCACACCACACACTCATATACTTTACATACTACACATTCTCTCTACAAAATGATACTACTTATCTCATATATATATATCCGCTATCAAGGATTTGATCATTCATATGTCGGCTTACATAAAACATAAAATACTTTCCAACTGTCGGCTAAATCCACCACTAATTCTTTATGTGCACCACCCATAGTCGGTTAAAGCATATTGAGGACCCAAATAAACATATTCAAACACAAAAACATTTAACCAATTACTTCTTAAACATCCACAATGACTAATTTCGCCAAGTCATCCTTCTAGCACAGATAACCAGAAAGTTAGTGCACTAGATCTCCTAGATCGTACACCAGTGAATGCGTAGCCAAAAAACTCTAGAATAAGATATTACAGATACTCGATGATATTCCCTAAGATGTGCAACACAAACTGATAAGCATATAATGCATATTGATCGACAAACTTAGGTTTAATTTGATGCCCTGTTCTTCATTTTGTTCTATCGGTATGAACCAAAACTAAACTATGGACCAAATGAATGAATTTAGGTTGCCATCCATGGTAACACTAGAATCCATATGCCAACATAAACAACATTTTTAAACCTATCACTATTTTTAGAACTTGATCCATTACTAGTAGTGGGTAATTATCTTTTAGTGATGACTAATTCAAATTATGAAAATCTACACAAATGTGGATATCTCCACTCTTCTTTCTTACTGAAATAATATTAGTTGTATTTAATGATGGATAGGAAAAATAATTCTAGCATTCAACATTTTTTGGATCTCAGAAAGAATGGTACCTGAGATTTTCGGGTTGTACTACCTTTGTTTATGCTTATGAGGTAAAGAAACTAACTTGAGAGGAATCTCGTGTTGAACTTATTTTGAACAAAATACTTCAAGTCATCATAAGAATAGGACAAAACATCAATGTACTATCATAAAAATGTTATAAACTTTTTCCTTTCCTACAACGAGTAACATTTCCCAATATTCACCATTTTGGGATCACCTTTTGCTCCTAGGTTGATTTGTTCAACCTATGTTGATGAGTGATTTGGATGTTGTTTCTGTTTGATATAGTGGTCATGCTTATCAAAAAAATTCTCTAGGGAGACTAATCCTTTAGGAATTTTATTCCCTTTTAGTTGTAAGATCTCCTCACTAGTTTCCTGATCTACTTTAGTGATTGATTCTCGAGGAGTAGAGACACTCCCTTCAAAATGTAGATCACTAATTTTTTTTGCCTTTTCTAGAAAGGTGATAATTTGATTATCATCATTTAAAATTTTCCAATGGCTATAATTATTAGGAACACTGGGTCAAAATACCAAATGAATGGTATACTTACTTTATGACAAATCATGAGAGTGGATAATGTAGCCAAAGAATCTGCCTTGTCATTATATTTCCTTGGAACCATAGATATGTCAAAAGCATCAAAATATTCTACGCAATCCCAAACATGATTTTGGTAATGCCTCAACCTTTCATTCTTTGTTTGGTATAGATTTCTTGCCTAATAAACAATAAATTTAGTATCACCTTGCGCATGAAGATTCTTGATCCCTTTCTTCAGTGCAACATTTATTCCTAACAACAAGGCCTCATACTCAGTAATATTGTTAGTGTTGTCAAATTGCAACTTGAAATAAAAGGGGAAGATCTTTCCTTTTGGGGATATGAGAACTATCCCTACTCCAAATCTAATGGAATAACAATTGCCATCAAACTCCAAAGTCCAAATGTCATTTGAACTTCCTATGTTGGTATTTTAAAAATATGGAATCTCTTCACTCGAAGAGGATAATTCATCAGTTACTTAACCTTCACTTGAATCGTCATCCAATGACCCAGGAACTTCATCGATCATCGAGAAATAGGAGCCCATTCCAGAGGACTCAAAAAGAATCCAATCTTTTGGATCCTCAGATTTTGTCACAGTGTACTTAGCTTCACATTTTGGAAGAAGTTTTTGCATAACACCTTTAATAGGTATTTTGGCTTCAGAATAATCCATGTTTTTCTCACCACCAACATCCTTGAATTTTTTTTATCTCAACAATATTCCATATGAAGCTAGGACATTAGCTACAAGAATCATCATTTGTATCCTCTTATCAAGGAAAGCAGCAAATGCAAACTGAGCATCTTTGATTTGCCCTGAGGGGAACTTGTTTGGTTTCCATAGAAAAGCACTGCCCAAAAGTCTTTGTCAAAGTTAAGCCCAAAGCATTAGCTACTTTGTCTAGCATCACATTATCGGAAGCACTTGATTCAATGACATAGTTACTAAGTTTATGACCATTGACTAGTAAGGAAATATAAAAAGGTTCTATTTTCCCAAGAGCATATGAAGGAGTTGCAACAAGGTTTCTTTGTGTAGGCCTAGGTTTAGGAGCGATAGGTGCATTTTGGAAAGATTCTTGACCAGAATGAGCTCCTTTTCTTTTGATAGACTTGGCCAGTCTCTCAAATTGTTCAAGGTTAGCTTGGAGATACTTGACCTCAAACATTTGGATTTTAGAAAGCTTGGTAAGGGTTCACCAAAGAATATGAGGGATTTTCACTTTGGGGTTTTAGATTTGGTGCATTGGTTCTAGATGTAGAAGAAGAAGTAGGAGAATTTAGTGTACTTGTTTGTTTCTTGTTATGTCCTTTGGTTGAACTGGTAAAGGGGTCCCCCTCTTAGCAATTATGATCACCAAATATGGGTAATCCTTTGACTTAGTTCTATCAACCTCATGTTGATTATCCAGCTCATTTTGAGAGCGGGTGAAAACAACATAAGACTCACCATATGTCTCTTTTTCTTATTCAACCTCTTCATATTTAAAAAACCCGATGTTAGAGTCGCCAACTATCTCTGCTTCCTCCTTTGTGAAGAGATTAACACCATCTTTTGAGACATGTTCTCATGGTGGAAGACCATCTTGTTCAAATTCATAAAAACCCACTACTACATTTATAAGAGGTGCCTCCAGCGCGAGCCTTCCTTATGGTGGGGGAAGTTTGTTCTGGTTTTGATTCCTTACAACATTGTTTAGATAGTTATAATATTTTGGGTATGTCCTCCTTAGAATGTCCTTTTAGGAGATAACAAACAAACTTTGAGACATTTGCTTCTTGAGAGCCAACAATTCATTAGCTAGCTTTTGCACCATAGGATTTGTGGTGTTAGTAGGTGAGGTCGAAAAGGACTATTCTCTAGACCTATTTGAATCTTTCCTTAATTTTTCTGCAAGGATTAGATCATCCTCTACTTTGATAGCCAAAATTTCACCCTAAAATCCAACAAACTCCTTCACAACAACTTTCACCTGAGAAATGTACACACCCAGTACATTCAAATAATTTTACCATACACTACAACTTAAGAAACTAACTTTCAAAGCACCAAACCTCAAACAACCTTGACTAAAGAAAGATACCAACACTATCAATATCCCTTCAGATCCACAAGACCTGAAACTAAATTGCAGAGAAATGCAGAGCAAAAAACATTTCTCCTAGACACCTCTGCAATACACCATTCATACACTAGTGAACACAACTTCTTTTGCACAATAATCCAACATATCGAATTCTAAATATAACACCTTTGAACACCTTTGATCAACATATCCAAAATGCATAGGCAAATCTTCAACCTAGAAGAAATGCGGAGCAACACCATAACACTACTCTGCAACCCAAAACAACACTACAACACATTGTTTCCTCTTTTTATCAAATTTTCTCAAAAGCACTTGGAAACCAAGCATCAGAGACACATCCTCATCAGCTTCATCACTTACTCAACCATAGACAAAATATTATCAAAGCAACACTAGAGGTTGACACCAGTAGCTTACTAATGACAAAATAATGCAACTAATCAAAGCATCATCAACAACTACACATACTTGTGTAACTATATTCTTCTCATACAATTGACACCAATGACAACGTAGGCTTGTTTACATCAATGACAACACCAATCTGGTCATACTTGCAACAACCTCACAGACACATCTTCATGCTCTACTCAAAGGACTCCACATGCAATGTAAAATGCATCCATGTGCTCATTTGGATGTTGTTTGCCATCCTAGTAGAACTAGGGAAAGTTATTTCACAAGCCACAAGGAAGTTCATGTGATGGTGGTGTGAAATTTAATGGCCCAAAATCATTTCCCCATAGACCTTGAGTAGCCATTCTGCTTGGGTTGAATGGAGGAATAAAAAACCTTTGAATTGGTGCGATAGGCAAGGCCCTACAAGAACTAAAAGGTTTGTTTGGTATAGGAGATCTTGCGTTGGTAGGAGGAAAACTCCTTGTACACTAAAGAGGTTTCCTCATACCTACAGGAAAAAAATCAAATTTATGCTTTAGCAATAAATAAAATGTAGGATTAATGAGTCCTTGAGCCCTTCTACCACATGTGTAACTTTATTCTTGAAGATTACAAACTTAACAAAAAATATGGATCAACAACAACAAAAATAATTATAGACAATAAGGTGTTGGTTTACTTTAACCAAATGTGTGAGGCAAGTTAAGAAACTAACTTCCAAAGTACCAAACCACAAATAATCTCAACTAAAGAAAGATACCAACACTATCAAAATCCCTTCAAATTTGTAAGACTTGAAACCAAATTGCAAAGAAATGTGGAGCAAAAACATTTCTCCTAGAAACCTATACAATACACCGTTCATATATTGGTGAACACAACTTCTACACAATGATCCAACATACCAAATTGTGAATACAACACCTCTTAACACCTTTGATCAACATATTTGAAATGCATAGGTAGATCTTCAACCTAGAAGAAATGCGGAGCAACACCAAAACACTACTCTGCAACACACTGTTTCCTCTTTTTATCAAATTTTCTCAAAAGAACTTAGAAACCAAGCATCAGAGATACATCCTCATCACCTTCATAACTTCCTCAACCATATATAGAAGCTTATCAAAGCAACACTAGAGGTCAACACTAGTAGCTTACTAATGACAACATAATGCAACTAATCAAAGCATCATCAAAAACTACACATACTCTTGCAACCATCTTCTTCTCGTAAAGTTGATACCAATTACAACACAGGCTTGTTGACATCAATTACAACACCAATCTTCCCATACTTGCAATAATCTCCCCCTTTGTCATTGATGACAACACATGATGTGAAAAACCATCAACAACAAATAACTCTACTCCATACCTATTTCCTTCTCTCTCGCATTACTCATTCTCCCTTATTCAGCTATACTATTCTCTCCCCCTTTCTTAACTGGAATATAAACATTTTCACATGATTCTCTCCCTTAGCTATCTTCTTTTTCATGTGACTCTCTCTCCCCCTTTGACATCAATGGAAAAGGACAAAATATTTGCATTAATTAGGTTTCTCCTTTGACATCAACCAAACTTTTAACAACTGCATAATGACAACACATACTCCCCCTGATTGCAACAACCAAAAAAGTTAATACCTACTCCCCCTAAGAGGTAGCCTCCAACATCAGTCCAAACTAATAATGAATCTTGAAATCCACTAGATTTCATACATCTCATTATGCATCTAGTTCAAAGAAGGAGGGGCAATAACCCCCAACTTCTCAGAGATACTAAAATGTATCCTTAGGAAGAGCCTTAGTGAATATATAAGCAACCTGATCCTTTGTAGGAACATATTCAAGATTTACTTCATTCTCTACAACCTTTTCTCTCAAAAAGTGATACCGGGTTGAGATATGTTTTGTCCTTGAATTCATTACCAAATTCTTTCAAATATTGATAGCACTTGTATTATCACAGAAGATAGAAATTGGTTCATCATACACTATTTTGATATCCTTCAATGTTTGTCTCATCCACAACACATGTGTGCAACAAGATGTTGTTGCAATGTATGTATTTTGCCTTTGCAGTAGAAAAAGACACTAAATCTTGTTTCTTACTTAGCCATGACACTAATCTACATATAAGAAAGAATGCACAACCACTTGTACTTTTCTTGTCATCCACACAACCAGTCTAATCTGCATCTATTTAAGCACACAAAGTAAAATCGATATCCTTTGGATACCACAAGCCATGATCCGAAGTGCCCTTCAAGTATCTAAATATCCTCTTCACTACTGTAACATGTGACTCTCTAGGATCTTCTTGAAATATAGCCACAAGATAAATTACATGCATGATATCTGGTCTTGTAGCAGTTAGATGTAGCAATCCACCAATCATCGATCTATAGTTGCTCTGATCGACCTTAGGAGATTCATCATTCTTGCTCAGCTTACAACCAGTAACCATAGGAGTACATACTGGTTTAGAATCTTCCATTCCAAATTTATTCAACATTTCTTTGATATACTTTGATTGTGAAATGAAAATACCTTTATATGTCTTATTTATTTGCAATCCAAGGAAGAAATTCATCTCCCCAAATATAGACATTTCAAACTCTTTTTGCATTTCTTTTGAAAACTTCTTGCACATATCTTCATTGCCTCCAAATATTATGTCATCAACATATACAACCACAATCAAGATTTTATCTTTTTAAACTTTAAAGTAAAGATTGCTATTTGTGGTACCTTTATTGAATCCTTGTTATATCAAATACTTATCCAACCTTGCATACCAAGCTCTAGGAGCTTGATTCAATCCATATAATTCCTTCTTCAATCTGCAGGCAATATCCAATTTGTCTGATAACTGAAATCCTTCTGATTGTTCTATATATACCTCTTCTTCAAATTCTCTATTCAAGAAAGTAGACTTCACATCCATTTGATAGACTTTGAAATCCTTATATGTTGCAAATTCCAAAAATATCCTGATAGATTCCATTCTTGCCGCCAGAGCAAATGTCCCCTCAAAATCTATTCCTTCAACTTGTGAGTAGCCTTTACACACAAGCCTTACTTTGTTCCTCACCACTTCTCCATTCTCATTTAGTTTTTTTCTGAATACCCACTTAGTTCCAATCACATTTTTATTTTTTGGTCTTGGGACAAGTTCCCAATTCCAATTCTTCTCAATCTGCAATAGTTCTTCTTTCATAGCCTTGATCCAATATTTATCCTTGCATGCCTCAATCACTATTTTAGGTTCAACTTCAAAAAGTAAACATAGATTTACCTATTCTTTAGCAACTTTCCTTCTTGTCAATACACCTTTTTTACTATCTCCAAACATCTAATCTTCGAAATGATTCTTTTGCACATACTTAAGAGTTTTAAGAGCCTTTTTTGGAGCTTCTTCCTCTTCAATATGCACTTCTCTTTCTTTAGCTTTTTCTTCTTCTCTGCAAGAAGACTCATCTGATTCATATCCATCTATCATCATTGAACTCTTCTATAAATCTTCATCAACCTTAACACTTGCACTCTCAAAAATATTTCTCAATCTCTTGTTGTAGCACTGGTAAGATTTGCTTCTAGTAGAATATCCAAGGAAGATACCTTCATCAGACCTTGCATCAAACTTGCCTAAGTTATCTTCATCTCTTCTAATATAAAATTGTATTCCAAACACTCTGAAGTACTTGATAGTAGGAATCCTTCCATACCATAGCTCATAGGGAGTCTTTGTACTATTTTCTCTTACTTGAACTCTGTTAAGTATAAAATAGCACTATGAATTGTCTCTCTCCAATACACTTTCGATAGATTTTCCTCTTTCATCATTGTTCTTGCAACTTCTTGAACAGTCCTGTTCTTTCTTTCAACTACTCCATTTTGTTGAGGAGTCTTGGGGGCGGACAAGTGCCTCTTTATGCCATGATCTTGACAAAAGATGTTAAAATTATTAGAGGTGAACTCTCCACCTCTATCAAACCTTAAACATTTGATTTTCATATCCATTCCATTCTCAACCATAACTTTGAATGCTTTAAACTTGTCTAGCACTTTTTTATTTTTCTTTGAGAAAAGTAACCCATGTCATTCTAAAATAATCATCAATTAAAAGTATGAAATACCTGTCACCTTGAAGACTTCTTACTCTTTTAGGACCACAAAGATCTATATGCACTAATTCCAACAATCCAATAGTATATTATACTTTGACTTTGAAGCTTCTTCTTGCTTGCTTTACAATTGACATTCTTTACATACAACGTTGATAGGCTTTGTAATCTTTGGCAAATCTCTCACAGCTTGAACTGAACTAATTCTCACTAAGTTATCAAAATTGATGTGACACGTTCTTCTATGCCATAGCCAACTTTCATTAATCTGAGTCATAAAGTAGTGACCATTAGCACCCTTAAGTTGATAAACATTTCCATTGGTTCTTCTTTTAGCAACAACCATAATTTTGTATCCTTTTCTGATCTCACATCCATCATTCTAAAACATAAGATTGTATCCTTTACTACATATTTTTCTAACACTTTTTAAGGTTGTTCCTTAAACCCTTAACATAGCAAACATCAACAGTATTATGCTTGCCATAAAAATTGATAGAACCTTTTCCACATATCTTAGTAGATGTATCATCACCAAATCTAACACATCCTCTTTCATAATTTTCAAGTTTAACAAACTTACTTTTATCAATAGTCATATGATTAGAGCATCCACTATCAATGATCCAATAATTCTTCTCCTGTTAGGCATGAAAAGCAAATACCAAAGTACCTTCAGCTTTATCCTTTGTCTTTGGAGGCCTTTCCTTCATACATCTCTCAAAGTTAGTAGAAATATATTCATATTTTAAAGCCATGAACAAGCATTCATCATCTTCATCTCCATAATCAGATTCATCATAAAAAAATAATTGCATCTTCTCTAACATAATAAATTTTCTTAATCATCTTACCTTTTTTGTCCTTGATTTTTTTATTCAAAGCTCTATTTGGACATCTCAAAGCATAGTGACCTATCTTTCCACAACTAAAACATTTAAAAGGCAACTTACCATTGTACTTTACCAATACCCTTCTTCATTATCCTTACAAAGTTAGCTTCTATATCATCAAGATCCTTTTGATCTGATTCCTTGATCTCCTCTAATTTCCTAGCCTTAAAAGTAGTCTCAACTTTTGCACCACTATTTGTTCTAAATTCTCTCATTTCAAAAGCAGTTAAGGATCCATACAACTAATCTCTAGTATATTGATTTAAATTCGCAAATTCTTTAATAGCAGACACTTTATGACTATAAGATTTAAGAAGAGTTCTGAGAATTTTCTTTACCACTTTTGGTTATTTGAGTTTGCCACCAAGACCTCTGGTGGAGCTGAAAACTTCATCTACCCTCTGCATATAGCTTGTAACATTTTCTTCTTCGAACATTCATAAGTTCTCAAACATGATCTTCAAATTTTGCATCTTAGCTTCTTTAACCTTATCATCTCCTTCATAAATTCTTTCTAAATTTTCCCAAATTTTCTTAGCAATTTTTAGACTCATAACTTTCACCAATTCATAATTTGTAAGACTATTTAAGAGAGCATGCCTTGCTTTACCATTCTTTCATAGGCTTTGATCTCATCAACAGTACTTGGACCATTTGTAGGTTCAGTATATCCATTCTTAACAGACTTCTCGATATCATATCCAAGACAAATAAGAAAGCCTTCCATCCTTGTCTTCTAGAATGCATAATTTGTTCCATCAAATATAGGGATCTCCTTCTTGTGTGTCATCCTAGATCTACCTCAAGTGGTTAATCTTTCTTCCAAGGAACATTTCTCTGATACCAATTGTTGAATGCACAAGACAACTAAGGGGGGTGAATCAATTCTACCTTAAAACTTCAAAACCCTCACAAACATTCGGATCCACATTCATTCAATTAACCCTTAATCTGTTATAATGATTTAGCATGAAAAGAAAATAGCATAAACTAAAACGAATCAACACCATGCACAAGAGAACACTAGATTTACGTGGAAAACCCAAGATTGGAAAAACCACTGCGAGGATTACCTCACAATATAAAGTAATATCAATGTTGAATACAATAAGGCTCACTACTGGAGGGCTCACTGCCCAAAGAAAGAAAGGCTCATTCCCAAAATAGAAAAGAAGATAAAGAAGAATGTTACACTAATAAATCTACCTCAATGCAATAGATAAATCCACCATAATACCACCAACACCTTCACAACATAACTAAAGAATTGTAAACACCTTTTGCTCACTACATCCAACAATCTAACACATGAACGCTTGCATTGCACTTCTCAGATTCACACTCTAACACTCTATAATTTGTATCATTCACATCTTACTTTACTTCTCTTTGCATCCCTCAATACCTCAACTCATATTTATATCATCTTCAACCTTGAAAACATTCTCCAAGGTTGGATATGCACATCAACTGTGTAAATTCAAATTAGGTTGGCACCAAAACACTTTTGTGGTAAATAGAAGTGAAAGAGAACAAAACCACTCCTTATCTAGGACCCAAATCTATAACACCATGATACAACACGCTTCTACAAGTAATAAATATCAACTACAATTAGTTTAAACACCAAGGTCGATTGTTACCCATGTAAAAACCATTAAATTTTAAGTACACACTTCCTTTGATTCAACAATAAATCGTAAACAACAAATGGCATATGAATAAAACCTAATATATTCCATAAACACTTTGAAATCCAACAAAATCCTTTGTAACAACTTTCACCTAAGAAATGTCCACACCTAGTACATTCAAACAATTCTACCATACACTGCAACATAAGAAACTGACTTCCAAAGCACCAAACCTCAAACAACCTCGACTAAAGAAAGATACCAACACTATTAACATCCTTTCAAATCTGCAAGACCTAAAAGCAAATTACGAAGAAACATGGAGCAAAAAACATTTCTCCCAGACACCTCTGCAATACACCATTCATATACTGGTGAACACAACTTTTGTACAATAATCTAGCATACTGAATTCTAAATATAACACCTCTGATCAACATATACAAAATGCATAGGTAGATCTTCAACCTAGAAGAAACACAGAGCAACACTAGAACACTACTCTGCAACCCAGAACAACACTACAACACATTGTTTCCTCTTTTTATCAAATTTTCTCAAAAGAACTTGGAAACCAAGCATCAGAGACACATCCTTATCACCTTCATCACTTACTCAACCATAGAAAAAATATTATGAAAGAAACACTAGAGGTCGACACCAGTAGATTACTAATGACAACATAATGCAACTAATAAAATCATCATCAACAAGTACACATACTCTTGCAACTATCTTCTTCTCATACAATTGACACCAATGACAACATAGGCTTGTTGACATCAATGACAACACCAATCTTGTCATACTTGCAACAACCTCACAGAAACATCTTCATGCTCTACTCCAAGGACTCCACATGCAATGTAAAATGCAAAAATGTGTTCATATAAATGTTGTTTTCCATCCCAGTAGAACTAGGGAAAGCTCTTTCGCAAGCCACAAGGAAGTTCATGTGATGGTGGTGCCAAATTCAATGGCCCAAAAAGAATTTCCTCACAAACCTCGAGAAACCATTTTGCTTGGGTTGAATGGAGGAATAAAAAACCTTTGAATTGGTGTGATAGGTAGGGCCCTACAAGCACTGAAAGCTTTGTTTGGTATAGGAGATCTTGTGTTGGTAGGAGGAAAATTCCTTGTACACTAAAGAGGTTTCCTCGTACGTGCATGCAAAAGATCAAAGTTATGCTTTAACAATAATTCAAATGTAGGATCAATGAGTCCTTAAGCCCTTCTACCACATGTGTAACTTTATTCTTCTAGATTACAAACTTGACAAAAAATATGGATCAACAACAACAAAAAATTATAGACAATAAGGTGCTAGTGTACTTCAACCAAATGTGTGAGGCTCTTAGTTGTGTGTTCAGTTCCCTAATAGATTCGCCAAAAAACCATTGGGTAAATGTTTTTTTATCAAATAACTAATGAAAAAATGGTCATATCAACCATAGTATGATGAGATAAAATCTCTCCTCTCAAAAAGGGGAGGCTCCCTTCTTATTGCTAACTATAATCAACCAGTAATTCACTAAACTTATATACACTAAAACTATCCATAAGGTGTTTCCATATCATCTAATCCTCTTATTTCAGAATAGATGTTCTCTTACAAACTTAGAATAACAATTTATTGATGCTTACAATATTTAATGAACCACAAACTACTGATTAGAACAATAACAACCAATACTCAATTTAGTTAAACAAAAGGGTAACTAAAATGATACCAACAAGTGTTAACACCAAGAAACCCACAAAAGAACAAAGCCTTTGTTGCTTCTTATGTCAATTGGAAAAGAAAAGGTATGGAATATGATACAACCCAAAGTCTTCACTGTATTCCAAGATAATATCAAACAATCATAAATGATAACTTACAACCCAAAGTCTTCACCGTATGCCAAGATGAGATCAAACAATCATAGACGATAACTTACAACCCAAATTCTTCAAGTTACTTTCCAATAACAAACATAAGCACAACTTCAAAGATTGTATTGCAACTCAAAGTCTACAAAATCAAATTTAGAACGCCTTATAGAAAATTTGATTACATGCCACAATTCAATCACATACACAAGAGAATGCAATAGAAAATACTTAAGAACAATTCCAATGCACCACAAGCTTGATTCAAGACACATATTGAATGCAAACTTAATTTCCTTATATTGATTGGATATGATTTACACTTTTGAACACAAAGTTTCAATGTACTCCTCAATGCGGTAGTGTTTCACTTCAATAGCTAAAAGATAAAAATTACAAAAGAGCTCCCTCTTATTTATAGAGGGAATCTACGAGCAAAAATAGGAAATTTATAACTAATTTGAATTATTCAAGGTCAGAGTCTAATTTGATTTGAGATTGTACTCCTTTTACATGTAATTGTATATTACAAAAAGACATGTAAAATGTCATTTATAAACTACAAAGTTCATAATGAAAAACTTGGAAAATAAATTATGTTTGTAGACACATTCTCTTCTTCTTCTTTCTTTTTCTCCAAAAAGTCTTCATATCTTTTCAAAGCTGCCTGAGCTTCAGTGTCATTTGGCCCTGGTGTGTAACTAGAGATGGCTTGAACTCATGTGATAGAGTCCTCTATGTTGACATGTACTTTTTTGTGTCCATCCAAAATTATCTGCAACTCATCCAACATTACTTGGAAGTCCAATAATTTATTAGAAGAAGATAGAAAGCTTTTGATTCTAGATCTCAGTATGAATTAGTGTAGTAAATTCCTAGATTGTATCCATGGGAAGATTTTTATGACTATCATCAAGTATCTGACATGGAAGTTCCCCTATCTTGATAGTGATGTCTAATCCTTTATCAATGCTTGTATCTTGGGTTTCCTATAGATATTTTATCAATCCCTTGAGGATATCTCTCTTATGCTTCATTGCTTCCCGGTACTCAATATGAATTTTCCTTATGGGGATCACCCCATTCTCAACTAACACTTCCAACTTGAATTCTTTTAGCTTTGGTCGTCTCAAGGTCCTTTTACACCAGCTACAAATTTTGATAACATGTCAAGTGTTTGATTCAACTTTTTCTTGACATTATTCATTTTGTTAAATAATTCGATAGTGAAAGGAAGCCGTGTACGTGGAAGCAAATTTCTACACTAATCTAAGCAAGAGTGTATAGAAAAACTTTCATTTTAACACCTTTAAAGAGTTACAGTAATGAGAAACACATAGGAATACTGAAATAGAAAAACTTGATGTAAGTTCAGATCTAAGAGAATTTCACCAACATAATAGTATGAAAAACACAAAGCATAGAAGAAAGATGGACAAAAGAGAAGTAGACAAAATATACGTGGGGAAATGCTTCTAGTGGGTTATGAAAAAACCTTACAAATTTCATATAACATGTGTCCTAAAGGTTTTTCAGACTTACAACACATTCAACATTCAAATAATAAGTCAAACATGACTATCACACTTATTCTTTCACACTTTTGTCATACCCCACTAAGGCACCACACTTTCTCCATGCAAAATATACCTTATGATGCATCATAGAATATGTCATAAAATGACACCAATTGTCCTAGGTCCATGATTCCAAGATGGGATGCCTACCTACACATGTGATAAAGATGTGTCATACAGTCACCTCCAATGGGGATGCCACCCAACCAGTGGGTCCCACTTAATGACATGACATTGTAGGCAATTAATTAAAACAAATAAATACAATAATACATTAAATAATTCAATGTTAGGACTTTAAGGTTGAAACACCTTATTCCCAACAAATAGAAGAATTTATAAGTTGAGTTCCTTGTGCAATTAGTCTTTCTATCAGTGCATTCACAACTTGACCTTGTGCCCTGATCCTTTCATCCCTCTTAATTGCACCATCATCAACATATGTTGTAATAGGTTCAACTAATTCAGAAGATTGACTTATCCTTAACAACACAGAAGTAAGTTGTTCCACCTTAAGCTTAAGTTGATCTTTGATAACCTTATCTCTATCATATCTCTCAATCAAACTAGCTAATACTGCTTGTAGGTCCTCCTTAACACTTGTTGGTATAATTTCAATTAATCTTTCATTTAACTAAATTAAGTATCAATTATTATTTCTCCAATTAGTTGTTTGTGATTCATTACATATTGTAAGCATCACATGATTGTTATTGTAATTTTGTAAGAGAACGTTTATTTTGAAATAAGAGAATTAGATGATATGGAAACACCGTGTGCATAGTTTTATTGTAAATAAGCTTAGTGAATTATTGGTTGATTATAGTTAGCAATAAGAAGGGAGCCTCCCCATTTTGAGAGGAGAGATTTTGTCTCATCATACTATGGCTGATATAACCATTTTGTCATCATTTAGTTGATAACAAAATACTCACCCAACAATGCCTTAGATAAAACTTTTGCAACTTGTCACTGAGTGTGGTACACCAAACTAGAAAAATATCATTGTAGGAAACTTGAAAACACATCAAGACAAGACATGTGTACTCACCTCAACATTATTCAAGATAGTAAACTGACTACTAGCCTTCCATATTGCTACAATGTTGACTTGCACCATTGGATATCTTTGCACACTAACAATCTTCAAAGAACATAGAATCTTAAGCACACTTTTGACATCAATGAAAAGAAAGCTTATCAAGCTACAACAATCTCCCCATTTTTCATTGATGGAAAAACCAACTGATGTGCACAAACACTCCCCCTTTAATGCACATTTCTCTCCCCCATTGATATCAAGGAAAAAGGGCAAAAGGACTCCCCTTTTTTACAATCTATCCTTCTTGAAGCAATTTACAAGCTCCTCCTATCAGCAACAACCACTACCTGCTCCCCCTGAGAGGTAGCCCCCATCGGTCCAGGAAAAGATATGACTTGAATTACTCCCCCTGGACATATACACCAGCTATGCATCTAGTAAGAAGGAGGGGAAATTACCCCTAACTTCTACTTGATATATTTAAATGTATCCTTTGCAAGTGCCTTTTTGAAAATTTCTACAACCTAATCCTTTGTAGATACATACTCCAACTTCACTTCTTTATCTATAACCTTCTCTCTCAAAAAATGCTACTGAATCGATATGTGTTTGGTTCTATAATGCATCACTGGATTCTTGGAAATATTGATAGCACTTGTATTATCACATAGAATAGGAACAGGCTCATCATACTTCATCTTGATATCCTTCAATGTTTTCTTCATCCACAACACTTGAGTACAACAAAATGCTACAACAATATACACTACTTTTGTTATTGATAAAGATACTAAATATTGCTTTTTACTATTGCATGAGAACAACCTGCTTCCTAAAAATAAAGCACCACCAGTAGTACTCCTTTTATCATCAACACAAATGGCCCAATCAGTATTAGTGTATCCAATCAGATCAAATTCATTACCTTTTGGATACCATAATCTATAATCCGAAGTGTTCTTCAAATATCTGAAAATTCTCTTGACTACCTTCACATGAGTTTCTTTAGGATTAGCTTGAAATCTTGCAACCAAACATACCGCATGCATAATATTAGGTCTTGAAGCAGTTAAGTACAACAAGCTTCCAACCATAGATCTATATAGAGTCTAATTAGTCAGGGGAGACTCATCATCTTTGCTCAAATGACAACCAATTACAATAGGAGTACTCATTGGTTTGCAATCTTCCATACCAAACTTCATCAACATCTCCTTGACATACTTGGCTTGATACCATAATCTAGCGGAGCAATTTGAAGACCAAGAAAAAAGGATAACTCACTTATCATAGACATTTCAAATTCCTTTTTGATTTCTTCACCAAACTTCTTGCACATTTCATCATTTCCACTAAAGATTATATCAACATATACAACAACTATAAAAAATTCTTTTATCCTTAATCTTAAGGTAAAGATTACTATCTATAGTACCTTTCTTGAAACCTTGTTTAAGCAAGTACTTGTCCAACCTTGCATACCAAGCCCTATGAGCTTGTTTGAGACCATATAATGCCTTTTTGAGTCTGCACACCATGTTTGGGTCTTTTGATAACCATAATCCATCAAGTTGATCTATATATACTTCTAATAATCAAAATCCATCAAGTTTCTCTATGTATAATTCTGATAACCGAAATCCATCAGGTTGCTCTATGTATACTTCTTCCAAATCTCCATTTAGAAAATTTGATTTGACATCCATTTGATATACTTTGAAGTCCTTGTGCGATGAAAAGGAAAGAAGAATTCTAATTGCTTATATTATTGCTATCAAAGCAACTGTCTCCTCAAAATCAATTCCTTATACATGTGAATAGCCTTTATATATCAATATTTCTTTTTTTCTTACAACTTCTCCTTCTTTATTCAACTTATTCCTGAATACCCTCTTTGTTCCTATCACATTCTTGTTCGTAGGCCTTGGAACCAATTCTCAAGTCTGATTTTTCTCAATCTAATTCAATTATTCTTCCATTGCTTGTATACATCCCACATCCTTGCTAGCATCAACAAAGGTTTTTGGTTCTACCTTTGATAACAAACAAAATTTACTTGTTCATTTGTCTTTGCAAGCCTTCTCCTAGTCAACACTCCTTCATTCTTATCTCCAATAATCTGATCTTCTAAATGATTCCTTTGAACATACTTGGAAAGAGTCTTATTGTGCTTTTCTAATCTTTCTTATTTCTCTTCAAATTATTCTTCTTCTAAGCAAAGGGTTGCATCAGATTCAGAGTCCTTAATTTCATTCATATTCCGATGTAGATCTTCATCAATGTTAACATTTGTACTTTCAACTATTCTTCCCAATCTTATGTTGTAATACCTTTATGCTTTACTCTAAGATGAAAATCTTAGAAAAATACCTTCATCAACTCTTGAATCAAACTTCCCCAAAGTATCTTCATCTCTTCTGATGTAGCATTTACTTCCAAAGACTCTAAAATACTTGACAATTCTCGGCCTTGCATACCATAACTCATATGGGGTCTTAGTGTTGTTAAGCCTTAATAAATCTCTATTGAGAATATAAATTGTAGCATGAACTACTTATTTACAATAAACATCAAGCATATTTGCTTTCATTAGTGTGGTCCTTGCCATCTCTTGAACAGTCCTATTTTTTCTTTCCACTACCCCATTCTACAAAAAAGTTCTAGCAACAGATAGATGCCTCCTTATTTCATGGTCTTCACAAAAATCATTACTCATTTGATGTAAACTCACCTCCTCTATCAAACCTTAAGTAATTTATTTTAGTATTCATTGCATTCCTAGCCATTGATTTGAAAATATTGAATCTACTAAAAGCATCAGATTTATCTTTCAAGAAAGTAACCCATGTCATCCTACAAAAATCATCAATAAAAATCATGAAATACCTTTCTCCTTTTTGACTTTTTGTTCTAGTAGGTCCACACAAATCAGTATGAATCGACTCTAATGGTCTAGAAGAATAATACTCTTTGGACTTGAAACTTATCCTTCTCTACTTTCCAAACTAACATTCCTTTCACACAGTGATTGCAGGCTTGATTATCTTAAGCATATCTCTTACCGCATGTGATGAGTTGATCTTCACAAGATTGTCAAAGTTCATATGTCATTCTCCTATATCAAAGCTAAAATTCACTTGTTTTTCCCAAAAGACAACTTCTCCCATTGACATCCCTTAGACTTATATGTCACCATTACTCCTAGATCCTTTTTCCACCAATTCTCTAGACCTTCCTTTTTTTATTTCACATCCTCTTTCATTGAATATCAAACTGTATCTATTTCTACACATATAATTCACACTAAGAATATTGGCCATGAGACCCTTAACATAAAGAAAATCTTTTGTCCTGTGCTTTCCATCAATACTTATTATGCCTTTTCCATAAATTTGTAGTGAAGTATCATCTCCAAGCTTGACTATGCCTCCATTCCATTTCACAAGCTTTATAAACTTGCTCCTATCCCCTATCATGTGGTTAGAACAACCGATGTCGATCACCTAGGAGTTTGCCTCATCTTATGCATGAAAAGAACTACACACAACTCTTGAATCTTCAGTCTTCTTGGTGTAACATGGTTATCTCAATTGATCAAATAACATGAAAATAGAAGCAATTGGGATCTTAAAATAATAAGAAACTATGAGATTATGATCAATCAAATGTCATACTCAATGAAATTAGATTTAACACCAAAAGACTCAATTCAAAGCATTAAACATAAAATTCAATGCAATTGAACCTAATTAATGATACAAACCTCTCAATCCCATTTTGGATTTATGTATAAGTGTGAGATGGATGTGGATTGCTCAGTTTTATACATTATCCATTGTTGCAAAAGATTTATTTAAAGGTTGATGATATTTGATTCACAAAATATGCTCTAGAATGCTCAAGATTTGAGTATGAAATCCTAGAGAGTAACTTTGCTATGAGGATTGTGAATGAAAATTATATGAAAAAGGTTTGGTATTTATAGATTTTAGGAATTATGATCAATGGCAAGGATTCAAAATGCTAATCAATGGATGAAATTGAATCGAGGACGTGAGTGTGGATCAAGGATGGATCAGGTGGTTGATAATCCATGAGGCATGGATCAAAGAGTAGATCAAGGGTCAATAATCCATGAGAGACTCAACAATATCCCTTAATTTTAGGAATTGTGTTGGAGATATTTTGAGTTGGATGGAAGAATTCAAATTTGAAAAGGGAATATTCTATGTGGAATATTATTTATGCAAGTTGGAGGATTGGAGGAAAATTAGCTAATTAAACAATTCATAAAAATCATTTAATTGTGCAAGTTGAAAAATTAAGAACTTTAATTAAACAATTAAGAATTATTTAATCAAAGAAGGATAATGACATTTAATTTAACAATTTTGACATTATTTAATCAAAAGGGGAGAAAATTATGAATTAGTCAAATAAAATTAATTATTTGATTAATAGGGGAATAAAATGAATTTAACTAAATAATTGAACATTGTTTAATTAAATAGAGGAATTAGGTGAAATATGAGTGAAAATGGTGTTAGTAAGTGAAATCGAAGTGTATGATATACTTAGGACATTTTCAAGTGTCTATGGGATGTTGTAATAACATCACCACAAAAGGTGCTTAAAAAACAAAGGGGCATTGCTCAAAACATGAAGGTCACACCTTAGGGAACATCACAGATGACATCACTGCCAAGAGAGGACTAGTCGAGGAATAGAAAATCACACCTTAGAGAGCACTAGTCATAACATTACCACCAAGGATAATGTCATATGCCAAGGAAAGTCACACTCTTATGGGACATCAAGTTGAATATCACCAAAAAGGAGACACGTCACATGGATTAATAAGGTCACACTTCCTAGGATATGTATGCTATCATCACTAAGAATGGACCATTTCTTATGCAAACAATGAGTGAAGGACTATATGCCCCCCTTTAAAATATCAACATACTTGATATGTTGGTATTTTAAGGAGAGAGAGGGGAAGAGTGGATCCTTGAAAAGAATGCACAACTCCCCAAAACAATTTATCCTTATCCCCCAAGCATAGAGACAAGGACAACCACACCGAGGACCATCATGTTGCTGCCATGGAAAATATGGTTGCACTTAAGATTGTACCACCATGAATGGCAATGAGAAAGACACATAAAGCTACAAATGCCTCATAGTAATGAGAAACATGGTAGGATGAAGATCAGTAATGATTAGAGGAATTAGGTGCATCTACAAAAGGAAGAGAACCACAATCCTAAAGATATTGTATTTTATTACTCAAGGCCTGACATTCATTGGTAGAATGACCATGCACTCGATGATATGCATAAAATGATTTTTTGTTGTAGAATTTCTTTTGTGTTATTGGAAGAATAGAAATTAGGAGGGATTTGAGAAGCCTTGACAAGATATTATCTTGATCCATAGTAGGGGACATTATTTTCTCTTGCGAAGAATATTTTTCTTTCTTACTACAAGATGTCATACATACACAAGACTCTTTAGGTTTAAATTGTGAGATTTCGTACTCTCCCATAAAGGAGGGTGTAAAATCTAATGAACCCTTGAATCATCACTAGAACATTAATTTTAAGATGAAGCAACATCATGACCATTATTTACACATTTAGTATCTATCATTTCAGGATGCACCAAGGTCAAAGTTATCTTAGAAGAATCTTGCGTGATGATATTGATATTAGGCGAAGGTTGATTTAATGCCTTTGTTTCTTTCAAAGGATTTGAACAATAACCAAGACCTAGATTGTTGTTTCTTGTGTGCTATGATCTATGTGGACATGGATACCTTGTTATTTCACTCCACATCCTTTTATATTATAACCAAATTGTTTCAAGATTTTGTACCCTCTTCCATAACGTTTTTCCATTTATTTTGAGGAAGGTGGTTTTTTATGCTTGGTTTCATCATAGGTAGATATGCAATCCATGTTATTTTCACTACTATAAGTTGTGAACTCTTGTGTCTTGGATGTTTCAATGTCGAATTGTGTTGATACCACTGCAAATTCTTTCTCTTTTCCTGAATTTTTTGTAATCCTGTATTCCCCCATGGATGTAGGTGTGAAATTGAATGAGCTCCTAACATCATCCAACAACTCTATCACATTTGAAAGACACTCATCTTTATCATCAAATTGTAAATGTTACACTTTTGTAGTTGGTGTTATTGTGCTAATAGGATTCATCATTCTTGTTTTAGTTTGTAAACATTGTTCAGATTTAGGATCAACTTTTATCATGCAAATCGTAACGTTGTAAGTGTATTTCAACATACATTGTAGCGTTGAAGAAACTGCATTCATTTCATGAATACATGGTCTACCCAATAGAATATCATATGAAATATATTGGGGCACGAAATGGATAGGAGTTTATAAAGTAACATATCTGACTTTGACAAGTAATGTTATCGTACCCAACGGTTGTTTTCCCACATTGTCAAAACCACAAATAGACAAATTAGTGAGTTGAATTTTAGTCTTATCCGCCCCAATTTTATCCAGAAGGTTTATACTGCAAACATTTTACCTAAAATCATTGTCAACAAGGGTATGCCTAATCCCAACTTTGTTAACAACAACTAATATCATCAAAGCATCATTTTGTGTTTGCTTTTGCACATGAGGTAATTCACTTTGATGAAAGACAATGTCCAAATTAGGTTGATTCATATTCTCAATCAAAGTTGCCACATCATTTGGTTACAAATCCTTTTGAAGCATGTCATGGTAAGCAGGTGATGTTTGAATCAAATCCCACAAGGATGTCTTAGCAGGAGTGTTACGAAGTTTCTCAACGGGATCAAATTCTTTACCACTATGTTGTGGGACGTTAGGTGTGGGTGGGAGATATTGTTCAGTGAATGGGATAGATGTTGGAGTTTTTTTGGTTGCTTATTGTTCCTAGTATTATATATGTGTGAGCAACTATGTGGTAACTTAGTTGTTGTGACACTTGATTACTGGGAAGTTGTCTTGCAAAGTTTAATCTAACACCTAGAGGTTTAGGAGGTCCTATAATGAGAGGTGACTTAGGAGGTTCAATAATTAGGGGAATTTTAGGAGGTCCTATAATGAGAGGTGACTCGGGAGGTCCAATAATTAGGGGACTTTTAGGAGGTCCAATAAGTAGAGGAATATTCAGAGGTTCAAAAGAAGTTTAGGAGGCCCAATAATTAGAGGACTCTTAGGAGGTCCACAAGGAGTTTGAGGAGGTCTAGTAATCAAAGGATACCTAATAGTTACTTGTGTGTTCATAACCTCAACGAATTTGATCTCTTGATGATTTTTTAACGAGGGGGGATCTAAGGTGACCTCCTTATCATCTTCATCTAAGAAAGCCATCTTACTATCTTTTGAAAGAAATGTATCAATGATTTAATACCCTTGCCAAATAATATATTCCCAAGTAGGAGAGGTAAGGGGAGAGAAATAAACAAGATTCTCATGACACACAATGATCAGATCTTATAGCACCAAGGTACATTCATTACAACTACGAGAGGTATCTAGAGCAGAATAACTATGATTGTCATGATTGTATATGATTTCATCCTCTTGCACCAAAACATTCTCACTAGTGGGAGAGATATTGGGAGATGAACGCAAATAAGGTAAATTTATATTAAGAAATGTGTCAATGATTTCATTCTCTTGCACCAATGTACTCTCATAATTAGGAGAGATTTTGGGAGAATGAATACTATGGTTATCATGAGTATCAATGATTTCATTTGTTGTAAGGTTAGAAGCCTTAGTGGATGATCTAGGTGATATGAATTCCCCAAGGGAATCATATAACATGTCAAAGGGCTTGGTAAATATAGAATGGGCTTGTGAAAAGAGATCTAACACGATTAGATTACTAATCTATCCCAATTATGCAATGCTTCAGAAAATGTACACAATTGTCCTACAAATATGATAATCTTCAATACTAAAATACAACAATTTATCATAAATTTACAACAAATGAAGCAAAATGACAAGTTTTTTTAACATGCAATAACAATTTTCCAGAATTTCAAATCAAATAATTGCAAGCAGAATTAGACAGAGAATGCAGAAATAGAGACCTGGGAAAAAGTTGTCTAAGCCACTTGGAGTAGGAAAGGGATGCCCAGGGGCATCTGAGTCCTTGATGGGGGTTCAAAAAACAAAAATACTAAATTTTTATGTTGTTTAATGTTGTTGTCTCTAGTTGTAAACAGGTTGAACAATGGATATTTTTCCAGATTTTACTCAATTTAGGGCAAGGTGATGTAAAATGCAAGTGTGCAACAAAGGTGAGAATATTTTTACAAGTTTTGAAATATAATTTTTAAATCTAAAATACAATAATTGACTGATTCTAAGATGCCACAACCTGAAAATGATGATTTTGATGCAATTTTAAAATCAAACAATGCAATATTTTTCAATTTAAGACAATGTGATTTAAATGTAAATATGCAACAATAAAGTACACTTTTGAATGCAATTTTCAGATCTAATATGCAATAATTGACTTATCTAAAGATGCAAAATTTTGAGAATGATGATTTGATGCAATTTTGAAACACAAATTTGCAATTTTTCACTTGTTTTTAACCTAAATGAAAGATGCAACTTACATGCAATGAATGATTTCATATTTTGACCACTTAGTGAATGCAATTTGAATGTAGATCAGATCTAAATAACTAAAACAAACCTTTATGCAACCTATGATGCAATATGTGAAGCAAAAATGTTATCTTTTTATGCTTTTATGATACAAACATGAAACCCTAAATGCACAATGCAACATAATGTAATACAAATCTAGACCTAGGGTTTGAAGACTTTCAATTTTAGAAAGTTTATAGTGTTGAGATGTCGGCTTCACCAAAATGAAACATAAAAAAAGGGATCCTAGGTCCTAAATGTAGAGAACCTAGGATGCAAGGGGCATTTTTCCAAGCTACATTAAGATGTAGATCAACAATGTGAATAGATTGAATTTCAACCAAGAAGGTGAGCCAATCAGACCTGGATGTACATCTAATTGAAGATGGGGATGGATTGTAAACTCAATTCAAAATGATTAACCTAGTGATCCTATATTCCCTAATATTAAAAATGCAAGATCTCGACAACTAACAAATTGAAACAGTCTGATTGTGCCTACAAGGACTTATTCACCCAATGGCGAATGAGTCTTTGATAGGGTTTCCTACTCAACTTTTGGGGTGCTTTGGTAGATATGAGACCTCCATTTCCACTTGCAAAATTTTTGGAACGCTGTCAGATAATTATGTAAGTGAGTTTCTGTGATTTGATAAGATGTATGGTTAAAAAGGCCACAATGGACAAATTATCTTCAATCCTTCTTCGATCCTCTTCAACCTGAGATCTGCACATTCACAAAGAGAGAAAATATTGGGCCATTTTAGGGGCTTGCATCAGTCAAACCTTGTGTAAGTGTTTCCACTTCCATAATGGCAATGTTGATGATAAATGGATAATTGAAAGGAAGGAATGATGAAACCATAAAATGCTACAACTCACCACCCTTCAATGGCTTCCTTGAAGGAATAAAGTCATAAACATCACCTCAAGGATTTGGATCTTGCTTGCTTGAATGCTTTGGAGACCTACAACAAGAGTTGTCCTTCAAAAAACAATGATAACATGATCACATAAACTCACATACACTTTGACACGATGCTTGGATCTTGAATTGTTGCAATAAAAAATTGAAATGTTGCTCTTGACTTGCTCTTGATGGTAACCTTTGCTCATAACTTTTTCTTCTAGTTTCAAATGGTGAAAAGACTAGGTATTTATAGGCTTTTGTTTAATTTCCCAGAAAATAGATCCCAATAGCCGACCTTTGCAAGTGGAAATTCAAATGTTACAATGCCACTACTGACATGTCCAAATTTTGAGGGAAACAAAGTAGTGGGATAGTGCTCCCATTGGGTGAATGATTCCTAGCCCTATTTTATGAAATTTAAGGTGTTGAGGGCAATGTATTAGATGAATGCATTTGTTCAATGTTTGCAATCCTTTGAGAAATGATAAAAGTAGGCCTTGGAATGCATAATTTGGAAAATTAGGTGCTTAATCAGGTCTAATAAATTAGGGGGATAAACATAATGTGAAATTGTTAAGGGTGACAATTTTCTACACTACAATTATAATAAATGGATTCTAAGCATTGAATGGAAAAATAAATGTTTATACATAGAATATATATACACATATATCCATGTATGTGAGAAATATACAATTGAGTATATCTATCTATAGTATATTATTTAATCTCTCTTTTAGAATTGTATATAACAATAGAGAATAAATATGTTAGTTGTTGTGATAAGTTCAATAAATTATTTTATTATACATAGGAAAATAAGTTTGTACACTGATATATATATATACATATATAGAGATAAATATAAATTTATATATGTATATATATAAAGTGTGGAAAGAATATTTTGTATATATATTTACAATTTGTATGACAATCTTGAAACTTATTATGCTATGTTGACTAAAAGAAATCAGGTTTATATTCAAAGATGTTGAAAGATTATAAATACTATAGAAATGGGCTTATTCTTGTAAAAGAATTTGGCAATATATATTGTATATTTATCAGTATTATTAAATGTGCTTTTTTGTACAAAGAATTAAAGAGGAAAACATAGAGGAATCATATTCACTTAAAGAAGAAGTTATTTTTTTATTGGTGAATAATACTTTTATTTTACTTATGTTTTGAGTTGACAAGAACTCATGAGAAAGACAAGGTTTCTAGAGTCAGTGTCATTGTTTGAAGACCAATAACTTGTAAGTGAAATCTAAATAGTATTGTGCATGCAAATAAGATAGTATTTCACTCTTAGAAATGAATGAAAAACTTATGAAAAAGTGGTAGTAGACAAGCTCTGAGATATTGTGAGTACGCAATATACAAGTGTTCATTGTTAGGAAAATATTTCCACAACCTTAGTCATGTACCAACCATAGTAAGTTATATGCTTTTTTTAATTTTAAATCCTTGTAAAAAGAAAAATTTGAACAAGTCAACCATGTGTTAAACCTTAGGTGAAAGGTCATTTCCAAGTCGAGTTAGAGGTGTGTGAACTCATGACTACATTTTCTATGGAAGTGATTATTTTATTTCAAAATTTTGACCAAATTAATTCAAAAAGCCTTTGCTTGCATTAGTTGGTCCATAGTGTTCCAGATTGTATATCCGATTAGATTGGTCATATGTACTTAGTTAGAAGTTGTCTAAAAGATGTATGATTAATTGGTTATGTAGTACACAACACTAAGACTCAGTTTTAGGAATGATTGTGCAAGCCTGCGATTGAGAGTCAATGTTAGCTGGACACTCTTGGCCCTACATATTTCTTCTAATATTCTAAATCCCGGGGGGTTTTCATTTATATAGTGAAATGATCTATTTTCCCTGGATCTTGCTTCTTTGACTCCTATTTTTATCAAATGGAAGATTCCTAGCTAGTTTATAATTATACCCTAATTCAACTAAATACTAAATGTCAACCTAGAAAGAATGCCCTAGCTTTTTAGTTTGCAAGATGTGGAAGTATTACAGGCGCAATCAAGATAAATATCAGAAATTGATCTCCTAATTGATATTCCTTTTCTAGTAATTAATATTAAGAGTTTTCTCCCTATCTATTTTTCCTTTCATTTTTCGTAGAAGGCTCATATTGTTGTTCTCATGGCAAGACCCATGGAAAACAATAGTATTACTATTAGAGAACTGGGCGAGATCTTTGCGACTAGGAGCCTTAGATCGTCAAAGATAATTGAAAGAGTTATCTAGGGTTGTACTAATAATCTGATTAACTATAATACCTTAGATGAAATGTATAAGGCCAATAATGGTCTTGTTGTGATTGAAATTAAAAATAAATCTGAGTATCAAATAATCATTGATGAATTTAAAATGGTTAATCATTAAAATTAAATATAAAAAACTACATGTTAATAATGAAATCCAAAGAACAAAAAAAATTTATTAGCACACAACTGATATATAATCAATTGACATAATGAAGGCCTTACAATCAATGTAGTTGCAGGCATTGCCACCACTCTGTACGTGTAAGGGCCCAAATATTGATTAATATACACCTTGAATTTGAAATTGGGAATTTGTGACTTCATGTAAGTTTGTATGTGTAATTTGAAGTTACTCTCTATATACTTTACCTAATGGAGGAGAAAATTGATGAAAAATAATTACTGTTAACACTTTAACAATTATTAAAGACTAGACTTGAAGTTGAATTGAGGAACTAAATGTGAGTTTCACTAGATTAGATCTGTGTTGTATGATAGCAACCCAGAGCTACAAGATTGAGCTACAAAGACAGATAATTCTAAGACATTTTCAGGGCATAAAGGATCCATTTTAGTCTTGATAGAATTATATTTCAATGTCATGTTAATTCACCATTGTTTTATCCAGTTCAAATACAATCCCAAAACCAAAACCAATCACCCAAACTACAAAACAACCAATACCCATTTCACTAAAAGACGTAATCTACCCACCCACTTCAATACCCATTTTGTAATGCGTGCATTTCACCACCCAAATCTAATCAAATCTCCCCAAGAATCTTTGCAATGAATAAAAACAAGGCCTCCCCACTTCAAATTTAAGCAAAAAACCAGCTATGAAAACTCAAAAAAATATAGTACCCACTTTAGCTAAAGATACTAATCATTGATCCACTTATTCGCACGTTGAACAAGTTGCAACAACTGTGAACAAGTAAATGTAGGATTCATCTTATTTTAGATGTAGGGTATTCTATTGCAGAAACCGTGAAGAGGTGTGGATGGTCAATTAATGGAAAATTTGATATATTTTTTTGCATTCATTAGTGTAGCATGACTAATTTTTGGGCTTGAGGTAGCCACACTCTATGCTATGATTACTTGATCCATCAAGGTTGTTATTGTCATCTCCCTCATTCCTTCCCCTTTTTATTCTCCTTTCAACCATCATATAATAAAACATCCTCCAAGGGTATAAACCTAGTGTATGATAACAACGAGAAAGCCACAAAAATTATTAACTTCATATATGCCACAAATAAACCCTATCATTCAAACAATGGATGTAGCAGGCTCCTTAACAAATATCAACTTTTATTATATAATTAAAGGCCTCAAACAATCAATGATAAATCTTTTCATACACAAACCTACTAGATTTTGAAGCTCAATCTTCCTGTTACGCCCACACATATATCATCAATTGCTTTGAGCCAACAAGCAAATAGCTCAACTAACACTTATAATGTTTGTAATGCTAGACACATTTGAACTAACAACCATAATGCTAACAACTTGAATTAGAAGTCTTACCAACCTATTATTCATAGATTGTCCATTGGATTAGATTAAAGAACAAAAGATAATTTATTGTCCAATTATTTTGCTCTCTGCTCTAGAAATCCAATCTCATTTTTGGGATAAAAACAATGGTATTGCTTTATTCAAACAAATGGTTGTCTTCGAGTTTATGTTGAAGAAAAAAACAATGCCTGGAAGAATCCAATAGGAAATGGATTGACACCATCCATACCATGAATTTATAAAGTTGTTTGCATAAGAGTCTACAAACACCAAAACAAACTTGCCTTTTTAAATAAAACACAAGAAATTGACATTTGCATAGCAATGCACATTGCAAAGCTGATCTCTTTGGCATCTTAGGTAAGGTATGGAAATGGTGGACATGCCAGTACCTTAACACCCACATGTATGTATCTAAATTGATTGATCAAGATAAATTCAAAGACTTACTGATTGAGGATAGTGACAGTCATTTTATAAAATAGATTGGCTTGAAAAATCACATGTCAAATAGAGATGGACAATAATTTCTAAAATTTGTATTTACCTCTCAATCATAATATTGCATCACCCAAGCATTTATAATACTTGGAAGCATACGATATCTTCCCCATATATATACACATATACACACACACATATACACACACACACACACATGTATATATATATACATATATACATATATACATATATACATATATACATATATACATATATATACATATACACATATGTATATATGTATATATGCATATATAATATATATACATATACATGGATACATATGCACATATGCATATATGCATATATAATATATATACATATACATAGAATCATGTATATTTATATGTATATATATGCATATATAATATATACATATATGTATATATGTATATTTATATGTATACATATACATATATGTATATGTATGTATATATATATGTATATGTATGTATATATAAATATACATATACACATATTTATATGTATATATATGTATATGTATGTATATATATATACATATACACATATTTATATGTATATATATATACACATATATATATGTGTATATATACACATATATATATGTATATGTATAAACATATATATATGTATATATGTATATGTATCAACATGAATTTGCACCCCTAACGTAAATTCCCTTTTGACCCTTTACATTTTAGAAAATCAAAAGTGGAGGTTTAATTCCACTTGGCTCCTGGTTTGTGTGTCGGTGGGGGCGTTTCTATCAGGGACGTCTGCATGGTGCGCTTATGTCCCTGGAAGATTCTTGTGGCTGACTGCAGAGGTGTTACATTTTTTATTGGAAGTCGAAGAGTAACATCCCTCTTCGTCTGACCGACCCGAATATGGCCGATTTTCACCTTCTCCTTCATATTCTTGACCATTCCATCCATTCTCAAGTTTTGAGAGATCTTGAGTTCATCACTTCACATTTTCTCCACTTTCAACACCCATTCAAGCTTGGTAGCAACATTCTTTCACTCCATTACAACAATCCACTACTTCGTCACTCCAACAAGGCGAGCACAAGACAAACAACGTGGCAACAAAGGCTTGATTCCATCTCATTCACTCCTCCACGAGCCTTAAGTGCTTTGGACGGAAGCAGTAAGCTCCTACAATCTCTCCTTTTTCTTTCGATTGAGTAAGCACGTATTGCTTGTAGTGTTTTTGTGTTTACGTAGCTTGTAGTTTCTTTTCTTTATCATTTATCTCTACTATTCCAAACTTGGGTGTCTGTGGAGGTGGAAACACCAAGATGGGGGTCTGACTGAGGCAGCCCCCTATATAGCCCCAACAATTTCTCCCTTTATTGTGTGCAGGTGGAGATAACTTGGAGCAAGCTGGCGAGGAGAGCATTGTACGAAATCATCTTCGTCACCTTGGTGGTAATACATTTCCTTTATCGTATTCGTATCTGCATTTCTCTTCACTTAATCTCGTTTTATCACTTCAAACATCTCTAAACTAGGTTGATAGTCTCCCTCTCAGAGTTAGATTTTCATCTTTTTGGTTCTCTGGCCGTATGGACACCAGCGCGCCACGCTGTCATCTTGGAACTGCACTTTCATCCTCGGACAAAGAGCTGCTTGAGACGCAAATCTGACTCTAAAGGCTGACTCATCTAGTCTCCTTCCAACATTCGGGATTGTAGAGTGATCAAAGGATGCATAGTTCTCATCATTCTCATCCTCGTCATCTTAACTTCCCCTTAAATTGAGGTGGGCTAGGGTAGCCTTTCCACTCTTGGGGCCTTGTAGTGGGTGGTCCCCCTCTCTCACAGTATATATATGGAATCATATATATATACATATGTGTATCTATATACACATATGTATATATATGTATACATATATATATATATATGTGTGTGTGTGTATATATATACATATGTGTATATATACACATATGTATATATATGTATACATATATATATGTGTGTGTGTGTGTGTGTACATATATATATATATATGTGTGTGTATATATATATATTTGACAAACTGCTACCATGGGGTAGCCCCCATTTGATTAATGCCAAGAAAAAATATTACATTAATAATTTCAAATCTGGGATGGAGGAAAAACCCCATTCAAGCCAACCTGAGAGGGACACACCACCCTCAGAAAGGCTCACCTATGATCGTTCAATCAGTGTTGATGATACTTCAGAGCCCGTTCCAATGATTGATAATATCTGTGATTATGTTGTCTGCTTGATTGACAACAACCTTTGAAATAAAGTTTGTTGCCACATTCGCCTCCCTGAAAACGTGTTAGAGGGTGAAATCTGGGATGTCCTCCAGGAGAGACTTTATTTGGTTCACCCACACCTTAAATTTCCAACTGATTGCTTGATTTGATATGATTACTCGGATCACCAGCTTCGAGTCCCCCTCAATATCGATCCTTCCAATATTTTTCTCCCTGCACCATTTAATACCTTCATAAAGTGCTCTAAATTTTGTGTTGTTATTTGAACTGTCTAGTATTTGTTGATTTTTGTGTAGCTCGAAAGGTGGGATGTGGAGTTTCTTTAAAGCAACTCGAGTTGGATTTTTAGCAACAATAGTTTGTTTTATTCTTTAATAGAATGTTTTTGAGTTTGTAAGGATAGGATAAATCCAAGAGTGATTTTATATGTGATTTAAAGCCAAAGAATGCAAGGAAAGTTTATTTTCTTGCACGCTAAGTAAAACAGTTGGGCTCTATATATGTAAGATTGTTGTAGCAAACTTGTATTGTATTTTCGAAGAGAAAGTTAGCTGTTAGGCTGAATAGAAGACCCAACATTTGCAGGTTTTTCCCCATTTTGGGGTTTCCTAGGTATATTTGTGTTATTTTCTTTTTGTGATTGGCTTCTTGTTCTTTTTGCTTCCATTGTTATTAGTTGTTGATTAATCCAGTTGTATTAATTGTTATAAATCAGATTTCTTTCTGTGAATTTATTGTGCAATTAATTTGTTGCTGGGTTATAGAAATTAATAGTATTCGAATAGCCCCAAGCCATAAGGGCCAACCATATGGTCACAGATAATAAATTCGCTCCCAAATTTGTTGAGATTTGACATAGTTGCCCCATCAAGATTTAACTTTAGTCTCCCAGAGGGGGGGAAATTCCATTTTATTCCTCTTTGATCCTTTTTCGTTTCCATAAAATCACCCATTGAGGGGATGAGGTGCTTCCAGTGCATAGTTATGCGATCATCCCATATGGAGTAGAATTTGCACTGTCTCTACTTAACCAAAACATTCAAATGCTCACTAATACTAATTTCTTGCGTTTATCTCCTTCCACAACAACCATATTATCGTTGATGGGGTGGCGAACCAAAGGCCTTGCCAAAGGGAACCCTTGTTGAGTATTGGCCACCCCAGGAAGAGGTCGTGCAGGGTATTAGGGAGGGGAAAAAACCAATCCAACATCTATTGCGATCCTCGATTTGATTCAAAAGCACAATCTGAAAGGAATGCTACTAAAATTGGACATTAGCAAATCCTATGATAAGGTTCAGTGGCGTTTCCTCCTAAAAGTAATGGAAAATCTTAGTTTTAATGGCAAATGGATTCAATGGGTTTTTACCTGTATCTCAACAATTCGGTACTTTATACTTATTAATGGATCAACGTGTGGTTTCTTCAATAGCGCAGGTGGTTTGAGGCAAAGAGACCCCCTATCTCCCTTCCTCTTTGTTACCATGGTAGACTCACTCAGCTATTTGATTGCCTCTTTGGCCACCGAGGGCCACTGGAACATAATTAAGGCTGTCAACAGTTTAGATCTCTTCATGCACCAATTTTTTGCCGATGACGCTCTCCTCTTTGGCACATCCACCCCAAGGGAGGCAACTGTCATCCACAAGGCTCTAACTGAATACTCCAATGCTTATGGTCAAATGATAAATGAAGGCAAGTCAAGAATTTTATTTTTGAATACATCCAATTCATTGTAAAGAAGAATATCTGAAATTTTGAAATTCAATATTGAGAAGCTTCCTACCTCGTATTTGGGTATTCCCCTTTTTTGATGGGCCACAAGAGATGCTCTTTAGAAGGGCATAAAGACAAAATGTGAGAAGAAGACAAAATTTAGGAAAGGGAGGTGGCTCACGATGGCCAAGAAGAATCACAATGCTCAAAGCCGTTATCGCGACTATACCAATTTTCATGCTCTATTGTGTTGAAATCACCAATGTTATGGCAAAGGCTTTAACCTCACAACAAAGACAATTTATTTGGGAGGGGGCGAATGACAAAAAGTGGATCCCTCTTGTGGCCTAGGATGAAGTTAAAAAGCCAAAAGAGTGTGGAGGAATTGGCATAAGAGACATCAAACTACAAAATCTAGCTTTAGGGGCAAAATTGATATGGCATATGTACCAAAATCCATCAGCCATGTGGTGTCAATTGTTTTAGAAGAAATACATCAATTGCCTCGACCCATCGCCTATATTGACCATTGCCAATCTATCTTGGGGATTTTTGATATGGAACTATATGAAAAAATGCAAGACGATTATGACTGATCACCTGACTTGGAGGGTGGTTGACGGTATTCGTGCCTCCTTCTAGCATGATTCTTGGAATGGATACATTCCTCTTTCTTCCATCATGGATCTACAAGGATTAAGCAACATGACAGAAAATGTCTTTCGTTTGCGACCATATGGACATCGTATGGGACAAAAATATACCCACTTTCCATTGGAAAGACTTTGTTGTGCTGGATGACACCAACATGTTGAGATTGATGGAAGAACTTGATAACATACATATCATTCTTGGCAATAGGGAAGATTAAATAATTTGGTGCACAACCTCCTCCGGGGAATACACTACTAATTTGGGGTATGCTGTTTCACTACATGAGTAGGCTAAATGTGCGTGGCCCATCGAGTTATGTTGGAACAAGAACATTTTGCCTAGGGTTGGTGCATTTTCTTGGTTGGCAATGCACAACATAATTCTAACTGGAGATAGAATGCAAAAGTTGGGCTTCATTGACCCTTTTCGTTGTCTATTTTGCAAAGAGAGCACGTAAATGATGGACCCTATATATAAGAAGTTAGATAATTTTATTTGGAAGCATAAGATATCTTCCATATGGAAAGCTAATTGAAAATCAATGAAACCTATATATATTCCCAGTCACCTCTATTGCTTGATGTTGCACAGACAGACAAATAGATTAGTATTCCAAACTATCTTTTGTTGGCATACACATTCAAGGGGTAGTATTTGATGATCCTCAACTTTGGAGAAAGTCTCTATTAGTACTCTTTGTTTTCCTCTATTGAAAGTGAGATATAAGACCATTTATGAAGGATCTAGAAGAGACAAAAGTAACATGAACTTCCCTGAAGGAGATATATCACTATTTCTCCAAGTATCCAAGATGGGGTTTTAGGGATGGCAAACAAAAATCAGTAGGGAGATGGTTATATATATTACAAATAATTATTTTAAAAGCACATAATTTACACAAAATGTACAAAATTAAATAAAGGATTGAAAAAAAATCACATAGCTGATAAAGGGTAACAATATCAATTGTCAAATCATAAATGATAATGACAATTGTTGAATAAAATATGGTATAATATATATATCTTATAGTTACAAAGTTAAAGGTCCAACAATATGAAGGCATTATTGAAACCACTATTGTAAATCCCACCAGTGACAAAAAATTGTCAAACGTATACTTGAGACCTAGTTGTTGCTCGAAGCTATGTTGTCTGTTTGAAACGAACTAAGGATTGTAATGCAATTAAAAAATATTTAATGTGAATCTCTCAAGAAAGTGTCTATAAAAGAGAGACACTACATGCACATTCGAGGTGAAGACCCAAGTATGAAATGGAACTTGTAAATATCTTTGCAGAAAGAACTATTAATAAGTTGATACATAAAAGACATCTATAATAACAATTTCAGAAGAAGGTAAGCATATATAAGATTTGTGTGAGTTATGAATTTGTGAGCTTTGCTTATGTTGCACTTCTAGTAAAAGGAAAAGGCAACAAACCTTCTAGCATGACAGGCCAATGGATATGACTTGAGAATCAAAACTTCCAGCAACAAACCTCTGCTCAGTAAGGTCATAATCATTGGTAGCATAGGAGGCCAATGGATACGACTTGAGAATCAGAGAAAATGAGGGTGATATAGGGTTTGAAGGTAAACCTTTCTTCATTAAAGACCATTTCTCATTATGAACATCTATGTGTAGGCCATTTGCAATGTCTAGATGGACATGGAGGAGCTTGGCTGCCGAAACTAGTAAATACACATAGTACCTCACTACACCTTGCTTATACGAACATTCCTCTTTAGTATTTCCTCACCCTGCACACTTGAACTGGGCTTTGCCCCTTTCTCTCTACCATGGTACTGCATGTCACAAATTGTGGTGGCTATATGCCAGTGTAGAAGTATCTAAACGATAACTATCTAAAACTATCCCTTGAAATTAGGTGATTGAGCTACAAGATTGAGTTGCATAGACAAACAACTCTTGATTTCAATGACAATGAAAATTCCATGAGAAAGGATAGTGATGTATGAAGGAAATATCTGATAGAAACGAATGCAATGGTGAAAGTATTGTACGCATTTTAGGTGAGATTGAAAGTAGCAGTTAATACCTCGATTAATAGGTAAAACATGTGAAATGAAACCTATAAATCTAACGGTGAGGATTGCTAAAATCGTCTTGCATGCTCCCTCTCCAATTCGAGACTATTGATAGACAAAAGAAGCCTAGGAAACCTCATTGAGGGAACACCTTCGATGTAAATATCCGAATATTATGATTTAACAAAACCAAAAATTATGAAATAATAAAAATGATTGACCTTCAATCACCATTGACTTTAATGTCTAGAATATATCCTAGCTTTTTAAATTCATTCAAATATCGAAAACTCTATACAAAACCAAAAAATAAAAAAACCACCCTCCCTAGTTCGTCACTCTTTGAGCATCTTAGTGAGATTTAAGATAGCTATACTAGATGAGAGGACCAATAAATGAGCATGTTTCAATAGTTGTGATAGTAGTTGTTTATATAATGTCCAATAGTTGTGACTTGACTACCTATAATTAAACAAAATGTATTCCTTTGATCTAAAAAACAACCAATCATGTCATGCCACATCAGCGCTCAACTACCCATCATGTGAATGCACAAGTATTGGTCTCACATTTTTTTTTGGGCTTTTTTGAACACTCACAAAAAAACATATTGATGTGACATCATATTTGATGATTTAACCTTGAGACTTGCCAAATAAGCTGCTGTAAAAAAATTAGGAGTGATTTATGTGGGGGTGAGCATTATTAGTAGGGTGGCACCCTTTGAGTCGCCATTGGTGGGTATCTGCAAGAGCGTGGCGCCTATGGCAGATTTGTATTCATGGACGAAAACCCATAACCTGAGCAAGCACTGATTATTTTTTGCGACATAGAATAACTTATCGAAAATTGCTAGAGATTTTCTGAATCAGTTTTCAATTTCTTCTGTGAACGTTCAAATTTGTGCTAAAGCCAATCCCTGAAAAGCTTGGGAATTCAAGCACCGAGATCGGCTTCAATCTCTGTTTATCAAAACCTATATTGACCTCTAAATTCTCGTAGCTATGGCAGCGGCAGAAACTGAAACCATGACAATACCCGTGCACGCAAAACAGAAGAAAAAACCCACGCCCGGTCGTGGCGGGGTGCTCTCGCACCAGCTAACTGAGGAAGAAGCGAGGGTTAGAGCCATAGCAGAAATAGTAGGAGCCATGGTGGAAGGATGCCGCAAGGGCGAGGGCGTGGACCTCAACGCCTTGAAGTCAAATGCCTGCAGGCGTTACGGCTTATCCAGGGCACCGAAGCTGGTCGAAATGATTGCCGCTCTGCCGGAGAACGACAGGGCGATGGTGCTGCCCAAGCTCAGGGCGAAGCCTGTGCGCACTGCGTCCGGCATTGCCGTTGTTGCCGTCATGTCGAAACCCCATCGCTGCCCTCACATTGCCACTACTGGAAATATTTGTGTCTACTGCCCCGGCGGACCTGATTCGGATTTCGAGTATAGCACGCAGTCTTATACGGGCTACGAGCCTACCAGTATGCGTGCCATTCGAGCCAGGTATGCTTTGTTTTCACAAAGTTCAATATAAGCCCTAAACCCTTACCAGGTATTTTTTTTGGATCGTTCAGATTGAACCCTAAACGCTGCCTAGATATTTTTTTGGTAATTCAGATTAAACCCTAAACCTTGACGAGGTATTTTTTCTTGTAAGTCATAAACCGTGAAGCCTAGCCCTAAACGTGCAATGGATTGGCAATTGTTACTTTCAGTGAAATATATGTTCATGTGTTAAAGAAGTAATTAAAAAAATTATACTATATTTGAATTAGAAAGACCGACCCAATACCTTCAACTCTTTTTTTATTTAGAAGATGCACAATTTTTGACTTAGATATCACGACCAGGTACCTTTCCGTCTCTGCACACGCTTAAGTGTGATGACCAAACTCGTGGCCTCGTTTTGGATGAGTTGGTCACATTGGTTTACACAATTTTTAACGCTTGAGGACGTTTTCTCAGAATTTGAACCTGGGACTCTGCCATTAAAGCCCAGAGAGTTTACCAATTGAGCTCATTGCGTTTAACCATAAAATATAATCCTCCCTAAACTAATGGACTGTTAAGTGTGGTTTTTAGTGAAATTTATAGTTTTCTTATTTGTTTACAAGCTTATCAGCGTAAATTCCACTTGAGCGAGGTAGTCTATAAATCTTTTTTGCCTTAATCTTGATTGCACCGTCCCAATTTTTTATTTCTGATATTTAGGGTTTAATTTCTTTATTTCTCGTCAGACCATTGAATGAATATGATCAATCCTAAACTCTAAAACCTTAATCTCTATTAAATTTTAAACCCTAAACCCCAAAACATGATTTAAATTTTAAAGCATAAGCATGCAGTCTTATACTGACTGTTGAGCTTAGCACTAGACCCTAAACCCTAAGTCTTTATATAAAATTTAAAAATCAAACCTCAATGTAAACTATTTCAAAATATAAAACATATGGTATGGCCATTCTTTATTGTATTAAAAAGTTTGTAGTTCTTCAAAGGAATTTTTTAAAACTCTAAACATTAATCTGTATAAAATCCCCAACTTTGAACCCACAGTTAAGTTATGTTGCTGGCTTGGGTTTGGGTTCTCTGAATTTTTTCTCTTGGTGTATGGCTGGGTTATATATGTATAACATCATAATAACAATATGAATATATTAAAGATAACTGATAAGTAATATAGATATAAATATAATAAATTAAAATATATAATTTTTAAATAATAAATATATATGTAAAGGAGACATACACTTTTCCCCAAAGCTAATCTTGGCTGCTTCAATAAACACATATAATTCAGCATAAATCAACCTAGAGTAAATCAATGATCACCTGGGAGTGATAAATTGAACAATATAAAATGCTGATTATGGAATTAAATGCAAAGGAGTGAGGGTACTTAGATCTAAGAGTGATGAAGAAGAATAACTATGACACATCTTTGAAATTGATCACCTTGGGACTGAAAATCAGTCATCTCTGCCTGTACTTCTCCTTGGGATCAGAACATTCTGTCAAATTTACTGCGGGTCGATCCTGCGGCTCAAGATCACTTGCATGCAGTGCAGATCTGACCTATGACCCTTGGATCTGCTGTGGGTAATTGCACACTTTTGCTTTGTATTTTGTCAAATTCTCTGCCCTGTGCTGACTGTCAAGGATTGGCAATATCTAAAAATACCTTGGGGAGATTGCCAGATTGCAAGGGTCATGATCTCCTAGGCCAACTCCCTTGATTATGTTAGTTTTAAGATCAGAAATGAAAGCAATCGGAAAATGCAACACATAAGACAATGAACACCACAAGATACCCTGGGAAAACCCTCCAAACTCGAGGGGAAAAACCCAGCAAATATATCGCTTATATATTCTGGAATAAGAGCAGAAATCTGCTTACAACTAAGGCCCAACACAAGGCCGAATTTGATACAAGGAATAATAACCTCTCTCCTAGATGCGAAGAGACAGAAAGAATATATTTCTCCTTGAAATATATTCGCTGCAACAACATGATGATCTGCTGCTCAAGATAATGATCTTCTTCAAGGAGTGCGAATATGATGGATGAACTTGACTTCTCAAATGAGAGGTCATCACCTTATATTTATACGAAATCATTGTCTGCTCTCAAGATAATGATCTTCTTCAAGGAGTGCGAATATGATGGATGAACTTGACTTCTCAAATGAGAGGTCATCACCTTATATTTATACAAATCATTGTGTCTCTTCATGTAGGTCGGCCTCATAAGAAAATAGCAATAATTAAATAAATATAATTTCTTTAATGAGGTCGGCCCTATTTAATTATTCACAATAATTAAATATTATAATATAGTGCCAAGTGAAGCGCCTCTTCACTTTAGTTATCTCAATAAAATAAATAGCCGATAGGCTATATGCAATTTTATGTCTTGACTCGAGGCTGGAATGATGAGCCCGAAGCTGCTATAACATCAACAGATTAGACTGGCTTTATGGTTGTGAAAATGAGTGAAGATAACGCTCTTCAGTCATGCAAATGCTTTAGAATGTTTATGCAGGTTTTAGGTTCCTTTTAGTGCTCAAATTGAACTGTTACTAGAATTCTTCTTCTCTCCAATGCATAGAATTTGGTAAATAATCACTAGAGGATAGTGAATGCACATTTTATGCCTTTAAATACCACTGCATAGCAATAAATCACACAAAATGTGACCAAGTTGGTTCATGGTAGGAATGAAATGGGTGAGAGTTGGCAAAATTTGAAATTTAGGGGTCATTTCTGCAGGGTGTTGGATTGATCCTGCATTGCGTGATTGACCCAATACAAGTGAATGCTAATTTTGATGTGGGGAATGAGCATCCAAACACGGGAGTGTAATAGATGTCAAATGTATGGGAATTAAATACAAATAATATATGGTCAAATATATGGAAATGAGTGTAAATGTATAGGGGTGACGTATTGAAGAATGAACCTAGGTTTGCACAAGAGTGCACCATTTGTTGATATGTAATTGTATTAGGCTATACCATCAAAGTGGGCCCAAAACTAAATGGGAATTTGTATGGATATGTAAATTTCACCATTACAATAAAATAAATAAATTAATATATAAATATAGTTAATTATTTATTGTTATTATTAATATATTATACACATACATAATAATTCTTTTTAGATAAATTAGATGTGGGTTCTTTAGAGGCCCATATGCAAAGATAAAACACTATGAGAAAAAGGTGTAGAATCTTATAAATTCCCCAAAAAGCAGAGAAGTTACAACATCAAAAACACAAAACTGCAAATGAGCTGGAAGATAACTGAAATAGAACAAAACAATACAATTGAAAACTAGCCTACACCAAACATGCTTGCCAACTTGGTCTTCTTATGAGATCTTTGAACCATTTGAGTGGAAGCTTTCTTTCTAGAATAGTCCAGTCACCCTCCCCATAGGGTAATTGTCACATTAACCTGTCCACAACCTTAGAAAAGAAGGCTGAACACCTCATGGGAAGTAAGTATGGGGGAATACCATAGTTGCATTATTAGAAAGCACACAATTTGAAGAATTGGGTGCTAACAAATCCTCATCTACTACCCTAGCAATAGAATATAAAAGTACTAAATATTGAGCATCCAAAGAAATCAAATGTCTCCCCACAACATGTGAAGCAAGAGACTAGAGAGAAGTAGGTTTAGCCTCCAAAGAAGGTCCCAACAAAAGGGATGTTTTCAAGTATTTGATGAAAGAGTTTCACATTTTTCCACTAGGATGCCATACTAGGAGCCTTATGCTTCCTTGTGCTGGAATTTGCTTGATGATCAAGATCAAAACAATTACAACAATGAAAAGGCATCCTCTCAATCTAGTTGTTGTTTCTAGATTGGGTTTTCCAATTTGAGCCAAATTTCAATGGGAGCATTGGTAGGATGAGAATGAGCAACCATTTGAGTAGAGATAGAAAGAAACTTTTTGCCAATGTTATCCACACAAGAGGGAAGCCAAAACAACAAAGGAAGGTTAGGTAACCTAACACAAACCAATAACATAGAGAAGGTTTTTGTTAGAGAATTAAATCCAAGAATGGTGGCTTCATAAAGAGAGAAGCCTTTCCCTAGAACTAGGGACCCTTCACAAGAATAAACTCCCTATTTGCCATTGATTCAAAAACTCTTATGAAAAAGCCTCGAGTACACAAATAGATAATGATTACATTAGATGTATATGGTTTCCAATTTTTAGACACCGAGGAATGCAAATCTAGCAGATGGGCCAAAAATAATGAAATCTACAAATCAAATCCATCTCCACTTAGTGTTTAGCTTCTTCTACAATATGATGCCCTAGTTCCAAAGAGGAATATTCTTGAAGATTTCATTGCCAAACCATTTGAGTAAAATTTAAAATTTGAAACATGAGCACCAACATCTAAGGACAATAATCCTATCCCAAAGCCCTAAATAGGTTGAGCAACAACCATCGCCATAATCTTACGAGGGGTAGATGAGTCCATAACCACATCCGCCACACCCTTAAAAAGATAGGACTAAGTGTTTACAAACAATATACCCTAGCTACCAAACACAAATCATGCAATCGTGAATAATGGGTGCAACAATATTAGAAACTTTAGTAAGGCATCTAGTGGCGACAATATCCGCGCACATTAGATGCTTTGTAGAAGGTTTCTGCATTTGAGGGAAGTGTGATCTTGTAGAAATCACCATCATAGTCTTACACATATAATAGGTTTATTAATATATCATTTTATGAACATATTTATTTATTAAATTAGTTATTATTAAATATATTATATAAATTTAAATTTTAGTAAACTATCTTTTAGTTTTTTATTTTTATTTTATTTTTCCCTCAATGAAGTTGTGATTCATGCTTTATTTTGAAGGATTTTATATTTCAAAGCTATTATTTGAGGTTAATGTTTGTGCATAGTTAGAATAAATTGTAACTTATTTATAGTTAACATATAACATTAATATTTTTTTTTAGACTGTAGGAATTGGGTAGGCCCCTCATATAAACTTCAATTTGCATGGTAAACATTTTCATGTGATCGGTGATGCTGGCATGACACTCCCTCCAATACCACGGGTTTGGGGGGAGACTAGACCTTATGACCTCTTGCCTACAACAAGATGCTTTAGCCAATTGAGTTAGCCCCCCTGCCCCAACATATAACATTAAAAATTTAAGTTGAAAGAAATAAATATTTTATTTGTTGTTATTTAGGGATTAGAGGATAAGGCTTCTCCTTTTCTACTTTGTTGGTTGGATATTTAGGCCTATTAATTTTTTGAGGCATCATTTCTCCACTTGCACATCCAACTTGTTGTCTATGTTCTCACTCTAGAGAATAAGCTTGCTTTTCACTTTGACTTAATTGGTGAAAAAAACTTGATCTGACAAAGCCCTTTACACCTAGTGATTCCCAATTCATATCCATTGTTCTAGTAGTTACTTCATGGCGTTGAGGAATCATCAAACATGTATATTTTGAATTCCAAATCAATGTCATGTTGGTTATATTTAGGGTCAAATTTACTATTTGGCTGTGTAGTTGCCCCTAGTCCTAAACATTTACGTTTGTGGTATCAAATTATAGCAATAATGATTCAAAAACTTGCAAATATTTATGGAAGTAAAATTTACAAGTGTTTTAAAATATGTTCTTTTGGAGTCTTGTGTAGGTTGGCCCTAGGTACACCCAAGGTTTGTACTTGATCTTGTGCGAGCTTGAGTATGAACTTTGGGCATATCTAGGGAGAACTAGGGCCAAATTCAGTATAGGTACAACCTGGAAACAATGAATACCCAATAATTTTTCTCTTTATACTTTGGTAAATGATGTGAACATTTTTGACAAGAATCTTTTAATAAATTGCTTTTAAAGGCAATGAGAGCAATCTAAGTCAACAACCACGAGCCTAATGCAAAGCTGTTTTCCTAGATAGAAAAACTATTGGACGCCTTCTTATTTCACCTAAGTAGTGAATTTTCAAATATTCAGATTCCCTTGTAGATTTTTTTTGTAGTGTTCCATGACGTTTTCGAGTATGGGGACAAGTTTTGTGGACAGCAATTATGTTCTCAAAATTTGGGGATGGTGGGGATAGTTGTAATGTCCCCTTTTTGGGAAACCCTAAATCTTGCCCTGATTTCTTGAAGATATCTTTTTATGATGGTCTGGTGTTCAAACTATATTCTTTTTCTCCTTTTTCCTGATCAATCATAGGATAAAGACATTCAGAAATCTATTCATTTTGCTATCAGATAATCACAATTACTTGTAAAGCTCAATAATTGCTGCAAGCATATTTATTGTATAATCGTATTATATATATATATATATATATATATATATATATGTAATTACATACAATAATGTCAATGGAGCAAAACATATCAGCAATGTTATAAGATAACTAGTAGCATGCATGATTTATTATTCTCAATGTCATCAATAAAAAATAGATAACATTAATATGAATAATAATAATTTATTATTATTATTATTTTTTTTGATCGGTAATAATAATTTATTTTATTAATGATATAGCAAAATTTACAAAAACTTCAGAAATTTAAGACCATCCAGCTAACTTCAAATAATATCAACACAATTCCCAAAAGAGCAAGAACCCCGCTACTGCATCCGCTTGTAAACTACCCTACCATCTACTTCCCATTCCCCAAACTGATTACAGTTTCAAACCAAAAACAGGGCTTAACCCTAGATAAATGGACTTCAAAGACCAGGATAAAAACAATATACTAAACAAAATTTAAACTTTGTGGTTACACAAAAGTTCTAGAAGTGCTACCCAACCAAGTGCAATGGACATATTTCCATTATTTGCTTCATCTTCTTCCTCGGGCGTAAACCCTTCTCTTGCAGCTCCACTCTAGCGACGACTTTGAGTCCCTCTATTACCTCCTCGACCTCCATTAATTCTACATAGAGTTTCAATGCTTTCCACCCTCGTTCTGCTCCTTCTCTCCACATAGCTTTGGTACTCCCTTCTGGCCACCTAATAAAAGGGCGATTTATCTCTGCTACTTCAAAGTCCTCGCCATCCATGCCTTCACTCACGTCGAAACCTTCACCTGGTATAGCCCATTCTAGGACACTCTCCATGTTCACTAAAAAATCCTCATGCACCAACGCTTTCATTACTTTTCTCACTTCCTCCATTGACTCTCCTAAGTCCAGCTCCCATGCCATGATCGGTGAATATATATCCATATTAGTTCAATATTTGTGCTTCAAATCTTCGAAGCCATTGCCCAAAATTACTTGCATTGATTGTGCCACCTTCACATCCTTGAAGAGGAACAATCCTCTTAGCCTCTTCGCTGTTGCTTTGTTGACAAAGGGATCCAATTTCCTCCTCGATTGTAGTGTGAAGTTGGCCTCCATTTTTTCTCTGATACACTATCTTGCAAATTGCTTCTCTTCGCAGACCTGTTATTTTCCTTACCACTGCAAATCAAGAAGCATCAATAGAAAAGCAATGTGTATCTTTAATACACATCACATTGCCAACCATCACCATTAATGCCGAACGTACGTCCAGCGCCGACAACAATACCTTCATCAATGCTTCAAGTCCTTTAGGAATTTCAAAAACATTCCTCTACTTACTAACAATAACTCCTACCTGCATTTATTGCATCAGACAAACTTCATCCAAAGTAATTCTACTAAAATCTTCAACTCTAATTTCATCCACCTCTGCAAATGATAAAGCCCATTTGAGAGGGTATCTGCTTCTGTGTTCCCAGTTCTCCTAACATGACTAACCTTAAAGTCCTCAAAAAAAGCTAATTCTTCAATAATTTTCCTAATCACTCCCTACAAATGCCAAGCATCAATTCCTCCTTTCATTATTGCTTGGATGATTATCAAGGAATCACCCTCCAAATGAATCCTTGTTGCCCCTAGTTTTCTGACTAACTTGATTGCCATTAAGGCTGTTGTTGCTTCAGCTATGTTATTGGTTCCTTCCTTCAACCTCATTGCTCCTAAAGCCAAAACATTCCCATGCCAGTCTTGAACAATGCTACTAGCTCTTGATGGTCCCGGGTTTCCTTTTCAAGCCCCATAAAAGTTTACCTTCTACCATCCTTACTTTGGTTTCTCTCATTTTATCACCTCTGAAGACGTTTGAGCCGGATTAACCCAACCAAGCCCCTTAACGGGCCTTAGACGAGTTCCACGCCATCGGGCCTGAATGCGTTTGTCCTCCAAAGTATAGGGGGTCTTTGGATTAAAAAAGGATGAGGTTGCAACTCCTACTACTTCCTCGAATGAGTGATTGATTTTGAACTTCAGTCTATCCAGAGTCTCTTCTTTTTCTAGGAATATTCTCCTATTCCTCTCTCCAGACTTACCAAATTACTATAGATGGGCTTACCTTCCATACACATGAGAAGGTTGATTTCTTCTTCCGCATCGGCCACCTTTCAAAAACTCTCTTTAAAGTATCTAGTAAAGGCTCGTGCCATCCTAAAGACTTCAGTAACATATCCTAACAAGAGGCAACCATTTTGCAATGAAGTAGTAGATGGTCTACCGTTTCCTCCGCCTTTTCACACATAATGCATCTTGAGGGCCCACAAAAACTTAGACGCCTTCTTCTTTCCCCTGTTAAAATGTGCCCTCTGACTGCTAGCTAAGCAAAGGTTCCCGCTTTAGGTAGGCACTCCTTTCCCCAACATAAATGAACCGGCCAAACTTCACCCCTTGCACCAGCATCCAAAAGATAGTAACCCAATTTAACCGAATATTTGCTATCCACAACTCCACACCAAATTACTTTGTCTTCACAGTTTGACCTCACAATTTTACGAGAGCTTAGAATCTCCTGCATGGTTTTTCGCTGCCTATCTAATATATCAACATTTTGGAGAGATTTCCATCCCCAGTCACCTCCGAAACCATCTTCTCTAAACTCCAGATAGTCGCTGACCTTTTCACCCCAATGTTGTGTGAACCAATTTTGGATTTCCAAAAGGTTATCATTTTCTTGCAAAACTGGAAAACCAACCCACGAATCCTCCCAAAATTTCGCCCTCAGACCATTTCCGATTTGCCATGTTACATGATCAATTACTACCTGCCGACAAGAAATGATGAAATTCCATATGGGAGAGCCAACAGGGGGATTTTGCATAGTTAGGATCCTATTATCTTCCAATGAATCTAAATATTTAGCTTTTAAAATTCAGACCCACAAATGAGAAGGTTGAGAATAAATAATCCATGCCAGTTTTGCCCCAAAGCTTCATTCATTAGGTTCCAATCTCTCAAACCTGCCCCACCCTCGCCCTTCGTCTTACAAATCTTTTCCCATGAAAGAAGGGGAATCTTATCCTGCTCATTCACACCATTCCAGAATTTTTTTTGCATCCTTTGACCTATTACCTTTATAACCTTCTTCGGAATTCTTAAGCACATCATCGAGAAGACAGGGATGGCAGATATAACCGACTTTAACATCAAAATTCTGCCCGTTGAGGTTAGCCATCTGCTCTTCCAACCATCCATTCGTTTCAAGCAACAATCCACTAGATCCTTCCATATGGCTGATTTACTAGCTCCCCCAAAAAGAGGGATACCCAAGTATTTCCCTGGTAGAGTGCCCATCTTCATCCCTAAGATGGAACAAATCTCCCTCTGTTTCTGCCCCTTAGTATTGAAGAAAAAGATTTCTGATTTTCTCCAATTTATACATTGTCCAGAGGTTGCACTATATTTATCCAAAACACCTTTAATCAACTTGGCTTCCCTAAAAGAAGCTTCTCCCATCAGTAAGGTATCATCCACAAATTGCAAATGAGATATCGAATCAAAACCTTCAGCCACCTGAACACCTTTCCATATCCCATCACTCCTTTTCTTAGCTATCAGTCAATCCAAAGCTTCGACCATTATGATGAACAAGAAGGGTGAGATTGGGTCACCTTGTCTTAAGCCTTTTTTTGAGTCAAAAAAACCCTGTGGACTTCCATTCACCAGAACTGAGAATCGAGGAGTTTTAATGCAGCTTTCTACCCATTTTACCCATTCCTCACTAAAACCAAACTTCATGAGTACTTTTAATAAAAAGTCCTTGTTCATTTCATCATACGCATTCCTGATATCTAATTTTATCAACATTTTTTCTAAATGTTTTAGCCTGATAGAATGAATCACTTCATGTGCAACAGTTATGCCTTCATAGATAGATTGATTTGGTGAGAAGCCACTTTGCTCCAGGGAGATAACAGTATCAAGAACTTCCTTCAATCTGTTGGCCATTACCTTTGAAATCACCTTATAAATCGTATTGCATAAAGAGATGGGCCTAAAATCATTGAAAGTTACAATTTCCTCTTTCTTAGGTACAAGAGCTATAAAAGTATTATTAAAATCTTTTAAAACAAACCCACCCCTTCTTGATTCCTCAACTACTTCCCAAATATCATTAGCTAGAACTTCCCACCATTTCTGAAAAAATAAAGCTGGAAAGCCGTCTGGTCCCGACGCTTTATCACTTCCCAGACTAAAGAGGGCAAATTTAACTTCTTCCAAGGTCATAGCCTTTGTTAAAGCTACATTCTAGGAATTTGAGACACACTATGGGATTACATATAGAAATTCATTTGCCTGGGGTATAACATTTTGAGAGGCTCTAAAAGCATTAGAGAAGAAGCGCACAACTTCTTGGCAAATTTCATCCTTTTCTGTTAGGGTATTACCATGCATATCCTGAATTGAAAGAATTCTATTAAGAGATCTCCTTACCTTGGTCGAATTGTGTAAATTTTTTGTTTTTCAATCCCCCTCCTTGAGCCACGTCTCTCTTGATTTCTGCCTCCAGAAAGTTTCTTCTCTAGCCAATATCTTTGCATATTGCTTATTGAGATCTTTTTCTTTCAGAAATCATCCTCCAACATACCTCCTTCAATTACTTTCGAATGCAGCACCCCCAACTCTTGTTCTAAATTGAGCTTTTTTGAGAAAATGTTTTTGAAAACCTCTCGATTCCATTGCTTTAATTGCTCCTTTACAAACTGAAGTTTCTTGAAGAAAATGAAAGCCTTGTTGCCCTCCCTCACCGGTGCGTTTGACCACCATCCAACAACTAAATCCATAAAACCATCCGCTCGTAGCCACATTTTCTCAAATTTAAAAGGGCATCTATTTGGAACTACATCTTCTTGGATTTTGACACTAATGGGATAGTGATTAGAACCAGTAATGGGAAGAATTTCTGCCTGGATTGTGCATTGGAAGTTTGACCAGTTGCCAGCTAAAAAGAACCTATCTAATTTTTCAGCTATATTCAAAAAACCGCTTCTTCTATTTGTCCAAGTGAAATTGCCATTTTTGAACTGAATATCGAAGAGACCATTATTTGTGACAGTCACTAAAATCTTTTTGTTTTTGATTTGCTCATCTGATGCCACCATTCTTTTCAAATGGTCGTAAGATTGCATTAAAATCGCCCCCCAGAAGGAACAAAAGATCACCATTGTTTAGAAGCACCTCCGAGATTTCACGCCACACTCTTTTCATCTTCGAACGATTATTTGGCCCATAAACATTTATGATATTTAAGTTTGCGATCAATTACCTTGAGAAAACACTTACCCATTGCCAAGATTTGCCTGATCTGACTTCCTGAACCTCCACAACCGCCTCTCTAGATAGTATACCAATACCTCCAGATGCTCCCTCTACTTCAACCACAAAGCATTTCCAAGTGCCAAAACGCCTCCTGAAAGAGTTTACTTCATCCCCACTAAGCTTTAATTCTTGCAACAGGATTATATCTGGTCTCGTTTGATCAAAACACCTCTTGATCAAATGTATCTTGTCAGGGGCATTGCAACCCTGACATTCCACGATAGGACCTTCATTGCTCTCGGGAAAAGGCTATGCCTTTTCTCGACCTTAGCTTTTTTTGACCCGACGCATTTCTTGCAATTTCTAATTTTTCTTTTGCAGATTTTGGTCCTCGTTTTTTCTCCTCCCCTACCTTTACTCTAACCTGCTTAGCAAGTGTTTGAGCAAGTGTTCTCTTCTCTACAATGCCCAATTCAGATCTTAGGCCTAATTCGTCCCCTCCTCCCCCTTCCTCATCAGTTGGGGACTCAGATTCCAAATCATCGTACAAGCTCCCCTCCTCTCTAGCTTCCTCAAATGAGCTCTCCAAGTTGTGGATTGGGGAGATTTGAATATCTTTGAAGATGGGTTTTGCGGTCTCACAGGTATCATCCACTTGAAATGCTTTTTCCTCCATTAATGCTGTATTTAGGGTCTGTCTGTTTTCTATTTGAGCTCTTGGGTTTTCCCCCCTATGATCCATTTGAGGGTTATTAATGCCCCATCTGAGAGCTATCAATGTAGTTTGTATCTCACTGTCCTTAGATCCTTGTGCTGGATTATTCACTCTATTAGATTGTTTCCTTGCGGAGTCTTTCATTTTTTCTGCCCTTTCACCTTGTTCACTACTTGTAGTTTTCTTACATGAGCTTTTAAATCTTTCCCCTGAATGAGAACCCATTATATCTAAGACCTGAGCATCCCAACCACTCCTTACCTCTTCAAAACTGCTTGTGGGGGGGCTCATTGTTATCCCAGATAGGTACTGTGTCCGATTGGGAACCCTCAAGACTCCTTGCCACTGCTTCGTGTCTCCAATCCGGTATCTTTCTAGAATCAGTGTCTTTCCCGTCAGCCCACATATCTAAAAACACATCTGGTTTTTGCAAACTCCATTGTTCCTCAACAGAAAGACCTCGGTGATTCGACATTGCTTCTAGGAAATTAGTGTTCTCTTCTTGAAAGAGATTTTCCTTCAATAACAATAGATCATGTAAAGCATTAAGCCCTAGTCCTTTCCCTTTTTCCAAATGTTTACATTCTCCGACAGGATGCCCTAGTCCTTTGCAAACAAAGCACATTTCAATCATTTCTTCAACCTCAATCTCTTGCTTCCAAGTAACCTCTCTTGTTTTTAACTCCACCATCTTGGGAAGAGGGTGTGTCACCTGCCAAAGAATGCACATTCTTGCATACATACTATAGTCTTTGTTCGTCACTACTTCATCCGCTTTTACAAAAGTGCCCAGTTTATTTCCTATTAACCTAAGGGTTTCCTCATCCCAATACTCATGGTAGATTGTATAGTCTTATCCAAATCGGCACCTCCGTAATGGCTTCCTTCTTTGGGTTGAAATTTGGAATCCAATCTTTTATAAAGAAACCCTTGCCCCCCATTAAGAATGGCCCACTGTTGAAAATCCATTCCTTGTCCTTGGCATGCAGACAAATAAGCAGATAAAAACCATTAGGTAGGGTTTTCAGCACTGTTGCTTCTCCCCAGTGTTCATTACACCAATTTCTAACTCGTTTAAAGGCCAGCCAAGGCCTACTCCACTTCATAAAAAAGGCTTTTTCCTTAAAGTGGCTCACTGAATCATTCCATGCCTTACCATCAATCATTAAGGAAACTACTTTGGTTTGCTCGAAATTAGGGTTTACTTGTTCTGACGACTGTAGGTTTGCCTGTTGTTTTGGTCTCCAAAACTTCTTCTCCAATTTCTTCATATCCACCAGAGCAGTCGGTCGCATATTGGTCGACTGAAATTAGTGTTTTCTTCTTGAAAGAGATTTTCCTTCAATAACAATAGATCATTTAAAGCATTAAGCCCTAGTCCTTTCCCTTTTTCCAAATGTTTACATTCTCCGACAGGATGCCCTAGTCCTTTGCAAACAGAGCACTTTTCAATCATTTCTTCAACCTCAATCTCTTGCTTCCAAGTAACCTCTCCTGTTTTTAACTCCACCATCTTGGGAAGAGGGTGTGTCACCTGCCAAAGAATGCACATTCTTGCATACATACTATAGTCTTTGTTTGTCACTACTTCATCCGCTTTTACAAAAGTGCCTAGTTTATTTCCTATTAACCTAAGGGTTTTCTCATCCCAATACTCATGGTAGATTGTATAGTCTTATCCAAATCGGCACCTCCGTAATGGCTTCCTTCTTTGGGTTGACATTTGGAATCCAATCTTTTATAAAGAAACTCTTGGCCCCCATTAAGAATGGCCCATTGTTGAAAATCCATTCCTTGTCCTTGGCATGCAGACAAATAAGCAGATAAAAACCATTAGGTAGGGTTTTCAGCACCGTTGCTTCTCCCTAGTGTTCATTACACCAATTTCTAACTCGTTTAAAGGTCGGCCAAGGCCTACTCCACTTCATAAAAAAGGTTCTTTCCTTAAAGTGGCTCACTGAATCATTCCATGCCTTACCATCAATCATTAAGGAAACTACTTTGGTTTGCTCGAAATTAGGGTTTACTTGTTTCGATGACTGTAGGTTTGCCTGTTGTTTTGGTCTCCAAAAATTCTTCTCCAGTTTCTTCATATCCACTGGAGTAGTTAGTCACATACTGGCATACCCCCATCTGTTTCTTGTGTCTCGATCTTGGGGCACTGGTTTACCACATTACCACTCTCAGATATATTAGCACCTTGCCCATTTTTTACCGGAGCCTTCCATGCTTGCTGCGGAGCTCGCCATTGTGTATTCTGCGACCTTCCCCCATTCTGTTGATTAAAGGGCTACTTGCTTGGATCTCTTCCATGAAACTCCTATGCTCGTTGAGGCCCCTGGTCTCTCCTACGCTCCGCCATCACATCATGTATGAATTATTGTTAATTACACTATTATTTAAATCCACGATGTATTTATCAACATCATTATTTAAATGTACAAACATTTATCTAACTTCTTATTTAAATTTATAAAATACTTATCTCCTAATTGCTGGTCAATTCTACAGATATCCTTATTTATCAAAGCTACCATTCTGTAGAACCTCTTTATTTCCAGCCAGCCATGCCTTTTCTTTCTTATTCTATTCCCTTCCTTCATATTCTGCTATGATGATCATGGCTCCCAAGAGCACTTGGATCTGCTGTTCTGGAATATATATATGCTAACATTCCTTCACATATCTGCTGCAATCTTTTTATTTGTTTATGCTTAAATCTACTTAAAATATTCCTGACTCTATTCATCGATGCCTTTTGCCATTGAATTAACTCCTTCTTATATCCAGAATGGGCTGAGAGTCATGACCGCTCATGGTTTCTATTTGCCAAAGGATGTGACTTAATAGTCATAACTAATCTCTGTTATGATAAATTAATTTTATTTGTATTATTCCAAGAGGAATCGCTGACCCAGCTATGGATGCATTTGTGCTTAATAAACTACTTTAATTGTTTCAAAAAGCAGATCGCTGCCTTCTAACAATAATTGTTTATACTTTGGTTTATTATTATTAAAAAATGGGATTATTACAATTTTGTTTATATTTATTTATTTGTTTATTTAGTTTATTTGTTTATTTGTATTTTTATTATTCAGATTATATTAGTTATTGAATCCTATAGTAATTACCAATACTATATCTGTTGCTTTATTTATGGTATATTTATTTCGTAATTATAATACTATCTAGGATAATAGTAGTTAAAAGATAATTTATTTTTATATTTATAATTATAATATTATCTTGATAATTGTAATTATAGTAATGAAGTTTAAATGGCAATTACTTATATTTATATTTTGGTATTCTATTTCGGGGACATGACAGTCCGCCCAAGCAGCCCAAGATTGCTTGTCCTCAAGCAATCAAAACATCTTTTCACTTCAATAGTTACACCTCCTCAACTCAAGAGGCATTTTGACAAATGAGGTTTCCACAATTCTTTAAGCATAAAGTAGTCATAAACACAGATGGAGTAATCTTGTTTGAAGACACATCCGAAGTAGGCACATGAATTCACATAAGTCACAAAGTATACACTTGAATACATAAATCACCAAGTAGCTCAATCAGGTAAGCAAGTAGCTCAAGCAAGCAAACAAGTAACTCAAGCAAGCAAGCAACCTTCTCAAGCACACAGTCAAGTAGCTCAAGCACACAGGCAACCAACTCAAGTAGACAGGTAGGTAGGTCAAGCATGCAAGCAAGTGGCTCCAACAAGTAGGCAAGTAGCTCAAGTAGCCAAGCAGGTAGCTCAAGCATGCAAGCAACCAGCTCGAGCAAGTAGGTAACCAACTCAAGCACACAATTGAGTAGCTCAAGCACGCAACCAAGTAGCTCGAGCAAGCAAGCAACGGACTTAAGCAACTTGACAAGCAACATTTTTAACATTTTCATAGTTTTTAAGCATAAAGTAATCATAAACACAATGACGAGTTTCAATTACATAGTGATTAGCTCTAATATTCATCACATACACAATGGCTAACTAGCACATCACCATGGCTGACATACACATGTCTCTAATGCATCTCCTATCCTTGGAGGGTTCAACCATAACAGCGTATGGGAAGCATGACTTGATGGGGAGCCTAGGATCCATCATGCCAACTCTTTCCCTTCCTCTTATGATTTAGCCTCTTGGGTTTTTATAGAAAAAGTTCTCCATTATAGGACACAATGTCCTCGATTATAGGTCGCAATGACCTCCATTATAGGTTGCAATGACCTCCATTATCAGTCACAATGACCGCCATTATCAGTCGCAATGACTGCCATTATCGGATGCAATGTTCGCAATCGGTCGCAATGACCGCCATTATTAGACGCAATGTTCGCCATTAGATGCAATGTCCGCCATCAGTCGCAATGACCGCCCGAAGCTATCCATCTAAGCCCAAGGGTACAAGTGTTCGACCAAGACAACCCACCCTTTGGCCCCAAGCGGCAGGAATGTCCGAACCAAGATAATTCCACCCTTGGAGTGGCGTACTTAGTGGATACACTTAGCGTCTCAACTCCTCTAGACCCAAAGGTAGTACCCTTGGATATCTTAGAGGCAAGTACCCCCTTGGCCCAAGTGGGCTCATCTTGTCCCCTCTTGGGTGGCGTATCTAGAAGAGGTACAAAATGGTCTGATAGGGTGCCCAAGAAAGCCTCTAACCTTGGCCCAAGAGTAGTACACCCCTCTTGGTCCATGTGGCCCTTGCCATCCATATGGGTGGGGTACCTAGTGAGGCGTCCTATCACCGTTTCCCTTATTAGAACCATTATTGCTTAATCATGTTGGGAGATTGAGGGTGTAGCTACAATAGGGTGTCCTAGGCAATCACTCCCTCTAAGCCCAACAACAATATACCCCTCTTGGCCCATGTGGCTCTTGCCATCCATATGGGTGGGGTACTTAGAGGATGACCCACACATTGTTTCGCCTCCTTGTAGGTCCTCAACTCTCTTTGCAATATCCTTGTAAGGTCATCTTGGTTGCATTGGTGCCTTGGTCTCCATACATTTATTTTTCCCACTTGTCATAGGCTGCTGCTTCTTCAAATGCTTGCAATTGTTTCAATAGCTAACTAGCACATCACAAAGGCTGACATACCCATGTCCATAATGCATCTCAAGTAGAAAGAATATCGGTGTATTGCGCACTACACCGCGGGTCCTATCTTTTCCTCTGGTCCTCTGCACCATTGGGCAAATGGGAAGAGGATTTGGTGCATCCCATACTACACGGTGGGTACATCTTCAACCCCATAAAGCCAAATATACAGTTTGACAACTAGGATGGGGATTCGGTGCATCCCATACTACACTGCGGGTCCATCCACCATCCCAAAGTCACCAAGTATACCATGGGTGTTAGTTTTTCTTAGATCAGATTGAACAATGAAAACACTTAATATAATTGCAACACATAAGACAATGAACACACAAAGATACCTTGGGAAAACCCTCCTCTTGAGGGAGAAAAACTCAGCAATTGAATCTCTTCTATAAAGTAGAACAATGGCAGAAATCTGCTTACAACTCAGGCCCAACAATGGCCAAGAATGTATACAACACAGTCGCACCTCTCCTAGATGCACTAGATACAAAATGAATATGATCTTCCTTGAAATTGAACTGCTGCTAAGAAGTGCGAATTCTGCTCTTGAAGAAAATGCAAACTTGCTTGAATAATCAAATATCTTACAATGACAAAAATGACCTTGCCTTTATACAAGTGAGGCGCCTCTTCAAGATAGGTCGGCTCACATAAAGGAATCACAATATACATCAAATATAATAAAGTCGGCCCAAGCTATGACTAAAATATGCAAACCATAAAGGGTCGGCCCTTTGCATTTAATAATATTGTGATCATGAATTAAATAGCCGAAGGCTATTCATTTAATTCATGCGCTCGTTCTTGTAGTTTGTGCGAATGAAGTGCAAACCATAGCTGCAATAACATCAACAATGGGTACACGCATATGGAGTTTCCGAAGTCTTGTATCCTTTTATTTGACCTTTCTTCCACAAGATGGTAGGATTATGAAATATTCTCTCTCAATTTTTTTGATTTTTAAACCTAACATTTACAATAGAATCAATCACCCGTTAAGGTTAGCATAACCCAAAACGTACATGAAAGAACTCTAACCAAGAATGCGCCCTAAAACCACTTAAGGAGGAGGGGCGAGCATATGGTCAGAGGATCCCTAGGATCTACTGAATCAATGAGTACGAGATTACACTGAAAGAGAGATATTAAACTCGACACCAAGAATGTGCACTCAAGATCCTTTGACAGGCGAGGTGCTAACATATGGTGGAGTACTACTGCTGAATTGAAATGAAAACAAGGTGGATAACCAGCCAAAGAACTTTCCACGCTACCACTAAACAGTGGGGGGAAAAGATTACAAAATCAATAATTCTTCTGCTGCGGCAGACATCCACTAAAGAGTGGGGATTCACCATTTGAAAGTGGGCATGAAAGAGATTACAAATCAGATTATCCATATTGGCGGTAAGCCATCCGGGGGTGCTTAATGTGAAGCTAATTAAAAATTGCAGCAAAGCTAAAAACTGAAACAGTACTACTGTTAACAGTTTGTACAATTGAGAGAGCTGCGAATTACATTGTTTTTCACCATTTTCCAAAGCACCATGTTATACAATGTTTCCAAGTTAGAATATAATAAGAAATAAAGAAAGAAGATGGAAACAGCAAATGAATTGCTTCTATCTCAGAAATCTGCAATTCTGGAAATGGCAATCAACAACTACAGAAACTCATAAAATATTCATAACTCAATCAAAATACCTCTGAATTGCATGCAACCAAAGGCTATGATCAACTAGAAGTTAGGCGCCCCTGCTGAGATGAAGAAACAGCCTCAAAACACCAGCAATTATTTATGACACGCATCCCAATGCAAACAGAAAGGTACGACCCTCCTTGAGGGGCGATTTTGCTCATTAAAATTCCACACTCCAAATTAAATTCTGGAAATTGGTAAGAATGGTCGCCCAGACCTTAGAAACAGATGAACCAAATACCTAGAACAAAACAAAATTCGTACAAGCAGCTGTGTATGAATTCGACTTTCAGCTGTGTGCAAACAGCAACTGCAAAAACTGGTAAAAACTCCAAAATTTCACCGTGAAGCTCTATCTGCTAGTCTGAATGAGAAGCAACAACAATTCAATTAGGTGTTATCTTGCAAACACGAAATTGAGATAAGAACTAGGAGGTCAGCATTCCTCGAAGTATAAAATGATAAATCATTTCGACAACATAAGTTTAGCAAAATATGAGATAACCAAATACTGGAGCCAAGCCTCATTTTTAAAGGACGAGAGAAGATTGTTCAAATCCCAGAGAAGGTACGCCAAAAGCCATCACATATTCTTTGTCAAAAAAAAGATATAATTCTTCACAAAAGTGCGTCCCACTTGAGACAAGGAAGAATTAAATAAAAACCTTTTTAAATTCTTCATGAGGCGCCACCCTTTAAGTCCCTCTTTTAATACAACTTGAAGTTAATTCCTTAGGCCAAGGGGTCAACTGCAAATTAGAACAATTTGCCCATTTAATGAAGAAATTCATTAAAATAATATTTTCAAAAGGCCAAGGCTTAGTTCTGAGTAACTGCTCCAGATGACATGATGGAATGAAAGCTGACAACTGCTAACTGCCAAAAATAGTATTTACTATAAATAGTAAATATTGAAGAATGACCACAAAACCTCCAAAACTGGAATTCTTTGAATCACCTCAACGAGCCTACAGGATTCCGGAATAGGCTGATGAGCCACTGACAGAATTACTGCCAAAAGGGGAACATTATAGATTATGCTCTGATACCACTTGTAATGTCCCTTTTTTGGGAAACCCTAAATCTTGCCCTGATTTCTTGAAGATATCTTTTTATGATGGTCTGGTGTTTAGACTATATTCTTTTTCTCCTTTTTCCTAATCAATCAAAGGATAAAAACATTCAGAAATCTATTCATTTTGGTATTAGATAATTGTAAGCTCAATAATTGCTGCAAGCATTTTTATTGCATAATCGTATTATATATATATGTTTCATATATATATATATATGTAATTACATACAATAATGTCAATGGAGCAAAACATATCAGCAATGTTATAAGATAACTAGTAGCATGCAAGATTTATTATTTTCAATGTCATCAATAAAAAATAGATAACATTAAATAAATAGCATCATGTATGAATTATTATTAATTACATTATTATTTAAATCCATGATGTATTTATCAACATCATTATTTAAATGTACAAACATTTATCTAACTTACTATTTAAATTCATAAAATACTTATCTCCTTATTGCTGGTCAATTCTGCAGATATTCTTATTTCTCCAAGCTACCGTTCTGTAGAACCTATTTATTTCCAGCCAGCCATGCCTTTTCTTTCTTATTATATTCCCTTCCTTCATATTTCTGCTATGATGATCATGGCTCCCAAGAGCACTTGGATCTGCTGTTCTGGAATATATATATATATATGCTAACATTCCTTCACATATCTGCTGCATTCTTTTTATTTGTTTATGCTTAAATCTGCTTAAAATATTCCTGACTCTATTCATCGATGCCTTTTGCCATTGAATTAACTCCTTCTGATATCCAGAATGGGCTGAGAGTCATGACCGCTCATGGTTTCTATTTGCCAAAGGATGTGACTTAATAGTCATAACTAATCGCTGTTATGATAAATTAATTTTATTTGTATTATTCCAAGAGGAAACCACTGACCCAGCTATGGATGCATTTGTGCTTAATAAACTACTTTAATTGTTTCAAAAAGCAGATCGCTGCCTTCTAAAATAATTGCTTATACTTTGGTTTATTATTATTATAAAATGGGATTATTACAATTTAGTTTATATTTATTTATTTGTTTATTTGTATTTTTATTATTCAGATTATATTAGTTATTGAATCCTATAGTAATTACCAATATTACATCTGTTGCTTTATCTATGATATTTATTTCGTAATTATAATACTATCTAGGATAGTAATAGTTAAAAGATAATTTATTTTTATATTTATAATTATAAAATTATATAATTATATAATTTATAGTAATGAAGTTTAAATGGCAATTACTTATATTTATATTTTGGTATTCTATTTCGTGGACATGACAATAGTGGCACAAATAATATATAATATTATATATTTGAAATACTAAATATAAAAAATAGTAAAAGAAATTAAAATTTATTATTAACAATAAATAAATAAGAATATACTAACAGTAAATTTAAAACAAATTAATAATAATTAAATATCTACTTTTATAACAATTTCAAAATCAAAATAAACTATAGTTTTGTTCATTCTAAATTAAGGAGGTAATTGTTGGGCTCTTGGTGTTGCTTCCAAAAACCTCTTGCTCCCGCATTCTTTTGTGATTTCTTCTCCTCTCAAAGCGGCTCTAATTTAGTCATCACCCCTAATTCGTAAAACAAACTATAGTTTTGTTCATTCTAAAATTAAGGAGGTAATTGTTGGGCTCTTGGTGTTGCTCTCAAAAACCTCTTGCTCCCCCATTCTTTTGTTATTTCCTCTCCTCTCAAAGCGGCTTTAACTAAGTCATCACCCCAAATTCGTTCAAGCAATGGTGGATGGCTTTTAGATGGGCTTCATGGCAAGGTAGGTTTTTGAGAGCAAATGGTTCAAGCTCCACCTAACATAAAAGCCTCTACCTTTCCCTCTACGTATAGGATGTCATCTCCCCTTCCCAATCTCCTCCAAAATATTGGTGATAATGGTAGAGAAACTATCCAATAATTTGACAAATTTAGCTTCTAGAACAAAAAATTGTCTTCATTATCTTTATCTGATTATAACAGCCGTAGTTGATGGTAGCCTCAACTTTTTCATAATAGAGGTCTCTAATTTGTCCTATTATGATAAGACATACTTGACTAGTGGTTCATCACCCAATTCTTCTTTTGGGGTTTTCTTGAATCTCAAAATAACTCTTAAAAGTTAACTTAGTGCCTATGTCAAATAAGGAGGCCATTTCGAAGCATACATAGACGATAATTTTTGGGGATGAGATGGTAGAGGAGGAAGAGTGGCTCATGCAAGTCACTCTAATCTGCAAATTTTAAAAAAATTGGTGTAGTTTGATTCAACATCATGAATGGATGGCTCTTCATTGGAAGCCATTAGTGAAGGAAGGTTTTGCTCTTTGTCCATGTGCAAAAGGGTGGTTTCTTGTTTATTTGCAAATCTCAATTGGATAGGGTGGTTTTGGGACAAGGCTCTCTTGGGGGTGAAATTGTGGATTCGACTTTATTTCTCTTACGTAATCTTTACCCTCTTACCTTGGTTGGGTGAGTCTTTGAAACCTTTTGCCCCATTTTTGTAAAGTTGAATGCCCTTCCTCTATAAACTCTTTGGGAAAACTAATCTTTGTCCCAAATGTAAACGAGATGATGAGTCACTCCACTTTTGCTAGAATCCTTGTGGGTTTTGATTCATCGAAGGAATTGCTAGAAGAAATATGTTAAAATTTGACAATAGGACTTGGAGGCAACAAGTTGATTATGAAAGCATCGCCTTCAAATACAAATCATGTTTTGCTAGAACACACCTAGCTGACCTAGTTGCAAAATTTTAAAGTCTTCTCACTAGGTTAATTGATCCATGTCCTCAAGGACTTGGTGGAAAGGGGGGTTGGATTGTGGCACTAGTTGATCAATTCTAATTTGGATAAGGATGATCTCTCAAAGGCTTCCTTTGATAGTGACTCTTCGGTCCCTTCAAATTATCCTTTGATTACCACTGGTAAGGCTACTAAGGCTTCTCCTTCAGTGGAAATATGACCTCTCCTTTAAACTCTCTTGTGATAGGTGGGTTGTCTTGTTTTTCAAAGGTTATAATGAACTCCCCTCTTGACGCTTTGTGGTTGGTGGTCCTTTCTTTTGATAACACTATTGGGAATTTTGATGCCTGGATCATATTGGAGAGAAAAAAGAAGTATCCCTTGGCCAAGGACATTAAGGCTTAAGGTTAATAGCCATGTGCCTCTTTATACTTGTGTTAAGAAGGTCTACTTCGTGATCTGTTTGATTGGGTTTTCCACTAGGTTCTGCCTAGGGCCCTAGATCATTGGCATCAAAGCTTTTGCATCAAAGCCCTAGTTACAAGTCAATCTAGACATCCCCACGTTTGAAGGTAAAATGGATGTGGATGCCTTAGATAATTTGATTATGTTCATACTATACAGTTAATCAATTCTTTTGAAAGTTTCTCTCTCAATGAAGAAATGGTAGAATAATTATTGCACAACATGTGAGGATGTCTTAGACATACCTGTAGACACATGGAATGGTTTCATAGCAGTCTTCAAAGAGACATATCTATTTGGAAACTATGATGACCAGTCCATCAAGTTTTCTTAGTTGTGTCAATGTTGAGATCAATTAGTGTAGGAATACACAAATACTTTTCATAATTTGGTGCCCAAATTGGGTATTTAGGATTCGGAGCAAAACCTTGTTTTGAAGTATAAGTTACCCTTGAGACCAAATATCAGAGAGGTTTACAGATTTGCTCCTATTTATAAGAAAAAGCCAAAGTTCAGATGAAGATAGAAGATTATATGTTTCAAAACAAGCCACGATCAAAGCCCTTCAGGTAGAATTCCAAAATAGGAATTTTTCCTCAACACCATCCACAAAAATAGTAGCCACAAAATGACTTGAACAACAGTCCATGATTGGCAAGTGATGTTCATTTCACAATTGCAACATTCATTGTGATACAAAATGCCACACTTAGAATACTTTACTTGATGCAATAGGTACTAGCATTGTGACACAAGTAAGCAAATCATGGAATTGGAGCTTCGTGTTATGTTAGGTACCACAAATATCTCTACTTCCCTTGTAGACATAGAGGAAGTAGAAGAATTGTTTCACTCTCAAATGTGGATTAGTGGTTAGCCAATACATTTCATCATTGACAATGGAAGTTAGAAGAACATGATTTCTCCTAAAGTAGTTCCAAGACTGAACTTGCCATTAACACCTCATTCACAACCATATTCCATTGAATGGTTTAGAGCAAGATCTGAGAAATGTGTCACTCAACAATGGCAATTAGGGTATAAAACCAAGTCTTCTCAAGATATAGTCCTTAGCAACATTGCTTCATTAGAGTATGTAATGTTTTTCTTGGGCAACAATATCTTTACCATGGACATGCAGTCTATGAAGCAAATCCAGTAAATGTTGTCATAGGTGCTAGTGATAAGAGATATTACATACTGGAAGTAGTCCCTAAGTTGTCATTTGTTAGAGCCAAATAGTGTAGCAAACTAGTCAATTTAGTAAGAAGTTTGTGCTTTTGATGGTGCGACTTGAATGTAAGAATGCCCTTTCAACATCAAAACACAACATAGCTCCTCCAACAACATTGGGAAAAATCTTAAAGTTGAATCACAAGTTGGAATAATATAAGGTTGTTGTTTAGCCACTAAAGGCAGTGCCTACAAACTATGTGGTAAGGGATACTATTGCTTTGATTCTTGAACTACCTCTACCTAATTCTTCTTTGTAGTGTAGATCATTCTTAGAGAACAAAGAGATTGAGCGATAGATGCATGAACTCATCATAGATAAATGATATCAGACCCAACTCATCGCTTTGCGACAACCCAAATGTGCTTGCACAAAATGATAACACATAGAGATTGATTATAGAACTCTCAACAAGATCATAGTGAATAAATGCTACTCAATTCCTAGGATTGAGGACTAGCTCTACAATGCCTTAATTTTCACTAAAATCGATTTGAAGTCTAGGCATCATCAAATTCTTGTTGAACCTACATACATCTAGAAGACAACCTTCAAGGCAAGACGAGGTTTGCTTGAATGGTTAGTCATGCCCTTAAACCTAACCAACACTACAACTACATTCATGCAGATGACGGATGGCATTCTTAGGCCATTTACTACTTCATGTGTTGTAGTTTGCCTTTACTACATCTTGATCTTCAGCAAAACTTGGGATGAACATATGCATTATATATAGCAAGTGCTTGGCACTTTGTGGGAACACAAGTTGTATGCAAACATTGTGAAATGCTCATTTGCCAAGTGGGAGATAGAGTATCTAGGATACATTGTAGATGAATGAGGAGTGGAGTGCATGTGGGATTGGCCAAGATCTAAGTTGTCCAACAATGGCCACAACCAAAGAATCTCACAGGGCTTTGCTGCTTCTTGGGTTTGGCAGATTTCTACAAAAGATTTATACTTGGTTTCTCTCATGTGACTTGGTTCTTGAACCGAGTTACCAAAGGTGGCACCAAAGGAAAGTTCATTTGGTCAAATGCACAACATAAAGCATTCAAAGAGTTGAAATGCAAACTCTGTTTTGCACTCATACTTGTGTTATTAGATCTTCAACAACCATTTGTAATGTCCCTCTCCCGATTTTCCCTAGTTTTTGCCTATTGATCACAAATTGCAGCAAATTAGGGTCAGGGTTCGTCTTACCAAATAAATATTTCTTTAATAATGCAATCCTGGGTTTGAACAATCACCACATGAACAATATATATATATATAATAGAGTTAGGTAATTACATCACATCATAGATTATCATTAATGCAAGCAAGCTAGGGTTTGGGAGAAGGGACATGATGGGTCTGCTCGAAGCCTTTTCTACACCAAGCCTAAGAGGGTGTATACCATAGCTCTCTCCCTTGGCGGCTTGCAGCTGCTTTCCCCATCAGTGTTCCAACCCCTTGAAGACACTTGCCACCTTGTGGAGCTGGGTAGGGGCCATAAGTGGGTAACTTGGCTCTTTGTGTAAGTGCCCTCTGGTTGGCTACCTACTAGCTTCGTTTACCCCTTTTGCTTACACCCCAGGCCCTTCCTACAAGGTGGGTTCCAAACAGTCAAACATATCTTCTATTCTATTATAAGAAATCATACATTAAATATTCTTCCATTATGCATGGCAATATTTATACAGATATAAGATAATGAATGGCAGAATATATATATATAAAAAATGGTCAACCTGCTATGGCGAACTGGATGGGTTCCTTGTGATCGCTGGTCTGATCCCTCTTTTGGTCAGCCGATGTGTATCTTTCTCTATTCTCTCAATCCATCCCCTTGCTCTCCATTTCTTAACACACACACACACACACACACACACACACACATATATATATCCTTGATGTCTGATTTGGAAGTTCATGTCCCTTGGGGAAAAAATGTTGACTAGAGGGGCATGTCCTTTATTAATCACCCCCCTTTCATCTTTCCATAAAATGAATTGCTGCAGCCTTTAATTAATTTCTCTAACATATGCAATTCCTTAATAAAAGTTAATTTATTATTATCAGTGCTAATTTGTTTATTCTGCCTTGTTTGACTTAAACGATTTGCTTGATTAATATATATTAATTTTTCTTTGCTTGTATATTTACTAACTGCGGTTCATTATATGAAATCGATCAGCGATCGGATTGTCTATCTTCTTCATGTCGACTCACTGTTATGCCATCCATTTGAGACAGGGTTATGACAGCGGTTTATCTCCTTGTTTCCTTATGGGGCCATGAAAATCGCTTTGAGGGATGATTAATTCCATTAATATTATCCCTCTCAGATCATCGATCCTCTCTTAGATCATTCGCTGCATTTGCAAGAGTGAATCGCTGCTTTTCCTACATTAATAATAATGGTCTTATACTTTTGATTATTATTATTTTAAAATGGGTTTATCATTTTTAAGAGATTGTCACTATCTCATGGCAGGGACATGACACCATTTGAGATTGAGATTGATGCATTAGAATATGCACTCGGAGTAGTCCTCTCTCAACATAGTCAAGTAGTTGCTTACCACAATGAAGCATTCACCCCATTGATAAAGAATGGCCCAACATACATTTGTGAGCTTTCTGCTATTGTTCAAGCATGTAGGCATTGGAAGCACTTTGTCTTGGGCTAGGAAATTACAGTCCACACAAATCACAAGCCACTTTAGTTCTTGTAGGCTCAACATAAGTTACAACAAGAGTGACATTAGAAATGGTCTTCTTATCTTCAATAAGAAGGGAAGTGCTCCACTTGCAAATTGTTTGAGTTGTCTGTCGGTTCAAGCTCTCCTTTCTGTTGTTGACGTGTGTGGACGTGAAGCCAACACATGGTCATAGTTGTATCTTTCTAATAAGGATTTTGTAGATATTTATTAGAAGTTGCTTTGTGGTAATTTAGTTCTATATTTCTACTTGCAAGGTGGACTCCTATACCACCTTGGGCACTTGTGCGTTTTGTATGAGGTAGAGAGACATAAGCTAATATGGAAGGCTCATTATGAAGGTTGTAGGACATTTTGGAGTTGAAAAGACCCCTGTGGTGTTGCATAAGTATTTATTTTGGCCACACCTTAGGTCAAATCTTGCCAAATACATCAAGTCTTGTATCACATGTGCCATTGCCAACTAGTCAACTTGAAGGGAGGTTTATACACACCTCTATTGGTTCCAAAGGGATTGTGGGATTCCTTGGACTTCATCTCAGGCTTCCCTATGAGCATAAGTATTTCTTATGGCCACACTTTCAGTTAAATGTTGGCAAATACATCAAGTCTTGTATCACATGTGCCATTGCAAAGCCTGTCAACAAGGGAGGATTGTACACACCTTTGTTGATTTCAAAGAGATTGTGGTATTTGAGGAATTTCATCTTAGGCTACCCTACAACTAAGCATAGTAATGATTATGTTTTTGTAGTAGTTGACAGATTGCCAAGTATGGCAAATTTTATTCCTTGCAAGAAAACTATCTCAACTTTGGAAACAATTCAACTGTATTTTCAACATTCCCAGATCCACCATGGAATTGTAGAACTAGAAACTATCTTGTCAAATAGAGAATAAGGCTCTTGAGCACTTTTTTGAAAGCACTTTGGCCTTAGCTAAACCCAAATTTGAACAAGTTGATTGAATTCCATCCCCAAACTAATGGACAAATGAAAGTGGTAAACAAGATGTAAGTGCATCTTCTTAGGGTATACCATTTGAAGAAGCATTGCTCTTGGGATGAGCATTCAACACAACTACAATAGAGCTCATCACAAGTCTACCACACATAGTCCTTCTTGAGTCTGTTTTGGTTTCCAATCTTTGGCACCCATTGCCATAGCTTATCCTATTCTGCCTTCGACAACAACAATTCCATCAACTCAGAAGGAGGATGACAAAGCTGTTTAGTTCATTGAGTACATTCAACAACAAATGTTGATACATTTTGTAGTAGGCTAGTGCAAAGTAGAAGTAGCTTCATGACAAGCATCAGGCACTGCCCACCTTTCAAGTCGACGATCGAGTTTAACTACACTTGTAGAAGGAAAGATTGATAGGACCTTGCTATAGGTTTCGTCCGCTTCAGTACATGCACTACACCATCAACAAGCAAGCAAGAGATGACACATTCGAGCCTAATCTACCTTCTTACCTTGGGTTGCATTCAGTCTTCAATGCTGAGTTGTTGAATCAATACTTCCACCTTTGTTGGATACTTCTGATGTTGTAGAGATGGTCTAACAGGTGGAGATCAATCTAGAATACACCATTCCCACAAAATATGATCAAGTCATTGACACCAGGGTCAAATGGATGCAGCAACAAGAGATCTCTATCATCAAGATCATCAAAGTAGGTCAATGAAATGGTTCACAGAGGCGTAGGTTGCCAATTTGTATTCATACCTTTCTCCTGAACTGAATGCAATGGGAACCATTGCTCCCCAAGGAGGGTTGATTGGTCTAGGAGAATCTAGGTCACTAAAGTCTAGCGCAAATCTTGGGTGTTGCTTGATAGCCTTTACAGTTTTGTTAGCAAGTTCTTCATCTAGGTTGGCATCCACATGTCATACTGCAATTCATACTTTGACTTCTGCAGTACCACAATGTTGAACTAATCTTCAACGATTGTGAGTGGTTTTGACAATTGAAGCATGATATTAAATGTCTCATTTCTAACTGATTCATCATTTTCCTCCTCCTTTGTATACCAATGTACATAACCATTGTTTGTAGTTAGAGATTCAAGAGAGGAGGAAGAAGGCATAGCCAGCATACATATGTTCTCAACTTGTCAGATATATTGTATAGAACTAGCATAATACACCTTTGCTTTTACAATTCTAATTTGGTTGTCAACTGTCTTCTCAATTTTCTTGTTCAATTTACTATGCATGTTTCTAACCTCTACCATGCACACAAAGTGTTTCCACACAACCTAATTGAATCCATTTGATTGGGTTGTCTATCGGGTTCTACCCTAGGTCCTAAATCAACCAAGGTGCTAGTCCTGTAAGGGCTTCATTATATCATTGGTCAATTTGAGGATATTCTTTTGCTACTTTAATACTTTTTTTCTTCACTCTTAAAACATCTCAACCAATAGAACCTGACTGTCCTCGATGGTTAAATCAGTCAGCAATGCATTTGATAATTCTACATAACTGAAGTTGTGACATTCCTCTGGATGTGCTGGATGCTGAATGGAACCAATCTTCTGCCAAATACAACCATTTTGGAAATGAAGCTGTCTCATACTCCTTTGGGCATTTGTTCATCTGTTGAGGGCTGTTAACTTGTTTTCAGGGCCAAGGTGCTACCAAGAAGTTTAATTAGTTATTTCTACATGTTGCTAGATTTTGGACCTAAGATAATAAAATTGTTCTTTGGAATCCTGTGGATCCTGCATACATGCTGTCTGAACAACTCAGCAGGTTGTGAGGACTTATAAGTGGAATCCATGGCGATAAAATGAGCATACCTTTTTGTTTGATTATCCATGACTTAGAATTTATTCTACCACCTGGGGTAAACATGTCAAAATAACAATGCTAATTGATTCATCCATTTGATTTGGAATGGGATATGGTTGAAACTGATCTGAACTTCTAAAAGGTTGTTGCTTGTTCCTTTGGTAATTATCAAACAGTTAAACTTAGTCCTTCATAACTTTTCTAATTTGCTTCCAAGAATACTTAATCCATATATACCATGGTAGCATTACATGGCCTTGAGAGGGCAAACCAAAAGTGTAAATGGAATTTGATTACATGGGTAAAAATTGGGGAAAATATGGCAAATTAAAAAAATTAAGAAGGTTGCAAAAGTTAAAAAATTGGGTATTTATAAGAAACTGGCAGTGCTTTTTCAAAAATATGGGAAAAGAATGAGGGTTATAGAATAATTTGTGTTCTTTTCCTGTTTTTTCCAAAACTAGCAGTTTTTTGACCAAAAAGCCTGGTCAAATGTAAACATCTGCATGCTGGTTTCATCTGGCATACTTTGACTGCTCGTCAGCATTTACTCACGATTAATTGCATCCTTTTGATGTATTTTGCTTCTATTATACTCCAGTTAATCTTAAAGAAGCAAACATGGCCAATGAAAACCAAGGAGTGACTTTCAGTGAAGACTTTCCTTTTAAGCTATGTTTAGGCACAGGGAATAAGCAGTTGAGCTATGAACTACTCTTTATGTTGGACAAAATTGTGTTGAATATATTCTTGAATTTGCCATGTGTGACAAAAGGGAGATATCATTTCTCTATTACATCATCCTTGAATTCAATTCTTTAATGTATCTAATATATGTTATGCAATATTTTTTAATGTCTTAAATACTGCTTTCCTATTACTTGTTAACCAATAAGTTTTCATCATGTCTGTTTGTAATTTGAGGCTACAGATATAATCCGTACGTTCAGGCAAGGGGTCGGATAGATCAACTGAAGCGATTAGGTCATAGTGTGGACAAGGTTAGAGGCTTGTGTACTGATACTTTTGTCAAAATGTCTTGCTTCCTTTTGCTTATTCATGTCTTTCATGTTTGAGTGGCCAGTGAGAAATTTATGCTTGCAGGTGGAGTTCATTTTGATGGGAGGGACTTTCATGTCTTTGCCAGCTGACTATCGTGATTATTTTATACGAAATCTCCACGATGCTTTATCTGGTCACACCTCATCAAATGTTGAGGAAGCTGTGCATTATTCAGAACATGGTGCTACCAAATGTATTGGCTTGACCATTGAAACGTAAGATTTCATTGGATATAGAAGATTCTGGTTTTATAATAAATAAAAGTTTACAAAACCATTTGGGTGGTGGATATTTGTATCTGAAGCTATCCTTGGGCATTAATTTTGGCGTGGCTATTATCATGGCCATAACCAGATCTACAGTGTGCAGTGTGTTATATATGGTTTAAATTATTTTTACCGTAATCATAATCTTTGTGTGGTTTCTGTTTTAAGGAGGCCTGATTACTGTCTTGGACCTCATCTACGACAAATGCTATCTTATGGATGCACACGACTAGAAATTGGAGTCCAGAGCACTTATGAGGATGTTGCCCGTGACACCAACAGGGGTCACACTGTAGCTGCAGTAACTGATTGCTTTTGCTTGGCCAAAGATGCTGGTTTCAAGGTGTTCTTCTGTCCTGTCTCTAGTGAATGGTCACTTTAGTACAAGCACCAAATGTCTCTCATTATTTTTGCTTTATGCAGTGTGTAAGTAATATATGAAGGCTTGTGTATGGACTTTTACTTGAAGTTTCCTTTCTTCTATAAGACATTGAATGAGAAGCTCTTTTTATCATTCTTTTCATGCATTTGTAATCTTTGACATTTTGAGACATTTCACCATTAATTATTTCAGGGTATATTCAACATGTCTGATCATAATCATTAGGATTTTTATTACTATGGGTTGGGTTTCACATGAATATCTAAATTCATTTGTACTAAGGGTGCATATTAAGAGAAGAGCATAGAATTATTGAATTCTCAATTGATTAATAATTCCTCTATAGCTGGTTACTAAATCTGTATGTGTTTTCATAACAGGTGGTTGCACATATGATGCCTGACCTGCCAAATGTTGGTGTGGAGCGAGATATGGAGAGCTTCAGAGAGTTCTTTGAGAATCCTTCTTTCAGGGCTGATGGCCTTAAGATTTACCCTACTTTAGTGATTCGTGGAACTGGACTTTATGAACTCTGGAAAACTGGCAGGTGCTATTGTCATTTCCTGCTGTTCTATGTTTCCTTCACTTGATGAGAAATGTTTTTGAAGCAAAGCTATGAATATTAATTGGTAAAGAAGATTAAACAAAGTAATGGAAAGGCACGGGATACAAACATGGACTTAAAAATAGTAAATAAATTCAGTATGTAATAATAGGACACCGGTTTTTGTAATGTCCCCTGTTTGTTATACTTAGAATTCTGCCCTAAAATCACAATTTCCAAGTAAGAGACATGTTTATTAAATTACAACTTCTGATAGACTCTAGTTTAACCCTGCAATAATGTTAGCCAATGATCCATAATATAACATAATCAATTGATTATTAGTATTGTTACATTTAATACAATATTTTACATGTATATGCACCGATCTAGACGAGTAATTCACATTGTAGAGTCATAATTATTATCTCCTCAATAATCCTTCATTGAGAAAGATTAGAGAAGGAACCTCAAGAGAGTGCTAGGAGTCTTTCCTGCTTTAGCAAGGAATCTCTCCCCCTCAATCATTGAACTTCCAGCTCTAGGAACCTCAAGAGAGTGCTAGGAGTCTTTCCTGCTTAGCAAGGGATCTCTACCCCTCAATCGTTGAACTTCCAGCTCTTCTTCCTATGAACAAATTATAGAGGCCTTAATAATTTAGATTGATAAAGCAATATGAATTACAACTCCCATCAAATATATATATTCAAATATCTTTTTTTTTAATCAGTAATAAGGTGATTTTATTAATTAAAAAAGAACAGATTACAAAAATAAACTCCTTGCAAAACCGGATAAAAACCAATTCCAACACCAGTAAACACCTTTAGACACATTAGTGGATTACAGACAATGAATATTCTCACAGAAGAGCAAAAGTACCATAGGCAAATTGAAAACCAACCCAACACCAACAATTGAAATTGGGCTCAGGTTTGCCTTTTCTTCAGCTGAGACCTAAGAACCATTGCAAATGTATCCTTCCTTTCTTTCTTTGCTTTTTTTCCTTTAACCGTTTGCCAGCCATCTTCTACCCTTGTTTCCGCCTTCTGCCAATCCAAAGATTTAACAACAGGATTTTTCATAGCTCCATCCGAGCTTCCATATGCTTGCTGACTCCATTCACCAGCTTTTCGTTTCCCTATCTCTTTCCCTTGCGACCATGCTGAGCCTCTATTCTCGCGACAGTCAGGAGTCACTGCCCACTTTGTGGGGCTTAACTCCTTGTCTCCTTTACTCTGGACAGCAATACTGTCATTAACCAGATTTCCTTTCTGTGTCAGGTCACCAACATTTTGCAGCTGAAACTCCTTACTCCCTTACTCTACATCCATCGTTCCTTCCTGACCTCGCTTCCTACTACCTTCCTCCATAACCGCCACCCTTTCCTGACCTCGCTCCACCCTGCTATTCTCCAGAGCGTTCAGCTGATTCTCATCCTTTTTCTCTACCGAATAGTGATGGGGACCAGCATCTTTCCACCAGGATGCTGATTTAGAGACTCTGTGTTTTGCACATTGAGCAGCTAGATGCCCAGTTTTAAAGCAAACTCGGCATCTAAAAGGAATCCCTTCATAATCTAGGGGCTGCACCCACAAACCTTTCGAAGTCTTTAAATGAATCTCCTCCTCCGGAGCCTTTGAAACATCCATTTCCACCAAAATCTGTGCAAAGGTTGAATGCAACAGGTTTGAGGACCCTTCATCCACCATTAAAAAACTTCCAAGAGAGTTCCCTACAGCCTCTAAGAATGAATCAAACCAAAAGTGTAAGGGAAAGTTTGGAAGTCTCACTCAGATTGGGACCTTCTCGAAAACCTCAGTGGCTGGATTAAAAGCTGAGTGCCAAGGTTTTAACATTAGGGGAAATTTTTCTTCCCATTCCCAATGGTAATCACACATAATCTTCTTTCTATCCTGCTCCTTTTCAAAAACCACTATGAAGAAGCCTCTAGCCATGGGATAGATTTGGACAGCCCCTTCTAACAAACCTTCCCATTGGTGAGAAATCCACAGGTGGAGGTCTATTAGGCTTAGCCAAAATCCCTTGAAATGTCCAATCAAACCAAGCCCACAAAAAACTCTTTCATTAAACAAAACTTCTTGCTCCAACTCCTCATCGAGCTCCATTGAAACAGACCTAGAAGTTGGAAGAAGCCCAGAAATCGCTCCACCCTTGTCTAGAACATTACTGTTTAAATACTCCATAGGCTGCGATGGGTCCGGTTGAAAAACCCCAAGCTCCGCCGTGCTACACCCTTTAACAAAACCAACCCCTGAAGCCGGTGCAGCAGGAACAGGGTCCCTGTCTCTCCTCTCCGTCGAAATTTTTCCAGTTTTCTTCGAAGTCTGAATAGCTCCTGCTTGACTCCTATTGTCAGACCCCTTGGCTCCCCCCTTACCCCCAATTTCTCCTGGGCCACGAGCTTCGAGCTGTTTGTTTTTTTGGCTGTGCTGTGGAGGCGGATCACCCCCGACCAACCCCAAAACGCCAACGATTTGCCCTTTTAACTTCTCCGCATTCTCAGCTTGACCACCATTATCGGTCTTTCCCCCAAAGCCAACCCTCTTGCACCGAAAGCCACTGGAGATACTCTGCGAATCCTTCCCAAGCGCCTTCTGACCAGGCGAAACCCTGGTTGCCGCAACGGTTCGCTGCATTCGACCGTTACCCTCCATCAAACTAAATACAACTATCCCAATATTTATATTCAAATATCTTAATGCATGTAAATACATGGAATTAATATATTCAGACATATGCATTAGATAGCATACCAATGTCTATGAACTATATCACAGAAAGCAAATGACTCTTTATGCAGATAATTATTTCAGATGCCTCCCTGTAAGTATTGACCTTTTGCTAATGATTCGATATGTCTGGGTTGCAGATTACTTGATTTTGTTGTAGATGATTCTATATTCAGAGAATAGTATTTCTTTTTCTGCTGATATATTCTAATGCATATCAATCATAAATTGTATCACTTTTGTTTCTGATCTGAATGCAGATCTTATTTCTGATTATTTCCCTCCTTTTATATCTGCTTAAAACTCCAAATGTATATCCTCCTCTTTCATTCGTATCTCTCCTTTATACCTCTCATGGCGGGGAAGAGTCACCACTATTTGTTTATAAAGACACATCCCTCTAATTGCTGCCTTTTTTCATTAATCCCCTTTGTTTGCTAGTCATCGCTGCCTTAATAAATATAGTGGCCGTCTTTTAAAATGAATCGCCACTATCCTATTCGTTGCCCTTAGTTAATATGATATCATTGCTGCCTGCTATTAATCATTTCCTTTATTAATTGCTGCACTTCATTATCATATTTTATATTAATATATCTCTTATTAAAATATATTATTATTTTATATATTAGTCATATATATTTTAATATTTTAATCATAATAATATTTAAATTGTTAGTAATTATATTTTAATATTTATAATGTTATATTTGATAATTATAATTATAATAATATTAAAATGCGAATCTTTATGTTTATATTTATATTGTTATTCATCATATTTATTCATTTGTATTTCAACGTTAGGGTTTTTAGTGTCGTAATTTCGGGGGCATGACAGTTTTACAAGGAGCACATGCCATACACTTAATTATATTGTCTTTGGTCTTGGATATAGGCACCAAAATTACTACTGAACCTCATATAATGAGATTAATAAAGCTTGACCTAGTTGAACGCTTTTTGAGCAAGAGAATTTCAGGGTCAACAAATGCTTTAAAGAATGCCTCAATGAAGATGCTGATAAGGCCAGAGGCATGAATTTTTCTGGTTGCTTCTGTTCATTTGTGGTGGAACTATTATTTATTCTGTCAATTTGACACAATATCATGCTAGTCAAGGCTCCATCTCTTCTTTGGTTCAGGAGAAGTAGCAATTCCTGTTCATGCTTATTGTGATTACCAATTTGATAAATAATCACTCTAACGATTTAGAACTTGTGTTATACTTTACTTCTTAAAGCCACTGTTATCATCAGAATGTTTTTCATGAGTGACAGCCAAAGCTTAGTATTGACGATGAGACTAAATAAATAGCAGCACTGCACTGTCTGATACACATTCATTCACATATGATGTGGATCCAGCCCCACTAATTGTATGCTAATAACCATCAACACTGCACAGGCTAATGAACACCTGTGACCAATAAATGATATGGGTTGGGTCACACCAAAAAGCAATATCAAAGTGCCATGTGTGTTAGCATACCCGTGAAATGCAAAGCAGCAGCCAGTAAGTTTTTTCCACTACTGACCAAATATTCATGTGAAAGTCCGTTGAAACAAAGGAACTGACTTTTTATTTTTTTAAAACAAAGGAACTGATTAATATGTCAAATAATGCAGGTATGACATGAGTTGTCATAAATCTGCAAAAACATAGAGCTCTGCTGCAGATTAGGATGAAATATTTTTAGTTTGACTGCCACACTATAATTGCAATATGTCTAACTACACAAAAAACACAACTACGAAGATATCTGCATATGATTGGAAGCCAAACCCTTTAGCCTGCTATTATTATAACCACCTAACCAAATCTGAGCCATATGGTTTTCAAGTTTCAACCAGTCTTGATCTTGAATAGTTTCTGTTTGTACATAAATAGATTCAAGTAAATATAACAACCGTTTTTTTGTCAAGGCTGTGGAAATGTGAATAATATTATACCCCCTCAATTATATGACCTTGCACAAGCAATTACATGTCTCTTGTGCATCCTTTATTCAATCATGCATTTGTTTTGATCTTAGCATTTAGTAGCTTGGTGTTTAACATTTGAAACATTGGTATATGAATCTTGGAATGAGTGGATATGCAAATATGTTACCTATATTTGTTTGTTCTCTAGGCATAAATTTAATCATGGCAATAGCATATAACTACTAACATATCAGTTACAGACTACCTAGTTTTGAAGAAAAAGAACTCAGGATGTGTGCAACAATGCCACTTTTGGTCTCTTGTGCTTTCAATTTCTTACAATAAATTATAATTTTAATAGTAGGTACAGTTGTGGAGCTTGATGTTCAGGAAAGAAAGGCCAAGTTAAGTGTTAACTTCAAACCACTGCATTAATGAACAGGTATAGGAATTACCCTCCAGAACAGCTTGTGGACATAATTGCAAGGGTGTTAGCTTTAGTACCACCTTGGACACGGGTCTATCGTGTCCAAAGGGATATTCCAATGCCTCTTGTAACTTCTGGTGTAGAAAAGGGGAATCTTAGGGAATTAGCTTTGGCACGTATGGATGACCTGGGATTGAAATGCCGCGATGTCAGAACTCGTGAGGCTGGTATTCAGGTAATCTACACAGCTTACTTTTCAGGGTCACTTAGTAATTCAGATGTTTTTATTCATAAAAACAGGACTTCTTATATATAATACTGAATTAAGGTAATCCACTGGATGTTTTATCAGGATATTCATCATAAAATAAGACCAGAGGAGGTAGAGCTTGTACGCCGAGACTATGCTGCTAATGAAGGGTGGGAAACATTCCTTTCATATGAGGATATACGACAGGTAATTTTGTGAAGATTGTTAGTCATTTCATCTTTTTTTCATTTTGAGCAAGGTCAGTTACTTAGCATTAAAGAAGTTGACAAACTCAGTGTACAATGTCTATTATTATGCTTCGGTAATATTGGTTATCCGACTATGTATTAATTGTTTGTATTAATTGGTTGTTGGCTGTGGGTAGTTATAAGCATCGGTTGGTTGACGGTTGTGTTCTTCTTGGCAACCATCGGGTCTTTTAAATGCTTTGTGTATTGTCAAGGAGTGTAGTATGATCTAGTCGGATCGACTCTGATCCTTGGCTGACCATCTCTGGTCTTCTTCTGTAATAATTTCATGAGTGAATAAAGATATATTTTACGCATGCATTGTCATCTCTGTTATTAATTCATGTACTTAAATTATCAGACAGAGCAACCAACATACGACAATTCCTTGCCAGGTTTAGTTGCTTTGCAGATGCAATTAGTTCATAGGGTCATGCGAATGATCAAAAGTTACATACTCATCCTGTTTTTTCTGACTTAAGATAAATATTTATTAAAATAGAAAAAAGGGAAAACCCTGCATTTACACCAACAAGCATGGCCTGAACAAAGGATTAACCAGCAACACAGCAAAATAAACAAATGGATTGTAAGGGCAGGTCTTGACTCTGGCCACCTTATTACAGCTCAGATATGTCTAGAACAGAGAAACTAAAAAAATCACAGCTTAATTGTTTTCTAATGTCTTTGCAACAATATCTTTGTTGGTTTGGTCTTCACCTTCTCCCTCATGGTCCATGATACCACATGTAGAAATTTTGACATAGGAATCTGTCAAAATTTACCACTCTTACTTTCTCCTTTCATAGTTCTGTGAGTGGAACATACGAGTTCATGTGTGCTATCTATTGTAAAGACTTCTTTCTCTATGATTGGAATGGGATGAGGGGCTCCCTGTCCCATAAAATTCTGGTGATGCTCAAAGAGTCCACTTTGACAATCATTTCCAATGCAATGACCTTCTCCAAGAGTTTGTCAGTCCTACTGATAATGGGCTCTTCTCCTTTTGAAATGGCCTCCAATTGTTTCCACAATGTCCTCTTGTTATTAACCCTGAACTGTATCTTCTCAAGCAACACAGCAAATAGTCTTGACTCTTATCCTAAGACCCCAGTTTCTTCTTCCAATGCAACGACTTATAAGAACTTGCCAGCCTTACTAATAATGGGTTTGTCTTGACTCTTATCCTAAGACCCCAGTTTCTTCTTCCAATGCAACGACCTTTAAGAACTTGCCAGCCTTACTAATAATGGGTTTTTCTTCTCTTGGAATGGCCTCCAATTGTTTCCCCAATGGCTTATTGTTATTGACCCTGAACTGTATCTTCTCAAGCCAGGCAGCAAAGAGTCTTGACTCTCATCATAAGATCCCAGTTTCTTCTTTTTGTACAGCCGAGAACCATCCTGGGAGGGCTGGCATACGTGACCGAAGGAAATTGATTATTAGCTGATCTAGGTGTCTTATATTCAAAGAAGTGAAGCATATTATCGTAGTTCTTTTGTTTTTGTGCACAGCTGAAGCCCTCCTCATGTGTGCTCCTTTCTTCCTCACTTGTGCCTACACTCATCTATCTCAAAAGCTTTCAAATTCTTGGCCAAATCCTTATTGAATAAAGAAGGGAAAGTGGCAAATTTCTTCTTTCTCTTATACCGTCTGCAATATGTGTGAATCTCTATGTTACCAAATCGGCACCTTTACTCGCCGATTCCAGGTACGGGCCATATCAGAATTGGATACGGCTCAGAAACCCTGTGGAATTGGACAGGGTTCTGCATATTGATACTCAAAACATTTTCCAAAAAATCGCCGATTCTAGACTCCACATGGTGTTTCCAAAATGATTCTGGTTCGATTTTCTAGCTTGGCACAATTTTCGTTTATCTTGTTTGTGTTTTTGCTCGACCTATTGTAATAGGGGTCATTTCTATATACTCTCGGCTCCTCCTTTTTGGTGCGACAGGTTGCAACTCCGTTTTTATTCGGTTGGCTGCTTCCAATTTGGGGGAGCCGTCATCCACGCAAACACATAAAATCCGTGAGATTTGTATTTCAATTGCTTCTTTCATTGCTGTTTTGGCTATTCTGTTCGCAACATGGAGACTTCAGTGTTCAAAGCTGCTGCTGAAGAAAGTCATCGAGGATGCCACGTGCAGAACGGTTGTAGAATCGCGGCTTCCAGGAATTTCTCTTCTTTTTTTAAAGTTTGGGTTTATTTATTTTTTAATTTTCATTGCCAGAAATTAAAACGCATAGCTATTTATTTTAATATTGTTTATGAAAATTAATAATGTTTACTAAATTTAATATTGTTTATTATATTTAATAATATAATTATTATTATACATATAATATTTTATAATTTAACTTTTATTTAACTTGTTTCATAATTATTAATTTATTTATTATCAATAAACATTTATTAATTATTATTAATATAATTACTATAATGTTTATTTTTATTATTTTACATTTATAATTTTATTTATATTATATATAAATAATAAATATAAATCAAATTATTATATTGTAATTTGTATATATTATATAATTCTTGTTTTTACTTTTAGTCTACAAATATGTATATATCTATGATTTTTATATATTTTTGTATGGACGTACCCAACCCCCCCAAAAAATTGTCATATCCGCATACCATACCTGTATCGGTACTTGTACCTGATTCGGCAACTTAGGTGAATCTCTTAAATCTCTTACAGGAGCTCTAACCCAAGAAGTCCTACATTTCCTGAATGCTACACTGCGTCACCACCATCCACCTATATCTTTTGCCAAATAAAGACTATTGTCAAATGTTTACATAGAAGGGCTTGTAACACATCTTCTATTTGAACTCTTTGAGATGTTCTTGACACCAATAACACTTGAAATAATACTGATCTGGAAACAATCACATTCAAATATGATAACAAAAATGGTTTAAGCCTTTCAAATTTATAATAATCAATGGTTACACATAGTGCGATTGGGTAGCAACACCATAGGTAGATACATTGCCAATTAGAAGTCAATATAGGCCCCAAATATTACAGCGACTTTGAGAGCAAATAGTAAGATATGAATCAATCGACATATCATGTGCACCCGAAATGGATTGTATACGACTTGTGCCCAGATCAACAGTCTGATGTCACCACTTGATGTCCGCTCATTTCCAAGAAATGCCTACAGGTCGATGACCCAATGATCTCAATTGAATGCTAATGAATGGTTCGTCCTTGTCTGATACAATGTAAACTGAGATCTCTTGGATGTAGCATCTCTCGAGTGATAGCAGTATAATGACACGACAATGATGACGATATGAGCTGAAGTTCCTCCTCCCGCGAATGTCTCAGGCGGTTCCCTGTTGATGTTTTTCTACACTTGGGCTATTCGATAATTGGCAATATGATAGCGCCTTGGGGCATTGTCGCGCTAGAGCCTGGGCTCGACGCACACTGCTAGATCGCTCTCCCCACGCATGCACAAAGTCTTGAACGCACCCTTCAATCTGCAATTGTACGAGCCTGTGAGTGAATGAGCAATGATGGAAAAATGAAGACAACACAAATTCCCTCAGGCCTGTAGCTACACCCAGTAGCTGAGTGCTGCACCAGAGCAACTACGTCCTCTGCACTCTCAGCAAGACATGAAGTCCAAAATCCGTGATAATCATCAATAGTCAGAAGGCCGATATAAAAATAGGTTGAAATATGCCTTCCAAAGAGGTCGGCCAGCAATGAAATTAAGAAATTCAAATGGAAGTGCCAATTAAAAATGTCGGCCAGAATACGTTTCATAAATTTAAATATTATTTTATCAATAATTTAAATTTATTATTATTTATTAAATATATACTATTATTTAGAAGGTAGTGTTTAAAAACACTTGTTTTCCTTTTTCCCTCCAAAAAACAATTCAAACGATCGGGGACATGACACTCTTCAAATCAGAAGGGCTTGTAATGTTTATGTTTGAACTCTTCAAATCAGAATGGCTTGTAACACTTATTCTGTTTGAACTCTCCATATCAGAAGAGCATTATTGATAATTCGAATGTTCTTCATCATGGACTCCATTAGAGATATGATTTGGGGACAGAGCAAGACAATGAACAGAACACACCATAGCTTGACAAAAAAAGCAGAGTCCATACAGAACTTTACAATCAGTTTCACACAGAGACCAAAAGGATACACAGAAAACAAAAGGAGATTTCAATAGATAGATAGAGGGAGGGAATATATATAATATCTTGCCTGCTAGATAAATCATTGAATGAAAGGAACAGGAAAGCATCATAACAGGGATTGCCTGCATGCCCCAGAAGGAAGTGGTTGGTGCAGCCAAATTAAAGGCTGCAATGCAATCATGCAGAAGGGCATCAGGGGAAAAATGCTGTTGAGAGAGGGCATTGAGTTAAAAAGAAGAAAGGTATGAAATGAAAAGTTCACAAATGTCTGGAGCAAAATGGTTCTGTCAGAAACAGGAAGCAGTCACCATTTCAGCCTTACCATCATTAAATCACCATGCAGGATCCGACAACAAATGGGGAAGAGAAGATTAGGTGTGTAGGCTTGGGCAGAAGCAAAATCAAGGCCAGTAGTGAGGGAAAATATAAACTCAGAGAAACCTGTTGACCAACAAATTCTTATTTAGGCATTCAAGAGATCACTACATTGCAAGGTTTTGTCTGCTGATCCACCATCTTCACAAATTAGGGGCTGTAATAAAATCTCTGCCAAATCCAAGAATATGTCACCTTTCCATAAAAGTTTTGGTGTTCATAAAACCTCTTATAACACTCTTTAATAACCATTATTAGTGGAAAATAGTTGCTAATGGAAAAGGATAAATAAATGTGCTTGTCTTTTATCAATTTTCTTATAACACCCTTTAAAAGAAAATCATTTCAATCAAAGAACGAAGAAGAATTATATCAATGCTGATACATATTTTGGACTTTGATAATAGATATCTGTATGAGATGTGCTCATTGGTGTAAAGAAGGATTATTATTCATACCATCTACATACTTAATGGTTGAATTTAATAACTACATAATTATTCCTTTTGTTGACAAAACAGCAAGTAAAATTCCAATCACTCTTATAAAAGGGGGTTCTACTTGTAAGTTGTTTTTGTGATTGTCATGGGGATTGACTATCAACAAATCACAGGACTCGACACTGAAGAAAGCCATAATTGATATAGAACTTGTTGATGTTATAGCGTCGGGTCTCTTACTTCTAGTGGCTATAATAAATAAAAGGAAATAAATTAAATAATAGCCTTTGGCTATTTAATTTATTATAGATCGAATTAAGTGAAGAGGCACTTCACTTCATTAAAGAAATAATATTTATTTATTGTGGCTGACCTATTTAATTAATTATTTCTTAAGGAGGCCGACCTACATGAAGAGACACATTGTTTTGTATTTATACAAGGTGAAGTTTGTTCATTCACATCATCAAGTTCATTATTTCATATTCGCATTCCTAGAAGAAGTTCACACTTGAGCAGCAGATCATCATCTTGATACAGCAGTTCGATTTCAAGGAGAAACATATTCATTTTGTATCTTCGCATCTAGGAGAGGTGCTATTATTCATTGTATCAAATTTGGCATTGTGTTGTGCCTGAGTTGTAAGCAGATTTCTGCTCTTATTCCTTGAATATATAAGCGACATATTTGCTGGGTTTTTCTCCCTTGAGTAGGAGGGTTTTCCCAGGGTATCTTGTTGTGTTCATTGTCTTATGTGTTGCAATTTCTGCTTATTGAATTTTTGATCCTAAAACTAACATGGTATTAGAGCGGGTTTAGATATGATCAGATTTATCTAAGCAGATTCAAATGCAGACCTTGAGACGAACTTCATCATATTTGCTGCGAGCAGTTACAGATAGTTTTGAAGGCTTTTGAGGTTGTCAATCTTTGACATGTTAGAAGGCATGGGTAATGTTGTTGAGTTTGTGTAAGTGCCATGGAAATAATGTGATGGAGTCGAACTGTGTGAGGGTGTGAGCTTCAAAATTCACTTCACTTTGTTGGTCATGGGCTGAGATGAGTTGAAATATATTGAAGTCCTAAAGTTACTGTATGCCTTAGAGTGTGGGAGTTGCCTTGTTCATTTGAGCCGTATACACTTACTATGCCATGGTGATTGTTTTATGTATTATTTTTGAGCCGTAAGTGTTGACAGTGTACATTGCTTTTAAAATCCGAGTCTAATCATTTGTAGAAGTAGTGTTAAGTCAAGTTTGTTGTGATACTATATGTTTTCCAAGTCTGGTGTCATGTTGTATATGGAGGTGCTGTGAGAGACGTCTTTGCATGAGTTGTTACCATCGAAGTGTTATTTCTGAGTTTACTTCTGTGAAGAAGATCTGAAAAATTATTGAGAGATAATGAGCAGATCCCAGGAAAGATAAGTGCAGACCTGAAAAGCATCTAAGTGCAACACTTAAAGGAGATTCTGATTTCAACGAGATAAGTATTTCATGTTGTATAATGTTCATGAATTTTTTATGTAGTTATTAATTCATGCTCTAACATTGGGATAGTGAATCATGTATGCTTCTAGCATTGGTATTTCTCTTCGAGATAGTTGAGTTCTATGAACTTTTAGTAATCTCTCTCTACAATGCTTCCAAGACGAATTGAGGAGCAAGAGGGTGATGAGAGATCACATAGAGAGGAAGAGCTTGAGGCATCCTATGAGGAAATCATGCCGACTGGAGAAATGATCAAGCATGGAGTCATAGTTTGTAGCCATAGGACTAAGTTGGTGGCTACATCTCTCGAAGATGAAGAATCTATTCAGGTTGTCTTTGCGATCAGTTCTTCGAAGAGAAGGAATTAACATTCAGAGGGAGTTCTGTGACTCACTGAGAAGAAGTGAAGGTTGCAGTATTGCAAGGCCAGGTGCTAAATCCTTGAAAGACCTCTTCAACAGTTGAGATCAAAATTGCTCAAGATAGTCAATTTGGATTTAACATTGGTAGCTCCACAAACCTATTCAGAATAAAGTGATTTGGGATGAGGTTGAAGAGGACATCCCTGAATCTCTGTAGAGGTGTGCACTGGAAACCATTTCTCTAAGGCAAGCGTTGCAGGAAATCTTGGACAAGGAGGTTAGAAGGTTGATGCAAGTACTTGGAGATTTAGAGGGAGTCTACTGAACCAGAAGAGGATGGTGATCCAGTTGAGCCTTTGGAACCAACTGATGGGCCAAGAGATAGTCATAAGTAGAAAGAGACCTCTATGGGCTAGGCTTTGTATGGCCTTACGCAGGGTCCTCGTGCTTGGTATGAGAGGATTGATCGATACTTGATGAGCTTGGGCTTCTCCAAGAATGATGCTGATTCAAACTTGTACTTAAAGGTAGTTAATGGTGAGGCATTAATCTCGGTTCTTTATGTTGATGATTTATTTCTTACTGGAGAAGAACATCTCATTATCAAATGCAAGAAGGAGTTAGCTTCTGAATTTGAGATGAAAGATCTTAGATACATGCATTACTTCCTAATATTAGAAGTATGGTAGAGGCCTAATGAGATCATTTTAAGTCAAGGGAAGTATACTATAGACATCTTGAAGAGATTTGGTATGATGGATTGCAAATCCATGTCTACACCGATGGAAACCAATTTGAAGAAGTTGAGTGAGTCTACAGCTAGTTCGGATTTGGTGGATCCCACTATGTATAGGCAGTTGATTGGATCATTGATGTATCTAGTCAATACTAGACCAGATATTTGCTATGCAGTGAGTGCACTTAGTTAGTTCATGTGTGAACCAAGGCAAATACATCTAGTTGCAGCTAAGCATATCTTGAGATACTTACGTGGCACAGTTGGATATGGCTTAAGATACACTTCCAATGTAGATCTCCAGTTACAAGGATATTTTGATTCTGATTGGGCAAGGTGTGTAGCTGATCGAAAGAGCACCTCTGGTTGTTGCTTTAATTTAGGATCTGCTATGGTTTCTTGGTGTAGCAGGAAGCAGTCTTCAGTGGCACTAAGCACCGCAGAGGCAAAGTATATTGCAGCTTGTGTGGCAGCTCGAGAAGCAGTGTGGCTTCAGAAGCTCCTAGCAAGATTGTTTGGACAATGATTGGAGCCAACTATCATCCTTTGTGATAATCAAAGCTGTGTGAAGCTTTCTGTCAATCTAGTGTTTCATGACAGAACAAAACATGTTGAGATCAAATACCACTATATCAGAGATATGGTATTGAGGAAAGCTATCTAGTTGAGATACATTTGCACTAATGAGCAGACGATTGATATTCTCACCAAGCCTCTCTCTAGAGTGAAGTTTGTGTACTTCCGAGACAAGCTTGGAGTTGTGGAGAATGAAGCCCTAGCTGAGAGGGAGACTCAGCATCAGTGATCTTCTGTGATTTGCTTTAATGCATCTTTCTCTGTGATAGAGAAATTTGAGGTATAAGCCCTTGTTAGTGCATCTTTCTCTGTAATAGAGAAATTTGAGGTGTAAGCCCTTGTTAGTGCATTTTTCTCTGTGAGAGAAATTTGAGGTGAAAGCCCTTGGTTCCACCCTCTGGGAGTAGCCATGGTGGATGTCATGTTGAGAGACTCCATGACAACATCACGTTGAGAGACTCCGTGATGATTTCCTTGTACTTTTGTTTATCCACCCTCTGGGAGTAGCCATGGTGGACGTCATGTTGAGATGGCGAAATCACGTTGAGTGACTCCGTGATGTGTTCTCTTCTCACATATAGGTGTAGCCATTGTGAGTGTCATGTTGAGAGAATCCATGACCTTGTGTATCTGGAAGTAATCCTCCCTAGCTGAGAGGGAGTGTTGATGTTACAGTTTCAGGTTTCTTACTTCCAGTGGCTATAATAAATAAAAGGAAATAAATTAAATAATCGTCTTTGGCTATTTAATTTATTGTAGATCGAATTAAGTGAAGAGGCGCTTCACTTCATTAAACAAATAATATTTATTTATTGTGGCTGACCTATTTAATTAATTATTTCTTAAGGAGGCCAACCTACATGAAGAGACACATTGTTTTGTATTTATACAAGGTGAAGTTTGTTCATTCACATCATCAAGTTCATTCTTTCATATTCGCATTCCTAGAAGAAGTTCGCACTTGAGCAGCAGATCATCATCTTGATACAGCAGTTCGATTTCAAGGAGAAACATATTCATTTTGTATCTTCGCATCTAGGAGAGGTGCTAATATTCATTGTATCAAATTCGGCATTGTGTTGTGCCTGAGTTGTAAGCAGATTTCTGCTCTTATTCCTTGAATATATAAGCAATATATTTGCTGGGTTTTTCTCCCTCGAGTAGGAGGGTTTTCCCAGGGTATCTTGTTGTGTTCATTGTCTTATGTGTTGTAATTTCTACTTATTGAATTTCTGATCCTAAAACTAACAGAACCTACATAAAGACAAGGTTTGACCTTTATTTTTTTATCATGCTTCAAGTCATTACACAGACTTAGAATTTCACTTCCTTTGACTGGTTTGAGAAAATTGAAGAGTGGAAAAGGAGTGGCCAAAAGAAAGAAGCAAAATCAAAGACTTCAATCTTTGGAGGAAGAAATCTACAAATGAGGATTTGAATATCACAGTTAATGTTTACACACACACACACACATATAATTAATTTTGTGTTGCTCTCTATTGACCATATGAATATGCATATAATCAGTGTTTCTGTGAGTTTTGGGGATGACAAATTTATTTTGGATATTGGGACATTCTGGGAGACCTATTAAAATGATATAAACAATGAATATTTAAAATTTTAAAATACGAATAGTAAAAACGTACAAAAGAACTTAAAGAAAGTTAAAAGAAGGTGAAATTACAATGACAATCAACTAATCCAATAGTCCATGTGATAATCATGATAACATAATATGATTTTTAAATTTTATTTATATCGATGAAACTTACAAAGTACAAACATCAAAATTTCTAGGCTAAAACAAGATATGCATAGCTGGTTTGAGCTGCGAGATTAGAAGTTGGAGTTATCATACAATGGAATTCACAGAAATTGCTCATTGTTGGAACTGTTAAGACTTAACTGGCTCCTGTAACATGACCTTAGTTGCCTTGAGGCTCTGTCTATTTGTATAAATCTATATGATACAAATACATTTCTTCAAGGATGGTTCCACTAATAACATGGTGCCATCCACAAATTGGAGATGGGTAGCTGGATTGCTCATCTTTTTATGTTGTCTCTTACTGTCTCCCTTTAGAGTCCTACCTAGAGCTTCAGTCAGAATAGTATAGAGACGAGGATTTGAGAAATCTGTTCAGGGGAACATTGATTGTAATCAAGAGCTTAGGAGTATCTAAGCTTTCTTTGACCAATTTTGTACAATGATCTAAATAACTGGACATATCCAAAAATTTATAAGGAAAAGTTTGGAAATCCTGTTATAGGACTTAGAAATTTCGAGTTTCAAGAGCAATCCTTTACTGCCACTCATGTTTATCAAGTAGACAATTTCTTGAGCAATGACAATACTGTCAAGGATTTGTCTTCCATTCAGAAGACCTCCCTGTTCTCAATAGAGAAAATGCTGAACAGGCTTAAGCATATTCACTATCACCTTGGAGATTATCATATAGACAGAGCTACAAAAATAAATTGGTTAATTGTTTTCTGAAGTTCCAGTCTGAGCATTTTTAGGAATAAGAACAATGAAAACAAAATCCAGAGAATTGGGAATATTTTTTAAGAATAAATGGACTTTCAACTACTTTTGCAGCCTTCAGATCTAGCAACACCCAAATCTCTAAAGAACAAAGTGGAAAACATGCAGATCTTGAAGCCTTATTACCCTCAATTTCAAAAGCGACTTTCCTTAACTATTCTTTTGCAACCAGTTTAGTCAGACTGCTTCTGGTTTATCACTCTGAATTTCAAGAACAACTTTCCTTGACTATTTTTTGCATCAAGTTTAGTCAGACTGCTTCTGGCGCTCAGTGATAAGATTTGGGATGTTGGATAATAAAAATGTTTGAATGCCCTCTCTTACCTTGTCATCCTCAATTAGAAGTTCCTCAAAGCATAGTTTTAGGACTTGGACTTGGACTTGACTCGGCAGCCCAAAATTTTGACTTGGACTTGAGACTTGGCAAAAAAAAAAAACCTCATAATTACACAAAGAAAAGAAATAAATGCATTTAGAGAACATAAAAGTCTAATTTGACTATCAGTTTTTCATAATTCAAACATTACACGTCATATGATCCTCAAACTCTCAAAATTTGAAATTTCAGCCATTATGTCTGTTTGAAGAGTCTTGCAAATTACTCGGAGAGTCTTCAAACTATGCCTCAAAATATCTAACCACCTCCTTAATTATTGTTTCATGCTTATCCAAGGTCTTTCTGCTTAGGGTTTCTAGCTTAATAATATTACTAATCAAAAATCTGCCTTGATAGGATGGTTGACCTATGGAAAGAGTTGGTGTTTCCATCACCTTCATCTGGCAGCTCAATAGCCACATCTTTGCTTTCTACTCTCTGTAAGGTCTCAGGCGTTGAATAGCATCATGGACACTCTCCAATATATCTTTCAGGCGCTGCATACACACAGAAATGTTTTTGAAAACATCTTTATCCATATTTTAAGCCTACCTTTTTTTTTTGCAATTTTAAACCTTCCTTTGAGGAACTGCAAGTGTTTTATTTTTCATCCATGATGAATATCTTTGATCTCATTACCTCAGGTGCATTTTATCACTGTCTAGTCACCTTATGCTCTAGCAACATTGTCTCAATCCAAAACAAGCAGTTTTTGAGGAGTCCTATATCCATATGCCCTCAAACTCGTGATCTAATCCTCCTTGCATCATTTCTGATTTCAGGATCAGATTTTGAGGGAGACGCGCTTTTCATCCCCAAAACCTTTTGAAGTGCTCGATGATGGAGTGTCTCCCCATGTGCCAACTATTCCATAACTTTGTTTAATATCTCATAACTGCATGTCTGTCACAAAATTTTACAATACTCCCAAATTCTTATTACAAATGGACAGGTCCACTGTTTGCCGAAGATCTCAAGCAATGTGTTGAGTCACCCTTTTAGGAGCCATCTTTTAGTCGAACTGATTCTACCAGTGAGTATGAAACAATCCAAATACTCTTTACGTTGACCATTACCTCGCACACCATAGACAGTAATTATTACAAAACCAAGACTTGAATTGGTGCTCCTTGTAGTGCTTATGGTCCAATCCTTGGAATACTATTATTTAGCCAGAAACTGACTTTGGTTTCCAAAAATTTGACATTTTCCCAGCTTGCTCTTAAGCTAACGCCCCCACACTCCTGGCTGTACTCCACAGAGCTATGCCCTGTTTTCCTAATTGATTCTCTAATATTCTAGACTCTTGTGATTTAAGGTTAACTGGTTTTTTGTTGTTAATAAAACATTTCAACACTTCTCTCTTGGTTGGAGCATTCATGCCTTTGATATTCCAAGAGATTAACTTAATGGATTTAGTTTTGTGCTTCTTGAGCACCTCTGTTAACAAGGGTTGGGATCCACTCATCCATTGGCTATATCTACTCCGGTTTCATTTTAAGTTCAGTAGTAATGTTATTTCTTCCTCTCTTGCCATGTCTGGTGTGTGACTTTCTTCTCGCTGATAAATTGTAAGTTTCTTTATGTTTCTCCACAAGATCTTGCCCCGAGCCTCCTCAGATTTAAGACATTTGATTTATAATTCCTTGCTTCACCTCCATAGCTAGCAGTTGTGAGGTCTTTATAGCTTGAGATTCCTTCAAGATATCTTCTATAGCTTCTGTGAAGGCATAGTCCATTAGCTTCTCAAAAGTGCCGCCTCCTTTCCTGGCTTCCTTTCTTTGATGCATTATCTCCTTCTTTGCTGGACTTACTAACTTCATTCTGTTTTAATTGTGTGCTGCATGATCATCTTTTGAAAGTCCTTATCATTGGTCTTCACCACTGGCTTGGGGTTTTCTGATTGTTTGCCAATGGACATTCTCTTGCTAGGTGGTCGAAATCATGGCAAGCTCTACATCTGAATATTTGATGGGTCGAATCCATTCCAAACCAGCTAATTTTTGAGTTATACTTTTCGGCAAGGGATGATCCAACTCCAGTTCTAAAGTTGGGCATAATTGGCACTTCCCTCCCAATAGTTGCCTTGGACACATGACTCGTGTGAGAGCATACAACCTTAACAACACTCAACCTTTTGATTGTGTTTCATCCGTAGGCGTGAATCTTGATGTCAATGCTTCATGGAGATGTAACAGCCCACCCTATTTTTTCTATTTTGCACTATAGAAAATGTATATGCAATCTCTTCAACACTTTCTGATCACCAAGATTCCGGAGTGGGCAAGGTGAAAGCATACGGTGCTTCAACCACACAATTATTCTAAATGAATGCAATTATAGAAGGATATGGCGACTAGCCGATCATAATACACAAGTGGCTGAGCCGGCCTAATCAACACCTCGTCAGTGGACTGTATAGAATGACATGTAGGTGGCAAAACCAGCTTTATCAACTCCTCTTCGGCATATTGCATGAATGCAATGCAAGCCATTGGTAGATTGTTTAAGCTTGACTCAGATCAAAATGGTTGATAATGCTAGCTTGTTCAATGCCAAAACGGGCTGAATGATATGCTATAGTGATTGGCAATAAACCATCCAATCTTACAATATAAAATGCATACAAAAATATGATCCTCCAGCAGTGTTACCATCTAGAGTCTACAATTTATACATGAGATGCATTACAATATAAATTAACAAGTACACTGTTGAAGCAAGCTGATATAATAATTTGATAATAAGATCAGACTGTTGTAACAGCACATATTAGACTGAAAGATGCATAATAAGCGTAGATTATCATTCCCACAAAAGTCAAACACATAACCAACTGAAGCATACCTCTTATAAATGATGTAGGGTGCTGATGCAAGTCTAATAACACTGATACTGCTGTCACACTGTCAAATCAGGTCTGATACAAACGGAAACATGTTGCAACACCACTATATGTTGATGCAACAACCCCAAAATGAAGGAAACATACCCCAAATTGAAGCAAAGCTTATGTAGGCTCCATAAATTCATCCCAAACTTGAATACCGTGGTGTGAACTCCCTCTGTGACTGATAAACACTGAATAACAGGTCTGACGAACACTGATTACATTTTGAAATCTTACAAGGAGTATGCCCAGCACCACTACTCAATATGTATAAACTGAAAACTACTTCAAAACACACCAAAACTGAACCCAAAGCACCATGAACACAATGGACATCAAACAAAATGAGAAATCAGTCACTTGCAGGTCTGAAACTGAACTTATTGCTGCTGGTACAGCAGATACAACAGAGCCAAGATCCGCATAAATCACTACAAACATCAAACCTGAACTCCCCAACAAGTATGGGCATCTATACTGCTAAAACACAATCATAAACTAACCCAAAACACATGAAAACCAATGGATATTAGACTGGGATAGCACTCAAATTAATTGCAAGTCTGAAATACAGTATTAATATCGCTGGTACAACAGGTACAACTATCATAAAACTCTTAAAAATCACCAAAGTTCACCTTATTTTTGCTTGGTTTTTAAGAAGAAATCTCATTCAATTGCTTCACAAGCCCACAAACTTCTTAAATTTACATCATAAATACTTGCGTGCAAAAAACATGTCTAAACACATTAAAAATCTCCATTGAAATACAACTAGAAAAATAACTTAACCTTGTAGCACAAACTAGAATGTCGTCACTTTCAGCACCAAGGCAATCTTTATTTGAAATAATGGATGTTGAGGATTTTCGTCCCCAAAAGCCAATAAAACACACAGGTGATTTCTAGATGAAACCACTCTTTCCAGTTAGGATGGTTTTCGTCCTTGAATCAGGTATTTCAAGAGAGTTTCAGACTTCAAGAAATATGAGAAGAACTCATGTTCTCACTTAGAGCAAATAACAAATGCAATATTGAGTCTAACCTTTCTTCTCTACACAACTCTTAAATAGACACTTTTAGGGCAACTTTAGGAAAACCAGATTTCCTTTTAAAAAATTCACTTTTCCCCCTCAATAATAAAATAAAGTGACCCTTTGAGAACTTTTAATTAAATATTACTTTTTAATCCTCCATTTTAATGTCACTTTTAAATAATAATTTATTAAGTCACTTGTACCCTATGCCTGGTTCTAATACTTTTTGGCTCTCTTTTAAAAACATTTTATGATGTAGGCCACTCTTTTTTAAAATAAATAAATAAACATAAGTTGCCTTAATAATATAAAATCACTTTGAGACAATTTAAATTATTTATTTAGCTACTTTTATTCACACATTGCAAGGTCTTTGGAAAGTTGGTGCTGTACAAGGATGTTAGAAATCTCCAAGAAGTGTGGAATGCTCCTTGAAAGTTGGGTCTGCACTCGGAAAAAAACATTATATTCATCTTGACCCTTGGAATGCTCTGCCATTGTCAAAAAACTGTTTCGATAAAACCGGTGCTCTCCAAGAATCTTGGAATGGACTGAAAAAGGGACATTACAGAAGAGACTCGCATTTGGGAAGAAATACTGTCCTTGAAAAATATTCTTCTGATCAAATTTGTCTATAAAGAAATAGAATACACTCTAGTGCATGAGTTCCATAATTTGTATGTATTTTTCAAATTTTGTTAGCCCATTCACATAGATTTTCTACTGAAAGTTCCATGCCCATATCTTTAAATCATGTCTTTAGGGAGGAGTTGATGGATATTACTATCAAACCTGTCCACACATATCCCCAAAACCAAAGAGTAGTCCAGAGCATCCAATCTGCTCCCCTGAGAAATATTCTGTTTCTATTGCTGCCCTAGTCTCTTGTGCCTTTTCTGATCTTCCTTGCATAATTGCATGGTGGAAATTCCTGACTTGGAGGCACTGAAGGCTATCCTCAACCTCCCTTGTTCCTTGCTGTTTCTTCTAAGTATTTAGGACAAGTTTGATGGTGCAGTCTTCTTTTGGGTATATTTTATCTTGCTGTTTTGGGTTTACTGCTGCAAAGGGGGAAACCCCATGTCTTTTAGGTGTCTTTAGGGGGTTGTCTTATGTGTTATCCAATTAGGATCATTCCTAAACCATTTCGTGTATCCTTGGAGAAGTATTGAGGTGTTTTGTGGCAAATTGTGGTTTCTTGGATCCCCTTAGGCTTGGGGGTTGGCTGAGTTTAAAAGTGTAATGATGCCCTACGGTTGGGAGGTGAACACTCTTCATTCATGGCAATTTGAGTGGAGTTTCTTGTTACTCTTTGCAGCATAAGAAAGATCACAGTTTGTATGCGTTATTATTCAGTGTTTTCTGTATAACATCTTACAGAAATAATATGTAATTATTTTTTCCTTGCTGTTTCTTTCGAAGTATTTAGGACAAATTTGATCGTGTAGTCTTCATTTGGATATATTTTATATTTCTGTTATGAGTTTACTGCTACAAAGGGGGGAACCCATGTCTTTTAGGTTGTTTCAGGGGCTTGTCTTATGTATTATCCAACTAGGATCATTCCTAAGCCATTTTGTGTATCTTTGGAGGAGTATTGAGGTGTTTTGTGGCAAATTGGGGTTTCTTGGATCCTCTTAGGCTTGGGGGTTTGCTAGGGTTAAAAGTGTAATGATGCCCTAAGGTTAATAGTTGAACACTCTTCATTCATGGCAGTTTGAGTGGAGTTTCTTGTTACTCTTTGCAGCATGAGAAGATTACACTTTGTATATGTTGTTATTCAGTATTTTCTGTTTTACATCATACAGAAACGATATGCAACTAAATTAAACTTTCAGTTCATATGAATTGTATAAGTCATTGTAGAAAAAATCTTTCTTGGGAGTAGCTTGGCATATACCAAAAGATATCAGGAAAAAAATGGGAATCCAAATAAAGCAGAAAAAAAGAGAAAAAATTGCCATTTTTTATATTTAAAGGCAATGCAATTGTATAGAGATAGAGAGAGTGATGGGAAATAAGAGCTTACATCATGAATTTTGAAATATGATTTGTTAATAATTTTCAGATTGTTGATTACATTGCACAATGCATAGTACATTAATACATAGTAATATACTACAAGTATTTAGTACCTCATTTTCAGATCATTGAATAGCTGCCTTTCTGGTTATATTTTTTGAACTCTTTTAGGATAAATATTTCAAACTCTTTGTAAATGTTTACAGAGACACTGTTTCAAGCAGGACATAGATCATGACTTGTAGATTTCTGTGTTTCAGTGTAAACTGTGGTATTTATTTAAGAAATTGATGATATTAACACAAGTAATGGTATAGAAAGTGTATAGCCTTGTTATAGTTAGAAATTCAATTTTGTAAAACAATTAAAAAATCTGGCGACATCAAATGACAGTAAGAAATTTGTGACGGCCATAATTTTTTATTTATTTGAAAAGCATCTTCCATGCTAATTTCAAGGTCTGGCGTCAACACAGAAAAGGTAAACCATAAAACTTAATCTTAAAGTGATGGCAAATGAATGCTTATTAGTTTCATCTGAAAACATCAGTGCTACTGATTGTAATGAATTTGTCAATTTATTGGCTTGAAAATTTTCATATCAGGAGTAAGAGTAAAGGCATACTGAGATGTTCCAGCTGAGAAATGTTGCTATCACAAATCCCGTATGTGATATTGTTAAGGATCGAACATATGGTATTGTTAAGGATCGAACATATTCACACAGGTCTGATTATCTTTGTTAAAGACGTTTTCCAGATTTCTTCTCTTGATGTCGAATGTGCTGATTGCAGAACATTAATTGATTTCTATATTTGCATATCAACGAATGAGCCACCATAAATATGAGAGGAGACCCGCCCCTAAGAGGCGTGGAGGCACGTCCACTCATGGGACGTGTCCTTAGGGTGCGTGGCTCTTGGAAAAAAGTCGTTTATCATAAGGTTATAGTATATCTAACACATATACAACCTTCTACAAGGTGGCAGATATTTGTATGTATTCCAATTTAATAAATGCAGAACATAACATCAAATATTTAGATCGAATTTATATATGTGCTCATAAATTCGATTATGCATTTTTCAGAAATAATCATATATAAATGACAATGATGCTTACAGCAATCATCATTCATATCTGACCAAAGCTATCATCAACACTCCCTCTTAGCTAGGGAAGATATTTCAAATCAAATGAGTAGAGATATCACCTTAACACGTGATATCTAAGACATGGTATGACTTCTCAATATTGTCAAGTCACATGACATTCTTCATAACATATCTTTATTATTCAACACTCCCTCTTTAACTAGGGAGGATAACTTCCAAAAGTGATATCACCTAACTCTTGATATCAAAAGATATGGTATGCTTCTGAAAGTGTCAAGTCACATGACATTCTCCATAACACATCTTCATTATTCAACACTCCCTCTTTAACTAGGGAGGATAACTTCCAAAAGTGATATCACCTAACTCGTGATGATATGCAGAAGTCACATGACATTCTCCATAACACATCTTCATTATTCAACACTCCCTCTTTAACTAGGGAGGATGCTTCTATCAGAAGATATGGTATGCTTCAAGTGTCAAGTCACATGACATTCTCCATAACACATCTTCATTATTCAACACTCCCTCTTTAACTAGGGAGGATAACTTCCAAAAGTGATATCACCTAACTCGTGATATCAGAAGATATGGTATGCTTCTAAAAGTGTCAAGTCACATGACATTCTCCATAACACATCTTCATTATGGTATGTGCACTAACATCACGTCACATGATGTCTACCATAATTCATGGCATGTCCACGGATATAAATATCCACCATGATTATCTCTTAAGGATCACAATGATCTACAGATGATATCAAGTCCCATGATATCAATCAAAGTGTCCAAGAGATACTATCATGACATGTCCACAGATATCAAGTCACATGATATCTATCATGATAGTTTATCATTGTAGAGTTGTCACTTTACAATGTCAGATACAAGTGTTCATTATTAGAAAGATCGTCACCTTTCAATAATGTACACAGGGGGAGTAGGCCCATAAGGTCATGGAGTCACACACATGACAAAAGAGTTTACACATTAAACATCTTTATATATTAGTACAACTTATAAACAATTTGAATTTCAAACATAATAACAAATTACATACCAAGATTCTTCTTGAAGAGTTCAACCTTAACTCTGGAGAGAGGTTGTTGAGTATGTCTGCTGTTTGATCTTTTGAACTAATATACTTCAACTGGATCACATTCCTTTCTACCATGTCTCATAATGGTAGGGGATCTCAATGTGCTTAGGTCAAGGAGTCCCACAAGCAATTTATGAAGCCAAACTACTTCTCTTGTCCCCATAGAGGCTTCAATTTAATCAGTTTCTGTCGAGCTTTGTGCTAAAAAAAACTGTTTTCTACAGATCCAAGAGATCATAGCCGATCCTAAATTGAAGCAACATCCTGATGTGCTTTTCTGATCGGTTACATTCCCAGCCCAATCTGAATCAGAGTATCCAGGTTGATCTAGTTGGTCATTTCTGTAAAGAAGACCATATCCAATAGTGCCTGGAAGATAAATATATGTTTTCCAGCCATAAGGTGAATTTCCTTTGGCTCACACCTGAACTGGCTTAGAGCATTCACTAGGAGCTTCCATTTGCAGCAGGAGTACTCTATCAACTGAGCTACTGGCCCCTTGTGGCCAGCCCATCCTCAGTCCGGGTGTGGCTTATTTCCAACACCCCCCTTTAAGCCACACTGCGGGTGCTTGGGGCTCTTCTGAAGTTAGATCCTGGGACATGTCGTCATGGAGTCTCTCAACATGACGCCTCATCTCAGTCTCAGAGATGAACAAGGGCTTTCACCTCATATCTCTCTATCTTAGAGACTTATGCATTACAACAAATAATGATGTGACTCCCTCTGAAGGTTAATTCTTCCTCTTCGAAGAGATGTCTTCAGTCATTCACACAGTCTCATGGCTGTAAGTAGTGTCTTTATTCTCTTTTTCTCTTTAAAAACAATGTCATGGTCCATCATGATTTGTTCTCTCAATATTGAAGCATGAAATAACAATTCATGAACATTATTTCAACCAAGCAATTCAGATATCAACGATCACAATATCTGCTCTCTCTGCCCTTTATAGTGGCGTTGATTGCTGCTGCTCTTTAATGCAACCTCTTGACTTCGATTTCAACTGATCACACAACATTGGAGTTGAAATCTTCACGGGACTGGAACATTTGAAGGATCATCATTTAATTTGCATAAACTCGATGTCCAGACAACACAAATAAGATTCAAATATCTTAACTTATCCCAGTGATCTTTTGCTAACACAAATGTTAATAGATCTGCACAACTCAACATACTAACTTTCAACTCAAATGATTTTAAGGATACACAAAAGAATACTTATCTTGATGAAATCATTTGGTTGCAGTCATCGAACTCAACCTTCATGCATTAGTAACTTGATTTGTCAACAGATGAAATTATGACTGCAAGGATGTATAATGTCCTTCAGATTAAGCTAGACCATGCCAACGCTGAAACCATAGAACCATAGAGAAGGATGATGTCGATATCGTGCTCCACCTTTTCAGTGGTGTCGCACATAGCCAATGTCTCCTGTAGACTTTGTGTACTTCAGGAAAGAAAAGAATGATAATTTCTGAAGCCTGTATCAGTCTCACGAATGACTGTGTTTTGAGGTCTCTTCAAACCAGAGTCCGGAAGATGCACAATTTAATACTGCCCATGCATAGGAACTAATCCAGAGAGATTATCAAGTCTGATGGGAATAAGCAGCAAACGACTAGGTTGAGTGTGAATCACATTCCGTCCTCTTCACGACAAAGGAAGCATCAAGAAGAGAGATTATTAATCGTTCATAGAATTATTTGGAAGAGAAATACGGAAGTAAGATTCATTATTGCACGAAATTAATAACTATATAACTATGTTGGAATGCTTATCTCTTCTTGTAGAGCCGAGATTTCTGGATTCAACTTCGGCCATCCCTAGCATACACGTACACAACGAAGAGAGGCGATTATATCTGCCGTCCAGGTAGAAAATAAACACACAAAAAATACTTAGTAGATCCACAGTCCAGATAGACGACAATCCAAGGCATAAAGGAAAGCACATAAACCGGTCCTTGCCAACTCCATCATTGATTGACACTGCCAAACACCAGAGTTGTGAATTCTCCAGAATTCCATACGCAAATGTCCCGATCCTCCATACTTAATCGGTTCTTCCTTTATTTACATCCTGATGTGGTGTTTACTCCAATTTCGGTCCGCATTTGCATTTTACTTCGAGTGTGCTCAGATAAGTGGAATGCCAAATCTCAATGATGACAGATTCCGCTGATCTCCTCAAAGCCTTGCATCAGACACATGACGCGGACGACACCAACCAATGTTCTTCCAAAGAGTTCACGCTGGGTTTCCTTAAGCCATCTATCATCTACTGAAGATCACTATTCTTGTAATCCGGGGCGCACTTCACCCTTACCCGACAACATCTTACTACTTGGCATGGCTAAGGAGAATGCTCGGGAAATCCCCAAAAGTAAAGGTGTCAAAGAAAAAATGCCGAGAGAATGCCCGACGCGGAAGACGGGTCGGGTACGAGCCAAAGCTTGCACACCTATTACCAAGTTGGCACATGCACAGCCCCACCTGTCTAGGTCGGACTTGGCCCGACGATATTTTAGGCGATCACAATTTGTAGGAGGTTCACAGAGGTGAACATCGGTCGAGCATGTACACATTAGAATTCCTCAAATTCTTCCAACCGAAAATCATGAAGGAGATGAAGTCAGGGACACCAGATAGTGTAATGAATTTGATCACTTTAAATTCTTTCAAGAAATTCAGAAATCTGATCGTATCCTCATACAACCTTGGCTCTAATACCATGTTAAGGATCGAACATATGGTAATGTTAAGGATCGAACATATTCACACAGGTCTGATTATCTTTGTCAAAGACGTTTTCCAGATTTCTTCTCTTGATGTCGAATGTGCTGATTGCAGAACATTAATTGATTTCTATATTTGCATATCAACGAATGAGCCACCATAAATATGAGAGAAGACCCGCCCCTAAGAGGCACGTCTCATGAGAGGATGTGTCTCCACAAGTGGAGGCATGTCCACTCATGGGACGTGTCCTTAGGGTGCGCGGCTCTTGGAAAAAAGTCGTTTATCATAAGGTTATAGTATATCTAACACATATACAACCTTCTACAAGGTGGCAGATATTTGTATGTATTCCGATTTAATAAATGCAGAACATAACATCAAATATTTAGATCGAATTTATATATGTGCTCATAAATTCGATTATGCATTTTTCAGAAATATTTATCAATGAGTGATAAACTTTGATCATATATAAATGACGATGATGCTTACAGCAATCGTCATTCATATCTGACCGAAGCTATCATCAACAGATATGATTGGAGTCATCTCAAAGAAGTTCAAAGACAATGAGGTTGAGGTTACCCGCGACTTAGGTGGCCATTAGTGATGGCAGGGAAAGGTGGAGGATGCTGAATATGGCAGCATTGGGGGGAGGAAGAAGGGCATAGTCATGAAGGCACAGCTGCTGCTTGACACATATGACCATGTGCAGGTTGTGGAGACTAAAATAAGCTCTGAAATGTATAACCCAAAAATGACCCAAAATAATGCTATCTATAACCAAAAAATTGTGCCCCAGTGAAAAAAAGTAAAAATTGGAATAAATTGCCAGAAATTTGGAAGATTTGATTAATTGCAGAGTTCAGTGGTTTTATCTGTAAAAAGTGGGAAATTTTTTTACACCGCATAAAGCCCTCAACTAAATGCATACATAATACATACTGATGAATAACCAGACTACTAAAACAATAATCGTTTGTTGTATTCTTTATATTTTATTCAAACACTCACATACAACTTGAAATCTAACTGTATGATACAACTTAAAAATCTGAATATTTCTGATGTTCCAGAGTAACCAGAGTCACTCTGAATCTTGACCTGCTCTATGAGGGTTTTTGTCTCCACAATGGTCTGTGATATCTACTGCTTGATGGTTTCCATCCTCAAAATGGTCTGATTCTCACATCTGAAGGTTGCTATTTCCAAATGCCATAGCTGTTGTAAACAGCATCACATTCCTGAGAATGAAATTGATTTTTGTTTTTAATTTTCAGAAGTGCCTTTTGTTTTTGCTGCCAACACTTTTTACACTCTATGCTCCTTGCATCTGTTAATCATAGGCAATATAACTGACAATTCCAGCCCTAAGATTGCAAACTCAAACTGAACTGGTGAACTAAAACTGAAACTGTACTGGCAAACTCAAATTGAACTCAAACTGAAACGATAACTGCTAGATGTGAGGCCAAGTCAGCCACATTATTCCATTAATCAGTTTTTCTTAATTGACAGTAACTACAGTTCTAACTATCTGCTACTCCTATGTTGACAGTCCACTCAGTGAACATCTGGATTAGAGAACTGGTCCCCTTGCACCATTAATGTCAAAATGGGGACATTACAATTCCTCCCTCCCAAATTTGCTTACCCTCAAGCAAGACAAAGCTGGGTGATCTAAAATGTCAGATGACTCCCTCATGATGGAAGACATATTGGTGATAGATACCTTATCGTCCACTACACTCTGACTCTGTACACAACTCAGGCTCTCCCTCAATTAGATATCATCTGAGTACACCTCAATTAGATATACTTGTTCCTTTCCCAAGCACTGATGTGTCAAGTCCCAAGGCTCCTTGCAGCTGAAGCCTAACTGCTTACTTCACATCTTGCTGCATGTCATGTCACCCAACTATTGACTCCTAAAGGTGTGGCTGGTCTTGTCATGTCCCCTTTTTTGATTAATTTCTATAATGACCTGAAAGCTCATTTACCATTTCCTGCGGGCTTACGGAAATAACTTTATAATATTTTGAGTGAGTTATACTTTTAAGTTTTCATAAAGTGTGACTACTTAAAGTGTTAATTATAAAGAGGGCGACTAGAGCATGAGGCTTTTGCAAATTAAATAATTCTTTATTTAGTTCTCCTAAGTTGCCTTGGTAAAGACACTTGAAGAATTTGAGAAGGCGTCTTTTGGAGGGAAAGGAGGAAAGTTGAGGGGTCTATATAAGCCAGGCAACAAAACAGAGGAGGCATGCTTTTGATATTAATCCAAATTCTTTCCAAATAGATTGAGCATCATGTTGAACTATTGCATTAAGGACGGAAACCCTCTGCTGGAGATTGGAGGATGAAAACCCCTTGATTTCTAAATATTGAATTGGTGGATGAAAACACCTGATTCAGAGTTGCGGCAATTTCATCTAGAGATTGTATTGGAGTTTCATATTGACAAGCAATTGGTATTCATGGTGAAATCATTTTGATGCTATATTTTATTTGCTGAATCTGTATTTTGAGATAATATTTGTTAATTCTGACATTTCCGAGGGTTGCTTGTATATAGCCATTTATGATTTGAATCAAGATTATTATATGCATCATTTGCTATGGTTGCTTGTATAGGGTCAATCTATGATTATTGATAGGGCTGCTTGTATGGGGCCAATCTGTGATTATTGTTGCGACAACTTGTTTAAGTTCGATACTAGATATTTAGAGTGCAATGGCTGATTGTATAGAACTGATTATCATTCAAAAGATAGTGTTGCAAGGTAGCTAGTATAGTGCCATTATAGGGTAACTGTTGGGTGGCTAGTATAGCCCATTATTTTGTAATTGCTGGGTAGCTAGTATAGTGCCAATCTGGTGTAGTTGGTATTGATTCAGCTGTGCGCAAAGGCTAAGTGTATTGGAACCGATCCTTATTTGTTATCTGTGGTGGATCATTGGATATTGTGATATCTTTTTATCTTTAGTTGGAATTGCCCGACTGTGTATGTGGTCGAAGGTTTAGTTTTGAAGCCAATTTGTTTATCATTTATTGGCTGCAAACCATTGTAATATCAGGCTGCTTCCATAAGGGCCAAGATCCACCTATTGCTGATTGTGAGTAGTAAACAGTGAATAAAAAACATTTCATTTGTTTTGGGCCACTCCTTCAGGGTCGAACTCTGGCATCTCGTTTTCAGTATGCAATAATTGTCTGGTTGCTTCCACAAGGACCGATTAATTATTATAACAATTAATTATCACTGTTTCTGCTCTCATCTAGGAATATTGGTAAATCCATTACATCTTGTAGGTCTATAAAGGAATAAGTATCTGTTTGCAAATACAAGTTGATTATTCAATGATTGATTACAAGATTGAGGATCTTGCTGCCAATACCCATTAATTGGATTAAATCTAATCATAACCCATTATTCTAAATTTTGGTGTAATTCAATCACTTTATGGTCTCATCTTGCCCATCTTGGGATTTGGGTGATCAAAAGTTGCTGAAATTTTGTAAAGTAAATTAAATTTGATCAGATAATAGAAAATATTCTGGGATATTATGGGTCTCTTGGTGATCTGTGGGTCAAGAGGGTGCAACACCCAATCTCTGTGGAAAAGGTTTTTTGTGGCGTACTCAGTTGTTGTTGTGGTGATCTTGTACTCATACCTCTAAGGGTAGACTCTTGGAGGATCTGCTAGGCATAGGGATCTCTGATGTCAAGGATTTAGAGAAAGGGGAGATAAGGCAGTTTGATGGTTCCAATGTCAAGGCCCTTTTGGTGGTTGCCTACAATGAATATGGGTCAAGGGCCTTAATTAGGTCTTTTAGGGGCTTTCTCAAACTTAGATGCTTCTTTGACACATTAGGTACCATCATGGCTATTGTCTAGAATTCAGCCACATATGCCATCCATTGAGCCATGGTGTTGTAGTTGTGCCAACTTCGTAAAATGCTCCTTTAGGTCTTGCCTCTCAAATCTGTCAGTTAACCTCATGCAAAAGTCCTTGTGGGTGGTGATAAGGCTATCTATGCCCTTGAGTGACTAGCCCGTGACACTAACATTCATATGCATTTTCTTGTGAGGTAGGTATTTAGCTTTTGGATCGCAGCTTGGGCTAAAGCTTTGTTGGATCCATCAAAGGAGGGGATGGTGACCTTCCCCAATCTACTTTGGAAATCTTTGTGAGGTTTGTTTGGGGTTGGTTTACTTTCATTCTTGTTTTTGGTTTTTGACGTACATGTTTTAAAATTCATGAAGGAGGTATCTGCTTGGCACTCAACACTCTTTGCATCATATTCAACATGGAGAGCATCCAAGTCAACCACCTTTTGGTCGTCCATATCCCCTTCTTGTGGCATGGCTTCTTTCTATAAGAAGATGACTCAGTAGTTTGGTACAAGTGACTAATTTCGATGGTGTGTTCTAGTTCACTGCTGAAGATGGAGATTCTCCTTGTGCACCATTTCCTAGAGGCATGGTTTGGTTTCTTGGTTGCCTTAACTTGGATAATCTAGACGAAGAGATCGATGAGATGTTTCTGCCTACCCTTTAAGTATTTCTATCAGTTGTTGACATGCAATATTGCTTTTCGATTTAATTTTTTTTATATCTTCTTAATGCTGGCCAGGTCTTAGCTTTGATACTACTTTAAAGACCTCAAGTAAAATGCATACATAATAACAAACCCTAAAATACCCAGAAATACTAAAGCAATAAATTTTTTATGTATTTTTTTTTTATTTAATTCAAAAACATCCACATACAATCTGAAATCTTCCAGTTTGATACAACTTACAAATTTGAACATACTAGCCTAATACATATGGAAATCTGAATATTCTAATGTTTTAAACTTTTAGAGTTACTCTGAATCTTGACCTGCTCCTTGAGGGTTTCTGTCTTCATGATTGTCTGATATCTGCTTCTCGAGGGTTTGTGTTGGTCTGACTATCATGACCAAAAGAGAAGGCTTGCTTCTCATGGAGAGAGCACAGCTATTATAGATCAACGAATTTACTATTGCAATTACTGCATTAGTTTTACAACTACTGTAATAATGACAGTACAACATGCTCATTAAAGAGCTACAACAACTACAACAACCTTATTTAATTACCTACACCTAACAACCTAATTGATTACATGCTAGTGTAAACATACATTTTATTACATTATTATTCTAATATATCTTATCTCGCTCTGATAAATGGCTTATTCTTCCTCATATGACATTGACTATTGATATTCTTTTTCTGTCAACTAACTAGTCTGTCCATCAACTCCTTTCCTAATGATGTTGAATACAGTGAGCCTGATGGATTAATTTGATTTGCTACATCAACTTCACTCTATAAGAAATCCACTTAACATGCAAAGCCATTTGGAGTGGAATGTCTCTTCCTAATAATGGATGTCTTGACGTTTGCTAGATGCTTTGTTTGTAAAGTACATGGCTGTATAAGATTATTGCTGAGTGGAATATTTTCCTTTACATGATTATTTTGCAAACTTACTGCTCTGTAGTATGCAGTGTGGCTTAGCACACTGCTATACATGATATTAAAATTGTGTTTTGTCTATTGTTTCTTCTTATGAGATTTTGGTACTTTAAATGTATTTACAGGATATTTTAGTTGGTTTATTGCGCTTGCGAAAATGTGGCCGCAATACAGCATGCCCAGAGCTGAAGGGTAGGTGCTCGATTGTTCGTGAACTTCATGTTTATGGGACTGCTGTGCCTGTTCATGGGCGTGAGGCTGACAAATTGCAACATCAGGTACTTTACTGTATCTCAGATCCTTTGTTATCAAAATGAAGCTTTACCATGTTGCCCAGCAATGTGTTTTCACAATGTTATAATTTCTGGAATTTCACCTGGATCAAGACAAAGAACATAGTGAATGGGATAAAAAATTGTATAGAAAAATGCAGTAACAGTTATGATTTTTATGACTGTCCCATTGCTCTATACTTAGTATAAGTGTAAATAGACAGGACATGAAATGAGAATTATGAGATGGATAAAATAGTCGTAATTAGCAAATAGAACGTGTTCGGTATTCACAGATAGAGATTACGAGTTGTGTTAACCTCGATTTTTTCTGGTTAATTATTGCAATTAGGGCCTCATTTCATATTACGGTTTACCAATGACATTGCCACTAGAAAAATAAAAAATGTCAAATGAAGTTAAAATGGAAAACAGAGCAAAAGAGTGGATAGTGAAATAGGTTGCTAAAATGCAGTTAACTTGAATGGTTTCTTTTAAAGTGAAGAATGATTCAAGGTTAATAGCAGAATTTTGAACCATGCCTCTCAAGAATGGCATCACAGAATTGTAACTTGCTTCTAACAAAAGAATCAATTTTACATCCTGCACAATCTTATATAAGTGAGCAATACTGTTTCCTTTTGTGCAATAAACCATGCCTGTCACACAATCACATTGGAAAAAAATATAGATTTGAACTGTTAAAGGACTACATTTTATGAAGTAAATATGGGATTTGCACTTTATGGAATGAAGGTGTAAGATATTTTTCAAGAAATTGGAGATGTTAGTTGAGGAACAAATGTGACAATTGTCCATTCTAAGCAGACAACAGCTTACCTTACGCTCTTATCAGAATAGGTTCAAGTCCCTTACAGTAAGCGTTCATACTTTACATTACAATTTTATTAAACTTTTCTGGTCAACTTTACAATGGATGAAACAATTGGAATTTTTTCTCCTCTGCAGACTTCATTTCTATTTGTTAAATGCTAGTATTTGAAATTTTACAATCATATTGCTTCGGTGCTGGCCAGTAGAGTCTAATCTAAATGCGTACTGAATCCTTTCCATGGTATTTCAAAGCCTCTGGACATTGATACAGTAGCAGTTGTTAAGTCTCAAACTTCTTTTTCTATTGCATTCTTGTTCTTAATGTGAAAAGCTTTTTTGTTTTCTTCAGGAACAAATATGCAAGACCTGTACTGGTATCAATCAAACATCATATGCTTGTTGCCAAATGCCAAATAGCTATTGACATTGAAATCTTATTCTGCTTTAGGTTAGGTCTGAGAATCAACTGAAGGTCTTTTCCCATTGTCATGTTGTTAGGTCAGAGCTGGAGCTTATCTGGGGCATTTCTGGACAAGTCTTGGCAGCCCCAGCAATGCATCTGTTGGCAATATAAAGTGGATAAAACCATAAAAGGCCATCTAATATTTAAATAATTCCTTTGTTTCTGTCCATAATATTTGGGTTTGGGAATCAACTGCAGATATTTGTCCATTGTGAAATTGCTAGGCCAGATCCAGACTGTTAATGGATGATAGCGTCGGTCAGATATAAATAACGAATGCTGAAAGCATCTTCGTTATTTATATATGATCAAGTTTATCCTTCCTATTTCATATTTCTGGAAATCGAATTTATGAGCATGTATATAAATTTGTAATAAATAAAGATGTTAAAATCGCATTTAATATAAGCCGAATTCTTTATCCGCCATAGTATTAAGGTTGATGTGTGTTAGACATTAACCAACTGATTAGCGGCTTCTTCAAA